>JAOWCC010000019.1:13054326-13654326 GCA_030867875.1 Actinernus sp. WN-2022 | reverse complement strand
CAGTTTCTTGTTTTCTGATTGGCTTAACATTATTTGCCATATGATTGGAAATCAGAGGACATACCACAGATTTTGTCATTGCTCGCATCATGGATTACGTGATAGCGTGCGCTACATTGTAGAATCACTTTTCTCTCACAATTTCCATAGTTTTCAAGGCAATTCAGCTTCTGATCACTACCTAAGTTTGTTGGTGTAAAAAACAAATTTACAACAGTTTACTTAACTAAACGTACATGTACATTTATGTCCTGTTATTTAAGACTTCATAATATTTAACCTACATGTAGCTTAAGTTTATTTTATTATTTCTTTACAGATGGGCTTGAGGGGCTTGATAGTCTATGCTCTCTTAATCTTGCCAGTAACATGATAATGAGGTGAGAGAGAGAGGAAAAGTATGACTGTGTTGGCTTACTTATTACTTATCCTGTCTGTGATAGAGGGGAGCTCTAATATTACTACACGACTTGTATACATTTTTTATGCATACGATAAATGAGTAAATCTGTACTAAAACAACCAAACAGTGAAGCGATAGTGCAGCCTAGATTGAACAGTGAAGAAGATGGTACAATGTACATACATATACATATGAAGCTTGTTAACATGAAAGGAGCCTTCTTGTCTATATAAGGCTGTTTTTGTGTTAACATGCTTCATCTTCTGTAACCTCAACTCTGATGAGGAGTGTGAGGAGTAAAAGCAGGCCCACGTCAGCTGTAAGCTGCAATAATCAGCCTGCTATAAAATTATATACATTTAGGTGATGTACATACATGTACAGTGGCAGTATGTTAATTTGATTGACCAACATGTATTCTATTAACATTTTTTATGCAGTCTTGATGAGTTAAGGTGCTTGTCAAAACTTGAAAAGCTGTCTAAACTACGACTTCAAGATTGTGTTCACAATTTGTCCAATCCAGGTTGGTATAATCATATGTGTATGATTACATGTACTTTGCCTTAATATATATGTACAAGTTTGCAGAGTTCCCACAGGACTATAGTTTGGTAATTTAACCAGGAGTTGATCCAAATGGTACCTACAGTCCCAGTTCCATTTCAACATCACAGCATACATGTCATACAGTAACTATGCCATAAGTCATTGCCATAACTTGCCTGCACTCATACAAAATCCGCTCTATGCATTTAAAATGTATCACTGTCACACAAAATGGTGAACGTGGGGATTCTAAAGGTTGAAAAGAAGTCTGGGTAGGACCAGTAGCTAGTTTTCCCTGAGGTTTGCATGCATCATTAGAGTGGTGACATCTACGATGAGGAATGTTATGTGGACCACAAAGGAATCATGACATGAGATATATACATACGTACGTACAGAGCAGTGTTCCAGAAATACCATGTAAGTTCAAATTCCTTTGTGTCCTGCATAACATTCCTTAGTGCAGACATCATTGGACTTGTCACTATGCATGTCTCAATTAAACATCGTTATTTTATTTTGAGGAAAAGATGCTCTACTGTACTGATTTCCATAGTACACTGACATCTCCTAGTCCTTCTTGCAGTATGTCAGACAGCAAGCAACTACAAAAAAGCTGCTCACAATCTTCTGCCTAATTTGAAGACCTTGGATGGTAGGTGAATCAATAACCAGATATTAATATCAATTGTGCAAATTTCTGCACTCGTACGTATTTTCATGTACAGTACATCCTACATGTACACATATGTACTATTATTTTACAATTATCAGCGACCAAATTGTAGTGGATATACAGTTAGGCTGTGGTGAGCCATTATTAAGCAAGCTGTTGTATATCCAATACAATTTGGACATTAATATTGTAATGTACTTATGAAATGAACTACAGCTGATTGTATATGTTACAGGTCAAAATTAACATCAGGTCATTTTTTTCAACCTAGGTCATTTTTTTTCAACCTAGGTCATTTTTCAGGTACCTACATGTATCAATCATTCTAAAAAGGGATTCATAAAAAAGGTGTTTAGTTTTTGGGGGGATTTAAAAAGAAAAAAAATTCCACCCACCCCTCCCCCCTGTAAAATATTTTGACCACTCTCCCCTCCCTCTACAGTACTCACCGTTCCCCCTCCCTAACCGCTTTCCTCTTCTCTATCCCCCACAACCAGCTTAGTAAATCACTCATTAATGACACCTCAATTACAGATTTCCGCAATATTTAAAAAAAAAATCAATAATTACGTGAACAAAAACATGAGTGAACTGTACACCTACTACACGATTTTTTCCCAGCACAAGACTTATTTTTCATTAAGTAAAATAAAGTCAAAGTAACAAAAATATTGGGGCAACTGCAGAATACCCTATGCAAGCACTATATATATGCTTCAATTGTCCTGTGAACTGATACAAACCCTACCCCTACATTTCAAAACACCCTAACCGTCCACAACGGGTGCTCTATAATTTAGGGTGTTTAGAGCTAGTCACTAAATAACAGAGACTGTAATCTTCTTCAATGGTCCTGCATGAGAACTAATCCAAATCCTACATTTTAAAAATACCCCAACCATCAGTAAACATAAGTTCCTGGGTAAGCCAAACCCCCCCCCCCCCCAAAAAAAAATATGAGCAAAAATAATAATTATTGAATTGATTTGAAACCAAACCGCTAAAGAAATGAACAACACAGACAAGGTAAGTTACATGTATTTTTATTGCAAAATATTTCTGACAGTAGAACTTGATATCTTCTTAAATTACTGCAATGCCATCCTCAACCTAACCACAAGGAACTTTGAAAAAGTCATACTTGTTTAGGAATTTTGAAAGGTTGAGTTTGATTTGACCTAAGTTGATTCAATTTGAGCTAGGTTGAATCAATTTGACCTAGGTTGAAAAAAAATTACCTAGGTTGAAAAGAATGACCTAGGTTAAAAAAAATTACCTACACGTAGGTTAAAATAAATTTGACCTGAAACTAAATTTGACCTGTAACATATATATTAAGAAATGACAAAATGCACTTGGAGTTTTCAACTAATATTATATATCATCCATACAGCTCCTGTGCACTTTCCTTTGAAAGCTATAAAGTTTACAAATTTACATGTTTGATGTGAGCAGGCTGCAAAAAGCTGACCGGTCTTGCTCAATTTTTTGCTTACTGTTTTGCCATTTGAAAGTGATCACATGATAAAAAACTTATTGACTAAGTTAGGTCTGGCTGGCTGGTAAATATGTGGCTTTCAGTCGATTTGCATGGACCCACAAATGCACATCATTACCTCAAGCCGAAATTGGTGTGCAGTGTCCAGAGTAGCCTATGTGGCATTCCTCAGTTTCAACACTAGGGCCACTGCTATTCTTGCTATACATTAATGACCCTCCCACTCAGTCAATAAGTACCTATTTTGTAACATATGGTATAATATGGTAAAATATGGTATTCTAGGAGAATGTCTGACAGGCAGAGGAAGCGAATTGTACACAATGTGTGACGAGCTGGAGACTGTTCTTCAAGGTAACTACATAATGTTTAAAGTTTAGACTGTAAAACAGTCCATTTCATATTGCGAAAATCAGTGGTACGAGCGCTCGCGGTCAGAAGAGAAAGGGTATCCCCAGTGCCTTTTTTCTCTGGCCGCGTGGCCTCGCTGTTATCATGGAAATGTCTGGGATGACGTCATAAAACAATCTAGTTAATTACAAAATACAATAACTGCACGTGAAAATGTGCGACCGTTCTCTGCAAAAAAAACAGAACTCCTGTATTCGTTTGGCATGAATGGAACTCTATGATTGTCATATTTTTCGAAACTCTGGCTGTGAAAAGCGATAACAGGTGAATAAATGAGACGATAAACACCTAATTACTCGGGCTGCCTGTGGCAGGCACGAGTCTAAATCTGCAGACCGTTATTAGCAAAATTTCTGCGCATGCGTCAAATTATGCATTACTTGTATGCGCGCACTTCGTGGCGCTAATAGCTTTCTCTCCAGTCCAGTCGCCATCTTGAGACGGACGGCGGACGTTTCGTAGGTTTTATGACACATTTCATTTAACTCTCGGTCATAGTACATACCAGCGCAAACACCGTGATCGTTGACCGTGTTTTTGGCTGGTTTACCGATCTCGTATCGGGACTGGTGTACGTTATACTATACAGGTATACTGAATAGCTGATTTATAGCGAAATATATCGATTTACTAGCAATTATATATATACTGTGGTTGAGCAGTTATGGGTTTCTCTCCTCTATCTAAATCTGAAGACATCTGAACTTCTGAACTGTGAGAGCAACACTGTCACTCGCCAACACGAAGCCAGACAGAAATTCTAATTATTATGATGAGCCAAGCAATATTCATCTCTGAAGATAAACTTAAACAAGAATCCTCTCACCCTTTATAGTTCTGTAATATAATGACTGCAGACTGCAGTTTTGGGAATGAGGGTAAAAGCTTTTAAATAGTAACCAACAGGCATTTCAGTTAATAATCTTTAATCCAACAAATACCAATATGGACGCGACCAGCGAGCTGCGATAAAGAGCCACAGGGTAGAAAGAACAGTAGAGAAATATAGTGATAGCTCCATCACAGGTGAACAGGATACAACTTATAATATGGGATAAATATAAACATACATTTGAGACACTCGTCTATTAGTACTCGGAACACTAAATTGTAAGCGTGCGTTAAATATATAAGAAGTGTTTACAGTAAAAGGTCAACTACGAGAAAAACTAATTTAAATTGCATATATATACTAGGGGAGCAGAGAATGAATGTCACCGCGCTACCGGCCACTCCTAAAGACTGCTAAATTCAGCTAATAATTCTTCCCTTTGGTTATTACTAAGAGGATTTCAAATGAAAGTGTATTTCATCTTCAATCTCATGTGGCCCGAGTGAAAGCCCAGATGGGCTCTTGTTTCATGAGAAAATTAGGTCGTCACAGCCGTTGCCGTCCCTATGATTTTGGGGATATAACAGGGGCTGTTTTACAGTTTGATTTGCATGCATATGACTACTGAACATGCCCTGTAATATTTAGAGACAACGTGGATCTGCAATTAGTAAAAAAAACCTTGTTCAGACCGTACTGCGGTAGAAAACAAAAAATAATATATATTCGAATGACAATTCATCCCTTCCAGAATATGGTGAAAGTTGTGGGCAGCCTCTTGCATTTAAATCCGTGCCATGGTCAACAGGTCAGTAGAATACTATACTTAAAGTGGTGTTTATAAAAGTATCATTCTCGTTCCCAGTGCCTCCTCAACTAAGTATATGAGTGGAGATATTGTATATGATTCTGGCTCGAGATTGGAAATCAGATACAACACATCGACGTGAATATTGTAAACTGCTTATAAAATGAAACTATAAAATATTTAATAATATGGCATTTGATGGAAAACGGGCATAGGCACAGTGTGAGTCATGCGCACTGTGCACAAAAGCAGGTCCCACATCGATAAGACGGTCTGTATGCACCAAGACTGGAGTTTTACCTTTTGGTATGGGAGGTCAGTAAGCTGTTGTGAGACTTCCCTCGTACGGACTGATTATTAAAGCATTTGTGTCAATATGAGTGATACAGACATTGACATTTCATTGATCAGGATGGGGTTTTACAGGGGTACCATGTAACTTGCGTTTAGATTGTTTAACGCTTCGTGAATTATGAACGAATTGTTAAGGGGATTACAAATACTTGTACATGTATTAGCGGAACTATTCGTGGGCCAAAAGAGCTCTGTACAGTCACATATAAAATGAATAAGGGATAACTCGCGCGGTCACAACACGAAAAAGAGGCCGGTAGGTCCTCTGGAATGTTGAAGTTGAAATACTAGCAGGAGGTGTGAAACGTGTTGAACATGATTGTTTAGTTGAACAATCTTTCTTTATAGAGGTTTTGCACCACCACGTGATGGCAGCCATGTTGGTGGCCAGAACAATGAGATTTGTTCAATCATGTGAAAAATTAAATCTCAAAGGAATAACATTCTATTGTTCTGGCCACCAACATGGCTGCCATCACGTGGTGGTGCAAAACCTCTATAGTGCAACCAGCCAGGCGCATAGCAAATTAACGGCATTGTTTCACTGAACATTCATTCAGTGCATTTCACAATCTCCCCGGGCGCTTCAATTTCAACATTCCAGAGGACCTACCGGCCTCGTTGACATGCTAGTTACCAGGACTTATGCATAGGGTCTATGCAAGTTTAAAAATTCACACCACGCTCGCCTGATCCCGCGTTCGCCTGCGCGGGAACTTGAAATCCTGGTTGGATTTTTTCTTGTTCTAGTATCTATAGTTTTCTTTTTTCCGTATTCTTTTTCAACAACCTTTGCAAAATCATTTTAACATGATAAGATAAAGGAGTTTATGATATAAATCTGTCAAGAACGCACCAAATATGAGACCCGGCGGTATTTGCCTCGGTCGGCTAACACTCTGATTATATTCTCGAGTCTGCTACGCAGGCTACGTCACCATGGTAAATACTTTTTCTCGAGCAAGCACGCACGGTTTTTTGGTTATTATGGAAAGAAAATGTCGTTTCTGGACTCGTACGAGATTTCCACTGGTTGAAAGTAACGGGTGATGAAATGACGAATTCATAATATTTTTCATCATAAGAAGCATATTTTGAAAGTGAAACATTTTCTACTTGGAACTCCCTTATTGATACACCTTGATCACACAACAGCCATGTTGGAATAAATCCATTGTTCATGCCCGTCCAGCCTCGTTCTCGTGTTTAATCCTTTATCACGCCGCAGCCATGTTGGAATAAATCATTGTTCATGCCCGTCCAGCCTCGTTCTCGTGTTTAATCCTTTATCACGCAGCAGCCATGTTGGAATAAATCATTGTTCATGCCCGTCCAGCCTCGTTCTCGTGTTTAATCCTTTATCACGCAGCAGCCATGTTGGAATAAATCCATTGTTCATGCCCGTCCAGCCTCGTTCTCGTGTTTAATCCTTTATCACGCAGCAGCCATGTTGGAATAAATCATTGTTCATGCCCGTCCAGCCTCGTTCTCGTGTTTAATCCTTTATCACACAACAGCCATGTTGGAATAAATCATTGTTCATGCCCGTCCAGCCTCGTTCTCGTGTTTAATCCTTTATCACACAACAGCCATGTTGGAATAAATCATTGTTCATGCCCGTCCAGCCTCGTTCTCGTGTTTAATCCTTTATCACGCAGCAGCCATGTTGGAATAAATCCATTGTTCATGCCCGTCCAGCCTCGTTCTCGTGTTTAATCCTTTATCACGCAGCAGCCATGTTGGAATAAATCCATTGTTCATGCCCGTCCAGCCTCGTTCTCGTGTTTAATCGAGGCTGGACGCACATGAACAATGGTCTTATTCCAAGATGGCTGCGTGATAATGTTGATAAAGGATAAGTGATTAAATACAGGAATGGTCCGACCTCTGATTGCCCAAAAATAGAAGAAAATCTCTAAAATTATTTTTCCTCACCATTTTCTTGAGAACATTTTTTGAGAACCCTAGCTCTAGGTGGGTGAGATCTTGTTTACTGAACGGTTAGGATTTTTTTATGGTTCAGGATAGAATTTTAGTTAGTTCTTTTAGTCGGAGCATTCCTGCAATTAGCCGCATCAGTGTTGATAAAGGTCTATTGGAAAGTAATAGACATAATAATTGAATGTCCGGTTTAAATGTACCTACCACCCCTACCTACCTACATGCTCCTGGGTTTTCTCATATCACACCTCTGTTGTTAGACCTGCATTGGTTGCCAGTAAAGTTCCGCGTTGATTTTATAATAATGTTAATGATTTTTAATGATTTTTTTTAGAATCATTGATAGCGAAACCTGGGTCAATTTGACCTAGGTTGAATTGATCAGGGTCAGTCTGACCTAGGTTGGTTTGACCGGGTCAAATTGAACTAGTTTGTTTTGACTTGTGTCAACTTGAACTGAATGGTCAACTTCAACTGCAACATATATTTATTGTAAGACACTATTGTGAGGCGCATTTGAACATATTGTTGCAATTTGCGCGATATAAATAAATATTATTATTTTAAAGTGTAACCGGAACTACATGTTTTATTTGGCCTGATTTTTTCTGCAGATAAGCTATTGCAACCAAGTCAACCTCAAAATAGAAGCGTAGAAGAGGCTGAATTGGGTTTGAACGGTAAGAGATGTTAACTTCATCCTCGTGGACACTGGACGTAACTAGGCTGGTGAATATTTACCGAGCCGCTAGTCACCGACACTGATGGGAATAATTGTTTTAGTGTATATCACACAAGTGAAATATCCAGCCTCAAATTAGTTCAAAAAGTTAAAAAAATCCATTGACGAGTGAATTCTTCGCGCACGAGACCGAAAACAATGCATTGTGCTGGATATTCTGAGTTTGAATAGCCAATCAGAGCGCGTGAAAAGCACTATTCATGTGTGTGGTAAATACTAAGTACACTTGTTCTTACTTAGAAGGGCATGTTTCTTTCAGAGTGATTCATGTCTTCTTGGTATCTTTTCATTGTCATCTGAATAGGGTAAAACATTAGTGTTCCATTGCGTATAAATTGTTCTTTTTTGTTTAATCCCGCGAGTCAAAAAAAACATTGGCTCATAAGATTTACATTGGTGCGTCAAAAGTGGTGTCCTAACATGTTATCAGTGGTGCCTTTGTTGCTGCTGCTGCTGCCGCCGCCGCCACCAAACTCGTTTAAAAATCGCTAACCAATAGTCCAAACCCTGGGTACGAGGTTGGTTGGGTTGCCAGTGTAAATACTCCGACATTTTCATCATGCTTGTTTGTGATCATCTCCTTGTTAAAGTAATTTTAATGATGGACTAAATT
This sequence comes from Actinernus sp. WN-2022, assembly GCA_030867875.1. Lineage (NCBI taxonomy): Eukaryota > Metazoa > Cnidaria > Anthozoa > Actiniaria > Actinernidae > Actinernus > Actinernus sp. WN-2022. The sequence continues at coordinate 13,645,499 of JAOWCC010000019.1, read as the reverse complement.
TAAAACGCTTACTATTAGATTGGGGGTACCAATAATTTTCTGGTTTTCAAGTTTATCTTAGCTCTTTGTATCCTGGCTCCCTAAAATTTCAGAGAGGCCACCCCAGCCCTCAAAAACTAATTCCTAGAGTAAACCTCTGAGTTAACCCTGATTTTTAACGCTGTTTAGCCAGCAATTCAGCGTAATGACGTCAAGTATCATATATTTTTGTTTTAGAAGTGTTATCGCACTGCAAAAAAATGAACGAAGAAGCTCTCAAGAGTGTGAAGGATGCAAATGATGCTCTCTGGTCTCCGACATAGCAGCCAGCCATTCAGGCGAATTTGTGCACAAACTGTATCAAAACAAGTCTTAATTTCTTTGTCACATCACTTGTAAATAAAGTCTCTGTTCAAACCAATCTCACACCCAGATGCTGTTTCTTACTGCGCATGCTCAGCGCTGACCAAAAGATACGCGGGCTCTATGGAGATTGTGTGTGCACTTGTTCCCAGGCCCTACACGATCCCCTCCATACATGATAATGAGCGTGATGAATTTTATTCCTTTTAATTTCTGTTCTGGGAGCAATTGTTACTTACATTGAATAACCTTTGTACACACGACAACGAGACATATTTAATAGATAGCGGAAATAAATGCTATTGGAGCTAAATAAAATAATAAATAAATAACTTATTATAAAATGTATTTTGCTTTTTACAAGATTCTCTGTTTCGTACAAACCAAAGCATACATATAAATCTGTAAGTTTGGTACTTTTGCTGAACTCCATGCAAGTTTCGGTAATATCAAGCAGGGACAAGAGTAACATTAAGCGCGTTGCAGTAGCAGGTTGCATTTGAATATTTAAAGATACCCGAGTGAAAAACACATTTTTGCTCAAAAGAATCTCTAACATGTCCTTTGTTCAGAAAATGTATTAAAATTTGATAAAACTGTTTTAGTGTTGAGAACGAGCCCCTCAAAGTTGGCCCCGCGATTACCTGGGCGCCGCCATCTTGTTGACATTTACTTCCTGTGACGTCTTTTACGTCACTTACCAGAGACTCGCAGCTACTTGTGGTGACTTGTTTTCTTTTGTAAGATTTCCACACTCTCGGAATTAAAGTAGATTTCCATCGATGTGGCAGAGTATTTTTTTTACTAGAACAGAAATATGGTGAAGACAAGAGGATGATGAAAACAATTTGGAAGGCGAAATGACCAAAGTTGATGGACGGCGTCACTCGGGTATCCCTTTAAAAGCGACTGCCTACGTCATAGCCATGAATGCATCGTGATGACAGAGGAATGTTGTAATATTGTTGTTGTATGTTTGCTTTCAAATGTTTGTTATGGATGCCTAAATCTACTGCTGTTTGTCTCCAGTAAATTGTACACTAGGTGTCATTTTATGGACCGATTTTCCTGTCCATAAAACTTATTTGAATTTCTCGTGTGCCGCCATCGTAACTTGGATACGGTTGTCCCTATTGTTACACAACAAAAGAGCTATTGTTTTATGAAAGCAATAGATTTAGGCAGCCATGAGGAAAATTTGGGAGCACACATTGTTTTTCAGTGGAGGTTCCCTTTAAGCTTGGTTCACACGAGCACAACACGCAATGCTATACCTTTTCTACTCATGTCTGAGATGGCAGCAAGAGTCGCCAATGATCAACGAATTTCTGTTTCTGCGTATGTTCCTTGCTTGTGGCGCTGTGTGAACAAGGGCCCAGTTCCTCGAAGCTCGATTAAGGTAATCCAGGATTAAGGATAATCTTTACGGTTCTAACAACGTATTGTTTGATGTGGGATCAATTGTATCCATTACTTATTGTGGTACGAAATAAACGTTGTACTTGTAATCCTAAAATAGAGAAATGTACCTTTTAGCAAGAGAACCCAAATCCTCTGTTTACATTTAATTCAGGATTAAAATATCTCAACCAGGGTGTAGCCAGATTTTTAAAATTTGTAGGCCCAAACAATAGCTCCGTAAGAGTCGCTTCTTGAGGGGGCCGGGGGCATGTCCACCCCCCCTCCCTCCCTCCCTCCCTCCGGGAAATGTCATATCCCCCAGAAAATGTTTAGATTTAGACTTTCGCAAATGTCTTCTCCTGTACTTTCAGGTCATGTTTTGTGTATTTCGACTGCTCCTCAAACCCAACATTCATTTGTAATAAGACAAGTAGGCTGTAAAATGTGTGGACCTGACATCTGTTACTGACTTTCAAATTTCTGCCAGCCGAAGAATCGTACCATTCGCTTGAATCTTCAAAGGTCACCGACATATATTGAGCAGTAATAAATAAAGCCTAACGAGTGTCATTATATTCCTTCTGTTTTTCAAGAGATTTTCGCGAGATCTGAATTTCGGAGCCCAACAAAATCACGACCACTGGGATTTCGGCGCGCAATGCACGCTGGTTGATAGACACCCTTTAACGTTAATTGGACTTCGAGGAACTCGGGCCAAGGCGATGAAACGAAGGTAATGCGAACTATATTGTAAGAAGGCATCGAAAGTCTGGTCATTAGTTGGCGCCTTTGCACAAACGTACATTCAGCTATTTCAAAAAGGTCCCGCACAGCAAAGCCTGTTTCCTGCAAAAGGCGTATTTGCAAATCTTTAACTACTGCTAATGGATGCCTAGGGAAAGATATCTACTTTTTCTCTCACTACAATAAATCACAATCGAGCATCGTGCGGCCCATTTTCGCGTTTTGCAACAAGCTGGTGTAACTAGCTCTTCTGTCAATAAATGATATCAACACAGTATCAGTCACTTGCCGTTCAAATGATGCGTTGCTGATATGGCAAGGGGTCTATGCTATAGTTAAGGTTATGTAATTTCGGTTCCGATCCTCAGTTCCTTTTACACTTTGAAGCCATATCAAGGAGAATGGTTGCTTTAAATTCTTAGCCTTCTCAGTTTGCAAAAATCTACTTCGTCCATTGCCATTATGCGACACGTTACCACCGTTTGCTTTGCTACGCGACGTTAAGCCGTTGTCCTTGTCTCCTTCCTCTTCTAATCGAGGGGGACGTGAAACTGTTGTGATATTTCGCGAAAGAGTTGGGGATTGTCTCCAGGCGCAACCGCCTGTATATGATTGTAAACTACATGACAGCACATTGCGCCACAGTACCTAACAAGTCGATCCTCCCTTGTGAAGCGAATTTGAATATATTCATATAGAATTTGCGCTATATAAACGATATACGAATACCTTTTTAGACCAAAGTTTAAACTAAACTACCGTCAATCATATAAAGGGGGAGGGCTAATTACATTGTATCTTGCAATTAAGCCAAATTGGCATTAGCTCCTCCCACTTTGAATGATTGACAGTAACCCAGTGCGAACTACACGTCACGACTAGCCTCGTGTCATCGCGTAGCGAAAACGGTGGAAAGCAGGAGAGATCCCAGCGGAGTTCTCGCGTCTCTAAGCGGATAATTATAAGCCTTGCATCAATTCAAATTCAAGTTACGTTTTCAATTCCTGCTCTTGATCTCTTGGGTACGAGTTCAATAGCACTGAACTGCTGTTCATTGTTCAGTTACGTTCCTTCGATTGTTGCACTGCGATTTCGACAACACTCAATCGAGCGTGCGACGAAGTTCATCGATCATGCATTCACTGTTCACCTTTACCACTGACTGGTTCTTCAAATGAAGGAGTGTTCTTCTGAGCCATGCAGGGGTACCATCCCTGCCTTATTTGGGGCTAAATCTCTGTCTCTATTGGCAGTTTAAGTTTTGAAGACCCTCGTTTACGTGGTTCAAGAAGTAGAGACGTCCTGTAGAGCGCTTCCTCGTTCATCAACAATGCCTTTGATATGAGGTACTGCACCACCTAAGTAAGAGAGACAGACGACTTGTAATATAACATAAACAATCACATGGAGTTCTAATTTACAGTGTTTGTTTTTTCGAGAGAAGATGGGACTTTTTTTTTTCTTTCACAATACGCGCGGGACTTGGGCTTAGTCACCGCTCGGGACGAGGGTCTCTCGAGGGACCGTGCGCGGGAAGAAGAAAGAAAAGCTAATTTTCCTTCCAGTCAACACAACCTCGAGGTTAAAACAATGATTATCATTAATTGTCAAATCACTTCAAAATAATGATAATCATTATTCTGAAAACCAGTCAAGGATAAAGATAAACAATTGTTAGATTCCGAACAGTGGTAGCCTCCTCCGCAGGCATCTCTATCAGATTTTAAAAATCGTGAATTGGGTTACCTGTGACTTCTCCCTCTCTTTTCTTGACCTGCCACAGGGAGCCCATAATCTGATTTCCTCAAAAAATTGAGATGCCTGCGGAGGAGGCTAGAACAGTGGTAGACGTGCTCAGTGTAGTGGTCATGACGCCTGCACTGCCAAGCAATACACGCAAATGGTTATGAGTTCGAGCCCGAGTATATTAGGAGCGCTCAAAAAAATGTTTTCTCTCGTTTACCTTCTCTTCTTGTTTACCTGTGAACCCTAGCTCTAGGTGAGTGAGAACCCGTCGTTTACCCGTGAACTCGTCCGATGGTTAGGGTTCGGGTTAGGATTTGTATTAGAGTAATGATTATCATTATTTTAAAGCGATTTGACGAATAATGATAACCATTGTTTTTAACCTCGAGAACGCTTAGAGACTAGCCCTTGCGGGGTCTGAGCTCGGCTCGAGACGATCGGCCCGCGTGGGGTCTAAGCCCGAGTTTAGGGGTGGTTACACAGCGTTCAAACGATCCTAGATAAACAATGACTACAGATATTCTGAGATCTTCTGTGTCAAAAAGAGAACATACATAAACGATATGTGTATTAAGTGTCTATTAAGTTACTCCCTGTGAAACAATAGAAACAATTATTATTCACCAATCCATAAAATACCGGGTTAGGCAAGACATACAATTGATAGAAACACGAATTTTTCTACACGTGGTGAATTAGTCGTAACTGATTCGCTCACTTGTGTTTTACGACATTAAGTACTCAAAAATAAAAATCGTATCTCCGTATCTGCAGCGCGCATGATTGACTATTATACAAATAGAGTGTGTCCGTCAAGGATCTATCGGCTGATAGTTGCCCGCGGAAATTTGATGTTCTTACAACAAGTATAAGCCGGAGAACGTAGTTCGAGGGCTTATATGCTAGTTTTATCAATTTCATTACGATACCTTTTGGTCGCATTGGATGGCATAAGGTGTCTGCTGATAATGGCGAATCTCTTGAATGACTTGAGCAATCTGAGAACACAAAAGTTCGTAATTGAACTGTGATTCTAAATATAAAACCCCATTTACACGCGCAAATATAAGACGGCACGGCACTCCTAATTTTGAACGTGTACACAAAGCGGTCCCTTGTTTATTAAGCTATTGGTACCCTAAATTTCTCCTAGGTAGTCTCAGCATGGGTAAAATTGGTACCGTGTCGAGATTTGGGGTGCCGTGGTGTCTTTTTTGCGCGTGTGAATGGGATTTAAAACATACAATTAAGTCATATATAATATATTGTATCAGATCTACGAAGTAGATAATAAAGAAAATAGATCTTTATCATGTAGCGGCCATGTTGAGTGCAAACACTGTTACAGTGGAGACATTTAACAGTTGCTCACTGGTCTAAACAAAATTCATTTGTGTGCGCCAGAATTCAAGCCGACAAATATATCCTTTTAAAAAGAAATTTGGGGTAAATAGCTAAATTAACTCGTGGCATGGGTAAACCATCATAAAACAACAAATGGTAAACTACCATAGTCCATGTCTGCCGCTATTGTTTTCTGGCCAATAATACGCGCGGATTTGATATTCTTTCGGGCACGGTTATTCCTCATCTGAAAAGAATCGCGGCCGCTTGTTATTTACGGTGAATCATGCTACTGAATCATACGAAAAGGGTTTCAATTTTAGAGTTTCAATCACGCAACAGATTGAGTTTCACAAATATCACTCATTAATATCTTATCTCCAATTCTGGGCAGTTTATTTCAGTGATTTAAAAAGAAGTAAAATTAAATTGTTTGACGATTTTCAAGTGTTCCGATCACGTGACTAAACCCCCTAATCAAATACAAGCGGCTCTCGCATATAAGCGGGGCTCGAGAACCCTTACGAATTGTATATATAAGGGGTCTCGAATTTTACGGTAGTCATAGAAGAAAAATATGTTGCCTTTATTTCATGGAGAAATCTTGCAAGCAAAAAAAAAAGTCACCTCCCCCGGACCAAAGGTACGATGGTCGGTATCACGTCGGTTGGTCGGTATCACGTCGGTAACAAGAAACCGCCATTTTTTTTCGTATCGCCGGGGAATTGGGCCGACTGTTGCATAATGGAAGAGACTTTCTCAACCTAGTAGACCTTCTGGAAGAGTCGGCGTTTACCATTTACAATTCCAGCGGTTGTCCTCAACGGTACTGGAAGCGGAGGAAACGTGCAAATGGTATAAAGAAACCTCTGGAGGTACTCCACAATTGCCGAAATGTTTTCCCGAAAATGGAAAGATCCATTTGATACCTCCGAACCGGAATTCACTCTTTTCACCTGGTGGCCATCTTGGATTCAAAGTGAGGCAATCCTTCGTTTTTGCCAGGTTAGCCTCGTTTTGACTATCCCTCACTGCGAGGCTGACCTGGCAAAAACAAAGGATTGCCTCGCTTTGAATCCAAGATGGCCACCAGGTGAAAAGAGTGAATTCTCGTGGTTTATTTTTCATGTAAATGACATGTTTGGAATAGCCAAGAATGTGTGTGTTTATGGCTGTACTGTTATTACAAAATTGTCTTACCATTCTCATTTTAGAGAAGTTCACAAGTCCGTCCTCGTTACGGTCGGGAGTCCCGTCTTCGATAAAAGCTAGGTCAGTTAGGTAGAATCCAAGGTATGGCACACACGGTGGATCCGCACTGAATATAAGATTACAAACCAATGAGACACGGATCGATCACGATTTCTAGGAAACCCCCACCCCTCCCCCACACTTCACCCTAACCTTTTAATCAGTAATAGAATGATGCATATCCAAGGGAGGGGTGGGTGGGTATTTTCCCAGAAACCGGTATTGAGCCTGAGAGACTAACGTATATAGCTCATGATTACGATATTAGTTATTCAGAGGCATCAAAGCGAGGCTAGTTGTCCCAGCTTATCACGGGAAGAGAAAAATATACAGTCGATGACAGAAAATAACGTTAATTTCCTTGTGATACAAAAGAACACAACAGTGCGGTACGACAGAAACTAAGACATTGCTGATCTTTGGGACAACTGGCCTCGCTCTGATACCATTGTTACCAGACCGGCATGAGATATGAATAAAGTGCATATGAGTACAGTATTCTTCTATATCTTCTAAACCCCATGATAATTAATAATAAGGGTGTTAGCCAATCCTGCGCTCTGAATGATACCACATGGTCGTCCATGAATACTCCAGTGCAGAACTGATTACATATTCAGTCCATCACAAATACAGACATAATTAATAAAACCTCAGGTCTAGATCTTGTATCACTGATACAGACAACGAACACTATGCTAGTGTCTGTATGCACGAGGAAGGTCTCACAACCGCTCACTGACCTCCCTAACCCAGGGGTCAAATGTCACGGTAAAACTCCTGTATTGATGCCAATCGGTCCGTGACGCTATCGATAGCGCCAAACGCCAGCACTCTGGGTGGTGGGGATTTTCTTGCACCCCAGAATTGTTTTGAGATTTGACTCTCTAAAACGCCATTTCCTAAATTCTTCAGACTGAAAGTCGGCTTGCTTCTTAACCCTTTTTAATCTAATGCCTGCGGATCTGTTATGACCTGTATCTACCGATACACCACATCCGCTCATTCTATAAATAGCACATAGAGTGGTTTAAAAAAACACGATTATTTCTTTGTTGACAAAACGGACAGGTTCGGATAATTTTTAAAAGCCAGATAAAAATACCCGGACCTCCTAAAAACCAACAATTCATACCCAGGGGGAGCAGCCCTAAGGGAAATCTAACGGATGCTTAGATCCAATCAGATTACCGCATTTGACTTCACTTGAATTTCGCGCGAAATAAACAAAGGCCATGTTGTCTTAGCCAATCAGATAGCCAACGTCACTTCTCATTATTATTCATTATCATTCTCACTTTCAACGCGGGAATTCGAATTGCTGGTTTTCACTCAATCCCCAGAGATTCAAATGACAAAGGGCATGGCGGCCATGTTGGTGCCCCAACAAAAGAAGATCGTTTAAGGGCACCAACATGGCGGCTATATATGATGTCAAGTGAAAACCAGCAATTCTAAATATAGCCACATCTACTCCTGTGCTGGGGCCCAGCCCATGACATAGGAACGCTCCTCGTAATGGGCTCCTGATAAAGCTGTTGTTAATTGTTGTTTATACATTTTGCACACTACAAAAGCATGGCGAAGTCTTGACACTTTGCACGACAAATTCAATGGGCTATTATCACAGTTCGGCCATCTTGGATAAAACAATGGTTTTGACCCAGGTAGCCTCGCACTGGTGGGTTTCAGAACGAGTTTACCGGACGAAAACACTGGGACTCAACATGGCCGCCGAGTGATAAAAGCCCATAGACCAGTTTCGTATGCTAAATGACCGTTGAACGTGATTACTGTAGACGCATTTACTCAGACTTAGTCTCATTCTGAAGTTAAACATTCATAAATACTAGCGATAAGGTGGAATATTCGAAACTCTGCGTATTGTTGGAGTTTTGAGCTGTACACCTTTTCGCTGGTATTTGTGAATAGCAAATGCGTTCGTAGTGATTGCATTCTCCGGTTTTCTTCGAATACGAAACGGAGCTATTGAAATGTAATGATCAAATATGTTGTATTGGTATTCCCTGTACCTAGAGACCCGATATCATATTACTAAAGTTTGGGCTTCCTGTGGTGGCTACTCTTGTAAGCGACCACTTTTCCTGGACCCGAGGGTGGTCGCTTACTGTATTGTAATCATAATTATTTAGATTACCATTTTTTACTATTATCATTGTTATTACTACCGTTGTAAAAATCAATCTTATTATTACATTTTATTTTTATCTATTTATTTACTTATTGGAATAACACTGATGTATATTATAATGTTTCAAGGTGCCAATAAATGAATATTGTCGTATTCGTAACCCTTTGGCTTGTGTCGTGAGGGCGTCCCATACATCATGTTAGTAACTATGTCATAAATGCTATATTATCTGCTCAGCATAGGCTCCTGGCTTTAAAAAAAAAACATCTTTCAAAATGTTCCAACAGAAATTTATTCTGAGTCCGGCGTAACGAAATGTAATTTGCGAGTAAAGCTTTGCAGACAACTTACCATCTCAACGCGTCCCGCATGTTTTTAAATCGACCCTCGGCGCTGACAATCTTCTGTAGTTTGTCCATTTGGGAGCGTGCCTGTGTCGACCAAAAAGAAAACGATACTAGATGACTAAGTTTAGAACAATAAACTTGCCAAATTGAGGAACGATTGAATGATACACAAAAGAAAATAGAAAATAAGGAGAGGAAATGGATTAAGACGTTTTGTTATGGGCAACTCTGCTTTATACTCAAAGCCCGTCGGCCAAAAGGAAGAAATGCCATGTACTGGCTCTTCTATAATAGAAGAGGCTGAGCTATTATTCCATGAATTTCTTTGGACAAGCTTTTCCAGCGATGACAAATGAGCATCTATCAGGACGAACTTAACCTGTGTACAGGCTCATGGGAAGGAGAGAAGAAGGGGGAAAGAGAGACTGCACGGACGCTATACAATTGTGAATATCTGCGTCTAAATTTTCGACGCAAACTCCTATTGGTCCATTCTATAATGAAATCTTTTCACGTGCTAATTATATTTGCTATCTTGCGCAAGTTTCAGATGCCGCTGCAATCATGTGCCGTTCAGCACGAATGGACAAGGAGCGGCGTCTGAACCGAGCAATGATGGATCAATGTAGAGGTGTAATAGGCTATTGCATCAATTGATCACGTGACGTTTTCCCCATAGCAACGCCTGTGTAGAGGGCAAGCCATTCTAACATTCCTTGACAACAGAGAGAGCGTGAGAGACGCAAGCATGAAACCTCAATAATATATAGAAGTTCTGCCGGTTCCTTTGTTATTCGTTTTCAGCCCAAATTTATCGGAACTATTTAGCTTTAAATCTTAAAGTTCAGTGTTACAGGATTTTAAGAGCCGTAAGACGATCAGAAATAGCTTTCTGAAGCCAAAACCGAACCGGACTCTGCGAGTTACTCGCACTGAACGTGATGGCGGCCTCAACAGACAACAGGTAAGAAGCTGACTTCGGGAATTTACTTTTCTTCCACGCTTTAAATCGTTTTTATGTTCTAAAAAAATTATGTGATGACAGGAGATGTATCTATTACTATACCATAGCCGAGGAGACGCTAGGAGATGCTGGTGTTGTATAAACTGGAAAGCGCTACCACTGCTGTGTGCCACAAATATGCAGTGGTGATTCACGCTACAACAATGGACTTTCCTTTCATCGCAAAAATTCCCCAGTAAAGACATGGGATTAAGGTCTCAGTGGATCACCAAAATTCAAAGATTTCAAAGGTTTTATTTTTTCCACACACACACAGCACAATATACAATACATTAATTTAAATAGGTGGTGGATGCAAGGGCTAACAACCTCTAAAGCGGTTAACACATGCCCCTTGCACCCCTATGTAAAAAAGAAGTAACGAGGGGCTTTATTTTAAAATTACAGACTCAGTTCATACAACACCAGTGTCTCCTCTGCTATGGTAGAGTAATAGATACATCTCCTGTCATCACATAATTTTTCTAGAACATAAAAACAATTTAAAGCGTGGAAGAAAAGTAAATTCCCGAAGTCAGCTTCTTACCTGTTGTCTGTTGAGGCCGCCATCATGTTGCGAGTAACTCGCAGAGTCCGGTTCGGTTTTGGCTTGAGAAAGCTATTTCTGATCGTCTTACGGCTCTTAAAATCCTCTAACACTGAACTTTAAGATTTAAAGCTAAATAGTTCCGATAAATTTGGGCTGAAAACGAATAACAGAGGAACCGGCAGTATTGAGGTTTCACGCTCGCGTCCCTCACGCTCTCTCTGTTGTCAAGGAATGTTAGAATGGCTTGCCCTCCAGGCGTTGCTATGGGGTAATCGTCACGTGATCAATTGATGCAAAAGGCCAATTCACATTTGTATAGCGTCCGTGCAGGCTCTTCTTCCCCTTCCTCCCCTATTGGTGGATTGCACTGGCGGCCATGTTGGTTGGTAGAAACAAATGAAACCACATTTGCTTCTTTTGTTCCTACCAACCAAGATGGCCGCTACGCTTTTGTGATTGCAACCCAAGAATTCACATGAGCCTGTTCGCAGGATCCAAACTACACTGAATTACTGACCTGCTTGGAGACCTTTTCCCATGTTTTCTTGAGTCTAAACACTGAGCTACTCATAAACGCAGATGTTATTTCCAGTACGGAGTTAAAGTTGTGTAAGTTACGGCAAATCTCTGCAACACTCGCCCATTTCTCAATCACAGTAGCGCGGGCCGAGGGGGACTGGCGCTTGAGGATTTCGGATGCCACCAGACCGCTCATCTGTTTGAGAGAAGGATTAAGGTTTGGACACAACGCGACAACATCATGGGCAACATTACGAGCAGCATCGCGGTCAACATCGCCGGCAACATTACGAGTAACATCGCTCGCAACATCGCAGGCAATATTACAAGAAACATCGCTCGCAACATCGCAGCCAACATTACGAGTAACATCGCTCGCAACATCGCAGCCAACATTACGAGTAACATCGCTGGCAACATCGCAGCCAACATTACGAGTAACATCGCTCGCAACATTGCAGCCAACATCACGAGTAACATCGCTCGCAACATCGCAGCCAACATTACGAGTAACATCGCTTGCAACATCGCAGCCAACATTACGAGAAACATCGCTGGCAACATCGCAGCCAACATTACGAGTAACATCGCTGGCAACATCGCTGGCAACATCGCAGCCAACATTACGAGTAACATCGCTGGCAACATCGCAGCCAACATTACGAGTAACATCGCTCGCAACATCGCAGCCAACATTACGAGTAACATCGCTCGCAACATCGCAGCCAACATTACGAGTAACATCGCTGGCAACATCGCAGCCAACATACGAGTAACATCGCTCGCACCATCGCAGTCAACATAACGAGTAACATCGCTGGCAACATCGCAGTCGACATTACGAGTAACATCGCTCGCAACATCGCAGCCAACATTACGGGTAACATCGCTGGCAACATCGCAGCCAACATTACGAGTAACATCGCTCGCAACATCGCAGCCAACATTACGAGTAACATCGCTGGCAACATCGCAGTCCACATAACGAGTAACATCGCTCGCAACATCGCAGCTAACATCACGAGTAACATCGCTCGCAACATCGCAGTCAACATTACGAGTAACATCGCTCGCAACATCGCAGCCAACATTACGAGAAACATCGCTGGCAACATCGCAGTCCACATTACGAGAAACATCGCTCGCAACATCGCAGCCAACATCACGAGTAACATCGCTCGCAACATTACGGGAAACATTACGATCAACATTACATGCAACATCACGCGCAACACTGCTCGAAACACCGAAGCATCGCTCGCAACATCACGCGCAGCATCACCATCAATGTGGCAGGGGTGCAATTTGTTTCGTGCAAAGTTGCAGAAGCAGAAATCGATTCTACCTCAGAGGCGGACACAGGAAGCAATTCCGCTGCTGCCGGCAATGTTGCAGCGCGTTTCCGTAGTTTTAAGGAGGGAAGATGTCACGTGGGGCGGATTCGAGGTACAGATTGCAACAGCCAGCAACAGTTGTCTCTCCTCCCTCTGCCCAGTACCATAAGAGAGATTGACAGAAATCATCAATGAAAATGTCCCAGAATTCAACATTTTGCCCCCCCCCCCCCCCCAGAATAAAAATGCCCCAGAATTCATCATTTTGCACCCCCTCCCAATTTTCAGGACCTCCCTTCGCTCCTGTTGAAGCGTGTGTCAACCCTTTTTTAAACAATTGCCGGCAATACGGACCAGTTTACGGTATATGCGCAGTTGCACGAATCCTTTGTTTGTTTGGCGGACAGGCAGATGTTAGACAATGGTGGCCCGCCAAATGAAACAAAAGACTTGAACAACTGCGCGTGACCCGTAAATTGTTCAATGTTGTGCGCAATGTTGTACGTCGGTCCGTACCTTTACATGGCGTGAATTCAGTAACTACGCCTACTGCGTGCGGAAGCTTGCATGTTACATCTCCACGACAACTAGGACTACCATTATGAAACAGCCCACGGCTGTCGTGAGTTTCTAGCATAATTTTTAAAACGCTGTATTTTGTCCATGCCGCATGCGACTGTATTAATCGTTTGAGCCGACACATCCTTGAGGTTATTTTCTTGTTTTCCTCAATTGATCTAATCTTTCTGGGAAGAGTGTAGTTCCTCTCAAAATAAATGCAAATAGGAACATGAATAGAAACGGATATTTACTTCGTTAAATCGCTGACTAACTCTCAGAATGTTGGGGGCCCTTGTGCTCTTGTCTGACTTCATCCACGACAAGTTCAGAAATTCGCTGCAAGGAAAGAAGATTGTAGATAAACAAGAGGTTTGTTAAAAAGCAACTGAAGTCAAGGCTTGTCTTCAACATCTGATTCGATTGCGACAAACGTCGATCGAAGTAGCAACAGCTACTTTGGCATCTTGGAAGTATTCATAAAATATATGCTGTCGATACGAAAATAACTCGCAAGAAGACGATCCCTGAAACATTTTAGTGACATTTATGGCTATATGGGCCTGTTTACATGAATGGAGGTTGAACCTAGCAATAGGGCTATCTTGAATTTGAATTTATTGAGTTTGTCACAAAATAATGGACTAACTGTTTTGTAATCCCCGGAGACTTTTTTGCATATCGACAACAATGCTGCTGGTCCTAGCGCTAGGGCTATCTTCATTGTATTGTAATCCATCGAGACTGTTTTGCATATCGACAACAATGCTGCTGGTCCTAGCACTAGGGCTATCTTCACTGTATTGTAATCCCTCGAGACTGTTTTGCATATTGACAACAATTCTGCTGGTCCTAGCACTAGGGCTATCTTCACTGTATTGTAATCCCTCGAGACTGTTTTGCAGTTTTTACAACAATGCTGCGGGTCTAGAGCTGGGGTCCCGCAACCTCCCTTCGTAAGTTTGAATGTTTTCTATTTCCTCGCTTCAGCGGCTACATGGAATTTTCTGTTTTGCTTCCATTTCTGTAAATAAGATTTGGAGCTGAAATAACACCTTCAAAACATGGGTGATAAGTAAAGCCTGGTTCACACTAGCGGCATAAGCATAAGCAACAACAACTTTATTGCTATCTTAAATTATATATATATAGTATCTATACCAGCCTGCAGGTAGCGAATGCTAACGAGGCAGGAGATTTTGGAATTTTAAAAAATGGCTGATTTCCACTTTAATAACTTTGAAAATACGAAAGTACAACGTTGCGGACACAAAAAGAAAAAAAGAGAGTTATAGATAACATACAGAGCTAACTCTGTGTGTATGCGAGGGTGATCAAGAGGAACATACGCAGACGCAGTAATGCATTGATCATTAGCGGTATTTGTTCTTATATCACACCTGTGAGTAGAACAAGTACCGCTAACAGGTTTTAGGGTTATTCACCTGGATCTAGGGGGTCGGTATGTTCACCTGGATCTAGGGGGTTGGTATGTGATACATTTACCGAGGGCATCGCACGAGGTGAATATATCACATACCTCCGATCGAACGGAAGGCTTATTTTTCACACTGCCGAAATTCTCTCATTATTATACGCAATAACAATTATTTCTCTTTTCATAAATGATTAAGAAGCATTGTTTGCCTGGTATATGGTTGAATAAAATTACCCTTCACAAGGCTTGTCATTCTTATTTTTCTCGATCCTTTCAACAAACACAGCTGATAACGTAGTCGATAGGACTGAGGACTTGAAACCAAGAGAGTTAAAGCGGTTAGGGTTAGATATCCACTCGAGACACAGCCGTTTTTTTTTTTCAATCTTCTCCTTTACTTCTCCGTCCCGAAAAGAAAAAAAACAACGAGCCATATGAAAAATAGGAGTATTATATAAGTCCACGATAACTTACTGAGCTGGAATCTTGGAAAACAGCAAATGCTCAATGAACGTTAACTGCTCGGCTAGTTGAGTGGCGGCAATTTTGTCGAAACTGTTTGGATCCACATGGTCGTACTACCAGAAATAAATAAATGTAACGAGCAGTTAGAAGTCATTTATCAGTGATAAGTGTAGAACAGAATACAGACACTAAAATAACCGCTTAACCCGAACACTATTTATTTCACAAAAAAGTTTGAAATGATATGTTTCCCACCGTAAAAGAAGTAGCTGATCTTGCAATATTTTATGCTTTAGCTGGGAGCTCAAAACGTCAACCACAAAACCTTTGAATTTTCAAGGCGGATAACATACCATTTTACTCAATTTATAACTCAAAAGTACATTCATTTTAAATTGTATCCTACCTACAAACAATGAAAAAAATAAGAACTTTAAAAAGAATGTATTAAACATCTTAGGGTATTAAAATAACTAAGTAAGTTAAGTGTTGGTCCGACCGGGGTTTGAACCCACGACCTTCCGCACGACACACCACTGACCTAACCCACGACCTCCCGCACGACACACCACTGACCTAACCCACGACCTCCCGCACGACACACCACTGACCTAACCCACGACCTCCCGCACGACACACCACTGAGCTAACCCTAACCTCCCGCACGACACACCACTGACCTAACCCACGACCTCCCGCACGACACACCACTGACCTAACCCACGACCTCCCGCACGACACACCAATGAGCTAACCCACGACCTCCCGCACGACACACCACTGACCTAACCCACGACCTCCCGCACGACACACCACTGACCTAACCCACGACCTCCCGCACGACACACCACTGACCTAACCCACGACCTCCCGCACGACACACCACTGACCTAACCCACGACCTCCCGCACGACACACCACTGACCTAACCCACGACCTCCCGCACGACACACCACTGAGCTAACCCACGACCTCCCGCACGACACACCACTGACCTAACCCACGACCTCCCGCACGACACACCACTGACCTAACCCACGACCTCCCGCACGACACACCACTGACCTAACCCACGACCTCCCGCACGACACACCACTGAGCTAACCCTAACCTCCCGCACGACACACCACTGAGCTAACCGGGAGGCGGTTAGTATTTTTACTCTGAAATGGCACCGACATGGTAGACTGCTATATCAGACGTTTATTTTCACTCGAGTTTACGAGAGTGAAAATATACGTCTGATATAGCAGTCTACCGACATGGCTTCTCGAACTCTTCTGATCTATTCAGTGTTTCTTCTTACCTGTTCCAGCAGAGAATTTTCGAATACCAGAGAGCACTTCATTTCTTCGTGTTTTCTCTCTAGCGTCCTACGGAAATCAACGCGGTAACCATTATAAGAACGTGTTTATCAACCATGCAGTTGGTCACTGATTGGCTCCAAGTAGAAAGCCAATAAGGCGAATCCTTGCTGACGTCAGTGTTTGCATTTTTGCCTCAATAGCAAAATTAAACTTCAAGATACAAACGAACAGACTACATCAGTTGAAAGAGAATTTTAAACTTAGTAATCACCGAAAATTTGAGATTGATATGTTAAATATTTACGGATAAATTGACTTTTCTAAACTGTAATATGGGCTGGGGGCAAGAGTTGCTTGACAGCCGTATATTCTTTGTAAATTTTGAGCTTTTTAACGCTAGCTCATTCTTCAAAATAAATTTATCATATCACTCCGATTATCAAGTGTGATAATCTCTTTCGATTTATGGACTCTGTTTGTTTGTACGTCGCTTAAGTTTGATGTATGCTAATGAGAAAAAAACCTAAACAAGGATTCGTCTATAATTGCATTTATAATTGAATTCCAGGCTCTGCCGCGGGGCTAGCTATAGGATATTTTCATTATGGCGTCATTTTACTACAACTACCAGAATCTTTTCAAATTCTCTTTCTCTGATTCAAATTTATCAACTCCTTTCAGAATTCCAAGACAATGCTCCAAATTAGAGGAACAAAAGAATCCGCGCAAAGAGTTCTGGTAGTTGTAGTATGTGACGCCATCATGCAAACGTCCTATTGGCATCTATAGTTTCATTTAATTATTTCATTTCATTTATTGTGTGCACATTTATTCACGCTTTTGTTATTTATCTATTTATTGCTCATGTAAGTGTGGATGTAAATTATAGTTTGTGTATTCACGCTTTTGTTATTTATCTATTTGTTGCTCATGTAAGTGTGGATGAATAAAAATTAAATATATATATATCATTCGACTCTCTCCCGAATTCTGATTGGTTGATTCACCTGCAAATAACGGTCTGATCATGCGCAGTCTGTAATTCAATATTAGACGCGACTTTTCGAAAGACAAATCCAATTGTTTTGGTTCTTTGGATTTATTTTGTTTAGAGTTCCCAACTTGGACAGTTCTAAAAGTTGTAACAATAGTTCAAGAAAGATGTAATATTCATTAGCAGATACGTTACGGCTTTCAAGCCAGTCACAGTGTGAATATATTCTCCGTGGATCGTTTATGATGAATCTTGTAAAAATATCGCCAATTCGGACGTTCATGGGCGGATTGTTCTCTCTGCCGACAGGAGAAAAAACACCGAGCCCATTTTGTGACTCCATTCCAGCGGTACACCGCTGGCCCGAGAAACGAAGGCTCAATTGCAAAACAACTTTGATCGATTACGAACTATAAATCACCAGGCTTTCAACGCTGCTCGTATAAAGAGAGTACATTCTCTTTATCCGAGCAGGCTCGTACGAGAAACGAAGGCTCAATTGCAAAACGAGTTTGATCGATTACAAACTATAAATCACCAGGCTTTCAACGCTGCTCGGATAAAGAGAGCACATTCTCTGGATAAGATTAGTTAAATAAAACCTCTTCAAGCTTTACAAGTTCCTACCTTTCACTCAAACGGTACTATCGACGTTAACGAGACCTTGATTGAAACAACCACAGGGGCTGATCAAAGTCAGGCCCGGCTAAACAACAGATCGAATTGGAATTTGGCGTATTGGCTTTTGTGAAGGGAGGAAAACCGGAGAATAACCCTCGGAGCAAGGGCGAGATACCAACAAACTCAACTCACACATGGCGCTGCAATCAAGGATCGAACTCGGGCTAATCAGTCAAGGCCACCCAACGAGTACTTTTTGAAATTCGTTTGAAACCAGTTGTCTGCAGCTTATCTAGCCATTTTAAGGCTCCTACTATGTCTTTTGACGTATTCTAGAAAGCTATTAGCTGTTCGGATTTTCTAGGTGGAAATCGCGTCAACCGAAAATACTATGGCAAAATATTCCCGGCCTACGAATTTGTTAGTAGTCTAGAACATAACAAGAATTTTCTAGCCCAAGTACCTTCATGTTGCAAAGTTTTGTGGAGGTACGAATTTTTTAGGGATTCTTTTTTCCTGTTCTGACTCTATTGATCAGACGAATTGGGACGTACGAATATTTTAGGGGAAACCTTTTAGTCTCCCTTTTCTTCTATAATTTTCTAGGGATTTAAAACAAATTTCCTAGCCAGTATTTCAGAAAACAATTTTCTAGGGACAATTTTTTCAATCCGAAAGTTTTAGGCTAAACTTACTCTCCCGAACAGCTTTTTAACCGAAAACTTCGTTGGGTGCCCTTGGCTAATGAGAGGCGAAGCGCTTAACCACTGCGCAACTCTGGCTCCCTACAGAAATAACGCCAAAACCTTAACATCTTACCGTTCTATAGTAATACCGAGGCTGTGAACTCTCTTTGTTGACATTTTAGAACAGAGTGGGCCTCTAAAATATCCTCTGCAGATATACTTTCACTCTGAAAAATCGATGCTGATAAACTTCTCAATTTCCACACTTTAGATCCAAGTTCAATCATGCAGTTTGTGTCATATATATTCTCATTTTCTTGTTTGTCTCCGGCCTTCAATTTGAGATCAAACGAAATTGTCTTGGCTATAGCTACAAAACGCTTTCAACCATTACAGAAAAACAATAACAAAAAATCACCTGGTCTTCCGATGAAGCTGAGGCGATTCACGTCTCTCAACATATTTTTAAACTCACGAAACCGGTTCTCGACGTCATTCAACATAGAATCTCGTCTTCGTTGTTTCGCGTGGTTGACATTTTGACCAACAAACAATTTAGGTCGCCTTAAAGCGCCGGCTAGATGCTTTTGACCGATGATGTGTTTGTCAGAGAAGTCGATCAAGTGGCAAATGCAGTGAAATAAACCGACTCAGACACAATATTTCCAGCTCATTTTACCCTTAAGCACAAACTTACTTTCTATATGATTTAAACGATATAAACATTTAACAATTATTGCCCGAAGTAGAGTCGACTAATGGTGGATATTTATGTCTACCGCTAGTCACCGACACTGAAGTGAATGTTTTTCGCGCGCTCTGATTGGCTACTCAAACTCGGAATTTCCAGCATTAGTATATACCACACAAGCGAATAGTGCTTTTCGCACGCTCTGATTGGCTACTCAAACGCGGAATATCCAGCATTAGTATAAACCAACTAGTGGACTATTACAAATCCTGCATTCTGATTGGCTACCCTAGTATAGGTCTATTTGTGATAGCCTATGGTAGAGAAAAACCGCACGCATTTTCACGAAATAATGACATTTTTTCAACTTCAATTTGTTTCTTTCTATTATTTTCTACTGTCCGACTAGTTAGTTTATACTAAAACAATTAAACCTCTCTCCCTCATGGGCTACGAGTTAAATAGCCCATTCGGCTGCGCCTCATGGGCTTTTGACTCGTAGCCCATTCGGGCTGCGGGTCTAATTGTTAATTAGTATATACCACACAAGTGAATAGTGCTTTTCGCGCGCTCTGATTGGCTACTCCGGAAATGAATATCCGTTGATATTCACCTCCGAGCGAAGAATAAAATAACTATTCACCTCCAATATCTCCAACCAACGAATTCAACACAGGAATTTACTTTAGATTATTTGTCCTTGTGAATGAAACTATTATTTCATTTTTATAAAATGAAAAAAACGTAGAAGTTTACAAAAGGTCATTTATCTCTACCAGCATGTTTTGGTATAATAAGTGATTCCTGGGTAGACGTCACATTAATTGCCCTATATCATTATGACGTCAAATCAAAACAATCTATTGTTTAAACGCTAAGGATCACGGTCGTGGGAGGGGGACAAAACAGCAACAACACAAGGGAAATCGCTATCAAATGCATTTTGTAGAACGTAGAATAGCGGTAACAGCCACCAAATACGGTAAATATTGTGGGATAAACATTATTGATACAGCTGATATCTGGAAACCAGACAATTCGAAGTTAAATTTTCCTCAGCAGAGCAGATTTAGTTCAAAATTCTATTGTTCATTTCGATTCTGTCCCCCTCATAAACAAGCCGTGACGTCATAATGATATAGGGCAATTATATAAACCTCTGTATCTCATAGACGCAATACTCGAATATCAAGAAATATTCTACTATAATAACAATAACAATATTTATACAGGGTGCCCACGTCACAAACGTGATTTTCAGTGGGGTCCTGTGTCAACGAAAAAAATACAAAAACTCAACACGAAACCTAAAATCTAGATAAAGATGCATAAAAATGTCTATCGCAAATCTAAAGTTTATAAGTGATAAAATCATTAAATCACATAGTCAGCACATATCAATTCAAGAATATCACTATAAATTTCTAACGTAAAACATAAATATACAACTCAAACACCCAAATGTGATTTAAGTTTAGATTAAAAACATTAAAACATGAGGAATTCTTATCAGTATGCAAATTGTTCCAGTCATTGATTTCCCCCAATTTGTTTTTCACTTGATGCAGAATCGATATTTGTGATAACAAAATAAACGTTAGGTGCACTTTAATAGTTATCCAAAGAGCCGAAAACGTAAAAGCGAGCAATAAAACAAGTTTATAAGCCATCAAATATTCTCTCTCGTGCGTGATTGGTTGAATGCGTCACGTGATCCGATATTTTCTCTGCGAGCGGGAAACATCAGCGAATACTCCCCTGTGAGCGTATAAGCGCGCGTCAAAGAAAATACTTGAAGGATGATGATGTGAATAACCTACATTGTGGCGTCGACGTGGTTGCCACTCCACGGGTAATACGATGTGAGCATGCGTGTTAGACGCTAGCTACGTCATAGCGTGTGTTGGGTAGCGCCATGCAACCTGCTTGGTCGAAATATGCCCTGATATTTGTCCTTGGACATTATCTGATTCTCGAAGTTCACACTTTCCCTCGAGCTTGTCCGCGGATGAAATATCAGAGCATATTTCGACGCCACACATAGGTTATTGTATTTATATTATACAAGAGAAAAGTGAAAACATCTTTTATGGAAAAGTGAATGAAACGACGATGAAATCAGGGAAACACCAATGTTTTCAGTTACTGCGTAAAAGAAAATCCAAAAATGTCAAAATTTATTTGCGCATGTTCAATATTGCATCGGTGTATCCCGATGGCCCGAGTAAAAAAACGTATCCGGTATCCGGTACCTCATTAGTTTCGAAGTTGAATAAATATTTTCTAGTTTAGTTAAGATTCACTAACTATAACTTTTTTATCGTCAGTCAACTTATCTTTTTTAAGGGAACCTCGGCTGAAAAACATGTTTGTTCTCAAGTGTTTGTTATGCAAGTCTAAGTCTGCTGTTGTGTTGGCCAGTAAATTGTACACTAGATGTCATTTATACACCGATATTCCTGTCGATAAAGCGGATTTGAATTTCCTGCGCGCCGCCATCTTAGATCTTATGACGTCACAGTGTTGCCCCTATTGTCAGAAAACAATAGCTCTTTTGTTGTGTAACAATAGGGGCAACACTGTGACGCCACGAGGTTCAAGATGGCGGCGCGCAGTTTTATCGACAGGAATATCGATGTAGAAATGACATCTAGTGTACAATTTACTGGAGACAAACACAACAGCAAACGTAGGCATGCATAACAAACACTTGAGAACAAAAAACATTGTTTTTCAGCCGAGGTACCTTTAATAATACTACGTGTACACTAAGAAAAATGTTGTTTTCCGTTCTCCTGGGAATAGAGAACAAAATGTACCCGGAAACTTGTTGCTGGGAGTACCCGTAGTTGAAAGGTAGCGAATGGCTAATAGTCCAACTCGTAGTTCTTGACTGCCATTTTTGAAAGGTAACCAAGCCTTTGGTGACATCGAGGCTGGAGTTGAGACAGCTCAGTTAGAGGCTTGTACCAAGTTAGCACAATAAACACAATCCATATTCATAGAAAGAGGTTTGTATCAGTGCAGGGTCAACTCCGGCTAAGGCTTGGTTACTTTAATTTCAAGAACTAGGTATTTATCACCCCCCCCCCCCCCCCCTCCCCGTGTCTTACCGAATAATAGCTGCAGCAAATTTCTGCTCGAGGTTGGAGGAGCCATCGCATTGCAGTATCTCCTCCATGAATGAAACGAGCTGTTCCTTAAGGAGTGCATCTGCTTCAAAATCCTAACAACAAAACAAGGATAGAGCAGATGATTCGTTGTATATGTGCTCCGCAAATTAAAATACAATAAGAGCCTGTGAACAGCGTCCCCCTCTTCATAGGAGAGCGGCGATTTCATCGTTTCTGTATCTCACCTCCCTCTCCCTCTTGGGAAGAAACGGGAACGATGAAATCGCCGTTCTCCCAATCAAGAGGGTGATGCTGTTCACAGGCTAGTAGGCAGATTGACCTCGGGCTTTGAAATTAACTGGACTTCTTTCTAAAGCCAGACTGGTAATCTGATAAGATTCTGACTACACTAACAAGAGACTTCATAATGGAAAGATACGAAAAACCGCTAACACCACGAAAAAAAAACACCCTGGGGTTGTGGTCAAAGAACGTGGAAATGAGCGGAAACGTATACCTTGGCCTAAAGCAGCAACCCGAATTCTCCGAGGGCTATAGAACTGACTACTAGCAAAAGTAGCCACTATAAATAGTAAAATCTAAATGAACTGACTGGCCTAGAATGACTACTTTCCCGCTCGAAGCATATATATGCGAGAAGCATTACCCATAATGCCATTGTCTCGTGTCCAAACCTCTTTGTCGTGTCGGCAAAATATCAATAGCCCAGTTTACGGTTCATGCGCAGTCGTACTAATCCTTTGTTTGTTTAGCCAATGGTGGACCACCAGTTGAAACAAAAGACTTGAACTGCGCATGAACCTAGTCTATTTCTGACTATATCGCTCCTGCATCGCTCAAACGTGAGAAATTACATATTTTGTTGTCGTTGAGATATCGTTTTTTTAACGGTATAGTTGTTAGGGTCAGAATGTTTGCCCTTTTTGTAGACAGGTGATACTTTAGAATATTTCAGCTCATCTGGAAAAATACCAGAAGACACGAGAATCGAAAATAGTAGTTTTATTTTTAATTAAAATGTAATTTATTGGCTCGAAACTCTTATGAAAATAAAATTTAAAGCAGTTTGGGAAAAGTGTTCGATCACAAGTGTAAACATCCCGAACAGTTTATTTTTAATGTATCGTAAAAATCTTTCATCTTTTGACCGAAGAATTTCGCCGAACAAATACAAGAGGAACTAGCTCGGTAATCGAAAACTTCACTGATGGACAGAGAAAATGAAAAAAAAACCTTTCCCAGAAAGAGCCAAGGAACTTATATGCACTCAGCGCATCTCACTTGCGACGTTAACAAATAAACTAAGAATACCACACAGAAACGAATTAATGACTCGGGCTCGCCACAGGCATTTCACGTTAAGTTTACCGGATACTTCCAAACTGCGTTTCCATCGTAACATATGTATATAGCACCTCGAGAAAACATCGTAAATACCTCAACCATATCTCATTTTAAAGTTTATAAAATTGGCAACAACAATATATCAAAGTTTTGAGTTATTTGAAAATCTTGAATTTTCTACCATTCTTTTTCTCCGATCTAGTGAGATAGCTTCCATAAGCTCCAGCGGCGAATTTTTTTTAAGGTTTTAAAATCTGTTTGCTTTATAGCATTTCGGAGGAATCGTATTACAAAACAGTGTCTGGGAATTGGGAAATTCTAAAAACAGAGTTTTTGAAGGCATTTCCCGCATATCTAGTCAGATGAAGTTTTCGCCTTTTCACGGAAAGCATTATAACATTTGAACAAAATCGAATTCTGATAATCCCCGACACCATTTTGTAATACAATTCCTCTGAAATGATATAAAGCAAACAGATTTAAAAACGGCGCTGGAGCTTGTGGAAGCTATCTCACTAGGACGGAGAAACGGGTGGTAGACCATGCGTTTCCTGATATTGAAGAATAGTAAACACAAAAATGATAATTTCAAGATACATAATATTTTCGGAGATATAAGTGCTTCGGTCGACCGCTTGTTTTTGCGGAAAATGTGAAAATTTTCAAAACGAGATGATAGAAACCTCTTCAGCAATAACAGTTCCCATCGATCCTACCGATGTTATTGAAATTCGTTACCAATAATACTCATGGCTGAGTTAATCTACAACAGCAACTTCCTGATTTGAAGATTTTCGCATTTTATATATTATGTAAAACGAAGGGGTCGTAAGAAGCACTTGTATCTCCAAAAATATTATGTACCCTGAAATTCTGTTTAGTATATTAACTATTCTTCTATATCAGGAAATACATGGTCAAACAATCTCAAAGATCGGCCAAAATGTTCCAACTTAAAAGTGCGAGTCTTTGTGATGCCCGTTCGGTTGTTACACTACCCGCGGGCCACCTTAACGTGCCTATAAACCCTAGCCAGAAATCATTTATTTGAACGCAGTAAAGTGTTTTAAATCTTGCTAAACCATTTTGGGTGATTTATGGTCGTAGTATTGCTATAAAAAGCATTACATATCCTTGAAATGACGTCATTTAAGGGACGTTTATATGCAAATGGGTTGAAAATGAATTAAGTTATAGCATTGAATTTCTTCGTTTATACCGTTGTTTTTAGGTGCCAGACACTTGATACTTACAATCTTTATTAGAGAATGATCTCTTAATAAGTGGAGCTGACATAAAAACAGAGCAAAAGGAACTATATACAGGTTATCCCTTAAATGACGTCATTGAAATTTGATTCCTTAATAAACGAAAACGGTAGACTAGAATATTAATTTTTCCTATGTCAGACATTTTGTTTTACATATTATGGTAGGCAACTAGTTCCTGTAAAAACTAGTTTTGGTCTGCGTCGGCGGGGAAGATAAACACTGGTATGTAATCAACTAAAGTCGATTGAGGTATGCTAACCGCCGTGGAAAGCGAGTAGCAGCTGCTACTCGCTTTCCACGGCGGTTAGCATACCTCAATCGACTTTAGTTGATTACATACCAGTATTTTGTTTTACAGTTTGACTTTTCAATCAACGATAACTGGCTAGGGCTTATATGCACTTTAAGGGCGAGTTCGTTTGGACATATTCCGGCTATTCCAATATCAGACTACCTCAAGATAATGCAGATTTTCATCTCCAGATATGTAGAAAGCAGTCTCCACTTTTAGTACATCATTTGGTATATAATGTAATATAAGCAAGATTGTTATATTGGTGCATTCCTTTTTTTCTGAATAGCCGAAATATCACAAAAGAACGCGCCCGAAATGTTCAACGCACGTCACGCATGGACGTCACGCAATCGTACCTCGGGGTGTTTTGTTACCCAGTGACGTACTATGGTAAGGACTCTCATCGTCGCAAGGTGCGTGTCGTGTGACAAAATGTGACGTACCGTTAACCCTGAACAAAAAATCAAATAGTTTGTTATGCAATGCTCCGTTCATAACAACAACAACATTAACAACAATAGCAACAACAATAGCAACAACAATAGCAACAACAATAGCAACAACAACAATAGCAAAAGCACCCAGACTTACCAGGGCTATTAACTTGATTTATATTCTAGTCGCCATATAAAATATTTACCACATAAATACCGAAGACGCTCGTAGGGGTAATGCCCTCTCGAGAGGCAGAAAGCCCAACGCGAATCCCGGGGAGGGGTACTCCCTATAATGGACTATACGGGGAGGCTCCGCCCGAAAGGGGTGCCTTTTCAGGCTGGAGGTATATAAAAGGGTAGGGATTTCACGAGTTGAAGTATAGAAAAGGGTAGGAAAAACTGTCATTTGGGTATTTAAAATGGCATTTCAAAGTATGAACTGAATGAACTAATGAACTGATTGGAAACGTTCCAATAATAGGACATACCTGTAATAAATATATGTAGTAACGGACAGGAGTGTCCATCTCCCATACTTGGTCTGAGTCAGCACATTACCAGATCAGGTTATTTTTAGAATCGTATTCCCGCCAAGCAACATCAACAGCCAATGATAATACGCCAAAGCATTATTTTACAGCCAATCAGAATGCATCAAATTATGCATAATTTACATAAAATGTGATACCGAGATCAATTCCATTTTTGATTTACGTTTAACCGACGTGCGATCGAACCTTGTTCCCGGCAACCTGATTCTAAAAATAACGCTGGCTCACGAATGTACAACAGACGGACGCTCCTACAACGGTATGATCATTGAATCTAAATATAATCATATTTTACATGGTTGCACCATCACTTGACTCACCAAATCGGAACCTTTGCATTGTTGGAGAGTTTCCACCATAGTTTGGTGAAGGGGATGCGCCCGCGGTGGCAGCGGCAAATGCAGCAGCGGCTTGTGAGATGCTTGACCTGCGCCTTGATGGCTTGGAAGAGGTTACTACCACTCCTGCGCTGACACTATTGGCCGAGGGCGACATAGGGGATCGGGGAGAGCGTGGGGAGTTAAGCGGTGACACGGGAGACCTGGGCCGGCGATCATGAGTGAGCAGACTTGGAGAACTGGGACGGCGTGGTGACGTAATGCCAGCCAGGCGCTCTTCCGCATCTTTAACCATTTTTGCAAAGCGCGATGGAGAGCTGGGGCGACGACTAGCAAAACAGGCCCTCGGTAGCTCAGGGCTTAGCGAGAGGTCTTCTTCACTCACAAGGGGTGGCATGCCAGGGGAATCACATAATTCAGAACTGCGTTCACGGTGGACATTCGGAGAGGACCTACAAAACAAAAAATACCCAAAAAAATCAGTGAGTTAAGATACATTTTCTCAAATGGACAATTGCTAATACCGTATAAAATGACGGTCCTTTATCGATCGTGCGCGCGCATATCGATTTCTCGCATTTTACATTTTACTTACGAGGCCAAATCAAAATGGTATTCGATGTAAATATGGTGGGCAGTATGGGAAATAGATTAAACTCTGTTGATCTGATGGCTATCAATCACCACATTTAAACTGAAAATCTGACAATGGTTACGCCTAAAGATTACGTGTGTGTAGCGCAATGGGTTAGTGCACGGCACGTTTAGTATGCGCTCCCGAGTTCGATTCCTGCCGTCGGCCTCCTGGAAGAGCAGTCGGTTAGACTGAAGGGGCTACCGATGTTAAATATAGAACCTAACGTTACTTTACAGGTTACGCCTTTTAACTGTCAGTGCTCCTGATTACGGGAACTCTAATTGTACTCTACCTTCGGCGCGGTCGAGGAGCACCTGATTGCCGTGAAAATACATCATCCGCTTCATGCCCAAACCCCATTACACTTAGAACCTTCTTCTTGGCCTTCTCTATGGCGCTTTCTTGATCACTAACCGATTGACGAAGACACTGTGAAGACGACGCTCCAATAAGAGGCGTGTTAGGTGGGGCGTTGAGCGTTGGAGATACGGTACGGTACTCATGGTTTTCATGGGGGTCGGTGTCTTCGTCAACAGTTGGTGACGTCACTAGGATATGCCCTGAGGAACATGCCCGGTGCCTGGTTCGTCTTCTAGGCGGTGCTTGAAGCTCAAACCGCGGGTCATCCTCTTCGGGCGACGATGATAAAGAGTAACAGGTATCTATATTAGATGTGATATGATTACGAGGCGTTGGCATCATATCGGAGCTCGTGCTCTGCGCGCGAGACCGAATCTTACCACAAGTGAGAAATGGCGAGCTTTGGTTTCTACATTGTTCATCAGGTGTCTCCTCAGTCGGGCTAATGACCTCGCAGCTCGTGGCTGGGAATTCAAAAGCAGCCGTCTCACCCAGCGCCGATGGGGACGAATGCCTGCGATAGGAGTGATAGATAGTTGGCATGAGTCTGCAGGGTGAATGTTGAGCATCTGATGTTTGTTGTTCATATGGTGAAGTGGAATCCTCTGTCGACATTTTAACTCCGGAGACGGTGATCGAGATGCCTTGAGATGGCGATTTTACCCCACGACAAGCTTGATTACGGTGAACTAGAAGAGGTTCAGAACGATCATGTATCAGTAACTGCTTCATAGGGGTGGGTGTCTTCATAGGGGTGGATGTCTTCATATGGGTGGGTGTCTTCATTAGGGGTGGGTGTCTTATCAGTGGGTGTCTTCATAGGGGTAGGTGTCTTATCAGTGTGAAAGAGCATAACCGTACTGTAACAACACGACCGACATGTTTCCGTGATTGTTTCTTTCTCGCAAAGCATCACTACCTCTTATTGCAATAAAAGGCTCTTGCTCATTATTAAGTTCCCATAACACACTTTCGAGTATATTCTTACGGCACGTTCGATTGACCGTGTTCCGGAATAAAATCAACACAAATCGCTTTTATCGGCACTTTTAGCCGCTGGAAGATGAATTGTATCTTGAATATTATATACAGCTATCTCAATTAATAGGCGATTAGGAAGTAGGGTATTAGGGTATTCGCCATTTAGGGAATTAGTAAGGCATTTTTTAAATGTAGGACGGCTGTACACAGGCTAAAAATGGATAAATAAACCGTAAGCTAAGTAGACTAAGTCGTCCAGGTCGTAAAACTCGTAACCCCAATTCATTTCGTTCTGGGAATACCCTATTCCCTAATACCCTATACCTTAATGTCCTATTCCGTATCTCCCAGACAACATTAATTAAAATAACTACAGCTGTACCTAATCCGGGAGGCCTAACTTTGTACGTCACTGTGAAAAGTGTGCCTTAAATCTCGAGACGTTATCTATTCTCATTGCGGATTACAGTCAATCGAACGCGCCCTTAGATTGCTATCAAGAACAGAGACAGAAGCGTGGCTAAGAAGAGAAGCTAGCGAGGACTCTCTCGTTGTCAAATCATGAATATGAAAAACCGGCGCTATTCTAGGCGACCTACCGGATCTCCTTTCGTTCTGAATGTCCAGTGTTTCAGTCGGGAGCGACACGGACCTGGTCTTTTTGCTAATGGGCGAGAACACGTCACTAAGTGCTGAAGGCGAATCTTTGTTGTTACGCGTGTAGTAGAACTGTACGAGAGTGTCCAGTAGGTTCGTGGCGTGCGTGAACACACGATACGTAATTAGAAACGTGTTGAGAAAGTCGATACTGAGGAAGCGTATATCGAGGATTCGCTCAAACAGACGCTCTAGCTTGGCATAGCGAATCTGCAAACAGAAGTCGTCATTAACAAACAAAACAACAAATATATTTGAACTTAACAAATAAACGTTGGTTCTCCATGTTCTATTCAACAAATAGAATCTAGTTCTCCTTGTTTCCTTTTAAGAAAATCATCACTGTTGTAATGCTGCATAAGTAAGAAAGAGAATCTATTTTTAGTAACCGGAAGCAGCTGAAGCAAAGTGCGCGATCGCGCGACAACAATCTCATGGCGCGAAAATATTTTTCCGCCATGAAACTGTCGTGCGCTGGCGCACTTGCTTCAGCTGCTTCCGGTTACTAAAAATAGATTCGACATTATCATCGCACAAGCGCGCGTATTGGCCCCATTCCCTCTCTTACTTAGACCTACTTATGCTCTCTTGTCTTTATTTAACAAATAAAAGATGTCGGTTCTCCATGTTTTATAACAAAATAATGCGGAACGCGAGTAGCTAGGACATAGGATAACCATCTTCTATATGTTTTCTAATATAGAGCTCGACCAACGCGGAAAGGAATGCTCGAGCGTGCATTATAAGAAAATCAAGCACGCTGAGCAGCCAACGAAATCGCACGTTCTTAGGATGCTCCCGTAATTTATATTATAAGAAAATCAAGCACGCTGATCAGCCAATGAAATCGCGCGTTCTTAGGATGCCCCCGTGATTTATATTATAAAAGAAAATCAAGCACGCTGATCAGCCAATGAAATCGCGCGTTCTTAGGATGCCCCCGTGATTTATATTATAAAAGAAAATCAAGCACGCTGATCAGCCAATGAAATCGCACGTTCTTAGGATGCTCCCGTTATTTATATTATAAAAGAAAATCAAGCACGCTGATCAGCCAATGAAATCGCACGTTCTTAGGATGCCCCCGTGATTTATATTATAAAAGAAAATCAAACACGCTGAGCAGCCAATGACATCACGCCTTCTTAGGATGCTCCCGTAATTTATATTAAAAATTACATTATAACTTGCCCGAAGCAACTAAAAATTACAATCGGGCAGGTAAATTCTGTACAGTGGTTGCCCAAGCTAATCCAGGATTAAGCTAATCAGGCTTCGAACAACTAGGCCACTCTGCAGCTGAAGGCGAAAGACTTCCCAGTGTTTACCAGTGTTTATCTGATCTGCATCGGCAATCGAGTACCGTATTTTTTTGATTAAACGCCGGGCCCCGAATAAACACCGGGTCTACAAGGCAGAATGTTAAATAACCGCTGGGGGCACTTATCGGTAATCTCATCTTCAATAAAATAACTCGAATTTTACCGACAGAGGGATCTGATGTAATCGCTGGTTTCGTATCATGTTTGCTTTCATGACTCACATGACAATCCAGTGGTACAGTTTACCATCACACGTACATCGCGATGGGCAAATGTATGCCGATAGAACGCGGCTATTACTGACGATCGGAAACGCTGAAAACGGACACTGCACATGTGTAGACCTGTTCATATTTTGATTGATATTGCTCGATTTTTTTAAATTCCTTTCGCTATCCACACAAAAAGGACATAACTCTCGTTTCAACAATACTGTTAACGTTGGACAGCGTTCTCGAAAAGATGTTTTTTTTTTCAATGTAAACGATTGTCGTTAGTATACGTGTGGTCGGACGGCGAAAACACAGTAAAATCTGGCATGTGCTGGTCTAGTGGAATATCCACCGTTTGGTTTATTTCCGAGAAACTAAAATTGAACCACGGGCAACAAAGAGTTAGGCTGGTTACCCGAAGGGCAACTACCCTAAAACCTTAAAGGAGCAGTGTCACGATTCTGATTGGTTGTTATAGACAATGGCAAAATCACGCTATGTCACGCGCCGCTGCAAATTTCCCTTTCGATTGAAATAAATAAAATGCTGCTTTATAAAAATATAACATCAAACCTAACCATATAATACTGAAGTATAGTTTTAAAGCAATTTCGGCTCGAGATATCGTGCAAATACGCCGATGCAAGCGGATTACTCACGGACTTCTACTTCTGTCACATCTTTTGATTTATTGTCCGCCTGACACATTTTCAAAACTTTGGGAATGAATACTAATCGTGACACTGCTCCTTTAATGTCGAGCACTGATTATACTCTGCTATACCCTGAGTAGTTATTATTCTTTCGTCGTGAGAAAGTTAGGTTGATCATTTGAGTTGACACATTGTACCGCTCGAAACGAGTCACAGCATTGTCTTACCCAACAATACAAAACACCCTATAACCTTTAGAACGTGGAGTACAAAAACAATATAGATACAGTATAATGGTGCGGTTTTTCTTCGCCGCCGAGCAGTAATGATAAGAAAAACGCTTTCATATTCGGACGACTCTATATTACTTTGCAAAAAAAAATTCTAATAGTTGCGCTGCACTGATATTTTTTTCAATTTTCGATCACTATGCAATAAGGGTGAAGGTAGTTGACATATCATTGGCACCCTTCAACTGGGATGTCCTCTTTCCCGTAATTAATTCAATTCGGGTGGAACGAATGTTAGTGCATGCTCATCTACAACCGAACAACACGGAATAGAAACGCCACTGAGTTACCACATGAACTAAATTTTAATTTCTCCTCGTTTCCACTTACATATGTGTTTCTAGGATAATTTAAAATATCTGAATTATAGCACGAAAGCAATGGAAGAAATTCTACACCGGCAGGTTTAAAGTACAGGTCACAATTCACAGATCAGGTTGTTAATTCTAGGACAAATCCTAACCCTAACCACAAACCTAACCCAAACCATCGGACGAGTTCACAGGTAAACGACGGGTTCTCACTCACCTAGAGCTAGGGTCACAGGTAAACAAGAAGTGACTGATCTGTGACCTGACCTGTACTTTAAACCTGCGCCGCATTTACACAGGGTTACTGAAGTCGACAGTAAATCGGAAAATATGTTATGTGATTTTCGCTTGGATACATAAACTCGAAAGTACAGGTTACCAGGGCCAGGTTGTTCGAAGCAAGAGTAACTTTATCCCTAGGATAGCCCTAAATCTGACATTGTAATCTGACAATGTAACCTCGGGTTAGCGATTTCACCCCGAGGTAGCGATTTAACCCCGAGGTAGCGCTTACTCTTGCTTCGAACAACCGGGTCCTGGAGGAAAAAGGAATCGTACTACTAAGAGGCCAAGTTTTATAAAGTTTCGAGATAGACTCTGCATGGTACATACCTTGGGGAGTTTGCAGGAATTGAGAGCCTTGCAGTACTTGATTTCTTGGTCATCGGTAAACAACCTCGAATCGGACCTGAATGAGAGATATGCAAATATTGGCTCAGTATGCTAATTTGAATGTCGGCAAATGGTGAGAGAAGTCTTACAATATTTTTTGGCGAGTTTCTAGCTACACTGATTTCGGATTGGTTAAGAGACGAAATGTTTTTGGCAGCCAGGGGCATTTTCGAAAAACAGAGTTAGCAAATTATAGCATACTAGAAAACACACCCAGAAAGAGAATTTGACCGTAAACGTTTAATACGTGTACAAATAACGTCGAGCCCAACTGTTCAAAACGGCATTATGAAAATACGTCTTCTAACAGAAAATATCCTGAACACACTGCATTTTTAACTCGTGGATAGACCAGTTCGCGGTACATTGTTTGTAAAAACGAGTCAAATTCCGCGTGAAAATTTACAGACAATGTATGGAAAACTGAAAACACGACACGATAGCACAGCTACATCCCTCAAATTTCGATATGTTAATCTTTTACCTGGTATCTTAAGTTTGTATCTGAATAATATTTCAAAAATTCGATTTTACGTATTTTATTTGGCATCGGATTCCCATCGATTCCCATACAAACACTGTATTTCGCGCCATGTTTGCACCCCTTTCAAAATGTCGGAATTTACCGCGAACTGGTCTATTCGCTCATGCATAAGTATACTATATATAGGCGAATCCTTGGTTACGTTTTTTCCTCATTAGCATACATCAAACTTCAAGCGACGTAGATACAAACAACAAACAGAGTCCATAAATCGAAAGAGAGTCACACTTGATAATCACCGAAAATTTGAGAGTGATATGATAAATATCTATTGAGGAATGAGCATTTAAAAATCTCAAATTTACAAAGAATGTATGGCTGTCAGAAACTCTTGCCATCCAACCCATTTTACAGTTTTGAAAAGTCAATTTCTCCGTAAATATTTAACATATCAATCTCACATTTTCGGTGATTACTAGACTACATCAGTTGAAAGAGAATTTTAAACTTGTGTGTTTGTGGCTTGAAGTTGAAGTTATGCTAATGAGGCAAAAATGCAAACAATGACGTCAGCCTACCTTATAGAGGCAAAAGTGAGTAAAATGATCAATAATGGTCCGCGTAAGAACTAGGGTAAAAATAATAGGCTTGCGGCAATGAGCATATCCCCACATACGATTTTGTTTGAATATGCCTGAAGTGCTGTATGAGATGTCCACAATCCAAACTACACCCAGAAAATAAAGTATTTGCAAGAGCCCATAACCAAAAACGAGAATCTCCCAACTACCTCTATGCTACGGCATTTCCACAAGTTAGGTTATTTTTAGAACGGTTTCCCGCTATTATTGGGTTGCAATCATTCCTAAGGGAATAAAATCACAAAAGCGTAGCAGACGTGTTGTAGGTATAACAAAAGAAGCTAATGAGGCATCTTTTGTTCCGCCACGGGTGTAACCTACTAATTGGCGGCAAAAATAATCTAAAAATAGCCCAACTTGTGAAAACGCCGTAGCATCTATATGAGAGACATGGACGCTCTTGGTTATGGGCTCTTGGTTATGGGCGCTTGGTATTTGTTATGCTCTTGGCCATTTTTGCTGTGAAAACTCAAAGCAACTACAGTCGAGCCAATCAGAAAGGGAGAAAACAAAAGATCTTTCAATCACAAATTTTAGGACTTTCCCACGTACAATATTCTTCGAAATTATATCCTAGTTAATTTGATCAAATATAAATTAAAACTTCAAAAATTATCGAATGTTAACGTATTTTTTCGATGGGTTTCTATTGAATTTATGAGTATCAACCCATGAAATTACGAGAAAGAAGAATAGGAAATTATAAACACCTTTTTATATTCCTTGGCGCAGAGTACCGCAGTTCTTATCCGGACCATTACTTAATAGGTCTTTTGCAGCTAACAGTCACATGCTGATATAATACTTCGTTAACGAATGAATGAGCTCGTGATCCCCATGGGAAAGACGTTGCCATGGATGCTGGATAGCAAGCCATTTAAAAAAACACTGTTTTAGAAAGATCGACAATCGATTGGAGGTGAAAAATAGCATTTACAAACAGGTTTTGCTAATAAATGAAGTTAAATATTTTTTGTCATCCAGTACATTCCTGTACAATCACGTGAATGCCTAGCTGCAAAAGGCCCATTGTCGTCAGCAAAGCCATTAGAATTATTTTATAGAGAATTTTAGCCTGCGTATCCAAGTCGGGTCACACAGAGCATGCGCAAGCCGCTACCCGCTCGAAACCACGTGTCCCCGGCCCAAGACCGGCTTTTCTCCATATACATATACTAAATGATATATTTAACAAATAAAGAAGCCTTAGCCATGTTTTATACTATCATAAAACACGATGGGCATTTGAGAACATGAGAGAAATGTTAAAGCACAAGCCGAAGGCGCGTGCTTTCAACATTTCTAGAGTGTTCTCAAATGACCAGAGTGTTTTATGATAGTATAAAACATGGATTTAAGGCTTCTTTATCTGTTTTATAATATAGATTTACGCGCGCGATGAAAGGAAACCGCCAGTTGAAAACTATATAACACGGCTAACCATGTTATATACTCTGATAAAACATGGCTTCTTAGCCAATCAGAGCGCGCGTACTATCGTATCTATATTATAATTAACAAATAAAGAAGCCTTAGCCATGTTTTATACTATCATAAAACACGATGGGCATTTGAGAACATGAGAGAAATGTTAAAGCACAAGCCGAAGGCGCGTGCTTTCAACATTTCTAGAGTGTTCTCAAATGACCAGAGTGTTTTATGATAGTATAAAACATGGATTTAAGGCTTCTTTATCTGTTTTATGATATAGATTTACGCGCGCGATGAAAGGAAACCGCCAGTTGAAAACTATATAACACGGCTAACCATGTTATATACTCTGATAAAACATGGCTTCTTAGCCAATCAGAGCGCGCGTACTATCGTATCTATATTATAAATATATATAGGCAAGCCTATGAGAGGAGCTCACAATAATTAAATACGAAGAGATGCACGCGCATATGTAACGGAAAAGGTGACGGCATACAACAGAAAGAACCCGACGCGTATGCGTGCACGCCGAGATGTAACGGAAATTAAAGTTGGAAATTGAATATTTTACGCATTACGGCAAAAAAATTACACTGATCATTGAGATCATTTAGAAAATCACACATTCCCATAAACGGAGGATTGAAAGAGGACGGCGTTAAATAGCCAAACAAAATCGAGCACCGATTCAGGGGGCAGACTTCACCGTTTGCGACCTGAAATGTTATTGGTTACCCAAACAATAGCCTACCCCTAAAACAATACAAACCCTAACCCTAAAGCTATGGGATTATTTATCAGTGAAGTCCAATAGGATACGACCTACAGAACAGTGAAGTCTAACCGGATTCAGGAGTCGAAAACCTCACGTGTTCCGCGCGCTGGTGCACGATCGGGCGGGTAAGAACATGTCACTAAAATTTCACTCTCATGCTATATGTATGGTGATCCGCAATAAACAGCGCGTAAGAGAGAGCTTGAACATTGTGCTTTTAAAATTTTGGTCTAATTTCCCTACTGCATTGCCAATTCTTTAAAAAAATCCTGCAGCATAACATGGCGGTAGACGATTTTTAACGCAATCTTCGTTGCGGCAACATGTTGCAAGTTTTTTAATTACCTTCAAAAACCTGCAACATTGTTGCCCGAATTTTGTTGGAGTTGCTTCGTGTAACACCCTCGCGGTTGACTTTTCGCGCAACGTCGTCCCAGAAACCTGTTCGCTACGCCCACGGAAACGAGGTTACGTCACCAAACAAAGACTCCACTCGTCCGCCATGTTTTTAAACGAGGATTTCGGAGTAGGAACCTAGGTGCTAGCTAGATGTTGCGCTAAAAATCGTTCCGTATAACATACCCGTTGCCGCATCAATGTTGCGCTAAAAGTTGTCTCGTGTAACATGCATTAAAAATCGTCGCGAAAAAACCTTTAGACTTACCTTACACTCAGCAAGCTCTGTCGTGACGTTACCGATACTGTGTCAGCGTCTTCCACGAGCGAGAGGTTCTCGATGCACTGCGGATGACAAGATCAGGTCAGCGGTTAAACGTATATCAGTTAGCCCCACACAGCGGTCAAACGTTTGCGCGTGCGTATTACGGTCAGTCTGATGGGCGGCCGCGCGAATTTCCCACGCAAAATTTACCTTAAAACATATTACAGTGAACTTCTACCCCCAAAAGTTAAGAAAAATACGTGAAAGTTAAGCTTTTTATTTTCACAGTCGACTGTGAGTTTACCAAATGTTTTCGTAATTTACCAAAAAAGTTCTCAAGGTTTGAAAATGGGTGTGTGAACAGTGACGGCCGCCGGCTCGCTTTGAATTTGTTTTGGAATATGTTGTTGTTGCAAGACTTTTGACGCATGCGCAGACGTTTGACCGCTGTGCGAGTTAGCCCCAGATAGTCGTCCTCGATGTAAGATGTGGCGGGGAAAAGTTCATTAATAAAATCATTAATAATCTCTAGAAAAAAGCACATTAACTCGTTGAATGAAGTTATTCTTTACTCTGAAGGGATGATAACGTTTTATTCTTTACGCAAAGCTGCTAAACCATAATGCAAAGTTTTTCAACACTTGAATCTGTCAGGGTCTGACGAAGAGAAGCGACGTGTTCACTTATATACCAATATATAAACACTCCACTTTTGTTTTGTTTTTATATTTCTTGGTGGTATTTATCGTACGAAATTCAGTGCACCATTTTGCTGCAAGAAAATAACGTTTTCTAGATAGAAATAAAAGAAAAAATACTCAGCGTGTGGCATTTTAGCAAAGACAGACCTTGAAAGCGAAAACTAAATTACCAAGTCAATATCAAGTCCAAACTGTCACGCCATCTAGAGTATTTGTTTAAAGAGTTTGCATAAATTACACAGTCAGCCCGTTCGCTTCCCCGGTGTTTTTCAAAGTGGGTAAAATTACTTCCGCTACTCGTTCATCTAAACGTAACTTAAATGAAAACTTTTTACGAATAAATACACCTTAATTATCCTTAACTAAAGGCATATGATTTTATAGCCACAGGGTTGATTGTTGATGTATGTTGCAACTGCATAATACCAGGTCTTCACCTCTCAGACGATGGTAAAAACTAGTGTTCGTCTGCGTCGGCGGGGAAGATAAACACTGGTATCATCAACTAAAGTCGATTAAGGTATGCTAACCGCCGTGGGAAGCGAGTAGCAGTTGACGTTTCGAGCGCTAGCCCTTCGTCAGAGCAAGACGAAGGGCTAGCGCTCGAAACGTCAGCTGCTACTCGCTTTCCACGGCGGTTAGCATACCTTAATCGACTTTAGTTGATTATACCAGTCTTCACCTCTGAAAACCCTTGCATTTTATAGCCATAGGGTTGGTTGTTGATGTTTGTAGCAACTGCATTATAGCAGTAGGTCTTTTTGTATTGTTTCAGGGTTAGACTATTTTTTGGGTAGCCAGTACTGTTCCAGATTCCGAGGAGGTGAAGGCTGCCCCCATAACACAAGGTCATTTGCAAGTGTTCACAGGTAAACAATGTGTTCCTAATTCTGACTGTAATGCGAGCACATTTTTGTGAGATTGCTTTTTATTATAATTTGGTCAGGATTCAATCCACACTGATTAAATTTAATGTGATGGTTCAACCCATTTAATGTTTGCGAGTCAGGTACTGCATATTCGACGTGCCGTGT
Source organism: Actinernus sp. WN-2022 (assembly GCA_030867875.1). Lineage (NCBI taxonomy): Eukaryota > Metazoa > Cnidaria > Anthozoa > Actiniaria > Actinernidae > Actinernus > Actinernus sp. WN-2022. The sequence goes on along the minus strand of JAOWCC010000019.1, from coordinate 13,606,811 downwards.
ACTAACCCATGGCGCAACCACGCACGTGCCTAGTGTGAACGAACCTGAACTGTACATCCTAACTGCTCCGAGCACTACACTACACCGTTGCTTAAAAACTATTACTATATGCCATTTTGCAGTTTATGATTCTTAATTTGTAACACCTACACTGCAGTTTTTATGACACTCACTAGAATCGTCAGACATGAAGGAGGTGAGTTTTCCTGAAGGAAGAAGAAACTGATAGCTTGTAAGGTGCGCAAAAGACACTGGTTAAGCCGGTCCCTTTAACTGCTGGTAAAGCCGGTTGTAAACGAATAAAACCAGTTATAATTAAAGCACCGCCACGCCTCGAGCTCTACCAAAAAGTAAACAGGTTGACCCTAAACCGCACTCGTTTCGAAAACTTTTACCCGCGGCTTTATTAGGTGTTATTGCACGATATAACAGCAAAGGGAACATGCATGCAGCAACATGCACGCAGCAACATGCACGCAGCACGGGGATCTCAAACTTAAAGACAGAACCCACCTTTACTCTCGGGCCGGAAAAACTCGACTGTCGAAACATCTGAGCAGTAGAGTCCAGCAGATCGTAGCCAAGGCAAAAGCTTTTAACTTTTTAAGCTGTGATATACTTCTCTTTAACTACTTGATTTGAACGCCAGCGACACATACTTATTGTATATTAAGTACATTTTGCGTGTGTGTGTGTTATTATTTACAACATATGTATAATAAACGTGAAGCTATTTTAAAAGGACGGACGCCAACGTATAGCATGGGATGACGTAGAATCAAGCTTAAAATAAACTTATAAAAAAGGTCGGCGGCGAGCGTGACGTCATTCCCCACGGAATAAATAACGCCGCCCGAGGTGGACTTCAGACAACATCTGGCACGGTTATGTAAAACTGTTTTACAACGATGGCTACTAGATGGCAAGAGGCGATACAATTATCAGGAAAAGGGAAACCAATTTAGGTGAATTACTGATTGTAATGTGGATGACACGTCAATGTGATCTGTCGCAATTACGTTTAAACGTCAGAATTCTTTAAAGATGTGATCCAACATTTCGGGATCTAAAAATACCATTAAGAACAAAGTGGTTAAAAGACTCTTGATTAATAATTGACAAGTTAAGCCATGTTACCACATAATATAATAGCTGAATGTGAGGCGATATGCATTTAGTTGAACGATTTATATTTGGTTGGTGTGTAGTGGCTATCGTGTTTTGTTTTCTCCTAGTGAAACATCTGGTAGACGAATGCTTCCGGTCTCATTAATTAGTTAATTCTTACAACTTAGCAAATATTAGCATATTAAGAGTAGTAAGAAATTGCGAAATGTTATGTTAGATGGTAGCTCTACGTGGATGATCATCGCTGTGCTGCCCTGGGGTATCTTTTCCCAATTTTGAGGGCAACTCGATCGACTCAAGTGCTCCTCGTATCCCAGGGTTATACGTACAAATACAACAATCACCGAAGATTTGCATCAGTGTACACAGCCTTTGCAATTTTCTGTTGCCATTAAAAGTTGTCTTTGTATCTAAGGCTAATCTGATTGGCCAAGCGACGGATGAGTTGTGACTACGAGAAATTAGGAAATCCCCCACCCCTCCCCCTAGTGTTCTTTGCTTGTCTTAAAATTTACATTGAAAAAAAACCCTGATGTCTTTCAGTAGCCTCCTCCGGCAGGCAACTCTTAATTATAATCGAAAAAATTGAGAAAGAAGATATGAAACCGGGCTTTCTGTGGTAAGAGAGGGCCAAGCATGGGTCTGAGGACGAAACAAATGAGGGGGGAGGGGAGGGGAAGAAGGAAAAAGAAAGAAGACAGAACTCTTTCTCCTTCTCTCCCTCTCCAGTCCCCTCGCGGCTTCGCCGGTTGCCGGATCTAAAAAATATTAAGAGTGGCCTGCAGAGGAGGCTAGTATTTCAGTTGTAATCGATTTTGGTATTTCACCGCCAGGGACGATATTAGTCAAGATGCTATCAAGTTCTCTGAACTGTAATCCTTTAAATGCTAAAAGACAAGACAAGCTAAGGGGATATCTATAGCTTTCTCTTAGGAATTGAAGTTTGATAAGTAAATTCTCTATGAATATATTCAAATGCACTTCACCAGGGAGATATTATAATGGGATATATATGGACTACAATTGTGGCGCAATGTGCTGCAGTCCAGTCAACAATTTTACTCCAATAGACCTTACCGAATATTTCCCCGCGCTACAGAGAAACGAGATAATTGCTTAAAGTGAGCTAAACAAATTGCGCTACTTTAGAAGATGATGCAAGTAAAACCGCACTAATCTACCATTTCAATTCATTTCATTCATATTACTTGCATCAGCTACTAAAGCAGCGGCGGCAATTTTTATAGCTCACTCAGCGCGGGAGCGCGGGAAAAAAAATATGTAAGGTCTGTTTGGTTTCCGTAATAAAACTGGTGTCATTAGAGTGGATTTCGTATGAGTGAGCAAGTTACGACAATTACCGGTTACCGTACGACATGCCGTGACGTTGAAATGGTTTCCCATCGTATTTGTCTCAGTTCTGATCCAATCAAATTACAGAGTTACGGTACAGTAAGTTACAGTACGGTTACGGTAAGGTTACGGACATGCCGTATTTTTGTTAAACTCATACGAAATCCTCTCCGTACGGTTAACTTAGTGTTCGAAGATTACTGATGTTTTGTGCCGTGCATGATTGATGCTCATCTCCCTCTACTCGTTCGGTTGTTATTGTACAATAGCAGTAGCAATTTTAGTCAGTTAGTTTGTCACTTTGTTTGTATGTCCATATAAAGTTGCATTTAGCTTAGTAGTTTTTTTATTTTTTTAGTAGTACCGAAAAATATGGCGGATTGTACTTTTACCCACAATCCTTTGCGCGTGAAAAACTTTAAATCGTCACAAAATCGCGGTAATAATAATAATAATAATAATAATAATAATATTTTGACAGGAAAGCTCCACTCACAATTTGTGATTTTCAGGGAGGTCCTGTATTAAAAATATATATTTCACTAATATATGGAAAACAGAAAATATAAATGGTTGAAATAAAATAGAAAGAGGTAGAGGTTTTAAATCTTAAAAATGAGCAAGTACAAATGCTGTTGCCAATACGCTGTTATTGAACAGAATAGATGAATTCTACGTGTTATTTTGACTGTGTTAGGTTCGCAAGGAATTGTGGTCAGACATCCGCCATCATTTTCGTTACGGTGGATTGAGTTTGTTACTTATTGTCAGGAGCCCATTACGAGGAGCGTCCATCTCCCATACTTGGTCTGTGAGTCTACCAGGAGCGTCCATCTCCCATACTTGGTCTGTGAGTCTACCAGGAGCGTCCATCTCCCATACTTGGTCTGTGAGTCTACCAGGAGCGTCCATCTCCCATACTTGGTCTGTGAGTCAGCACATTCCCCGAGCGGTAGGCTGATAAAATGCTTACTTTTTCACAATGGCGAGGTTTTCTCATTGTACGCAGTAACAATATCTCTTCATAAATCATTAGGTAGCATTGTTTGCCTGGTACATCAGTTGCACGAAATTACTGTTCACAGGGCTTTTCGTTGATTTTCGCGGCTAAAAATAACCTGATATGAGAACACACTCACTCACGAATGCAAACAGGTGGACGCTCCTGGTAATGGTTCCTGTTATTGTGTTTTTGTTATCATTGCTATCGTTATCTTAGCTGAGCTTTCGCTTCGGTCTGCACGAGCAGAGCTGACCATAAATATAGAAAGAGTGCAAATCGCTGACTCGGCGGCTTATTTTCTTATCACGTGACTAATGATTGGCTCTATCTTTTTCCTCTTCTTCTACTTCTTTCTCAGTTTTCTTTATCTTTTCCTCTATGTTAATTTCCTTAAATCTGCCATCCTATTCCTTGGTATACGTATTCCCTTCGTTTTCCGGTATTGCGATTCTACTAGTTATCAAACCTATGACTCTATAGAGCGAGATACTGGCTATCTTATCCAATCCCGATTCACTCCAGCCAATCAGGAGCTCCGCTTTTAGGCTTGCCTGTATGTATATATTATTAGTAGTAGTATATATTATTATTAGTAGTATATATTATTATTAGTAGTATATATTATTAGTAGTAGTATATATTATTAGTAGTAGTATATATTATTAGTAGTAGTATATATTATTAGTAGTAGTAGATATTATTATTATTAGCCTATCCCATTAAAATATTTCGTTTACCATCGCCCGACCAACCCATTTTTGGGGAAATATTTTAAAAAGTAGGTTGAAGACCGACCCATGTTTTTGGAAAAGTAAAAACAAATCGAAGAATAATTTCATAACTACACCTCTTTTCCGAGCTTTCTACGTTTTAGTTTCGTGCTTTTCTCGGCATACGAATTATCTACGTCGATTCTTTTTCTGTTCTTTTCCCCCGACCAACCAACCCACCATCACGGGCCAGAACGGCTGCCTTAATACACCAGCCAGATATTCATTCCCGATTGTTTGGGTAAGCCAATTAAGACCGTTATAACGTAATACGATGTGAGTTAATTAGCAACGGTTCGCTTAGGTACGGACCATTTGAAGCAAACCGAATTTGCAAAAAGACTATCGAGCAAACCACCCCCCCCCCCCCCCCCCCCCCTCCCCATCAATTTTCAAATGGTCCGTCCCTGATGTCGGCATTTTCAAGCTCATCAGTACAGCGTCAAAACCAACGATTTCTTCTAATCTCTACCTACTTTCTTGAGAAAAACTAAGAACAGAATATTTACGAAACTATTAGCAATTTGAACCGATTTCATATCAATTTTTTCAAATTTAGCTTCTATATTTGATTTCCTAGATTTCCCGCCAGAACGTTCTGGCGCGATTAGTGAGAATGAATTGTGATTGGCCATGCGATTGGAATGGCATATCTGGCTGGTGTAGGCAGCCGTTAGTCGAGCTAGCGGGGGGTTAGCGTTTGCGTGACGACTCTAAGAACGGCTGCGAAGGAGACTAGATCCCTGCACGCATACCTTTTTCCTTTATGTTATTTCATTTTGTGTAGAAAAGTCCTCGTGACGTAAAACCCATTTTTTAATCATTAAAATCAAGACATGTTTTACGATGCAACTATTTACTTGATGTAGAATCGATATTAATGACAAAACAAATTTGGCTTATAGGCACTTTAACCGTTCTTTTAACCTTTCTCTTAACCGTTTTTAAATTAGGTCCCCGTATTCTGATATATTGATGTACATGCACCTTTCCCAAACATTAACAGGTGGCCAACTCGGTTATTATGCTGATTATGTCCAGTATACTACTAAGGGAGCGGTCATTAATTACTGGGGGGGAGGGCCGGTAAATTTAGGGGGAGGGCTAAGATTTTTTGGGCTTCGATTTGGGGAGGGTCACAATTTTTTGGGCGCCTGTTTTAACAATGAAACTTTTACAATATTTTTAGGCTACTTCAATCGACCATTCAGCTCCACCTTGGAAATGTCCCTTAACCAGCAATCAGCGCGTGCTGGATGCTGCTAATGGCAACGTTCGAGACCTCAAACATTCTGCTTGATAACGAGGTTTTCAGGAGTAAAACAAAAGAAATGCTTTCCTCTTTTGTTAAAAAAAAAAGACGTCATTTTTTTATGTTTAGGGGAGGGCCAGCATTTTTGGGGCTGATGTTTTGGAGAGGGCCAACATTTTTGGGTCCTCGTTTTAGATATTTTACCGGCCCTCCCCCCCAGTAATTAATGACCGCTCCCTAACCTGGTATTTTTCAAAGCTGGAGTGAAGGAACATTTCTCTTATACACGATACAAATCATTCAACTGTGTTTAGGAACGTTGTTCATCACATTAACGGGCAAAATAATTGCAGACATTTTGAAAATATGGGCATAGCTCATCGTCGATATGCTATTCTAATGCTAAAACTTTGACTTCCTGAATTTCATGAAAAGAACGACGACCAGACTAACAGCCGAGGGGACCGTCGACATATTATGTTTAGTGTTCCGCTTAGCGTCCACTGGACGCTTAGCGGGGAGGGGTCCAGGCACGGACGTTAGTGTATGGCATTAAGACCAAAACAGTTCTGGCAACGAGTTTGGGGCAAAAATGTGGACGTTAAGGGGGAGGGGGGTGGTCCAACCTTAACGTTCACTGGACGTTTAGGGGGGAGGGGTCCAGGCATGGACGTTACTGTTAGTGTGGGGAATTAAGACCAAAGCTCCGACCAAAGCTCCAGTGCACTGGTGGACATTAAGCGGGGCACTAAGGATGTCAACGGTCCCTAAGTCGCAATTAACTCAACAGACCTATCCCGAGACCACTTTAATTCTAGTAATACTATTAATGATCTTCCTAACTGTTCTGAAAAGCTCTCTTTTAGAATATTTGCTGATGATACAAACATATTTTATACCGTTGTGATAATGCAAAATATCTTGAATAAGTAACGAATAAGGATCATGATTTCCGAATGTTTTATCTTATTGTTCTATATATTGCTAAGCTATCAATAAATTAAAAGATATAAAATAACGTTATGCTGATAGAGTCTGATAGATTCAGATAGATTTAGATTAATATCAACAATATCAAACAGAAAAGCTACATATTTCAGTGGGGTATATATATATATTATACGACTTGGCGTTTTCGAGTGCAAATACGGGCTAAAACGAGTGCAAATATGAGACGGTATTACACGGGTCGCAAACCGGTTTGCACAGGTTTATTCAACACTTAAAAGGTTTTGTAAGCGCGCGAGCCAATCGAAATGGGGCTGTTTGAGTAACAGCCAATCAGCTTTTAGCGCGCGAAAAAAACTTTTCAGTGCGCGCCCGCCCCCGACGTGAGGCTGAGAGATTTCTTCTCTCGAGATTTCTTCTCTCAAGATTTTCTTCAAACAGAGCAGTAAGGTAAGCGAAAACAAACATGTTTTGTTCGTGTTAGCTGTCGTATAATAAACGATTTATTACACGAAGAGTTGTGTAATACGGCTGGGAATTTTTACTCGTCAATTTTATTTTTTCTCGCCTTTCAGGCTAGAAAAAATAAAACTGACTCGTAAAAATACCCAGCCGTATTACACAACTTTCCGTGTAATAAGCTCTTTATATCAAATACATCCATACCTACATTATGGTCTTATAAGTTAGGGAGAATACCTACAAAACTAATAAAAACTTACAAAGATTCGTATAAAACAAAATAGAAATATAGTTTTCGCTTACAATAGAGAAAATGCTTCAACATGCTATAAGTTCTGGGAATTTTAAATCTTGATAATATTTAACCACTTCACGCAATTTTCCTTTTCTCTTTTTTTTTACATATATAGCCATCTTCTCAAAAATGTCACTTGTAATTTTAAGAAGTGTACAAATAAAGCTAAAGTCTACGTTACAGAACCTTTACTGTTGTTTACATGGAAATGGAAGGGGATGTGCGAGGGGCACTTATATGATTGTCACTCTTTCGTAGAAGACGAAAAACATTTTCTGTTGAATAGTTTATACGCAGAAAATCGCGAGAACCTTCTTTAAACTTTTTGCGCCAATGAAAAGCAAAGCATTTCTATAGCAAAATATATTTACCAGAACTTCCAAATTAGAAAAAAACACGTTGTAAATTACTGGAGCTCAAACCAAGGTTTCCAATAAAAACTGTCAAGATTCTCTTGTCTATGATAAATGCGTAGTTATGTGGGACCATAGGGTCTACAACCAGACCCGGTTATACGAGAAAAAATAGCTCCAAAATCCCGGATTTCTAAGTTATATTGTGAACACGAACTCGGATTTTCTTCCTGGTTTATTATTCTGAATCGTCTAAAATCCGTCTATAATCCGGACCCGGAAATCGAAATTAGGTTCAAACCCTTTTCACATGAAGGCTAGAGGATTGTGGGGACCTAAAGACAGGAATCGCTCACTAGAATGTATGGACCATCTAAAAACATAACCGCAAATTAAAAAAAAACCTAACCATTTAAAATCCAAAATTGTTCATAGAACGAGTCTAAATACACCTGAACTAAAATGGAGAATTTAGCGAAGTTTTCAAGTGTAGTTTACCAGACATTCTCTAGTGAGCGATTCCTGTCTTTAGGAACTCTAAATTTAGTGGAAAAAGTACAAGTCACCATTTTGTTTCTGAACGGCGGTTTGACGACCTATCCTACCCTCCCCCTCCCCCCTCCCCCCTCCTCCCCCCCCCCCCCCCCATATTTTCAAGAAAACCCACGAGGGAGCACGGCAGTCTACTTGTTTGTTGTCAACCGATCTAGCCGCCATCTTGAAATTCCTTTATCATCATTTATCATGCGCTGACCCTAAACAATGTTGACGCTCAGATTCTAGATCTTCCGACAACCCAGTCAGCTTGCCTGTTTGGTGCCCCATTTCAGACCACGTGGTAGTTCTCCACAGCATAGAGTGCTTTGTTTTCCAATTATATAAATTGGTACATTTTCTCTTGGGATACAGAAAACCCCAAAAAGCATTACTCAAGGGCGGAGAAGTTAGGTGGTCTGAATGGGACAACAAACAGGCAAGCTGACTAGGTCTATTATCTAAAGTAATTTCAACTGAAACAAAATGACAAGCAGTCTGCCGTGTTCTCTGCATCAAACAAGCGTCATGCATCTTACCTGGCTAATGTCACTTGTCCATTCCGCTTTTTCCTGTGCAGACGGCGCCACGAGTGTAATGGTTACTGGAGGTCCATCCTTATCCCGGGACCTCACGATCAGCTTAAACGTGAAGTCCTCAAAGTCGTTGTAGTCCTGGGACAAGCGAACGCCGCAGAGAAGCTCTCCGTCACCTTATAAAACAAACAAGGTCATTATTCTAAGAATAGCAATCAGGGCCGAAGGTAAAACCTGTCGAACTCACCTTCGTCATAGCAGTCATCCACCAGTGTAGCGTCCGCGAGTGAAATGGTGGAACCATTCTTGAAAAGAAAAATATCAGAATAAAATGATTCAATACTTTAGTCCCAGACTCGCTCTACGCCATCAAAAGAACTGGACTGAAACAATGAGGCGCTGAAGTATCTTACGCAGGCTCGGCTCCTTCAGCACAAAGCAAGCTTGCCTCTTCTCAGCCACCCAACTTATTCTTTTCTACGCAGAGAGACTTACAAAGGACGCCGGTTTGTTTATGTTTCCCACTTTAAGAACATTGAAAAGTGACTCATTTCATAATTAAAGGCATACACAGATACATGTTGCGCCATGCAGTTTTGAAATGTTATTATCAAACTCATTAATAATTCATGAAGCAAAAAACAAAGGAAATCAATGAGCGATAAGTGATCTTTAAATCTACTAGAGATTTCGTCCTGATTTACACAAACTTTGCTTCGATTTTCTCGGCCAAAATAAGTCGTATCGCCAAAATAACTAAAAAAATGACCCAGTATACATCGTGTCCATGCTTTATGCATCCCATAAAGCAGTGTCTAAGATAGCAGTGTCTCCGAAATGCTTAAACAACTGGGATGGCAAGATCTCAAAACAAGGAGGTGCAATCAAAGATTAACCCTGCTGTTCAAAGTCGTCAATAGCATTGTAAAGATCCCAAAGGAAGATTACCTCGTGCCGGGCTATGATAGAACTAGATCGAACTCTGCCAAGTTCCGGCAGTTGTCTTGTAACACAGAACAATTTAGAAACTCTTTTTTTGTTAAAACTATCCTTGAGTGGAATAGCCTCTCAGACCACGGAATCTCGAGTACTTCGCCTACTATGTTCATGAATAAGCTAAATAGCAACTAGAACAAAACACTCCGCGAGGAGATTTTTGCTGCAGTATTTAATAGATAATAGATCAGCACGGCCACTCATTCTGTATCTATGACTTAAAAGATATAACATAAAACGTATATAATTATTCGAGGGTGGCATACTCGAGGAACCAGCGGCGCTTTGCGCATGCTCCTAAAGTCACCGCTGGACTCTCGAGCATGCAGGCGAGGGTGGAAGCCTTTCCTATCTCTTTCTTTTCCTTGCAGTGAAGCAACAGAAAAGAAGTACTTGCTCAAGTTCACAATCTATGGGTTTAGCAACCAACCTTTCCAAGGTGAAGTCGGCCACTAGATGAACGCGTGGTGAGCAAGAGGTAACTGGAGAACAAGAAGCACTGACGAACACTCTCCTTTCTCGTCTCGGATGACTTCAGCGATATGCCCCCAAACGTCTTACCTTTCCGGCTTTCTGTCACCTGAATGAGACTCCCTATGGTAAAGTAAGGGAAACTGGTTAGTTGAGTAGAAAGTAATAATAATAACAACTTTATTTAGGTGTCAAGGCTTATAGCGAAGCACAAATGCTTTACTAAGGGGACACCAGAAGTAATATATACAAATGTCAAGAAAGTCCTAGTCATAATACAGTCTTAATACTAAGTTAATTCTAATAATTTAAATGACTACAGATAAAGGCTTAATATATAATAGTGCTAATGCTAAATATCCTAAATGCTAAATTTCCTAATACTGATTTAATTTAGATTATATATATATATCCACAGATAAAATATAATAATAATAATATAAGGTGAGTTAGCTTACATCAAGAGGGTCTAAAAAAGAAATTTGGAATTTACATGTTGTTATTAGCTATTACACATATCACAGTCCTTACATGAATTACTATCGACAAGGTCAATCAAGTCTAGTTTTCTAATGTTATTTCTAAAGCTCTGAAGAGATGTCGAAGTTATTACTTGACAGTGTTTGTTGGGATCTTATAGAGCACTTGACCGTACATTAAAGCAGATTACATACATAATTAAAGTACAGGCACAGGTTAACCATCCTCTCATTTTGTGTATTTGTACCTTTACATAAAAATACACAAGGCAGGCAACAAAATTCATGTATTTTTATGTAGTTAGCGAGATGAGCCACAGGAAGCCCGAGCTATATGTAAACAAACCTGAGCCACAGGAAGCCCGAGCTGTATTATGATGAGCACGCGCTAAATCAACACGCAGAATCAAGTCAAAAGGTATTTTATTTCACAATTTGCTGAGAAATAATGGATTAATATCAGTGACAAATACACAAAATGAGAGGATGGTTAGCCTGTGGTACAGGGTCGTAACGAGGTTTGTGGGATCAGGGATCACAGGGCATGGGATCGGGATCGCAGGGATGGGATCGGGATCACAGGGATGGGATCGGGATCACAGGGATGGGATCGGGATCGGGATCACAGGGATGGGATCGGGATCAACGTATATTTTATGGGATCGGGATCAATATATCAGAATATGAACGGGCTCGTATATTTTTGGCTGGATCACGGATCACAAATTACTGGAAAATTGTGATCAGGGATCAAAGTTCTGGGTAAAAATACGGGATCACTAAAGAAAAAATATACCTCGTTACGACCCTGTATAGTAAGACTGTATTTTTCTGGAACACATAACACGTTTAGTATTCTTCGTCACCATCACAACAATCCATCCTTCGAACTGCACTTCTCGGGCCAGCGTAGGCTGGGCCCGAGTCAAGTTTCGCAAGTGTTTATCTTTATTTTCAGTGTCGAGCTATCGCGCTGTCAACCAATCACACTGCATATTCTACACGTGGCCGCCATGTCATGTGACATGGCTCACGGCGAATATGTTTTCAGCCTGTGAAGCGAGGACGGTCGGAGGAGAGAAGGCTTTGGTCCTACAAAAGTTAACAAAGGCAATCCACGGAAACTGAAAGAAAATGCCTGTACTACTGCATCTAATGTCTCTATCAATTCCAAGCCCGCCCATCCCCCCCCCCCCCCCCCGGGCAAGATGGGGCATTTGACAACCTATCTGTCCCTGGGGTGGGGCATTTGTTTTTCGTCAGCTCGGGCCCAGGGCATTTGTCAAATAAATATCCCACCCCTCCCCTGTGTTTGATTTTGTTTTGCTCAACCGATCAACACGTGCTTGCTTCATCGATCAACATGGCGGCGGAAAAGTCATTCGTGAACATGACGTTAGGAATTTCCTAGTTTCGGGGTGAAGTTTGCGGTTTGTTGGGAACTCGCTAGTGAATGTGGGATTTGGGGGCACTTACGAAAGTGTTTGAAGGTGAGTACTGCATTACTTTAATAAAGAAAAGCGGTGAAATGTGGCTTTGAAACGGCGAAGAAATTTGGCGCGTTCGCTATACTTGCCCCGGGGTGGGGCATTTGCATAACTTAGCTGGCCCCACGGTGGGGCATTTGCAACGTTCTGATTCCAAAATGACAAAATCCCCACAAATGCCCGGGTGGGGCATGGGCGGGCTTGGAATTGATAGAGACATAAGTGCCATAGGAAGAAAAAGTTAAAATCGTCAAAAGAATAACAGAACTCGGAAGATAGAATTTCCCACGAATTATACTCATAAACATAACTGGATATGTCTTACAAACCGAGAATACCGTATTAAAATTGAATTGGATGTGTCAAAAGAATAGCAGGATTTGTCGTGGAAAGCCGTATCGTTCGCAGCCGTTTATATTTATGTCACGCAGTTTTTTGTTTGCCGACGATTGATACGAACGGGCTTCAAACTCCGGCTTTGTTTTCTTATTTTGCTGAACTGCACAGAAGACCTTGAAATAACCGTTCAATAAATATACCTTAATTTATCCTAAAGAAAGCTTTGATTTATACTCTCGAAGAAAGAAATGTTCACCACTTCGCCTTCCCTTGCCGTTAACAATAGGAAATGGACAATCTGAAATCTACAATGTCTACCGTCTCGTTTTTCTCGGCCAATGGAAATCGAGATACCGTGGCGCATGTAATCGTTTCGTGGGCAGAGGTTTCTCTCGGCGACAAGAAAGGGGTCGTGTGGAACTTCTCGAAACGAGCGATAGTATTGGCCTACGCAACAATAGAAAACACCCTAACCCATTAGAAAGTGCAGTACAAAAAACATAGAAGTATAGTATTATGGTTGCAATCAGAATACGGGTCTCAAGAGGTTCCATGCTACTCGGAGGAAAGGCAGAGAGATGGGAAACCTCTGCTCGCAGGGTAGGAGGGCCACACATTTCTCTGTGTATACTAGTTAGTGTTACCCTTTTTAAATAGTTATTTTCCAAGTGGTGTACATGCATGGAATCAACGCACACAATCTAAAATATATTTCAAAAACTCATGAATAATTAATGAGTATTTTGTCCAATCAGATGAAGCAAATCAGTCACGTGCATGCTCCTTTATACCTGATAAAATCTCATCATTCTAAAAGGCCCGCGGAGGGATTTGAATTCTGTCCCAGGGGGAAACGGGGTTAATGATTGAGTCAATGGAATTTCTATTGATGTTTCAGCTTTCTCATTGAATTGCTAATAGGATGAACGTTTTATATAAAGAATACTAATGAACATGAAATTTTATATAGTTTCATCCTAATTAAGAATTCACTTATAAAGACCCAAAGATAGCAAAAAGTACACGAAACATAAGGTACCTAGATAATAATGTTTGCACTAAATTTACTAATATCAGCAGACTACGAGATACACATGCAGATAATATTTAAAATGAAGTTTTCAAACTACCATTACTTGTTTACCGAGCCACTGTTTAGTTCCAATTATTAAACCAAACTCAAAACAGTAAAATAATAAAAACGTGCATTAAAATTTAGAGTCTGCCGTCATGTCAGTCACATCGCTTTCCAAGTCCTGAACTTTATCGAGGTAAACCACGACACCAAATCCTTCAAGTGCAGGTTCTTCTTGCATTGCGAAACGCCGCTTCAAACAACATAGTATGGTAATTTATTCATGTCATTCCCTTGAGATGTTCGTAATTGCAGGCGGTGATTACTCGAATATTTTGCATGGCGTTGTGAATACAAAGGTTCAATGGTTCATTAAGTAACAATTCCCTTGAGATGTGCGTCTTTCTTTCATTGCATTCTTAAAGCGTTTTTGAAGCCGTTTAAAACACTCACAGCACGTGTTTTATCAAGTCTAAAAATTATCGGGCTTCGCCCTCGAATTTTGAAACTTTATAAAACACTGCTGTTCGTGTTTTAAACAGTACATAACCCTCCTGGACAATGAGTATGAAATATTTCGACCCTTTCTCCCCTATAACCACCCCTTTTTCAGTTCCCTATGATTTATGACCCTCCATTTTTGGGGATTCAAAAAAATATGACCCTTCATCTCAACCTCCTCCCCCTGCTAATTTCTGACCAGTCCCTTCAGCGACAACCCTCGTGAAACCCTGATTTAATTTTCAGTAAAACTTGGTAATTAGAAGCTCCCGTAAGGGACCGTGACCACCTTTGGTATTTTAAAGAATTGGAAGAAGGTGGAAAATAGCATTTACAAACAGGTTTTGTTAATAACACTACCAATCTCATACAAGTGCCTTTAAATATATGAATTAAGATTTGTTTGCTATCTAGTACAACCATGTGATTGCAGTGTAAATTATCACAAGCATGAGTAGTGAATCAATTATCCTGCTCCCCTAGCACAAACCATATGACACAAAAATCTGCTAGAACTCCATGTATTAATTAAAAGTGGCCCGAGTTAAGGCCACTCAGGGCCTCTTGTTTTTATTATTATTATTTTTGTGTGTGTGTCGCCCCGAAAGTCGCCGTTAACCAATCAGATTACACAGGAGCCATTGTTCGTTGAACAACTCAACACGTGACAAGATCAACCAATCAGATTCGACACTGCTCGGGGACACTTCCCAAAGATATTTTTATAGGCAAAGTTCGACGGGAGCGAAGATTTGAGCCATTCTTACCCATTATTTTGCTCAAATGAAAGGTCTCTTCGACCTGCTTCGACTGAAATACCAAGATGTTCAGTTATTCTAGGGCTGACAGGACTTTTAGGGGCTTCCGATGGAAAATTCTCACATATACGAAAGGTGATGTGGCGATCCAATCGCGCAGTCAGCTAGTCTGGCCGGGGGAGGAGTGAAGGTTTTGGTCCAATAATCCACGGAAACTGAAAGACAATGCCTGTACTGCTGCATCTAAGTGCCATAGGATTGTTGTTGATATTGTTGAAACGCTCTTCATTACCATCACACACTGTGAGGAGGTCAAATGAGGGATTTTGATTGTTTGCAATGTTGGCTGCTTACCGCCAAGTCCTCTCCTGAAATACTTTTGAGATTATACAACAGGGATGTCTTGACTAAACAAGTCAATCCAATGCGAGCTTTACTAAGACTTCAACTCAAGAGTCGCAAAAGCTGGAAGTCAACAGTGATTGACCCTTGTCTTCGAACGCGAACGGAAATCAGAACTGGTGAGCTTGAAATTGTGTTTATATACGCACACAAATCTTACTTGTTCCCTACTTTTAAAATTTTATTAAGTGTAATGGTGATTGTAATTCGAACTGGAAATTACTGAATCGTTCGTAAATTGAACTGTATGTGGCTTTATAGAGACCAAGAAGAAAAAGTTAAAATCGTCGAAAGAATAACAGAACTTAGAAGATACAGAGAGGCATTCGATCTGGTGACCACGAATTATACCCATGGACAGAACTGGATATGAAATACCGTATTAAAATTGAATTGAATGTGACTTTGGAAACCGAGCTAGTTGAAACTATCAAAAGAAGAGCAGGATTTGTCGTGTAAAGCCGTAACTATAAACCGAACTGTCTTAAAACCAGAACTGGAGAGTACAATTATATATATAAGTTATGGCTCTATCAATTCCAAACCTGCCCATCCCCCCCCTCCCCCGGACATTTGTGTGGCATCAGAACGTTGCAAATGCCCCACCATGGAGTCAAATGCTCCACCTTGGGGCTTTCGTACGGGTACAAATCTCTTATAAAATTCGCTATTTTGACTCTCTTTCTACAAATAAATTCCCCACCCTGCCAACATTTCTTTGCTCCCAAATGTTCCATCCCTGGGACAAAAACTCGGTCAAATGCCCCACTTATGCCCCCACCCCTGGGGGATGGGCAGGTTTGGAATTGGTAGAGCTATACACATACTGGAACTGATTAGAACAACCATAAATATAATTGGGTGTGAGATTTATTTACCAAGCCAACACTGTTGCCCTGAAAAATGTCGAAAAAGTCGACTTGAAAGAAAAACGTAGGACTACATTGCATTCCTGCAAAAGGTCCATTCCATTATATATAAATTATCACAAGCATCGGTAGTGAATCAATTATCTGGTCCCTTAGCACAAGCCATGAATGACACAAAAATATGCTAGAACTCCATGTATTAACCTATTTATAGGTGGCCCGAGTTAACGCCACTCAGGGCCTCTTGTTCTTCCATCAAACAATAAGAATTTTCTACATGAGTAAATTTCGTTCGTTTTGTCCTCCAGTTCGGCTAATACCAGTCCAGTTTCGCATTCAAGAATTACCGCTGGATGCGATGACTACAGATGCATTTCCTCAACGTTAGTCTCATTCTGATGTTAAATATTCGTAAATACCAGCTGCAAGATGGGTTATTCACAATTTTACAACAACCGCCAATTTTCTCGCAATCTGATTGGCTAATTTTCATATGCAATATTTTAACAGACGTGCGGCCGGCTTTCGAAGCGGGCTTTGCAGAGATTTGTGCATTCAGGTTGTGTACACATCTGTTCCAAAAATCAAGAAAATGAGGATTTTAAAAGCATTTCATCACTGGGAAAAGTTAATCGGTGAGTCAAAAAATTTGAGCTTTCTCTCGAGTCGAACAAAGCATTTTCGGCTAATTTGTGATCGACTTTGTGACAAGTTCTACCGATCTTTTAGAACTAGAACTGAGAAATTGTCTTGAATTAAATACATAATCTTCTAGTTCGTGATTAAAATCTCTTATTCAGGATATTTACATAACGTTCTTAAGTAGAAACAAACAGTTTAGAGTAGATTATGTATTTTTATAGAGTTCGGGAAAGCAGAAAGACGTGTTTACGTTTTGGACTTTTCGACTCGAAAGGCAGTTTGTACACACTCGTTTGAAGCTAAAAGTGTTTTGTCGAAGACGCCTCGTGGATCCACAGCTATTTTGACCATGTTATCACGAAAATCATTGTCAATATTAGGACAGACACATAAAAAACTAACTTCAATTTGTTAACTTTATGTATTGTTGAAGTTTGAACTTCTGCACCTTCTCGCTGGTATTTGTGAATATTTTACATCAGAATGAGACTAGCGTTTAGTAAATGCGTCTGTAGTCATTGCATCCAGCGGTAATTCTTTAATGCGAAACGGGTCTGTTTGCATTTTCACCGATCTATAAGTAATAGATACAGAATGAGTGGCCATGCTTTATCGGATTTACAAACTCGAGCTGAAAGCGAGACTTTGTAAATCCCATAAAGCACGGATACGAATTCTGTTTCTGACTTTTCAAACGTCTAGATGTAGACGTTTAAAATAATTTTGGCGATATGACCTATTTTGGCCGAGAAGATCGAAGCAAATGTTTATGTAAGTCAGGAAGAAATCTGTATCAGATTTACAGATCACTTATCGCTGAGTGATTTCCTTTGTTTTGCTTCATGAATTATTAATGAGTTTGATAAGTAATAAGTCAGTCCATCGATCAGCATTTAAAAATTAATCAGTTGATCGACCAAGATGTTCGGGAAAATCATTAATTCTTTCTTCAATCTGTTCAAACTCACTATCATTATTGCCATTTGTTTAAGTTTCATTTACATGTCATTAGCTCTTAATTATTCCTCCTATCGGCCATTCACTCAGACTTTACACACCTTTCTCGATTTGCTGGTTTTCCTAAATGTTCCATTCCCCGTTGATTACGAAGCAGTATTTATTCCTTCTCCAAAGTTCCTTTCCCGGCAAAAATCCATATGTCCTTGATTTTCCCTTTCCGTTTCGTGACCCTCAATAAAATGCGTGAAATAAGAATGATGCTATACAAAGCCATACCTTGTCGTATGAAAATCTGGTTGACATCTAGTAACATGTCACAACCCTCTGCGATCTGCCGCTCAATTGACAAGTTCTTTCGTATGTTCTCTGTCTCACTTACTTCGTCGTGCATCACCTGATTCGACAAAAATGAAACCCGTAAACAAGCAAAAACACACACATATAAACATTACAATGAATAAAACGATTAAGTGGTAAGAACATTCGGGTTCTTGAAGTTGAATACGTAATATTTTAATGTTCTTTTCTGCTTTACCGTGTAGCGATCATATGTGAAGGAAGAGAAAAAGTGAGCAATGTATAGAATCCGATCTTTCCACCTCGAAAGACCACCCTTTTGAAATTCAAAGCTAAAATATAACCCTTTTTTCACCCCTTGGCAAGAAAAGATAACGTTTTTGAAAGAATTCTCTGGCATAGTCAAAGCCGCATGGCTACTTGTCCTCGACGTTGACTTCAACATGTACACACACGTAGAAATATCTCTAAACAGTTCCGTCTCGGTTCGATACTTTTGTCTTTTGTTTTATTTGACAGCTGATAAGAAAGCGGAAGAACGAGAAGAGAACCGGATGTATTGGAAACAGTATGCTCTCTATTCCGGGTCAATAGATAAAATGAGTATTTCAAAGATGTACTATCGATGATTTCTCTAAGAGGGGGCGACAAAAAACGTCAACGACCAGGAATAACCTGATATCCTGTTCCTGTTTATTACTCAGTAATGCTACATGCTTTACACTGAGGTGGCAGTCAGGGCCGATCAAGAAACATATATAGAGGATATTACATGGCCGCGCGGAGATACCGATTTTATCTTCGAGCGCAGCGAATGAGTAAGATATTCATCAACACGAGAAGATAAAATCCGTATCTCCAAGCGGCCATGTAATGTTCTGTTTAATATATAATTATTGATGAAATACTAGTTTCAATCTCTTACTAAAAAGGCTAGAAATCTTTGAAATCGAGTCATATTTTTAAAAGTGATATCTTCACGTGTGAAGATATCATTTATATCTTCACGTGTGAAGATATCACTTATTAGAAAGAAATATACACTGGTATTTCATCGAAAATTATATATTAAAATAAATTATTAATCGAAGTCGCAAAAATATAAGGAAATAAATAGATAATAATAATAAAGTAAGCATCCATACACAGGGAAACCACACATTTATTTGCTGATCACCATCTTGATAACAGGAGAGATCTTGCCCTTTGGAAACTTATAGCCATTATCTCCGCCCCAAACTATCAAACTATATATGCTCAAACTGAGTCCGATCGCCCACACGATTCCAGTGACTCGTGCATTAGTCGTCAACTTAGCATGCATGATAATCAAGTTACAAAACATACTTTGTGGTTAAACTCGCTGTTTTAGTAAACTTCACGTCAAAACAAGACTAATAAGGAGCACAGAAGGAACTGTAGTAAAAATACAAACGGACGATCAGAATTAGCCGTACGACAAAGCACTTGCGAATTTGTGTAAATCGCTCTCCTCAGTCCAGATGCCAAGCTGCAAGGAATGCGAAGAACATAAACCCTCCCCAATGGTGACTACTATGGTACCAGTATTTCCTTAATTAAGGAAGCTTAAATGTTGGAGAATACAAATAACCAAGCATATAACCTACATAATATATATATTTAGGCAAGCCTAAAAGCGGCGCTCCCAATTATCAGAATTGAAGTAACGACCCGAAAACAAACAAAAATAACTGGTAGAATATAGTAAAATCAGCGCAAAAGGTTCAGAAGAAAAGAGAAGGGGAAAAAACACCGAAAGTCTGAGCGCGCGCGCTGACGTTGTTCCAAATGACGTGCTCAGATTGCGTAAGCAGCGCGCGCAATCACAGATAATGGTCTGCATTTTCTCATTTTTTTAAGGCTTTCATTATAAAATATTAGCCAGAAATACAGTGATGTCAAAGCTAGCGAAAATTTACGTCAAAATCCCTGGAAAAACTTTGGTTTTGAGATACTTTGTGAAAATGTTTCTGCTGCCGAGCCGTCCGATCTCCAAGACATTCAACGTAAAATCAGGCTGACGCAGAATGATGTGGTAAAGTTCGGAAAGGCCTTAAAATCCTCCTTGGGCTAATTAAGGTGATGTTACACGAGACGATTTTTAACGACGATTTTTCGCGACGATTTTTAATGCATGTTACACGAGACAACTTTTAGCGCAACATTGTTGCGGCAACGGGTATGTTACACGGGACGATTTTTAGCGCAACATCTAGCTAGCACCTAGGCTCCTACTCCGACAACCTCGTTTAGAAACATGGCTGACAAGTGAAGTCTTTGTTTGTTGACGTAGCCTCGTTTCCGTGGGCGTAGCGAACAGGTTTCTGGGACGACGTTGCGCGAAAAGTCAACTGCGAGGGTGTTACACGAAGCAACTCCAACAAAATTCGGCAACAATGTTGCAGGTTTTTTGAAGGTAATTCAAAACTTGCAACATCGTCCAGCCTGCCATGTTACACTATGTTGACTTTTCGCGCAACAAGTGTTGCACGAAAAATCGTCGTTAAAAATCGTCTCGTGTAACATCACCTAAAGGTTTCAATACCGGCCGCCTGGTTTTAGCAGTGCGTATTTGCAGATACGTTAATAATAATAATATTAATAATAATAATAATATTTTTCGGGTTTCGCGCGCCGCGCGTCGGGGGTTCGGGCGCGAGGGAAACCGGAAGTCGTTCAATTTTTGCTCTCGTCCTAAATGTATGGTTCAAACACCGGAAATCAACTATAATTGATAATGTAATTGTAATTGAATCGGCTCAAAGGATTGCTACTCCCCTCCCCAATGGAGACTATTATGCATGGTACCAGTATTCTCTCAATTAAGAAGGAAGCTTGCTTAAATGTTAGATTTTTGTCGCTGTTTCGACCACAATACCTTGTGTGGCCAACCACAATGTGCTCCTCCCCTCCCCACTGGAGAACATTTTCTGCAGTCACTGATACGATACTGAAGCAAGATCCGCGCGTCATTGATAGCCTATACTTACTGTGTAGGTTATATGCTTGGTTGTTTGTATTCTCCAACATTTAAGTTTCCTTCTTAATTGAGGGAATACTGGTACTATAATAGTCTCCATTGGGGAGGGAAGGAGCAATCCTTTGAGCCGGTTCAATTGCAATTACATTCTCAATTATAGTTGATTTCCGATATTTAAACTTCAGTCTCAGGGGAGAACAGCAGTTTTTTTGTTGGTAATCTTAAGAAAATGTCGGGAATTGGTAGGCTCAGGGAATTTACCGGTAAATCGTTGATATTATGTCGGGACAACTGATGAAAATAACTCGAGACAACTTTTGATAAAACACACCACAGCTCAAACAGACTTCAGTCGCACGATAGCCCCAAAACTACAAAATATATTCATCTACAGCTTGGCAGTTTTATCACCCAGTAATATATTTTTCCTGCCAAAGAGCTACTTTGGGTTTTCTTCTAATACACTACCTTAACTGAGCGGCAGCATTCACTACCTATCAGGTATTCAAGTCCAAATTATTAATTGCTGTTTCGCTCGCTTCACAGCAATGATCGCAAAGTGGATTACAAAATCTTATTTCAAGGTTCGCTAAATTTTCTTTAGAGCAGGATTTTCATCCACTCGAATCATTCTGCTAATCCATGTAGTTATTTTCTGTCTGTCTATCTGACTGTATGTGTCTGCCTCAGTATATGTCTGTCTGTCTATAGCTTACCGTTGAGAGATCCTCCAGCACACTCTGTGCATACACCAACGCATTTCTCTCCACATGGTCATGAGGTGTCAGAGCCAGTAACTCGTGTAGCGTAATAATGTACGCGGGCACCTGCAAGAGAGATACAACAAAAGCAGAATTAAGAACTCGCGAGTTAGCTATAGTAATACGTAAAATGCAGGTCACACTGCCGGTCCAGTATGACCCCAGCCAAACTCCTCTTAGATCCAACGGTGTTTCATCTGGTTGACATCAGAGACCATGCGAAACACCGCTAGATCACCACGAACGACAATAACAACTTTATTGATACTCTCACATATAATATACATGTATAATAATTGATACATGTGTATGTATAATATATAAAAAGTAACTAGGTACCTGAAATAACCATTAAATAGCCAATCTAAGTCAAGTAACCCTATCTAAGTCAGGTAACCCTATCTAAGTCAGGTAACCCTATCTAAGTCAGGTAACCCTATCTAAGTCAGGTAACCCTATCTAAGTCAGGTAACCCTATCTAAGTCAAGTAACCCTATCTAAGTCAAGTAACCCTATCTAAGTCAAGTAACCCTATCTAAGTCAAGTAACCCTATCTAAGTCAGGTAACCCTATCTAAGTCAGGTAACCCTATCTAAGTCAGGTAACCCTATCTAAGTCAAGTAACCCTATCTAAGTCAGGTAACCCTATCTAAGTCAAGTAACCCTATCTAAGTCAAGTAACCCTATCTAAGTCAGGTAACCCTATCTAAGTCAGGTAACCCTATCTAAGTCAGGTAACCCTATCTAAGTCAGGTAACCCTATCTAAGTCAGGTAACCCTATCTAAGTCAGGTAACCCTATCTAAGTCAGGTAACCCTATCTAAGTCAGGTAACCCTATCTAAGTCAGGTAACCCTATCTAAGTCAGGTAACCCTATCTAAGTCAGGTAACCCTATCGATATCCTGTTTATCATAGAGAAGATGGCGCATTACCATATTGATACAAATCTAAAATGGTACACGAATAAGTCTTAAAAGCACTCGAGATTAGTTTTATCGCATAACTCCAGTTAAGAGTTTTTTTGCGAACGTGCATCTACACAAATGGAAACCAATGGGAATCGTATGCATGGGAACCAATTAAACCATATATGCACACTATCCTTTCATTTAACTCAACTTTTCCATTTTATCTTTTAGATTTTGTCACCGTGGCCATTAAAAACACTTTCTTGTAGTGTTTTTAGACTACTAGTCTTAAAGTGCACCTAACGTTTTTTATTTTTATTTTTTTATAAGCTTCGCCATGTAATAAAAGAAAAAAACAAAGTGGGAAAGAAAAACTATTTACAAACTGACAAAGGGAAAACAACTACGGCAGGGTGACCGCAACAGCGATGGCGGCTTGCACTTTATCCACAATCCTTTGCGCGCGAAAACGTTAAATCCGTTATAAAATCGCGGCAGAGGGGTTTTAAATCTTAAAAACAAGCCAGTACAAATGGTGTTGCCAATTCGCTGTTATTGAATAGAACAGATGATTTCTACGTATTATTTTGACGGTGTTAGGTTCGCAAGGAATTGTGGTCAAATGTACATCCGCCATCTTTCGAGCCAATTTTATTTTGCTATCACAAATTTCGATTCTACATCAAATGAATAGTTGACTAGTAATATACACCTAATTGAAAAAAGGTTGTCGGGTAAAACGTATAAACCATAAACGATACGACCCAATGGTTTTCTGGGAAGTAGGAAAACTCAGTTTGCATTCTCGGAGACCGTGCGGATTATAATAATACAGCATGCCAAAATCATACTCTGAAGATTTGTGTTTGAGAGTGTATGGCTTCGTTATTTCATTCGTTACGATATTGAAGAGACTGCATGTATGCTCGCTGATAATGTCGGCACGTGCTAAGACAGATTTTTGATCTGCTGAGAGCAGCTGTATTTATGCTAAACACCAGTGCCAAATCGTGTAATACCAGTCAGGTGACCAGTGCCGACCACGCACGAACGAGTGATCAATCAAGTTAAACACGCGAAGATAAATCAAGTTAAACAAGAGTAGATAAATTCTGTATCTCCAAGCAGCCATGTAATTTACTTATTACATGAAAAGCAGTTGGCGAGCATTTTCGTATCTAATTTTGAAGATCACCAAAATCAACAGAATTTATTTAAAAGCCTGTCAAACCAAGTCAAAATCAAACAATTTTTCTCAAGATTACGTTGTCGCTATTAAAAGTATGTTTTCATATTTTCGGAACATTAGGAGGTAAACGAAAGCAAGTCAAACAAAACAAGTTTTGTTCTGTGACTGATCTCACACGTGTTGATAACAATGATATCCCCGGCACAGGAGACAGTGCTGTGATCTCATTTTTACGATTTTGCTAGTCATCATGTTATTAAAAGGCCCTGGCATCTACAAACGGCTAATGAATCAACCCTAGAATTTACTGTCATTTCTTTCTCCTTGGGATCGGAATGAAACTATTATCTGACTTAGTCAAAACTCACTGATACAAACTATATTATAACGTGGATGTTTATAAAAAGTCATTTATCTCTACCAGCATGTTTTGGTATAATAAGTGATTCCTGGGTAAACGTCACATTAATTAGATAAACCTCTGTATCTCATAGTCGCAATATATTTACTCAAATCAAGAAATATTCTATCATTCAACTATATACTTGATGGAGAATAGATATTAAATTTGTGATAACAAAATAAACGTTAGGTACACTTGAACTTTACACCACCACAAACAACAACAAGTTTATCGAAACCATTAGAGAGCACATTAAGGTTCCCAGACTTGAATTTACAATCGTGTGTGGAAATGATTAACACATCAACAAATATCCAAGATGCTAACCACGAAACACTGTCACCCGGTCAACGAAACAAAACGGCTCAGCTAGGCCCAATTAAAAGATGCTTTTCTGGGACAATAATCTTGATGGGATTTTCACAACGCCTCATGCTATAAATACTAGAATTAGTCATTAGTTTTTTTACAGTTTTTCTTTTTCCTTTCGGTTGAAAAGGATGATACCATTCGTAGTAATACTGCGCAATTGTTAAAAATAGTACAGAGCTTTCAAGTTGACAGTAGCACTCTCAATCATAAAGATTTACGAGAACAGCTCACACAATACGATACAAGAAAATAGAGCATAACTTTTTGTTATGTGGACAAGAAATTAGAGCCAATGGCAAAGTGACACATGAACTTAAAACATATGTCGGGACAAAATGAAAATAAATCGCGACAACTTTTGGAGTTACACACCACAGCTCAAACAGGATTCAGTCGCACGATAGCTCCAAAACTATAAAATATATTCATCTAACACCTTGGCATTTTTATCACCCAGTAATCTATTTTTCCTGCCAAAGTGCTACTGTAGGTTCTCTTCTAATACACTTCCTTAACTGAGCGGAGCAGCATTCACTACCTGTTAGATATACTAGTTAAAATATTAATTATGAAAGTCACCTTAAATTCAACATTACAATTAAATTTAACTAATGTCCAATGCAGTTTCCGGCAGACAATTATTTTACGCATTTTCTTTAAATATTTTTAATCTCTACAGCCACAGGGGTATTTAGCCGGCACGGCAAAACCGATAAAACTATAAACACTGCCTTCGTTTAAAAGCTAAAACGATGGTTGAAAGAACATAGCCTTTAGTAATTATCACCTACAAGCAGCAACCTTGAGAAAGAAAAAGACTGGAAGCAAAAACGTAAGCATAAACTACTATAAACTACAGGAGTTTCTTCGCGCTTTCGGATGACTTCCTTCCTCTTGGAGAGGTTCTAGAAATAACTAAAACTGCGATGCATACATTCTACTCACGTGAAGCTACACAATGATATCGTTCCAACACGGATAAAATTGTGTGTACACCCACACAATTAACATCGTGATTCAAATACCGGATGTGTTCCTATTGGCGGGCACTACTTCCAGTTGTATTCAAATCAAAGATGCGTCTGAAGGCATGGATGTTGTTCAGTCTGTATATATCGTATTTCGAATCGTATTCCGCATGGCACCGAGAACCTTTTTATATCTATTTCGGGATAAAATTCCGTTTCTAAGCGTGTGGGTTTTCTGGAGATGTTACTTTGACCGACATCTTATTTGGATGTTAATTTGTTGCAGAGGCCATATAGTCCAAATTAAGAAAACTGTAAATTAAAAAATATATCCATATATGATTTTTATGTCTACTCCTTCTATGAAGCGGTAGACACCATGCAAACCGTAATCCAGCGTTTACCGCCGCCATGTTGGATGCGCGTAAGACCATGGCCTGGGAACGAGGTTGATAATAATAATAATAATAATAATTTGTCACAGCTTCGGCAGGTCGCAAATGGGACTGCTATTAACGAATGTAATTAACCTGTTATTAGGAAAACAACATCGAACCTCGTATGTCTTCAACTGAAGTGAAAGCTGGTGTAACTAATGTAGCTGCTACCAAAGTATATTCACCTCCAGAGTAGCCAATCAGAGAGCGCGAAAAGCACTTTTCACTTGTGTGATAAAAACTAATACACGACAGTCGGTGGTGTACTGGCTGATAGCAAAATGCTGTCTCCAGAGGAGATATGATTGTTATCACTTCACAGACCAAAACCTATTTTGTCTGAATTGCTCTTATTACCTCCGAATGTTTCTAAAATGTGAAAACATTACTTTTAAAGAGGCAACATCGGCAAAACATTAGGTTTAATTGATTTTGACTTGGTTTGACCATAGTTAATAGAGTGGAATGGTTATGAAACCCAGCGACCTTCTTTGTTATATGTCTTTGTTAGCTTTTTTCAACCACTACCCTGCACAAAACACAATAGAAATTCCAATGTGTTAATCAATCAGCCAATAGAAACGTGTGAGTTCAGTCGTTCAGGGGACGCTAACGAACTATGACCCTGCACAATCTTTTGTCTTGCCCCCTTCCAACATAAATCGCAGCGCAGTTGGTAGCCCCTTTGAAGTTTGCCGGGTTTCAAAACCATTCCACTCTATTAACTATGGTTTGACAGGCTTTTAAAGAAATATTGGTGATTTTGCTGATCTTCAAAATTAGAAATTAAAATGCTCACGAACTGGTTTTCATGTAATAAAAAGTAAATTACATGGCTGCTTGGAGATACATACTTCATCTTCTCGTGTTTAATTGAAACAGCTAAACACTCCGTAATATCCTCTATTTAATGACGGCTCATTAACATAGAATGCACACGACGTGCAAAAGAACGACCTCGAAGCCAAAACAAAGACGTAATACTTTATTGATACGTGAACCTTTTTTTACTATGATATGAATAATAAGAACATAATTAAATTCAAACACCGATGTACATTTCCGTCGCCAGACATAAACATGTGGATGAAAGACGTACATGTCGGCTATTTTTAGAAGTAAGTTTTCTTCCTCCCACTCTTCCATGGTCAAGACGTGACCTGAATTTTGTTAACATTCATCCTTTGTGAGGTTTTTATTTACCGGTCTGACGTAAGATCCTGGATTAAAAAAATCAAGAAACCTTTCGTCTTACCCTTTATCTTAATGGCCCTGAGGGTATTCGCATCCATGCACTAAAAGGAATGGCTATTCATTTCAGACGTCGATAATCAAGCTTTGAGAACCAGAATAGAGATAAAGAGATTGTACGTCTCGGTACATATTCACCAAGTGCGACCTGCACTTCGATTTCGGTGAATAATTGTTAAACATTTACTGGAAATAAAGATCGAAGTGAAAGCGTGACAGACATGAGGATATCTCAGCCGCTCTGCTTCTTCATCTAAGCGTGATTGCAAAGTCGATGGTAGAGATTCGCGCAAGCTATTTTTACGCAGATCTTCGTTAGCCTGCAAGAAAATTTAGGAAAGAAAAACTCTATATACAAATACTGACCTGCGTGACAGCGTTACATCTATTCAACCAATCAAAAGACGTCCCACACAATTACAACTTTGTCACGTATTCACTTTAGAACTCGGTTCTGCGGCAACTTGTCTTATCTTAGGGTAGCCCAATGCAACATCCGGCTAGACTTGGAAATGCAATGCTGCACCTTTTCACCGTATATTGCGGGGAACATTTCTCAGTATAACATGCATGCAGCTTCGTATACCTTTTGGTCATATTAAGGGCGCGTTCGATTGACCATATTCCAGAGTAATAATAGATGGAATAGTCTCTGGAAATCACTGGTTCAGGTACATTTTGCACTTTAAGCAAAAACAGCAAAAACGCTACTGGTATATGCTATTCAGGATATATTTATTATTGCAGTGGCTAAAACAATCCTGATATAAGCGATTTGTAGTGATATTCAGTGTATTCTTATTCCGGAATACGGTCAATCGAGCGCACCCTAAACTTTTCCTAGCTCAGCAGTAGTACAAGGAATCCTAACACGTATACACCTATTGCAAAAAGTTGTCTGATCAAAGCGACACGCCAAGACCGAAAAGAATGTCGGTACTTGGTGCTCGTAACTCATTTATTCATATATGCATGTGGTCAGTGTAGTTTTACCAAAATGAAAGACTGCAGAATGAAGTTTGTAACTTGTGTTGGCGGCAATGATCATGAAATATTAATTTGAAAATAACTTTATTTAAAACAACCAAAGGCCTTTTCGGTCTTGGCGCAGAACCGAGTTCTAAAGTGAATACGTGACAAAGTTGTAATTGTGTGGGACGTCTTTTGATTGGTTGAATAGATGTAACGCTGTCACGCAGGTCAGTATTTGTATATAGAGTTTTTCTTTCCTAAATTTTCTGGCAGGCTAACGCAGATCTGCGTAAAAATAGCTTGCGCGAATCTCTACCATCGACTTTTGATCGAACAACCTTCTTAAATTAGTGTGTATATTTCGCCACATGTAAACGTTAAATTTCGATTTCCGTTCGCGGCACCACAAGTGCGTTGAGTTTTTTGGTATATCTCGCCCTTGCTCCGAGAGTTTTTTCCGGGTTCTCCGGTTTCCCTTTTTCCGCAAAAACCAACACGCTATATTCCAATTCGATATGTGGTTTACTGAGCCGGATCCTGATCAGCCTCTATGGTTGTTTTAGGTCTCGTTAAAATAGTTTTTTTTTAACGGGAATCCTTCTTGACGTCATAAAAAGCCTAAAGCAGATAAATAAAATATGATGTGAACGTTACTTGGTTAATTGGTTTGCTTGGTTTACTTGGTTAAAGGAGCAGTGTCACGATTAGTATTCATGCCCAAAGTTTTGAAAATGTGTCAGGCGGACAAGAAATCAAAAGATGTGACAGAAGTAGAAGTCCGTGAGTAATCCGCTTGCATCGGCGTATTTGCACGATATATCGAGCCGAAATTGCTTTAAAACTATACTTCAGTATTATATGGTTAGGTTTGATGTTATATTTTCATAAAGCAGCATTTTATTTATTTCAATCGAAAGGGAAATTTGCAGCGACGCGTGACATAGCGTGATTTTGCCATTGTCTATAACAACCAATCAGAATCGTGACACTGCTCCTTTAAGTCCTTACCCACGTGCAGATCTGGGTTGTTTCCGGTGTATTTTTTTAACTTTACAGTGCGACTACTGAAACCGGGGCCACTTAGACAACGAGAACCAATCACATTGCACTTAGACAACGAGAACCAATCACATTGCACTTAGACAACGAGAACCAATCACATTGCACTTAGACAACTAGAACCAATCACATTGCACTTAGACAACGAGAACCAATCACATTGCACTTAGACAACTAGAACCAATCACATTGCACTTAGACAACTAGAACCAATCACATTGCACTTAGACAACGAGAACCAATCACATTGCACTTAGACAACTAGAACCAATCACATTGCACTTAGACAACGAGAACCAATCACATTGCACTTAGACAACGAGAACCAATCACATTGCACTTAGACAACGAGAACCAATCACATTGCACTTAGACAACTAGAACCAATCACATTGCACTTAGACAACGAGAACCAATCACATTGCACTTAGACAACGAGAACCAATCACATTGCACTTAGACAACGAGAACCAATCACATTGCACTTAGACAACTAGAACCAATCACATTGCACTTAGACAACGAGAACCAATCACATAGCACGTAGACAACGAGAACCAATCACATTGCACTTAGACAACGAGAACCAATCACATTGCACGTAGACAACGAGAACCAATCACATTGCACTTAGACAACGAGAACCAATCACATTGCACTTAGACAACGAGAACCAATCACATTGCAGGATGAAAACAAAGCATTCCAAAATACAAATCCTAACACATCCACGCAATTTTCTTCATTCAAAAGACTTGACTTCAGAACTAGTCCACCAAATTTGCCTTGATTCACGGCTCAAATACCCGTAAGTTGGAATGCTTTCTTTTCGTTCTCCAATGTGACTGGTTCTTGTTGTCTAAGTAGCCCCGATATCAGTAATCGCACTGTAAATTTTGTAACTGCATTAAAGTACAAATTACAGTGCATATTTAAGAATTATAATACCCCATTCACACTAACTAAACGTATTTAATTAAACTGAGTTTATCTAGCCCCGCCTATCTTGAATGTGTTTTGTTACACAGAGTTAAAACTACCGGCTCGAACAGGTTGTTTAGTTAAACAGCCTAGTAAACATGTTTAAGCTTTGCTGTGAATGGGGTATAATTTAGACTTTCTACGGGCTGACAGTTGACGAGGATAACTATAAAGAATAACGAAGATACGACTATCAACAAATTCGCAATCTGAATCACTCCCATCTCAACCGCTGACTATAAGAAGAACAAGCGCACGCAAACAAAAATCACCTTGAAAATATTTGCGAAGTTTTTTCAAAGGTTTCATAAAAATCAGTCCATGGCAATCACTGAACATGGTTTTTCCGTGATCTTCAGTCAGGAACGTAGCATTCATAAACCGGGCTTAGGGCGGTTGGAAAGAACTGTAGCTTTGTAAAGGCCTGCTGGTATGTGTCTTTGGTGAGCAAACGAGCGGGAAGCAAGTCAAATGTTGTATTGCTTCGGCGAGCAAACGGGAATCATTGTTGCAGAAGCAAAATTTGCTTCATTCTCGAACCAGACCCTTCTCTTATTTCTTACTGCCATGCGCATGCGCAGTAAGAAATAAGAGAAGGGGTCTGGGGTCGAGAATGAATGTTGCGCGTGCATGCAAAACGAGAAAACATTTTGGGAAACACTGAAATTCACATTTAAGAAATAGAAAACATTTCCCGTGTTTCTATAGAGTTATAGAAACACGAGTGGGAGTTTGGGAGAACGAGAAATGGCCACAGCTATTTCGAGTTCTTCCAAACTTCCACAAGTGTTTCTATAACTCTATAGAAACAAGGGGAAAATGTTTTCTTTTTCCTTTATAAAATAACCGAATAAAAGCTTAATTTGATAATCAAAACGTAAATTCTCACAACTAGCTCAAGCGCGCGCTCAACTGTCTATGTTTCTATAGAGTTATAGAAACACGGCTTACAGCCAATCAGAGCGCGCGTACTATCGAAACTATTTGATAAATGTAATTTCTGCTACAATATTTCCTTGTTTCCCAGGCCTTACTCGGCTCAAACAATTGACTCCTCGTTCTTGATGACTAACTTTGATAGTGTACTCCACAGTCAAGCTCGCAGTTTAATTGTTAGATGAACGTCTAGTAGCTCAGCCAGTCATATTGCAGAATTAGCGATAGATTATTTGTTTGTTTCTACTGAATACATTTAAACATATGTCTCTTCACGGCACTAATCTCTCAATGTTCACAGCGCGATTTCGTACAAACCCTCTAACCGTTTTCCGCAGTATTTATGATGTAGATGAACAGATAAGCACAGTGAATAAAAAGAGAGTTTGTCTATAAAGTCTGCAGATCAGACTGACACACGTAAGGTATCTGAGAAACCTGCTTGCGTCCACTAAAAGTTGTTAAGCATATGCTAGCCGCTAAACGGTTAACGCTGAGATGCAGCTGATATTGCGAACGCCAGCTAGCCTTTTGTCAAGAACATTCAGTTTCTTTGTTATTCGCGAGTTTGTGTGTGTGGTCACATTAAAGTGAGCTCGTGTATTTATTTTAACCATCTCAACTAGTGATTTCCTTCAAAGACTCGATAACAAGTGCAATGGCAAGTAAAACGATCAAAAGACTTGCCATAATATGCCGGAGAGGTCCGTCAAAAGTGAATTGAGTCCTAAGAAACATATGTCAAAATACGAGGAGCCATTGGCCAGTTTACGACACTAAATGTCATTTTTTTTTAAACAAAAGTGCTCACGTTTGCATAATTAAGCCAATGATGGTGGGTCAATAGACTTGACTTAAATTCGGACCGTGTTCGGTTAAGGAAATATGGATATTATGAGACTACGCCAGTCCCAGCAAGAAACAAAAACAGGCGAAAATTAAATATCTATCTATATTTACTTATTTATTCCTTCATATTAAATACGAAACATATTGGATTCATAATCTACGACGGACAAAGATAAAATATTAATTTGCATTTCTCTGTTGTCTGTTGTCCCCATGAAAATTCACCAGCATTGTTGAAATGTCCACACCTGTTCTCCATTATAATTGTGACTCGAAAAAATAAATGTTTATCCGAGTATATATCTGGACTTATAGAATAGCCGAACGTCCATAAAAATAATCCGTGGAGTACACTGGGGCATTTAAGTCAGTATTTTATTGGCCTCCCTCGCTCAGTTATCGGTAATTATGTGAAATTGTGATCAGCAGACTGAAGCGATGACGTCACATTTTAACAACAATACGATCTAAACATACACTACGGCTAAAGTGGTTAAACGAATCCCGAAATAAACTAAAATACTAAAATTAGATCGTTATTTTTCTTTAGACTATTTAAAGGAACTTGTTTGGATAAGGGTTACACTGAAGATTTCCTAGATACTTAGTGTGGCCAGTGTGGTGAAGAAGCTTCTACAAGTTGTCAACTTTCGGAGAGGTTCATTGTGTACATGGCGCAGCAGTGGTTCAATTTGAATTTATCCATTTATCTACTTGGGACTAAAACTGTTTTCATGATTGGGTTCAGTGGTATAGCTTGGCCAGTTTTTTTAGGTCGTTTGAGTAAAACGAGTCGGCAAAGTACGGGACTAAATAAAAATGAGCTAACGTTATTAAATGAATGATGAACGCGAGGTTTAAAAATCTATATTATCAACAATAATAACACGTTGTAACTCGACCCTCAAATCAGCCCAAACAAAATTTTCGCATTACTCAAATCGATGTTCCAATGGTTGTATGAATTCACTCCTTATGTTAAAACTTCGGTTATTAGGTGATTTCGTTTTATATTAACTGTAGTTATGTTTCTTCTCCAATGTTTATATCGATCACGGGTTAGAAAACATTTTAGCGTGACAAACCTTCCATCTGAAAGACCGGAAGGAAAACAACTTTTAGGGGTAAGGAAACGCTTCGTTACTATATAAGGCGGCATTTGATGCAGAGATAAATGCTCAAATGTAAACCCTGTCTTGAAGATTTTCAGTTGCAATATGAAGGATTTCTACGCAAAAAAGTGTCTGACTCACGGGAACATCTGACCGCAAAACATATGCTCCTACTTTACAAAAACAACTGAAAAACGGAGTCATTCACTCAAAGTTTCCCAGTTCGAAAGAAGCCACGGTAAACCATAAATACAGGCAAGATGTCGCCGTAGCTGCATATTTAGACTAAAGTGTGCGTCGCATCTAGGAACATCCATCAAAGACCTAAATCAGTGCGTCATTTACACTGTGGTTAGGTCGACATAAATGCACTTGGCTCTTGAAACGCGAAACTATGAATACAAAACACAGCCAGAACACAATAAACAGAAACGGGTAAACTTACTTGGAGTAGAGCATGGGAAATCCCTAAGAGTGAATCCGTTTTGCTTGCTGGGTTTATTAACCGTAGGTTTTTGAGGATTCTGACGAACTGCGCTTTGGATTACGTGATCTTTCAAGCGACCCCCGGTTAAGCTTATTCTAGCAATAAAGACTACCACCAGTAGTGCGATCCAACTGTCAAAACCAAACCCGATTCGCCGAACAACAATGTAATATGCAGATGAATGAAAGACCAACCTATACTTTTAAAATATACAAAATTCATTAAGAGATGTAGATTGCAATTGTTGGAAAGCAAAGTAATCGAAAGTACCCCCAAAATAACCGTCGGTCGGGAAATGTAACTTAAGAGTATTCATGCCAACTGAACTGGGGGGAATGTAAAATAGGTGACAAAGAAATTTGCGTTAATTTATTCAGTGTGTTCTTACAAGAGCTATCTATAAATCTCCTAACTGAAATCACACGATGTAAACAGTTCTAAGCATCTTTTTTAAAAGTCGAGGTACCATCTAAAGTTGCCATAAAGTCTATATTTTTGATCGAATAGCTGCGAGAGATATTTCATATTATTGTCACAGTCATTGTTGTTTTGAAAATTTGAGTGATTATTTTTTCTGGGGATATTCAAGATTAGTCAAATATCTATTTCTGGGTAAATGCAACTCTTTTGACGGAAAGCTTATCTACGGTCTTGGAAAAGCGAAACGAAATTACTTTTACGACGAGAAAACGATCGTTAAATTCAGAGCACAATCAGAACGCTCAGTTCCACTAATGTGAAAATTAACGGCGAAACAGTTAAATAGACCGAATAAAGAAGAAAATGATTTGAAGACCAGCTGACTCAATGGACTCAACAGTGGTGATTTCATGCAAAAGGCGGCTGGCTCGGAACGGCGCAAAACTGTGACGCGTCTAAGACACGAAAACTTATCAAGCTTCCCAAATCAATTTGGACAGAAATATACCGTGAAAATAAGCTAATCTGTTATTCCGGTTGTCCTTTATGAGGAAAAAATAGCTTCGAGCGATAAATTAGAGGGACATTAGTCAAGAAACGCAGCAAAACATTGCCGTCTCTCCGAAGTTACGGCTAAGTAGTGATCCGCGCACTACGTAATTTCTCCAACAGAGTTCAAGAACAAACAATTAGCTTTTCTAATCTAAATATCGGATACGTTTTGGTTAGAATGAAACTAACAAAACTGGTTTTCGCTGGCGTTCGCGAATAGACACAACGGGAACGCACCATTGTAAGCACATTAGCATATGTTGACGTCGGAAACGAGGCTTTATACTGATTTTGTCGTGAAAATACCCCAAGTATATAAATCGAAGTACCTTGTTTATCTATGCGTTCATGACTGGAAACTGAGGTCTAAAAGGTACATCAGAGTTCTTTATCTCGTGAGTAAACTCAGTGTGAGAAATAGAATGGCGAAGAG
Source organism: Actinernus sp. WN-2022 (assembly GCA_030867875.1). Classification (NCBI taxonomy): domain Eukaryota; kingdom Metazoa; phylum Cnidaria; class Anthozoa; order Actiniaria; family Actinernidae; genus Actinernus; species Actinernus sp. WN-2022. The sequence continues at coordinate 13,571,809 of JAOWCC010000019.1, read as the reverse complement.
CAAAGTACCCAGGGTGACTGTGCCATTACTTCAGTTTCGGTATTATAAATTCTGACATCTTGTTGCAGATCGAGAAAATGATTAGATCGAAAAAGGTAGACAATGTTGCTGTTATTCCGAATATCATTTCAAAACAAATACCTCCAGCTTCGATTATATTTTGGGAAAATACAGCGTTTAGTCTGTGCCCGATGTTTCTATTCATAAGAGATTTATTTGAGTTAGAAAACGATACTACGCTCAAAACAAATAAGAACGACAGATTATTTAACAAATAAGAGATGGTTCTCTATGTTCTATCAACAAAATAATGCATGCACGCTCGAGGTCTTGAAAAACTGCGGATGCACGAGCGGAACGCGAATGCATTTAGCAGCTTTTGAAGACCACGAAAGTGCATAATTTTGTTATAGGACATAGGAGAACCATGTTTTATTTGTTTTCTAATATAAAATTCGCGGAAAGAAACATGATTATAATAAAATTAAGCACGCTGAGTAGCCAATGAAATCGCGCGTTCTTAAGAAGCTCTCATAATTTATATCATAATGTAAAATATTTCCATCGTTTATGATGGTTCAATAATCGTTTACGATTATGATGAATCAAAATGAAACTGCAAAGTGCAAAGAAGCTGTTAAGTGATTCCTTTGAAATCATGCAGAGACTCGGTAATAAAAATAAATTCATTACTGATCCACTTTAAGAATCTGATTTCGACACATTGGATAGTGAAAACGCTTATTTACAGCTATGATCAAAGGGTCGAACAAACACTTACAGTTCTCTACATATGAGGTGGAAGACGACCGCGACTAAGACTGAGTAAACACACAACGGAATGCCATGTGGTAGTCATAGCAATTCCTGTCTCAAACATTGCTAATGTGGATTGGAAATATTGTGCTTGCAATAAAACTAAACAGGATGTGATCCAACTGAAATCATGCAACAAAATAGCCTTAGCCTAGTTCTTGTGACTAATGGCTGGATTTACGAAGAAGAAACGCAAAAATATAGAAATGAACTGCACAACTGACAACAGTATATAGTTAATATTTTTGAACCAAAATTGAAAATAATTTGAAAATGTTGAGCTTACAAAGCGAGTTCGTGATAAGAGGCCGGAGGGCGCGACCTCAGATATTAGTATCAACTAGTATATATGTATATAAAATAAACAGCACGTTTTTCTATTATCCACTGAATTTTTACACGAAGTACTTGCGACTGCAGAAAATCGTTTAAATGCGACAGTACGCCTTCGTGTCGTGTCTCCGTCACCTATAAGAGCCCGAGACACGAATTTCGGTACAGGCCATGTATATACGTTTTATGAAATCACCGCTTATGCAACCACAAAAGTTTCTGTATAAAATGTTAATCTAAAACAGATTTATAAGCGCTGAGCTCTTTGGCACTTTTTCGGTAGTTTACTAAGCTGTTGAACATGTAATGAACATTGCTGACATCACACAGACTCGATAATACCAACTGAAGTTGAAATTTTGCGAAAAGCTTGCGTGTAGCAACGTTAAACGTTTCATTGAATATACCAACAGACGGCTGTACAGTCTTGAAATCCCTTAATCTTACAGTATATGATGACATATATTTTAGATTCATTACCAGCGCTCTAGCTTCCCTCTAAACACAACTTCAAATATTTATATTTAGCCGGTCATCGGTTTTCCCATAGCATTATCAGTCCGAGTCTATATGCCAATTCACACTTTCTTAAATTCCCTTGTTTCCCCACCCCACCAACCCCCCCCCCCCCCCCCCCCCCCAACACCACCCCCTCCCCTCCCGCCATCTTTGATCGAATACATTTCCTCCCAAAAGACCATAGAGTCTCGAAGAGTAGTCTAAATCCCACTGATGGAAACTGCGTGGATATTTGAATCAGAAAGGCAGCGCGGAGAAAACCTCGGTTATACTTTTCTCTCACCGCCAGGCCCTTACCTTACGGGTTGGCAACTTCATCGTCGCGATCGCTTGAATATTTCTAAGACCCAACCGAAGAAAGCCACAAAATAATTTGAAGGACGAAACGCGGGAAACTTTACGACAGGCGCTAGTGACTTCACCACACGTAAACAGTACCGACCAGTGAATTTATGAATACTTCAGCCAATATTATTGGAGATGTTCTGATCTTCCGTGCAAATCACGAATTAAAAGCTTTAATACAGACAAAGGAGAATTTGTATTTCCAAAGAACTGGCTGCTTAGGTATTGAAATAGCCTCGATCAAACACAAGACGCGAAAATCGATCGTAAAATCAGATAACACTATCGCCACTGGGCGTGAAATACTACAGTAGTAACAATATTTCCTTGAAGTCTTTACGTTAATTAAAAAAATCGAGAAACAACGTTGAAGTTATAATCGTGGCTTTCGTTTTCTCTAGTCGTGAACTGATTTAGCTCATACTCAAGCTCAAAAGTACACTTGAAAACAAAAACGTGCAGCTTGTTAATCGAATTCAATTTGCCAAACGTTCCTTATATTTGATCGATCACCGTTCTTTTCACAAATTTCCATGATAAATGGTCTCAAAAAGAAAGTACACAGAAGGATTCCATATGCAAATGATAGAGATATAACTTGAACAATCCGAATTCTTGCACGTCTTTCTACATGTGAACATAGATGATTTATCAAGGGCACCCAACGAAGTTTTCGGTTAAAAAGCTGTTCGGGAGAGTAAGTTAGCCTAAAACTTTCGGATTTGAAAAAAATGTCCCTAGAAAATTGTTTTCTGAAATACTGGCTAGAAAATTTGTTTTAAATCCCTAGAAAATTATAGAAGAAAGGGGAGACTAAAAGGTTTTCGTACGTCCCAATTCGTCTGATCAATAGAGTTAGAACAACACATTTTCATTCCCTAAGAATTGCCTAAAGGAAAAAAGAATCCCTAAAAAATTCGTACCTCCACAAAACTTTGCAACATGAAGCTACTTGGGCTAGAAAATTCTTGTTTCTGTTATAGACTACTAACAAATTCGTAGGCCGGGAATATTTTGCCATGGTATTTTCGGTTGACGCGATTTCCACCTAGAAAATCCGAACAGCTAATAGCTTTCTAGAATACGCCAAAAGACATAGTAGGCGCCTTAAAATGGCTAGTTAAGCTGCAGACAACAGGTTTCAAACGAATTTCAAAAAGTACTCGTTGGGTGCCCTTGGATTTATTCTATAATAGCTAAGGCGCGTAGGCAACTGTCTGTAATTTATTTGGTCTATACCACTTTACATATGCATATACCATATACTATGTATTCACTGAACACCACACGTATATCATATAATATCTATTCACAGCTGAACACTCATGCATATACCATACAATATATATTCACTGACCACTCCTACATATACCACTGATATCACTGAACACTCGTTCAGAATCATGGTGTCACTGTTACGCCCTCGTAGTGAATAGTTGAATGGTACAGTATTTCTGAGTTTGAATCGAATGCCGTGCCGATGAGTTATAGAGGTTTTAGGGAGTGGTCATTATTTATGTAAACGGGGGATGGTAAATGGGAGGGAGCTGGAAAAGTTTCAACACTTCTTTTTATTTTTTTATTATTTGGGGGGGGGGGGGGGGGGGGGAGGGTCAAAAAAGTGTCATCATGAGGGAGAGGGGGAGGGTAAAAAAGTTTCATCATGAGGAAAAGGGGGGGGGGGGGGGCAAAAAAGTTTCATGCTCACATGAACAGTCTATTAAACACCGAATGGAGTACCGGGTACGTACTAATTTCACAACACCAAATCACCAGCTTTGTCAAATGCCAGATTCCATCTTCTATGTAATCGGTTTGCTCTGGCTATCTATCACTGAGGTCATGGTACGGAGTTGAGCAAAATCGTTCCCAGTATCTAATCAAAAATGCTATTCAGCAGCTTATACTTAGGGGCGGACCATTAGAAAAGTAAAGGGGAGGGGGGGAAAAGCAAAAAAATGTTTTGCACAATAGCATTTGTGTGGCTTCTATAATTCATTTTTTTTTTGCTGGGCTGGTAATGTGGACGTCAAGGTTTTACCACAGTGCCACCTCCTGTATTATGTTTGGTATACCTTGGTTTCACATCCAAATGCTCCGACCCCGTACCCTCCCCCCGGGTGTAGTTAAGGACATACTCATGGCACATATATAAGCCACACCCCCAATTATTGCTCAAATCGTACAAACATATTATTGCATCTACAATACATTAAATTGTACCGGAAAGTGCAGGAAAATGTGCATCCGAGAATCTGAAATTCATTTTTTTTGCTGGGGACCATGCCCTGACCTCCTAGAAACTCTGTCTGATATAGCTGCTCTCAGTTCTTTGTTCCTTATTCAAATAAAGACTAAGAACCCTTGAGAACTACTTAGTGCTGTCTTGTGAGAAATCTCTCCTTGGTAAATTTGAAAACTGCAAAAATTTGTATTAAAATAAATTCATGCAGAGGAAGGTGCCCAAAAAATTCCTGCACTACATATCGGCAGGAAAAATTTCCTGCGAGGTAAAACTGTCTTCCTATATCACTTTTCTAATGGACCGCCCCTTAAGAAGACTATCAAATATTGGACAAGCTACCCATTCATCGGGTTTATTTCAGTCATTGGGAAAGTTTGTAAAACAGTCAAAAACTTAATATTAAAGTAAATTGTACTGTAAGAAATGTACGAGTATATAATCTGTGGAAGATGAAATGGTATTGGTAAATATAAATAATTGCAGTACTAATTGGTGCAATTATTGTGATATTTTTTATTCCAACCTCAAACAGTGTAAGCTTAAGAATGGGGGGGAGGGGTTAATAAAGTTTAGACTGGTGCTGTTGGGGGGGGGGGGGGAGGGCACAAAAAGGTTGCCTCCACCCTTGAGGGGAGGGGGGTACGAAAAGGTTTTAACACTAACTTCCTCCAATTACCATTTCCCCCCCCCCCCCCCCAACCATAAACAATGACCCGCACTCCCTAATAATCTCCAATTGCTGGTACTAATAAACGATCTTTTTTAATATGTGTATTCTACTTTAAAGTTTAAATAAACGATTTTACAAATTTGTTTTCCTATTTCAGCAAATACGTCCATTCAACAACAACAACAATTATTTATTAGCATTCCTATGTACATAAATGGTATTGCCACTACTGACATTACACATGCAATCATATAAATATAATAAACGTATTCATAAACTAATTACAATAATATAAAGTAATTGTTTCAGTTAAAGTTTATTTTAAACTGTTTTTGCTGTAATTAACCGATTCCGTACTGAAAGGCTTCAAAAATGAAATGTCCAGGTTTTTTGCAAACAAGAGGGTCAATATTGTTGAATAAAAATAAGGTATTTTCTTTGATATCTAAGTTTCTAAAGCGTTTATATTTCTGACATATGTCTTCAAAGAATTGGTTTCTAATTCACAGTGAAATGTGAAGTGCACTTCATTCTCAATATCATTTGATTGACATTGTTGGCATGTTCTTAGCTCAAGGGGGGTTCTAGAGGTGCAGTGTCTACCGGTTTCTATTCTGAGGTTGTGATTACCACATATTAATTTCGTAAGCATTCTTCTATGCTCCGTATTCTAAATTTGGTTAAAATATATAGAGCTGCTGGTATCATGCTTGAATAGCGAGTAAAATTCGAGTTTTCTGTTTATTTCAATGAGTTTTAATTAATGTAATTTTGATTCATGAATAATGTTTTGCGTTACTTTTAATTAGGTATACATTTTGTTTTATATTGTTCGATGTTATGTTCTTGTCCATTATCAAGTGTGTCGAATAAGTTTAAAATTTTATTTATTGATAAGATAAAACTTGTTTTATTGGAGGATGCTAAATCATTTGAGATAAGAAGACACCGTTTAGTGATGCTATTATCAGGAAGTTGTTTGAGATGCAACCAAAAATGCAACATATTGCGATAAATTGTAGATTTCAAAGACAGTCTACCTACCTCATTACGAGATGCTACATTGGGCGCTCTTTTATTTAACCCTAGATAATATTTAAAGAATTGGGTATGGAGTCGGCGTTCGATTGGGTCTGATTCCCATTTATGAAAATTAATAAGCACCCCAAATTTCAGAGTTATATAATAAGATAGGGGCAAATAAGCTACCAAAAAGCTTATTGCATATATTTATAGGTATTTTTGTAAAATCAAGATATCTCTTTGTACCAAAAATAGAACGTCTAGTTTTCTCAGTTGAGGTTATTTTTGATTTTGTGAAGCTACCATTACTAGTAATTGTGGACCCCAAGTAAGTGTAGTCAAGAGAATTCGTAATATGTGAACCGTTTAGGAAGAAATTGTATTTCTCTAAACTAGTTTGTGACATTGTTTTTGAAAAATTACAGTATTCGTTTTCTTTTTATTTATGGTTAACATCCATTGTTGACAATAATCTTGTAACGTGTTAATGGTATGTTATAAACCTGCAGCACTAGTAGATATTAAGACAAGGTCGTCCGCGTAGATTAAACTATTTAGAGATGATCCATTTGGTAGAGAAACTGGGCCAAGCTCAGGAGTATTTTGTAAGATAAAAGGTATTTCATTCAAATATCAATTAAATAAGAGTGGGGATAAAACACACCCTTGTCGAACACCTCTATTGAATTTGAAATAATTAGTTCTCTTATTTCTTAATTTGTACTACATTCGGTTTTTCATACATGTCTGAGATGATATTGAAGAACTTCCCTCCCATATTATAATTCAATAGTTTCGTAAATAAACCTGGACGCCATACCGAACCAAAAGCTTTCCGGAAATCGGCAACGAAACAACAAAATAATTTACCTTTGTTCGCATTAATAACATATTTATCAATTAGAGTTCGTAGGGAGAATATATGAATCGAAGTTCGATTATCCGGGAGGAATCCAATTTGAGAAGGAAGTACAATGTTCTGTTTTTTCATAAGTACATATAGTCTATTATTGAGGTTGAAGCAGAATAACTTTCCTAGGCAACTAGTAACACAAATGTCTCTGTAATTGGAGGGGTCCGATTTGTCACCTGATTTATAAATGGTACTAATTAATCCTTTGGTCGACAAATCTGGACAATGTGCAGTTTTAATGATAAGATTAAATATTTAGACAATACCCGTATTAATATATTTATTCCACACTTCAACATTTCGCTACGAATCCTGTCTGTACCGGGTGTTTTTTTATTTTTAAGTTTTTTAACAGCTTTTCTAATTTCAGGGGTTCGATATTAACTTATCTAAATCGGACGGGTACTGATATGGTCAAGTGGGTCAGTTTTTTAACAGTATCGCTTATAATGGATTTGTGAATAGTGTTTTTCGTCTGTGGTTGAGTGCAAAACACTAAAATGGTTATATAGGTCATTTAGAGGGAGAGGTTGATTAGAAGGATTATTGTTTACGTTATTTAATTACTTAAGTTTGGACCAAAATCGTTTGGGGGCTTTCTCTCTAATTAATTAATGAATATTATCATCACAAAATTTCATCTTTTTATGTCGTAATAATTTTTTGTACTGTTTATTAATATCCTGATGGTATTCTTTCCTTATATGATTATCTAAAGGAGATTTATGTAGTTTATTTGCAGTCCTTTTATATATTAGGTGCAGGTCTTTACAGTCTTTGTCAAACCATGCTTCGGACAATCGTGTATTACTATTATATTTAACACGTACTCGTTGTAAAGAGGTTTTAGCCGCAGACTCAATGATGTTTAATATTAAATTGGGATACTGCATTATTCACAACATTAAGTGTAACTAAAATTTGTGTTCTCAAAATCATGAATCTTTTGCTGTATGTCAGGAGATTGCAAAGATTCAATGAACTTATCTTTACAGTTAGAGTTCCATATAAATTGTGTAGGAAGATCGAATAAGTCTACTTTATTATTTTCGATAACCGGAGGCGATAATGACGTTTTCAGCCAACTAATGAGTTGAGAATGATCTGATAACGATGTGGGTTGTTTCACTGTAAAACTATCAAATGCATTAAGTAAATCATGACTTACTATGAAGTAATCCACTGTGCTATTCCCGAGGGAATCGTCTCTTATTCTTCCATTTAGAATCCGTAAGTCTAGGCCCTGTTTATATGAAGGAAAGTTGGCTCGGGGGGGAGGGTTACCCTCCCTCCCGAGCCAACTTTACCGAGCGTTTATATGGAAGAAAAGTTGTCCCAGGTGCCCGAGACAACTTTGTTTTGAGCGAGTCTGGGCACGTAATATTGGATTACGCATGCTCTGTGTGTCCCGAGTTGGCCCGGTTAGGCGAGCCAAAGTGTTTAAATGAGAAAAAGTTGGCTCGCCCCCCAGGGTTACCCTACCTTGTGAACCGAGTGCCTCGGGGAGGAGGGTCACCCGCCCCCCCGAGCCAACTTTCCTTCATATAAACAGGGCCTAAGGATTTGCATATTTCTAATAATGGTTTCCCATGGTTGTTGATGTGACTGTCTAATTTTTTTCTAGGACTCATATGTGTTTCTGTATGGGAAGACAGTCCCCTGGAATATATACTGAATTGTCTGCATTTATAAAATAATCAGCAATACCAGTACGAGCATTCAAGTCCCCGGCTATTATAACAGATCCCTCTCTCTGAAATTTATGTCGTTTTCTAAATTTGAAAAACATCGGGGTTATGGTATGGATAATCATACGGGGGTATATAACAAGAACATAAGAAAATATCATCAGTTAAGTGAAAGAATGTCTTATCAAGTTTACACCAAATATAATCGGAAGAGTTCTTAATCAAAGTTACACCTTTTTTAAGATAGGATGCAATAGCAATCAATACACCTGAGAACCTACCAGATTTTCTAGTATTCATTTTTTTAGGAGGGTTAATGGCAATGATATCAAATTTCGTGCCCCCAAATTTCTGAAAGGATAAGATCACAGTTTTTCGTGTTATTTAAAAAATCATTATTACTCAATTTAGTTTCAGAACTAGACCTTTTTCCGAGTCCGTTAATGTTCCAACAACTCAGCTTTAAAAGATGTGGTAACACAGATGTTTTAGACCCGTGAAAACACATAAAATGTATAAGACTAAATATAGACTAGAACAAAAGAAATGAAAGGAAGAATTAAGAAATAATATAGTTGATTTGTAGTTATGCCTGTCGAATCATTTCATATATTTGAAACAATTTCATTATGATACCGTTATCCATATTAGGAAGCACTTGGTCTTGTTCCTCAGTTTCCCTTAACCACACGAGTATTAAGAAATAATGGCAACTGCCTACCCTGACGTCATGTAATTAGCATTAATAATGGCAACTGCCTACCCTGAAGTCATGTAATTAGCATTAATAATGGCAACTGCCTACCCTGACGTCATGTAATTAGCATTAATAATGGCAACTGCCTACCCTGACGTCATGTAGTTAGCATTAATAATGGCAACTGCCTACCCTGAAGTCATGTAATTAGCATTAATAATGGCAACTGCCTACCCTGACGTCATGTAATTAGCATTAATAATGGCAACTGCCTACCCTGACGTCATGTAGTTAGCATTAATAATGGCAACTGCCTTCCCTGACGTCATGTAATTAGCATTTTGGAGCTCATCGCCACGGCTTTTAAACCCAGAAATATCGTACCATTCAGGTATTCACTATGTGTAGAATCGATATTATTAATATCGTATAGGCAAAGTAACTGAGTAGAAGATGCTGCCTTTGAGAAACAATTTCGTTCTCGAACTGCAGATTGTTAGATCTTGTCAATCTTCTCAGATAAGGACGTGAAATCGTAGGTAGGCCTCGTGTTTATTAGTCTGATGGCAAGACTGTTACTAGCTTCCAACGCAGGTTCGTTCGGGGCAAACGAAGAAATATTGTTGTGGAAACATATATGAATTTCAGTATTGCTTCGGTGAGCAAACGGGAAATATTTGCTGCGCAACAGATGTTCCACAAGGAAACATTTTGGATAACACTAAAATTCACAAATGTTTCCACGACAATGGTTCTTCGCTTGCCCTTGGTCTTTACCTTTACAATGAACCCCAAGAAGAGAGGTTTTCCCGTAACCAAAGACAAAAGTTACTACTCTGATTAGCAGAGTACGCTGTCTTAAAAATACTGTGGTGAAAATCTGAGGAACGATGGCAAAGAATGATGTTGAACGTGGAAACGAAATCATGTTACTGCTAAAGCCTATAGATTAGTAGTCTTAGTAACCGGCACTTTAATCTATTTTGATCATAGAAAACTAAGAGATTCACGGAGTATTTCCATTCTATCTTAGGGTGTATTTGTTATTTTGTTTTTCTTATTTTAGTCGATTTGTGTCGACGCCCGTGCGTCTTTGCCTGGCGTGAGTCATTCGTGATGCAGTCACTCACACTCAGTCGCGTACGCTAGTCACGTAACAGCACATGCCGGAATAGTCAGTTTCAACTCCTGACTTCGCCATAAATTTATGTTATCAACATTATTAATATACTATTATCATTTCTCGTTGCACTCCAGTTAACTCGCAAGGATTCGTGACTTCCATTTGTAGATGTCTCGACGCAAATTAGACTTCGTGGAAACTTAGTTCTTGCAGTTGAAGTGCTCTTCGGAGCAGCTGACAATTCTTGTTCGTTCCCCAATCCAAAACTAAAGTAGTTTCTGAGAATTCATGTCAATTCTCCCCTATCCAAAACTAAAGTAGTTGCTGACAATTCATGTCAATTCTTCCCCTATCCAAACGGCTTTTAACTTTAAGTAATTGCTGACAATTCTTGTCAATCCCCTATCCAAAACTAAAGTAATTGCTGACAGTTCTTGTCCATTCCCAATCCAAAACTATAAAGTAATTGCTGGCAATTCTTGACAATTCTTCCCCTATCCAAAACTATAAAGTAATTGCTGACAATTCTTGTCCGTTCCCTTGCCAAAACTAAAGTACTTGCGGATAATTTCTGTCCAATATTCAATCCAAAATAGAGATGCTACGCGATCAGTAACGGCTTACAATTTATGTCCATATTTGTCAATTTTTAAATCCTTTTAATGGCTGCCAGTTTCTATTATCCAAACATTTTTATTTTAACAGCTGATAATTTCACAGTACTTGAGGGATTAGCAATAGCGACGGAAACCACAGTGATTCCTTTTGATCACGCTTGGCACATATCTCATGCATATCTCGCCTACTATAATGTTCCATTTTATCGGTTGCGATATACAGCTATTTCTAAAAAATTGACTTAAAGCTACACGACCAGACCGAAAGGGAACATGGGTAGAATGTCAATGTTACCGTCTAATATATAAATGGTAAATTATAAAAAGTTAAATATTTGTACATTTTTAAATCAAGCAAGCAAAACAAATGACAGGGCTTCACTTGACGATTTCAGAATTTAAATCTGCTGTCCTACTTCCATACTACCTTATTCATTTGTACATTTTAAATCAAGCAAGCAAGAACAGATGACAGGGCTTCACTTGACGAAGAGGTGTTGAAACACATTGGTACCTAAATTTAGGACACTCAATATTGTTGAAATCGTTATTCAGTTTAGGCAAATACTTTGGGAATGCAGCTTCAAGTATAACACTGAATTGAAACAACCATGGGGATTGATCAAACTTAGGAACCGGCTAAGCCACAGATCGAATTGGAATTTAGCGTGTTGGTTTTGGAGGGAGGAAAACCGGAGAACCCGCGGAAAAAAACCCTCGGAGCAAGGGCGAGATACCAACAAACTCAACTCACATATGGCGCCGTGATCGGGAATCGAACCTGGGTCACAGGAGGTGAAGCGCTTAACCACTGCGCCAACATCATGCATCAGCTTATTTCGGTGAGTGGTTTGCTTTATTTGGTTTGTTATTGATTTGGTTTGATCAGATTCAATCTGAGGAAAACAATGAACTACTGAATAACTTTACTCATGAAGCCATTGTTTACTGTACGCTTCATACTTTTCGTGGGAAACCTATTTGCTCCCGTTCTCATTGATTCGCAACCAATAAAACAAACGTTTAGCAGTGAAGTTTTCAGTAGACTATCATCAACACACAAACGCGATTTCGGTTTTTCAGTTACGTCGTATTCACGATTGGGCGAAAGTTCGTGCAGACCCAATGCTTCATTAAAAAATATATCCAATCAAACTCTCTTTGTTTTAGAAGCCAAACAACTGTTTGTTTATTCGGTAGAAAGTTCAAGGTGAACTCGGAACGTGCATTGACGGCTTGTTGGATGGGGAGTAAGAGCGAGTTCTAGTAATAAACAAAAAATAATACCGACCAATACAACTTTCACAGCGACTTACCATTTCACAACTGCATAGTATTCTCGTGAAATTCAAGATCTTATGCCAACCTCCAAATTACATTAATTTCCAGTGTCAAGCAGAGAGCCATGATGATTCTGGAGGATTTCGCTGAGAACTTTTTAGCGTTCCTCATCCAAGAAGTTGTTTGTTTCTCTATCTCGTTCGGATGAAAAATAAAAACAGGTCATACACTTGGCATGACGGTTGGCCTCGTTCTCGCTTCTGATTGGATACAGGTTGTTAAAGGTGTCGGAGAACCATTAACAATGGCCATACTAATTGCTATCTCCCCTCTAACCAAAAAAGCATAGTTTGTACGTCCATTTTGGGGGGTTTGAGAACATTTTGATCTGAGATTTATGTCGATTTAATACTTGGATCTTGAAACGATCAGGTCGACATTTGACGCATGCGCATATAGCATACTAACCCGGGGGTCTTCAACACTGATTTGGTAATGAGAACTTGGCCATGTGTTGACACTTTTTAGGAATTTAAATATTCCAGATACATCCGTAAACCTTGGAATTCTTCAATTCCTTTAACACTGTTTTGACCTACAAATTATTTTATTTTAGTTTGAAAGTATCAGTTTTCATCGGGTCTATTTATCTCGTAACTGTTGCTAAGATAAATGCTTTGCCACCGCCAGGGATTCTAATTAAGAACCACCTCTTTTAAATTCGTCAAAACATCGCCCTGGGAATTGTTTTTGTTTAAAGCAACGCTAAGGAAAAGAGTTAACCCTTTTCGAGATGCGGGAGGGAAAACATAGTATACTTCCTTAAACCACATAAGTAGTGAACTACTCTCTATGCTGTTATGTGTATACTTTGTTATTATTCAGCATTCATAAGAAATTCAAAACATCACTTCAGAACATGCAATGACTCAAGATCAGCTATCTGAATTCAACTTGCTTTATTATCAGTCCAATAATGCCACCGATACTCCAAGGCATATACTGATTACAACAAACCTTTATATTGAGATACGGATATAAGGATTTTCCTTTAGTTGTAGCAAAAAGTAATACAGAAAACAGGCCACATGAGATCGCCAAAACACCTGCAAGTAAATATCTTGATAATAAACCAAAATATACGCCAGACATTTAAGAACTAACTTCAAGTGACGTTATATTATTTTCTTACGAAATTAAATTAAAATTAAGAGGCAGTGACAAAGTTTTCCAAGCAAGATTAGGGTGAGGCCATCTACGGCAATAGCGATGTTTCGATACTTCCGTGACAAGAACTGGACTTCGAATGTGCAAACACAAGCCAAATGCCTCAATCTGCATGGGTATGGTTAGCAGACGTTCTTAACTGGAAAACTAGTTTAATTTAACCGCGGCCACTCGACGCTTTCCGGCGTTATTTATAAACTTATATTAAGGAAAAAACTGCTGTAAATACACTGAGGGACTGTCAAAGGTTGTGCTCAGGTCACAATGCACGAGTGCAGAGTGTTATAGGCTTAGGAAAAGAAAGGAATTGGACATTTCAAGCAAAAGGTGGGGGTCTAGTTAAATGCCACTTACCCTGTTTTGGTTGAAAGGCTGTAATTAAATGAATATAATTTCCGAGCTACCTTCTCATGTTGGATTTGACAGAAAACTCATTTCCACTTTGTCAAGGAGATACACAACTCTACTGATCTGTTCGACGTTTACTCAAGCAACCATTCAGCATTGAAAATATATCTCCCGCAACGCTCGGAGAGCGGTTAAGGACCAAGTATGTTATTGATAGCGAAGAAAATGGTATATATTCATAAGAGCACTTGGGTCCCTCAGTTTCTAATTAGAATAATACAATAATGTTTCTATTTAGGAGAAAACTCATCATTATTATTTCGGGGAAGGTGATTGGCTGAAAGAGTGGAGTAGGTTAATATTCAGTAGTTCAGGGTCAATGTCTATTTTACATATTTCTTAGACATCACTGAACAACTGAATCGTCCTGCAGTAATTGAGTGATTTATTACACGTTTACCAATTTCAGTTCGTGCATGTACATGAACACAATATGATCCGACAAAAAAAATACAGAAAGAACACTGTTCCATTTACACCAAAGGCCCAGAAAAATCAAGCAAATCGTTTAAATATAACAGAAAAAACACAAGCATACACGTATAGACAATGCATAACAGACCAGTTCGCGGTGAATTCCGACATTTTGAAAGAAGTGAGACAAGGCCCGAAATACAGTGTTGTATTGGAATACGATGCCAAATAATTTCCTTAAAATCAAATTTCTGAAATATTCGCTGACTGCACACTGCATGCATTTGTAATAACGAGTCAAAGTTCGCGGGAAAATTTACAGACAAACGTATGGCAAACTGAAAACACGATTGCACGCTTCCCAGCACAGCTGCATCCCTCAAATCTTGATCAGTTAATCTTTTACCTGGTATCTTAAGTTTGCAGACAGTGAATATTTCAGAAATTAGATTTTACGGACATTATTTGGCATCGGATTTCGCGCCATGTACGTTTGCACCTCTTTCAAAATGTCGGAATTAACCGCGAACTAGTCTATTGCGGAAGCGGCAGGTACAAAATGAAGACTGAAAAATGCAGACTGCAGACTGGAAAATGTAGACCGGAAAATGATGCAGACCGGAAAATGAAGACCAGACAAAATCAATAAGAAACATCTATCGGTCTGTAACAGGGCGACTCTGCAAGGCTTTAGATGACTTAGATCCTTATTTTTTTTGGGTTATACACGTCTTGCTTTTTTCTGGATGGTCGTAAAACATGGACGGGGACGCGGGGACGCGGGGACGTGGGGACGTGAGGACGTGAGGACGTGAGGACGGGGGAACGTGATGACGGGAGGACGCGGGGACGCGGGGACGCGGGGACGTAGGGACGTAACCTTAGAAACACAGTATTTTTGACCGCTAAAATAGAAAGCGAGTAATTATGTGTCGTAGGGGCCTAGGGTTAGTTCATGTGACGTTTTAATAAACCTCCTTTTGAGAACGAGTGCTAACTTTCTTATCCACGTTTCAAAGACGGATCTAAGACCTAAAAAAAAATCGGCCATAGGTATTGCTCCGTGAGATCTGTTGCCGCGCGGCCAGTCACCCATGATCCAACAACAAACCTCGCCCAATCCGTATAAAGTGGACACCCCAGCAGAATAATTCCATTACTAGAACGATTATGAGTATTATGTTGCAATCAATCAATTTCACACCGGTGTTAGCTTAGAACTTTTCCGCAATTCGCTTTATCAGTTTATTTGATACAGTTCTAGAGCAATTACAGTATTGTAGACAGCGCTGTAAAGTAAACTGTCATCCAAATAATCTTGTGTATTGTATAAACTTTGACCAGCCACTGATAGTTCCAGAAGTTAATTCTGTACAAGGTGCGATGTAGGCTCGGTTTCAGCCGTTGGGATGTCGGTTCTCCAAAGCCTCATCGCGGGCTCACCGAAACCCCACGGCTGGAAACCGAGCCTAGGTGCGATAGAACTTGCTAAGAAGTTGCAGACTTCTCTGACTGGCAAGGCAAAGAGCGACTGTCTCAAGCCGTTGCACGCGTCAATGATATCTTGGTGGACATGCAACTCAAGTCTTTAAGCGCAATGAAGCAGTCTTCCATTTGCAAATATATCTTCTAATTCTTGTGTGTACAGATTTATGTACCGACATGAGCTCACAATGATGACGACATCATATCCCTGCAGCTGTATTCCGGGGGGAGGGGGGGTACTCCCTTATATGGGCTATACGGGTACATGTGCCGCGGGATAGGGTATGGTTTTTGAGTTGCCGAGGTCTGGGATAGGGTATCCTTTTTACGGTTTTGGTCTGGAAAGGGTATGGATTTTGATATACTTGTCGTTGACGCCATGCTAAGCGCTCTATCGACTACACTACAGCTTAAAATACCATATTAAAACAAAACAACGGCTTTCGTAGTGTAATTGTAATTAAAAACTGTTCGGTATCTGGACTCATTGATACATGTATCTAATGTCATGCTGTGTAAACATCACAAGATCACGTCTGGGATAGGGTATTGATTTTTTGCTTCAAGTCTGGGATAGGGTATGGTAAACGGCATTTTTAGGTCTGGGATAGGGTCAGGGTTTTGAGGTCTCGCGGCACACCCCTACCCAAAACTCTTCTGAGTACCCCCCAGGGTCTTTATTGTAGCCCCGTAAGCGAACTATTCCCGTAAGCGGACAGTTCCACTTACGGACCCAAGGGTGTCCGCTTTACCAAACAGGAAACCCAAATTTATATGTAATCGGAGAGGCTGCTTTGGGCTTCCTGTGCATAACAATAAATTTAAAATGGTGGACAGAAGAAGATGGGACTGAATCAATTTAACAAAGAGAGGACCCGGCTAAATACGAAGGTAATTAAAAAGTAAGTAAATAATTCAAAATACCTCGGAATACATAGCTTTTCCTTTCTGTTTGTTAAGGAAATATTGTCATGAAAAGCTCGTATTCGGCGTGGCTCGCATACACGGCGTGGCCGGCTGGCGCTGGCATGCAGGCAAGAAAAAAGCAAGACCCCACATAAGACGTGTATAACCCAAAAAAATAAGGATCTAAGTCATCTAAAGCCTTGCAGAGTCGCCTTGTTACAGACCGATAGATATTTCTTATTGATTTTGTCTGGTCTGCATTTTTGAGTCTGCATTTTCCGGTCTACATTTTCCAGTCTGCAGTCTGCATTTTTCAGTCTGCATTTTGTACTGGCGGGGAAAATTAAAGAAATGATCTGTCGCAGTGTGGAAATTTCGAAGATCGGCTGAGCCAAGTCCAAGAGAATTTGACTTTCTTTCCGATTAACGATAAAAAGCAAGCATTTTTGACGACCTTTCGGAATCAGTATTCTCCACATACAGAACCGAGATGAACAGACCGAAACAAACCGGCTGGTACAAAACGCAGTTCACAGGTCCAGGTCACAGGTCCAGGTCACAGGTCCAGGTCACAGGTCCAGGTCACAGGTCCAGGTCACAGGTCCAGGTCACAGGTCCAGGTCACAGGTCCAGGTCACAGGTCCAGGTCACAGGTCACTTAACGATTTTTGTATTTTCCAATAATCTATTTTTCATTCCACTCCATTCCTGTAAATACAATATCCGCGAGCAGCCTGGAAACGAGGTTACGTCATTTTCGCGATCCTCGTGTTCACAAACATGGCGGCAGATGGAGCAGACGAGGTACAACTTGAGGTACAACTTTAAGGGCGTAGGGAGGGTTAGATATTTGTTAAATATAAAAAGGGTATTCAATGTTCTAAGGATACTGAATATACTCTCGATCGTGCTTGTAAACTCGCAATCGCGCTTGTAAATTGTCCAACACATTGATTGCTTTTATAGTACTAATACTAAATCATAGAATATTGCTATGATATCTGTCTCAGTTGCTCGTGGTACTTAAAGTTTTCAACTATACTAAATGTTAAGGTTTTCCGAGCAAAGTTGTCATTTGTCATTTCTCCTTTCTCCTTTCTCTCAGATCTGCTATAAACAGAGACATTTCATATGGCGATGAATACGTCTTTCTGTTTTCAACTGTAATAAATGTTAATGTTATGGCTTTTCTTTTTAATGCTCCACGAAGTAAAGATAACACAGAGCCTGTTAAAGTACGATCCATCGTCATCCTTTACTAATTAATGACCCCAGTAGTAGAGGTACCAGGAGAGTGCAGAGGAACGGTCTAGGGAGGAGGGAGAAAGGGCTAAAAATAACTAGGGAGGCGGGAGAAATGTTCAGTAAAACTAGGGAGGAGGAAGAAATTGGGATCTACATTTTTTCCCATATTATTATTATTATTATTGACAGTTTCATTACAATACAATAATTACAATACAATTACAAAGCAAGAAAAATAAATAGTAATAATAATAAATACAATCAGTTATAAACTTGTGCTATCAGATTCTATTTCGATCTACCAAACCAGCTATTTAATTAAAGGGGACCATTTTCTGTTAACTTTTTCTACTTTTCTTTTGGTTATTGAGTTTTCGTTTTGTATGTGTTTCTTTTCTTCTAAGAGGATGAGGAAACCTTCTAGGGAATACGACGTGTTTCGTATGAAAGCTTGGTATATGTAAAATTTCGCTATTACTAACACATGGTTTAAAGGGGCTGTGTCACAGTAATAGACTTTACATTCGCGTTCCGGGCCGGAAACAGCTATTTCCACCGATTTTTATATGAACTAACGAATCTCTCGGCCATGTGGCATGCCTAAAATCAAAGCAAATGTGTAAAAGTGACTAACAAACAGTGTATATAAACAGTCTCCAGGAAAAATGTTGAAAATCCTTTCAATCAAGCATAGAGGGAGGGAAGTTTAACTGTTTGTATCCAATTAACGGACACCAACCGAGCGATTACTCGATACATGCGCAGTACCATGACATAGCCCCTTTAATAGGGAGCGGTGATTTACCAATTCAGTATATCCATATAGAATTTGAGCTGCGTTGGGAGATATTGATTGCGATGTGTATTTGCACCACCATTCTTTCAATTTATTCCAGAAAAACTTAGCTTTCGTACATTCAACAAACATAT
This sequence comes from Actinernus sp. WN-2022, assembly GCA_030867875.1. Taxonomy (NCBI): domain Eukaryota; kingdom Metazoa; phylum Cnidaria; class Anthozoa; order Actiniaria; family Actinernidae; genus Actinernus; species Actinernus sp. WN-2022. The sequence goes on along the minus strand of JAOWCC010000019.1, from coordinate 13,552,924 downwards.
GCTCAAAAGTGTGTCTCTCTTCATGGCATGTTGGGCATGTGTCATTTTCTTCAATTTTTACTGTAAAAAGGTAAGTATTTGTAGCCAGAATATTGTGATTAATTTTGAACTGAAAATCTACATGGGATCATAGGCAAACCACAATAATGAAGTGAAAACTATAATAAAACGTGTTTACATATTGTTTGTGAAGTGAAAACAAGAATAAAACGTGTTTTAGGTACTTTTTGTGAATGTCATTTTTTACCCTCCCTCCCCTCCCCCTACTTTTAAGACTGCTCAATTCAAATTCAAACTATAACGGATAACAATATGTAAACACGTTTTATTATAGCTTTCACTTCATTATTGTGGTTTGCCTATGATGGGATCTACATTTATGCTCCAGGGAAAAATGTTTAAAACTCACTAGGGAGGAGGGAAAAAAATTCGAAAAAAATAGGGAGGGAGATTTCACTACCCAGCATACTTTTTATCTTATTTAACAAATATCTAACCCTCCCTATGCCCTTAAATTTGTACCTCAAGTTGTAACTCATCTGCTCCATCTGCCGCCCTGTTTGTAACCACGAGGATCGCGAAAATGACGTAACCTCGTTTCCAGGCTGCTCACGGATATTGTATTTACAGGAATGGAGTGGAAGGAAAAAACGATTGGAAAATACAAAAATCCCAGTGTATAGCAATTTTGCTAGTCGAGTCGGGGTAATATTAATGAATAATGAAAAATAATTACAATAATAAGGCTATAATAATACACACAGAACTATCTGTGATGTAAGCAAAATAGAGACAATAAATCTAGCACACGAACGTTGCTGTTGACACGTTTGCCTTCGCTTCATCGAATAAGTAAAAAAATACATCTTATATACACGAAAGTTGCGATTTCATTCTGGTACATGTATTTCTCATATTTCCCGGATTCTGCGGCATGGTATCGGATCTTAGTGATGTGTACCGCTTCCTGCATGGGCGTTAAAATGTCCCGTATATTCGTTCCGCGTATCCAGCTCACATTTTTACTAAAAATCGACTTATTTTGTATATCGTTTTTGTTTCTCTCCCGCATTTCGGGACCGCTTCTTCGTGTACAGGAACACAGATGATTTAAAACAAAGAAGACAGCAAAACAATATACCTGAAATACAAAGAACGTTAACCCTAATCCTAGAATACAATTATGATAGATTCTGGTACACGAAGAAGGCGCTAGCCCGCATTTCCTTTTTGGTAGGGGCTTACAAAGCTTTAAAGTAAAATAACATTATCTTCAACTTCCATGTTCTGCGTTCATTTCAACGGATTGTTCGATGCTACCAAGTATGTACAGTTGTATATTCTAAGGCACGAAAACTTTGGGGGTTACGCTTTAATAGGTTAATAAATAACTGAGCCATATGCCTTCTTTGAAAACAACTGGACGTGAAAATTGTTTTTTTGTATAAGACAGGAACCAGGTATGACTCAGTCCCCTCGAAACACGTGTACAAGATTGCGGACGACTGATCAACAACAACAATTACAAATGGCAGGAGCCCATTACTTCCTGACAAGGCAATTTTTTTTCTCAACTGAAAAGTATTCTACTTCTACTTAACATTGATCATGAAGTAACAAGGGTGATACAGATTTATCTGCATTGTGGCATAACTTCGATGCAGGAGATCAAACATCGAAATGCATGCAAAGTGAACAGCGTACAAAGTGGGCATAATTTTGCTAAGAACGTTCACACAGAAAGTGTTCATCTTAATGGAGCCTCGAGGGTTATGTTAGACTTGTGAGTGAAGACAACAAAATTGACAGACATACATGTACTGGAATGTGGACAAATTAAAGCCATGATGTCAACATTTGTTTAGTAGAAGTAGAACCGATATACTAATGTCGTAGGTAAGTACAATGAAGCAATGTTTACTGTAGAACTCTTCAAATACCACTTACTAGTCTTTCAGACATCTTTAGTTTAGTTATTAATGTGACATGTGTATACTTAATTAAAGCCAAATATGGAGGATTGTCACAGTACTATTTACAGTTAATTGTGAGGCCACTTTTTTACTACCTGAACAGTGTTTTCCTAAAAATACTATTGTTTTGTAAGTTTAGACATCAAGTAGAATAAAAAGAAAGTAATTTGAGATGCTAAAGCTAAAAAACCGTTGTCATTATAGCAAGAAAAGTGTTTGTGGAAATATGGCCATTTTGCAAAAGTATGATATTAAAACGAGTCCAGAAAACCACAAAAATAAAATGGCCCAAATTTTTCTAGTCTGTTTCTGTTTCTACTAATAATGATGTAACTCATGATTGAAATACCAATTCTAGCTAGGATGGCAGGTATAAAATATTAAGTTTTGAAATTGTGCCATTTTTGGTAGTGTTTTTAGCTTTGATAATTGCTCAAAACTAGTGCCAGGCCTCTCTCTACTCATTACCTCCATGCCGCAATCTCACATGTGTTATGAAAGAGGGTTAGTAGTAGAAAAGATACCATACCATTGTGAAGTCCATGGGTTTTCTGTATTTATTTTAGTGAGGCATTGAACTTACCCTCCAGATGACAGTATTTTTGATGGTCCTGAGGTCAAAAATGGGACCCCCCTTGAAATTTTGAAAAAAAGACTCTGGCAAACCAAGTCAAACCACATTTTGGAATAACTCATAAAGGTCAACTTCTACAGCAAGTTTCATTGAAATCCGCTGACCCCCCATTTCCAACATCTGACACACTTTCTCAGACAATGCCTCTTAAGGTTACCGGATACCTTCAGGGTGCGCCTCGAGGAAACATCGTAGATAAATCATTCATGTGTCATTTTAAAGCTTATAAAATTGGCTACAAGAATACATAAAAAGTTTTGAGTTCTTTGAAAATCTCGAATTTTCCGCCATCCCGTTTCTCCGATCTAGTGAGATGGCTTTCAGAAGCTCCGACTCAGAAAATATTAAAAACATTAAAAATCTGTTTGCTTTGTCGTATTTCAGAGGAATCGTATTACAAAAGGATGTCAGGGAATTTCAAAATTTGATTTAGTTCAAAAGTTATCATGCTTTCCGTGAAAAGGCGAAAAATAATCCGAGTAGATATGCGGGAAACGTCGTCAAGAGCTCTTTTTTTAGAATTTCCCAATTCCCCGACAACCTTTTGCAGCTGAGATATCAATTGACATTTTGTGAAAATTTCGCACAAATCAAATAAATTTCTCTTGAGTGGGAGCTTTTTTAAAACTCTATTTTGATTGAAAATCGAAAGCGAGAAAATAGCACTTCAAAAAACTCTAGCCGTCTGTCGTGCGTGAATCTGAAGCCCCGCCTCTCCAACAATTAGCAAGCTCTTGGCCAATCATTTCTCATCACAGTTCAACTATCTGTCGAGATTTCCCGCCAATGTTGATTTCCGATCAAAGCCACGCGCCGCATCGAGAAAATGTTTTTTGTGTGTGACTTGAAAAATGGTAGCGGTAAGAGTCGGCTGGTTTCCCAGGCTAGAAAAATGGGAAAGACAAAAAGACCTCGAGGGGCAAAGGCAAAGTGAACACCTATAGGGACGCCTTGAATGCCAGCACAGTTGTAGAGGAGACAGCGAATTTGCAGGCGTCTGAAACAGCACGGCAATAAAGCGAGATCGTGGTTCAACCGATTCAGGGTTACCGTCAGACTACGTTTCCATCTAAGCTTTCTTGGAAACAAATATTCTCTCCGCTGGCTCTTATCAAGTCTTCTTTATGTTCAGATGTGGACCACTTGACACTCTGTCTGAAAGTGAAAATACGAACGCTTGTCGGGTTGGCTTTGTAATTGTAGTGTATGCATTGTTTGGCCTCGTTTTACTTTCTTTTTTCTTTCTTTTTCAAGCTAAGGGCATCCTGCTTGCTTTTTGTAAGATATAAGGCCAACAACCGATGGAATTGTGGAATCGTGTGTGGAAAAACGTTTTTCATTAAACGTAAACATTGGTATATGAAATGAATTTAATATGTGTTATTCACCACACCGACGTTACGGGCGAGTGAGCACTATTGATCTGCTGTCAATCAAAAAGAACCTTTTACTTCCGGTTAAAAACTTCCTTTTGGTATTTCTCCGTCAATATTTTTTTTTTTTAACGGAGTTTTTGGTATACGAGACACTACTACTAAAACTACATTTCTGTGGGAAAAAAATATTTTCCCATCTTTTTCGTTTTGAAGGTATCCGGTAACCTTAATAAGGTGGAGTATAAATACTGAATGCTGGAAAATCACGCGCAGCCAAGTTCTCCGACTAATTGTGGAGGTTATAACTCGTATAGGAACGAAGATACTGCTATGCAAAGTCCGTAAATTTAACAGACATTTGTCTAACGACAGGAAACGTTTTCGTCTATCGGGTAGGCTAAACGCCGCGTGAGCCTCGCAAAACCAACCGATGGCGTTACTACCCATCCCGACCCGGAATGACCCTTGTGTGCGAGGTCACAGGAACCATTGCACACAAGTTAGGAGGCTAGCTTTTAGTCTAACTCTAATGTTCTTGATAGGCTTACGGTAGCGAATTTTGTAATTCAGTACACGGCTTTGCTTTCACTTGACCACTCCTAACCAATCCATTTATCCATTTATCCCTGGTAACACGTCTGTTACTCTACCAAGGGGCCATCGATGTCTTGGGACATTATCATCAGCGATAAGTACGAGATCTACCACTTACAAGTTCCTTTGTGTCTGGTGCCACTTTTGGCGTTCTTGTAGGGATGTATTCTCTTAGCCAGCGTTTCCAGTAGTGATTGGCAAGTAGTTGGGCTTGTCGCCATCTCGTACGACTAAATTTGTCACTTTCGTCAACGACTTCAAGAAGTAGATTCATGGGAGAACGAACGTTCAAGAAATGGTTAGGCGTAAGAGGCTCATCGTCATCAAGGCTGGAAGGGTTTTGAGTTAGTGATACGCTCGGCTTCAGTAAATACTGGATGTAGAACCTCTTCGTTGATCAAGTCTCTGCCGAGAATGGCTTCCAGGCTCCTCTTGACCGTCTTCATAAGTCTTTACTACACTCCTGACATATTGGACGCTCCCGGAGGGTGGAACACCCACTCACAGCCACGCTACTAAATGCACGAGCAGCTATCAAAGATGTTCTTGGAAGGTGCCTACAGTGCAACAAACAGATGGACTCTAAGATGAATCAAGAAATGGCGGAATTACCCAAGGTGCGGCTAACACCGTACGAGCCTCGATCCTTTCGCGTACACTGGAATCAACTACTTCGGACCCTTCTATGTTAAAAGAGGAAGATAGAGTTGCAGAGAAACGATGGGGAGCGATCTTCGTGTGTATGAACTCTCGAGCCGTTCATCATGAAGTTGCGAAGTCTCTGGAAACGGATGACTTCATTTTGGTGCTGGTCAGGTTCTTGAACCGAAGAGGACACGTAAAACAACTTCGTTCAGACAATGCAACTAACTTTGTTTGCGCCGATCGGGAGATGTGGAAGTCTCTTAGGCTGATGAACGATGGTAAAGTAAGAGATGATCTGGCTGATGTGTGAATTTTGACATTTTGTAACGGGGCACGGGCAGTGTACGTTTTTCTCGTGTAAATAGCGTAACAGTATTATCTAATGTGGTGTTTCTTTGGTAATATCATGTGATTCATGGCATCAGAGGAGATCCGTGCCCTTGATATTCTGCCGCCAACCCTCAGGACGTCATCACCTTTTAAGATTGGTGTAAGCTTCACAATTTGGCTAGAAGCCTTCACTGTCTTTCCTCCGTCATCTCTTCGGGAAAACGTTTCTTTGTACCAAAGTGGTAACCCTTCTCTTCGCCGGACCTTTTAAGGTCTTCTTGGCTAATTCCCTTCTTCACAGCCAAGATTGAGTATAGTTCTTCTTTGATGAATACCACTTGATATAGTCTAAGAATTTCAGCAACCAGGCGACTCTGTGTAGAGTACCGATCCAACTGGAGAATCGGCTCATCAAGTCATTCAGCGGCAGCGCAGGTTTAACTTTGGTGAGATACACCTTTTTAATCTCGAGATTCTCCACTGTTACCTCTTCATACTCGACATCAGGCCAATGTTCTTCTGTCTTCCACAGGAAGGCCGGGCCGTTTATTTTGCAGAAATTCATTCTTCTCAAAGCCTCGACTCACATCGTCGGCAGGGTTGAGCTTACTCGGACAATGCCTCCATTGTTCAGGCGTGATCAGTTCTCTAATATCAGTAATTCTATTTGCAACGTAGGGCTGAAATCGTCGGTTTTCATTCTGGATGTAATTCAATATAATCATTGAGTTAGTCCAGAAAAGCACATTTTCAAAGGTAAGGTCTAGCACACTTCTAATCGCATGATGAACACGTACTGCCAATTAAAAGAGCACCCTGAACACGTACTGCCAATTAAGAGAGCACCCTCAACACGTACTACCAATTAAGAGAGCACCCTGAACACGTACTGCCAATTAAGAGAGCACTCTGCAACTCAAGGGGGATGCTGACACTTTTTATCGGTGCATTCCTCTATTTCCCGATGACGAATGAACATTCAACGTTACCGTCCGGATAAGATATTCGGAGGTAGGACGACGCGCCCGGTATCTGTAAGATTGGATGTATCTATATAGTCGAGGATTCACAAGGATTCATATGTAACATCAACTAACTTTAATGGACGCCATGTTGAACCCGGACACGACAACGAGGCTACACAGGTAGCCCGGAAATACATGTACATACATACAGGGAGCCCAATACTACATCTCCCTTTCTGATATGGAAAGTATTTCTAGCCTAATAGGTTAACCAGTTCTACCAGTCTAAATGGCTGTACTAACTATACCAACAGTTACATGAATGTATGCACACATGCTGTGAAATAAACAGTTAGTTCAAGAGTTTCCTTATTCCTTGAATCTCTCAGGTGTCTTGACGACACGCCCACTCCTTGTTGTAACAGGGTGTGTGTTAATCACAGGAGTAGCGTTGGACAATGGCTGGGCTTCTACTGGCTGTTCAGTTGGACTTTCAACCTCTGGTGTACTCTGTGGTAGCAGGTTGAGGTGACGTCGGTTACGCCTAACTTCTCCCTTTGGGGTTGCTACATTGTAACTTCTGGGTTGGTCAGATTTTTCAACCACAGTGCCTTTTTCCTTGTAGTCGGTGATCCAAACTAGGTCACCTTCTTGTAGGGGAGGTAATGGTCTTGCACCATGTTGTCTGTCAAAGTTATCTCTTTGTCTTTCCTTGATAACCTCGTCTCTGGCTCTGAGGTCAGACGAGTCTACCGGCTTAGGTTTCAGCTGTCTAGCTGTAACCGGAAGATTAGTGCGAAGTCTTCTCGACATCAGGAGCTCTGCTGGACTGTACCCTTGTTGTAGGGGTGTTGTCCTGTAGGCCAACATTAAAAGACTTCTGTAATAGACTCTTAACAGTTGCGACCGCACGCTCAGCTTCGCCATTTGCCTGTGGATATCGAGGACTACTAGTCACATGGTCAAAACCGTACTCTGCTGCAAAGTTCGAAAACTCGGCTGAGGAATACTGGGGGCCATTGTCCGACATCAACCGCTCTGGTATACCATGCCTGCTAAACATGGACTTAAGATGATTGATGATAGCTTGGGATGTTGTACTCGACAGCTTTGCAATCTAAATATATCTGGAGTGATAGTCAACCACGTGTAGGTACTGCTGTCCTTTTAACTCAAACAGATCACTAGCAACCTTTTGCCATGGAAGCTGTGGCAGTTCTGATGCAATCATGGGCTCTGCCTTGTTGTTAGATAGCTTACAGCAGATCCCACAGTTCTGAATTAGCTCTTCAATTTGGCGACTCATCCCTAGCCACCAAACAGCTTGTCTGGCTCTTACCCTACACTTTGTGATACCTTGATGACCGTCGTGAATTCGGTCGAGAATATCCATCCTTAATGCAGAAGGGATCACTAGCTGGAATCCTTTCAGCAGTAATCCATCATGAATGGTTATCTCAGAAGCGAAAGGCCGATAGAGTTTAACAGAACCTTTCAAGGCAGATTTCTCTGGCCACCCTCTTCTACAGAACAACATGATTTGCTGGCAAACATCATCCTCTTCCTGATGTTTACGTATCTCTTCAATTCTCTTTCCACTAGCAGGAAGACTCTGAAGAATGTGGTTCACGAAGATGCTACTATCTTCTTCTAGTTTTTCATCTGCGAGAGTAATTGTTCCATACTGGGGAGCTCTAGAGAGGGTATCTGCTGTGTACAAGCTTTTTCCTGGCACGTGTTCAATGGAGAAATGAAACCTCATGAGCCTCATTTTGAATCTCTGGATTCTTGGGGGAAGGGTGTCTAAGTCTTTAGAACCTAACAGTGACACTAATGGTTTGTGGTCAGTCTGGACATGAAACTTTGTGCCGATGAGGTAGTCACTAAACCGTTCGCATGCCCAGGTCGTTGCCAGCGCTTCTTTTTCGATTTGCGCATAGCGCTGCTCAGTGTCAGTGAGCGCTCTAGATTGATATGCTACTGGGTGCCAGTCACCACTTTGCTGCTTTTGCAGAAGTACCGCACCGAGGCCATAAGCTGAGGCATCAGCTCATACTACTGTCTCTAGTTTTGGGTTGTAGTGTGCCAAAACAGAGTCTGGACTGCTCAACTCTTTCTTAATAGCTTTGAAGGCTTGAGACTGTGCAGTATCCCAGCACAACTCTTTCTTAGTACTCAACAGTTCACGAAGGGGTTTGCTTAGCTCTGCAAGTGCACTAGAGAACTTCCCTAGTTGGTTCACCATGCCTAGGAATCGCCTCACCTCACTGACATTTACTGGCTCTGCCATTTCTGTGATCGCTTTCACTTTTGCTGGGTCGGGTTGGATTCCCGAGGCATTTACTAATTGTCCAAGAAAGGTTACTTCGGCTTTTGAGAACTCACACTTTTCCTTGTTAAGTGTGATTCCAGCCTTCTGGATCCTCTCCAGCACTGCAAACAGTCGTTCATCATGTTGTGCCTGGTCTTTGCCATGCACTAGCACATCATCCATCATACATAGAACTCCTTCCAGCCCTTCCAGGATTGTGAACATTCGTCTCTGGAAATGTTCCGGGGCTGAGGTAATACCAAATGGGAGTCGGTTGAAGCAAAACCTCCCGAATGGTGTGATGAATGTGGTCAGCAAGGCTGTGTCCTTTGAGAGCTCGATTTGGTAAAAACCTGAATTAGCGTCAAGTTTGGAAAATATTATTCCACCATCCATCTGTGCAAGGGTATGTTCCACGGATGGTAGTATTTGGCGCTCTCTCCGAACACAGTAATTTAGCTTAGTTAAGTCAACACATATACGTACCTGTCCATTGGATTTAGGGACAACTACCATGGGTGCGCACCAATCTGTGGGTTGAGTGACCCGCGAGATAACGCCTTGTCTCTCCATCCTAGCTAGCTCTTCCTCCACTTTACTCATCAAGGGTAGGGATACTCTTCGGGGGGCTGACACAGCATATGGTTTTGCATCTTCAGTCAACTCTATGCAATATTCGCCTTCCAGTTTCCCTAAACCTCTGAAAAGCATAGGGAAAGCCTTGTATATTCCCTCAGAGTCTCTCTCAACAGACTGGACTACTGACACTAATTTAAGTTCCTCTATGGCAGGTCTTCCCAGCAGTGGGAACTTTAGACCATGAACAACATATACCTCTTGTTCAGTCTCTTTCTTGCCTGATTTGATCTTAGCCAGGAATAACCCGCGCAGATTCTGCTGACCTGGTCCTGTGAGTGTCTTGTTAGTTTTTTGGAGATAGCTGTTCACTTTCTTGTGAATTGTCTCTGGGATAACTGTTACATCAGCACCCGTATCGAGTTTGAACTCTACTTCAGTTCCGTTTACCATTAGCTTGACCTTCCATGGGTCAACCGCAGTTCATCTATGTAGATTGTTCCAAGGTATGAATCATCATCTTGTTGGACTGCATCCACTTTACCAGACCTGCATACAGCCTGTAATGTCCCTTTTTTCCACATTTGTCGCAGGTCGACTCTTTTGCAGGGCATTTTTCACGAGGGTGAATAGGAGTTTTCCCGCATCTGCCACACTTTTTCTCTCCTTGCTTCCTCTTTTGGGGTTTCTGTCTGGAGGATGTGCTCCGTTTACGCAGGGCATCTATATTTGCTGTTTTAGTGTGGTCTTCTGTCCCTCGTACTACTGCCTGTTGTTTATGCACTGATTCGCTCTGTCTAGCAGAACATAGAGCTTTTTCCAACGTCAGTTCAGGGTCAAGTTGTAGTTTTTCTGAGAGTTTTGAATTGAGTAAACCCACTACGATACGGTCTCGTATCAGTTCATCATGTAGGGATCCGTAATTGCAGTGTTCTGCAAGACTATAGAGATCAGTTAGAAACGAGTCAATTGACTCTCCAGCCTATTGCTTTCTTCGATTAAACTTCGCACGCTCGAAGATTATGTTTCTTCGTTTGACGAAATGCTTATCGAACTTGTCTTTGACTCTCGCGTAATTTCGAGACTCCTCTGCTGACAGACTAAATGTGGAGATAATGTCGTCGGCCTTATCACCCATCGAATACACGAGAGTATTTACCTGACTTTCTTCGTCTTTACTGCTTAGCCCAGACGCTGACTTGAATCTCTCGAACCTCCTTATCCACTTGGTCCATTCGTCTGGCTTCGTAAAGTCGAATTTCTCTGGTGGGGCGATTTGAAACGAAGCGTTCGCGCCCACGATTATAGGCTGAGTCCCACTCGCCGAAGCACTCGCCGTTTTCTCTGAATCCTTCGTCATCTTTCGTTTAAAGCGTAAAATAACCTCTCTCAGTCCTTCTTTACTGCTTTATACCACTTCTGACACCATGTAAGATTCGATGTATCTATATATATAGTCGAGGATTCACAAGGATTCATATGTAACATCAACTAACTTTAATGGGCGCCATGTTGAACCCGGACACGACAACGAGGCTACACAGGTAGCCCGGAAATACATGTACATACATACAGGGAGCCCAATACTACAGTATCCTTCAGATGCATCGCAGACATGGTGCAGTTGTAACTTAGCTCCCTCATGGTCAAGTCCAGAGAAGTAGCCGTTATTTCTATCAGCATCTTGACGACTTACGTTTGTCTTATTTGTCTTAACATCTGTAACGAAGGACGAAGTTTTCTTACTCGGTTGGGAGTTTGACCCTCTGTTGTTCAATTTGTAGGTTTTCCTGGGTTTTTTTCCTTTCACGTCAGTGGAAGTTGTAGTGTCTGCGGCCACAAATCAAGGGTGATTTTTTATTGCGGCTTGTCTTTTAACAAATTGGACGAGATTCATCAACTTCGGAGTCTGTCCCTTCTCTCTGATAGAATACGACGTGTCCGTCCATTTATTGATTAAGTAATCAGGCAATCTTCCTACAACCATTTTCAAATTTGAAGTAATGCTCGCCTCAAGTTCGTATTCGCCTTCTAGTCTCTTAGTAGCACATACCAGCTGTTCTGCAGACCTTAGTAGTCCCTATTTCCTAATTTTGGCCCGTGATCGCTGCTGGATGGCCGTAGCGTTCTTCTAAAGTTTCAACAATGTCACTGTCACTTTGAATCTCATTTCCGTGCCCTTTCCTCAGGTTTTTCCATCGTAATATTTATTTTTCTCTTTTCTATTTCTGCTCCGTAATTTGATAGCTCCTCTAGTTGTAATGCTATGAGCTTTTTCAATTCGATATTTCTCTTCATTTAAATTTGGAAGGCGTTGAAGATCTTGATTACTTGGATCTGGTCGACGATAGCAATGGTGCTTTATTGAAAATTAAAGGACGCACGATTCTGTCTACAATTCTATTTTTATATATTTTGTGTGAACGAAATGCTTGTCTACACCAAATCAAATCTCTTAGTATTTCGCTAAATTTGAACTTATTATCCCATATATTAGATTGTATTTACTCGTTTGTCTTGTCGTGTTCGTATGAATGTTCTTCTTATTTTATGTATCTCTCTATCCTTTTTCTATGTCAGTGCCGTCAAAAAAGTAAAACTTCGGACAGGAGAAGTACTAGTTTAGTTGTTAACTATTTGCTAATCCTGTATGTAAATATAAGTATATGTCATTTAATTGTTGACCACGTTATGACGAAAATCGTTGTCAATATTAGGACAGACACAACAAACTATAAAATTCAATTTGTTTTTTTACAACAACAAAACACTTTAGCTTCAAACGAGTGCCTTCGAGTCGGCAAAAAGTCTAAAACGTAAACACTTCTTGTTTTCTCAACTCTACAAAAAAATCCTAATCTGCTCTAAACTGTTTGTTTCTACTGAAGAACGTTATGTAAATATCCTGAATAAGAGATTTTAATCACGAACTAGAAGATTATATATTTAATTCAAGATAATTTCTCGTTCTAGTTCTAAAAGATCGGTCGAACTTGTCAGAGTCTATCACAAATTCGACGAAAATATATTTGTTCGACTCGAGAGAAAGCTCAAATTTTGACAAATGGCACCACACAAGGAAGCTGGACTCACCGATCAACTTTACCCAGTGATGAAATACTTTAAATGATTTTAACATCCTCATTTTCTTGATTTTTAGTAACAATGTTTACACAACGTGAAATTCACAAATCTCTACAAAGCCGGCCGCGCGTCTGTTAAAATGCGCATATCATGAAAATTAGCCAATCAGATTGCGAGAAAATTGGCGGTTGTAAAAAAAATCAATGCACTTTCGAGGTCTTGAAGATCTGCTAAATGCAGTCTCATTCGGCTCGTGTATCCGCAGTTTTTTAATACCTCGAGCGTACATTTCAGTTTAAATAGAACATGTAGACCCATCTTCTAATTGTTAAATAAACGTTTGCAATTTTTACTAATAAATAAAAAACACGAAAATGAAACGTATATACTCAGTCTAGAAAATGTATTTTCATTTCTCCCTTTTCAGAAATGTACTGACTTAATCACGTACAGGGAGGCAAACTGGATTCATCTAGTGACAATTCGTAAATATTTGGCCTAAAAACAATTAAAATATGATTCTTATTTTAATCTGCAGACCTATCTTACCGGGTCACGTAAATATGTCAGTATATTTTCATTTTCCAGTATATGTATATATAAAAGACTACTCCTCACGCACCACTCATCTGCCGAATGCAATCGAAACAAAATACTATAGGCGGCTTCTTTTGATCTAATTAGATTCGGCACACGAGTTGGGTGGCGTCTAAAACGCGCCTAATACAAACTGTATGATCAAACCAATCCCGTATATTTATTTGGATCTATGATGTCAAAGTACTACAGAGTTTTTCATGGTGAAATCGGAACGCAAAATCTCCCTAATAATGAATCAACATGTGTACTTACCCGATGCATTGGATACGTAAGGTAAGACTCCAGAGTTCTCTCCTCGCACGACGGCTTTTCCTCGTATAACTTGAGGAGACGATTGAAGGCAGGGCGCTGTTTGCACTCTGTCAATGTCTGGAGAACCAACATTCATAAACTAATTAACGCTCATTAGATGGCTTTAAGTTGGGCAGTGAAAAAAGTAATACCGCTGAAAACTGAATTTGCATGGGGACTGATATCGAAGGTGGCAGACATATAAAGACAATAACCTACTTGTGACGTTGAAATATACACTGATATTTGCCCGCGGATGTTATCCCTTGGATCCGACAAGCGAAGAATTCCCGAGAGATCCAACAAAATTAAGCGAACAATTCCCGAGAGATCCGACAAGCGAACAATTCCCGAGAGCAAAGCTCGAGGGGAACCATGGCTTTCGAGGAACAGATGATGCCCAAGGACATTTATGTCAATTCCTTCAAATATGTTTTACACGATCCCATGCGCGCGCTACCCTCACAGGGGATTTATTCGCTGATAACTCACGTGACTCGACTTCACTAATTAAATATTTGACGGATTATAATCCTGTCATAACCACGCAATATCCAAAGCTGATACGTGACATATTTCGTCTTATAATACTCTTAAAACCTGTCAACAATTTATTTCTACAAGAGGGCTTATGAACAGGGAGTTGTGCACTTTGCAATCTTTCACTATATGGTATTACGCTGTAAGAATTTTCTTATTTCAGTAATATTTTTGTTGTATATTTTAGTTGTAATATCTGTTGGGTAGCCATTATTACTAGTATAATTATGGTGCAAGCAAAGATCCGGCCAATTCCCGGAAATTATGTCGTCACAGAAGGTAAGATACCTAAGGTCAAACGAAGTCTAAACACACCAACGGAGTTGCAACGGGCGGTGAACATAGCTAGGAAATACAGCCATTAATTTACTCGAAGGTTAGCTCAAAATGAAAGAAACGATCGCCTCGATGTCATTTTAGTTTGACAGGAAGAGACAGGGGCTACTTTTTGTAGCAAAGCTTAGCGGTAGGTAGGCTTAATACCTTCAATACTAATTCGTACATTTATATTCGAGTGGATAATATATGTTGGGTGTTGTCGGAGTTTTTTTATATTCATCAGAATTCCACCTTACGCTAAATTGCAGGAGTAGCTACGTTCCATACAACATTTCAAAGAACGAGTTTAAGAAACGAAAGTGAGGAAATATAGTAAATTTAAGATATTGATGCCAGTGAAAAAGAACCATTTGAAAATTCAGATGACAGCTGAGACACATTAAGAAATGCAAAATGTATACAACTAAAATTATTCAAAAAGGTATTACCTCTAGCTTATCAATTATAATAATTTTATGGGAGTTTGAAATTCATCGTACCATTGTTTCTCTTCGTGTGTGGCCAGCTTGCGTTTTGACCTTTTATGGCGGTTTTTTTCGTATATGTTTTCATTGTCATGTAATTATGCTTCGTAATCAGTGTAAAACCTAGGCTGAACGTTCGAACTGATTGACGTACGACATTAGCCACCATCGATGGTTCCAACAGTGTTATACTGTTTGGCACCCCATATTGGGCCAACATTTCTTGTTGGATGAAATATTCTTTTAGATCACACATTTTGACCAACAAAATGTATTTGGCCTAATATGGTCCAACATGGGGTGGAATGTTGGGCCAACATAGTCCAACATAAGGTGCAATTTTGGCCCAACATGGTCCAACATAGGGTGCAATGTTGGCCCAACATGGTCACACGTAGGATGCAATATTGGCCCAACTGGCATAAGGTGCAATTTTGGCCCAACATGGTCCAACATAGTGTTAGGGTCAACATGGTCTAACATAGGGTGCAATGTTGGCCCAACTTGGTCCAACATAGGGTGCAATGTTGGCCCCGGCAACATGGTCCAACATAGGGTGCAATATTGACCCAACATGGTCCAGCATAGGGTGCAATATTGACCCAACATAGGGTACAATGTTGGGCCTTTGTTGTACGACAATGTTCGAACGTTTAGCTCTAGCCTTATGTGATGTACATTGATTACCTGTAGGCTGTAATGGTGGTTCCGTACATACTCCTGGTATATACTCAACATGGGAAGCAGCATGTCAAATAAGTCACCTGGGGAAATGAAGAGCATTAAATACGAGTCCTGATAATAAACACTCCATAGTAAGACCTACGCCAAATATTACAGGATCTTGCGTGATCGCGCGGAGATATACAATGTACGTGTTTTATCTCTTCAGGAATGCATGGTGAATGTCGTAATACACGAGTATCGAACGAGTGCGTGCATTACGACAAATTCACCACGAGAAGATAAAACAATCTCCAAGCTGCCACGTAAGATTCTGTTTATTATTCAACAAGTTATACATTACCAAGATTTTACGCGCGATATAAAAGTAATGATCGCACGTAAAATCCGATATGTTATGACTTGGTGATTTAGAATAATCGTTCCGATTGGCTAATAGCCATTGACCATTTGTCTGTGGGTACGTGTTGTACACGCTCACGTTAAATTGTGTTCACGACAATGTTAATTTATATAGAGCAGATTTCGTATGAGGCGAAAAATGGCTTTCTCGTTGTTTTCGTCCTGCTGAACCAATCAAATTACAGAGTTACGGTACGGTGAGTACCGAATTGAATTGGAGACTCAACGTGAACACACGGATTTTGAGCGCTCTAGCCTGCTTCCCAATTTGACCGCGTGCCACAGGTGACCCAATCCGAAAAGAAACGACCGAAAAAATTACAGAAGAGCCAGCAAGCAGGCTATGAGCTCTCCAAAGATTATATTTTTCAAATTTCTCGAAATATGGCGACCAAAAGCAAAACGGAGATTTATGCTATTGCCAAAGGGCCAAAAACCGGGATTTTTCAATCATGGGATGAAGTAAAAGAGCTCGTTGACGGATCACCCGACCAAATTTACAAGAGCTTCTTCAGCCGAACGAAGGCCATTGACTTCTTGCGAAATCATGGCATTGTGGTTGAATCGGAGGCGATACAGGACGTAGTATCCAGTCAAGGCCTCAGTGATGCCGAAAGTGATGAAGATGATCAGTTTCTGCATGCTGTAGAGAGCATTTCAACAGGGGAAACCGACATGGAAACCGACATGAAAACGGTCAAGAGCGAGTTGGCAGACAGGAAGGATATGCTAATGAAGCTAATCAAACAACTCGACGAAAAGAAAGATCCAGCCATAGAATGCACCCACGAAGCTTTCAAATCCAGGGTGGAAGCCCTAGAAACCGACAACGCCGATTTACGTGCGAAGAATGTGGAGTTGAGAGCTTTATTGGAGGAATCAAGATCAGCTAGTGCTCGAGCTAATGATATGCAATCTTCGGGCATTCAAATTCCCCGCCAAACTTCCCGCCAACCTGTTGAAACAACAATAATACCTAGCAATCGCTACTCTGCTTTAAGCAGTCGTGGAACCGATGACGAAGAGCCTGTAATAATTGGGTCTCAATCTTCCAGAGGGGACGAGGCTCCTGAAACAACTGGTCGTCGATCTACTAGAAGAGCAAACCAATCCGGCTCCCGCGATCAACCGGAACCAGAACAAACACAAAGGGCTGCTATTATGATTATCGGAGACTCCATAATCAAGCAAATAGACCATAAAAAACTCTCCAAGAAAACCGTTTACAAGCGCTCGTTTCCAGGAAAAACCTGCGACCAAATCAGCGACGAGATCGACGGCATCTACACCGATGTTGAGCCTTCGCATGTAATTATTCATGCAGGCACAAATAACATGCCAGCCGAAAGCGCAGACTCCTGTGTTACAAAAATAGAGAACCTGGCGATGAAGACCCGCAACACATACCAGAACGCGAGGATAGGCATCTCTATCCTTACACACAGAGAAGATATCAACGTGTCGATGAAACAATCTGAGGTCAACAACAAGTTGAAGGAAATGGCGCACAGACACAATTTTGATTTTATTGATAATTCACACATGTCTTGCCTCAATAGTAGCAAGCTACACTTAAATGCTAAGGGATCTCCCTACTTAGCTACTAGCTTCATTAAATTTATTAGGCCTTCGGGAAACGGCAACAGCTATAGACCAAGAAAGCCGGATTTTCACATATCGAGCATCCACCAACTGGGAAAGATCTTGATGGAGCTGGGATCACACACACCCAACGGAAAGCCGAGAAGCCGTTACCACTAGCAACGCTGCAGCATAACTCAGTGACAGGTAATAATAATTACACTCCTCTTTTGCATAGCATTACTAGTTCTGAGGGCTTTAAGCTTGCGAGTATTAATATTAATAGTTTATTGAAACACATTGATGAAATTCGCTACATGATGATTAATTCGCCTTTGGAAGTGCTAGCTATAAACGAAAGTAAACTCGATAATTCAATAGCTGATGACGAAATTAAGATTCCGGGTTACAACCTCATACGTAAGGACAGAAATAGATCTGGGGGAGGTGTAGCCTGATTTTCAGACGGTCGACGGGAGGTGGGAGGAAGTGAGCGGACGACCTCGACCGTCTGAAAATCAGGATAGGGGAGGTGTTGCTCTTTACATCAAAGACCACCTGTCATTCTCGAATCGAACTGACGATCTTGTTCCACTCTCACTTGAGAAGATTTGCATTGAAGTGCATTTCCTCCATATGTAAATTAAATATATACACATTTCTTAATTAATGTGTTGTAAGTAACAGGCTTAGCTTGTTTGGACTTCGAGTCTTTGTCTCTGCCTGTAAAGCTATTAAATAAAAATATATTTTAAAAAATCTCGTAAGTTCGTTGTACAGACCTCCAAGCTCGGATATAAAAATACTTGATGATTATGATAAATTCCTTGATAAATGTGACAATGAAAACAAGGAAATAATGATAATGGGAGACTTCAATTGTGACATGAATAAAACGCCCCCTGAGACCCAAACTCGCGAGTTACAATTTACTAGCTCTATTTATCAATTAGAGCAATTGATTAACATACCTACTAGAGTCACAAATACATCTGCCACATTGATTGATCTCTTTTTCACCAACAAGAAAGGAAATATCTCTAAATCTGGAGTAATTCCAATTGGCATGTCGGATCATAGCCTAGTCTATGGTATTCGAAAATTTATCATTCCTAGATGTAGACCTACTATCAAAGAAGTACGCAATTTTAAGAATTTTGTGGCAGAGGATTTTATATACAATTTTGAAAACCCAAATAGTGCCTGGCGAGCGTGGAGATACGACTTTAACAAGATCTTGGATCTCCATGCTCCAATCAGGCACAAGTCTATACCGTGGCTCACCTCTAAAATAAAGCGCGACATGTGGAATAGAGATTATCACAAAAAGCGTGCCATCAAATACGGAGGTCAGCATCACTGGGAACTCTACAAAACAGCCAGGAATAGAGTCAATATTGAATTGCGAAAAGCAAAGTCTGATTATTATCGTGCTAAAATTGATAATTGTTCGCAAACAGACCCTAAAAAGACATGGAAATTGATTAACTCTCTTCTTGGAAAGCAAAATAAAAGCAGCCGCATAAATGAACTTCAAATCAACGATAATATTATCACCGATGCCAAATATATTTCTGAGGCCTTTAATGACTTTTTCATAAACATTGGCCCAAATTAACCACTCAGTCAACCAACAACATAAACACTTATCTTGGCAACAAGCCGGATATCGACGCACCATTTAAGTTTTCTGAAATACCAGTGGATAATGTTTTGCTTACGTTGAAACAGCTGAATACTTCCAAAAGTAAAGGCCTTGACAACATTCCGGCCAACGTACTCAAGATTGCCGCGGAAATAGCACCATCGTTAACGTTTATATTTAATCTATCACTCTCTACTGGGATTTTTGTTGAAGACTGATGGAAAAGAGCGCGCGTCAATCCAATATTCAAAGCTGACGACCGGCGTCAAACTGGAAATTATCGCCCTATATCTATTTTACCAATAATCAGTAAAGTGTTTGAAAAAGAAGTTACTCCATGCTTTCTAAATTCCAATCTGGGTTTCGTCCACTTCATTCAACAGTCACAGCTCTGATCCAAATGTGCGATACACTGTACGAAAGTATGGATAATGGTTTATTAAAGTGTTTATGAAACCAAATTTTGCGTCTTTATTTTATTACAGACTAATAAAGTTCATTCTTTTATGATTATCAAGAGTATATTTATTTTTCAGTTCCTCCTTCGGAAAGGTCTCTTTTTCGCCATTCAAATTGACTACTTTATGCTAAAAACTGTCCGGTTTGCCGCGCGGCCAAATGAGCTGCGTGACGTCACTGTGAGGACTCGTTGTTACAAACATGGCGGACTCCCAGGCCTGGCGGACTCCAGAGAGAAAGTTTCAGAGAAAGGTAAAAATAAGTGAGGAGGTGCAAGACATTGTGTGGCTGGTGGCCTTGGTTTTCTTCCCGTATTTAACTTTATCCTATACGCCAAAATACAATGGACATTGAAGTTCTAATACAGTGTTACTTCATTCACAGTTTGATACAACACAACTAGTACAAGAAATGACTCACCAAGAACTCGACGAAAACTTTAATACTCCTGTACTTTTATGCTGAAGCCAGAACAGTGAATGGCAAAGAATACAATATAGGGTTTCTCTGGTTTCCTGTAGAAATTCGGATCCTGAATGTTCGTGAATGAAAAACGGACGATAAAACTTGCAAAGAACCTAGAATTTCGTAAGCCGTACATACCTATAGTCGAACTGAGCCTCAAAAGCTACGCAACTCACTGCCATCAGAGCAGCAGTTAAACACTGTTCCTTGGGATAATGAAGACCACAGAATAAATAGCCAGCGTCTGACAACGATGCAGTAACTCAGTCTCAGATGCCGCTATTATAAACGCTTTCTCTACGAATGTTTTTCCATCAGGCATTTTCAACACTACCACAAGGTACAATGTGCAGATTAACTTCTCCTGTGCTGACCATATATTGTAAAAAGAAAGCACTTTGTGTTTCCTGCAACAGTTTTGATCAGTTGACAATTTTACAGCCCGTTTGCGACCGGTAGTCTTGCAATTTCTGTCTTTCACTTTTATCAATCGACATGTTCTTTTTATAGCAGGTTATTTTATCCAATAAGAAACGAGATTTCAGATCGTCAATGTCAAGCTGTCAGAATTCAACCAATCAGCGACGAGAAATGTTGTAAACAAATCAAGTACAGTAAAATGGAGTTTTCGCCGTAGTCAGTTTTCTTAGTTAGATTTTTGTGTTGGTTCTTAAATTAGATAGCTTACTTTCCTTCGTCTAGATTGAAGTTTATATTATAAAACAAATAAAAGATGGTTCTCCTTGTTCTATAACAAAATAATGTACTTTCGAGGTCTTGAAATGCTGCTAAATGCACCCGCGTTCTGGGCGTGCATCCGCAGTTTTTCAAGACCTTGAGAGTGCAATATTTTTTTTATAGAACAAGGAGAACCATCTTTTATTTGTTAAATATTGTGTTGCGTTCTACTGTATTTCATTTTTTGTATTGAATTGTATTGTGCTTTATTATATTGTATTATTTTTGTAGAAATGCGCGTCTTCCTACATGATCATACGAAGGGATTGTCACTTGCGAGTCGTCACAGTGACGTCATTGTAATGGTAGATTCGGTTCCAGGCCCCGTACAGTTTTTAGCATAAAGTAGTCAATTTGAATGGCGAAAAAGAGATCTTTCCGAAGGCGGAACTGAAAAATAAATATACTCTTGATAATCAGAAAAGAATCAACTTCATTATTCTGCAATAAAATAAAGATGCAAAATTTGGTTTCATAAACACTTTAACGGGAGTAGTATTTATTGATATTCGAAAAGCATTTGATTCAATTAACCATTCCATTTTACTTGACAAATTGGAGTTTTATGGTGTTTCGGGCCTTGACCAAAAATGGTTCGATTCCTATTTAACTGATAGACAACAGCAATGTTTAGTAAATGGTCATTTATCCTCCCCGAAAGAGATAATTTGCGGTGTCCCTCAACTCGAGCCTAGGACCCTTGTTATTTCTACTTTATATCAATGATTTATCAAATTGCCTTAATTTTACTACCCCATGTATATATGCAGACGATACCCAAATTTTTGCATCTGCCCCTGATATGGACAAACTTACATCGAATATTAATTTTGACTTGGATAACATATGTGACTGGCTTGTAGTGAATAAGCTCCAGTATCACCCCTCCAAAACCAAACTAATGATACATGGATCGACCTATAACTTAAATAATAAAACCAAAAGCCAGCCAAACAATATCTCCATAGACAATAACAAGGTATCGCGAGTAAACTCACATACCTGCCTAGGGATTGAAATCGATGAAAAACTTAGTTTTGAAAATCAAATAAATAAGATATGTAAAAAGGCAAGTGCTGGTATAGGTGCCATAAAGCGTATTAAGCCATTTGTCCCCACCGATTCACTTGAAGTAATTTACTTGCGGCAAGACTCTAAAAGACAAATTGCAAAGAGTTCAATCTCGAGCCGCTAGGGTGATTACAGGCATGAATTACGACATGCACAAGATCCGTTGATATACTTGCTAAATTAGAATGGAAAACCCTACAAGCCAGACGTAAACAAATGAAATCCATATTAATCTATAAAATCTTAAATGAACAATCCGAACCATATTTGAGAAACTCTTTTATTAAAACAAGTGACTGCGATAAACGCTATCAGCTAAGAAACTCTGAAAATGATCTAGCACTACCAAGACCGCGTAGAAATTTCCTCAAGCGAAGCTTCAAATACAGTGGTGCTGTGCTATGGAATAACCTGCCAGATGAGGCTAAAAGAGCCAAATCTTTACGGCAATTCAAGAGGAGTGTCTGTTCCTGATACCAAGTTATGCTGATAGCAGATTTTTACTGATTTTTATCAATATATGTTTTTAATCTGTACATATATTTATTGTTACGTCCACGTGGAAACCAGCTTACTGTTGTAGTGGCTAGCGTACGGAAATAAAGTTATATGTATGTATGTATGTATGTTACAGTACGGTAAGTCTACGGACATGCCGTAGTTTCTCATACGAAATGAGATCTAGTTCTCGCTGTTGTAATATGTAACGTCATACAAATGTCACTAGAAAAACCAACCAATTTCCATATATAGTATGAAACAAACTTTGAAAAGCCCTGGAAATTCGGATTTCCATGCAATCTCGTTCCCATAACCCGCGATCTTTTAGCCAGCGCCAAGATACGTGGTAGATACTTCGTGTAACAGTACACGTATAGTATTGGGGGACAATACAAACCCACCGCTAAAAAAAACCCTAACCGTCAACAACGGGTTCAATACTATATGTGTCAGTTACACGAAGTACCTAGGATACGTCGTGGTAGGTACTTCGTGTAAGCGTACACATATAGTATTGGGAGAGGTCACTAAACAACAGATAAACAACACATGTACAACGGGTTCAATAGGATACGTCGTGGTAGGTACTTCGTGTAACCGTACACATATAGTATTGGGGGAGGTCACTAAACAACAGATAAACAGACTAATTGCACTTTTAAAAAATAGGTACCCAAAGGGTACATGTGTCTACTGTATTTTTGTCTTCTTAAATTTGGGAGTTACAGGCCTGAAATATTCAACGATACAGTAGTTATAGTCACAGATCATAGTAGTTGAATACTGAAATAAGTTTTTTTCAAAGTGTATCTATGTGGCAAGCAAAAAAATCAGCCTAGGAATCTTTTGTCTTGTTTACATCCTTAAGAAATAGAAAACATTTCCTGTGTTTCTATAGAGTTATAGAAATACGAGTGGAAGTTTGGGAGAATGAGAAATGGCAGTGAGAACACGAGCCCGAAGGGCGGGTGTTTCCACAGCTATTTCGAGTTCCTCCAAACTTCCACAAGTGTTTCTATAATCTATAAAAACAAGGAGAAAATGTTTTCTATTTCCTTTATATTAATTAACCCACAGAAAATAAGTACAACAATGGAAAATCACGCATTTATTAGTATTACAAAAATGTAAATTCTCCTAACCACGCAATCAAAACGTCATCAACTGATCACTAGCTCAAGTGCGCACTCAACTTATAGAGTTATAGAAACACAGCTTTCAGCCAATCAGAGCGCATGTACATGTACTATCGAATCTAATTTATAAAGTTTTGTACTGGGAGGCTCCGCCCCGAGGTCCAAACCCTTACCCTTTTATATACCAATTTTTTTTTCGTACTTTACAAGTTAGCAAAACGATTTATTTTAAGTTTGCAGCCTGTTTCAATATTTCTGATTCCCCCCCCTCCTCCAAAAAACAATGGTCCGTCCCTAATAAGAAATAGAAAGGTATTGGGCAAAGCATTAACAAAAGTAAATTGATATACAATTGGGTGTATAGTTTACTCCTTTTTTTCAAAGAAATTGAGGCTTATTATTATGCATGTTCCAGTAAACAAAGTAAATAATTGAATTGAGGTTATTTTAGTTTTATTAGCATTTCAACTTTTGAATAACATCTTTTTTTACTTCGATAATTTATGTTCCTGAAATAATTACATAAATTGTATAACTGATCAGAACAAGGCGCCTTCAATACAGTGATTGCAATAAACTTGTATAAGTATTAGTCGACTAATAGACACTGCATGATGCGCTGATTCTATTTTCATTCAGACAGATTTATTGCAATCACTGTACTGGAACTGACTGTAACAATGCATAAGTATCTGTGAACTGTATGTAATAACCTTTACCATTTCAAATTCTGAATAACATCTTTTTTAACTTCGATAATTTATGTTCCTGAAATAATTACGTAAATTCTATAACTAATCACTGAGAACAAGGTGACTTCAATTCAGTGATTGCAATAAACTTGCAAAAGTATTACTTGACTAATAGACACTGCATGATGCGTTGATTTTTTTTCCAGACATATTTATTGCAATCACTGTACTGGAAAACTGTAATAATGCATTAGTATCTTATTAAAATCGTATGTTCATTTCAACTTTTGAATAACATCTTATTTTGCTAAATAAATGGCCCTATTTCATTATGATGTTAACAACGAAAACAAGCCGCTATTTGAGGAGGATAAACACAGATTTGGATTAAAACACAAATGTTGAAATGGGCCTCATTGTCATTTCCAGCTGTTCTAGCTCTCTCAGTACACGAGGCCGTCGTCATAATTATCAGTCTCGACATCGCATGGCTCTTGGTATTCAATTGCTGTGAAGTACATTGAACATTTATTGAGCTATACATTTTTTGTTTACAAAAGATAAATGTTAAAGACGAAGCCAGTGGCTTATTTGATCTTTTGACAAGGGTCATTAAAATACAATTACAATAATTACATCGACATAGAACTTGAAAGTATCTCTGAAAACCTTTCATTTGACCAGTTACACACACTCTGCGAAAGCTGTAGCTAATCAAGTTTGTAAATCTTAGGAAATTCATGGTAAAATTTGGACTTAAACTCACCGATATCTTGCAGAAGCTGGCCTCGCTTGGTAAAAGGCAGACTTCAGCTCAAACTTTTACACGTCATCATCGGCGAATAGTCGTCCTTTTTCGTCCCCATTTTCTGATTGGATATCGCTACTAAATGAAGATCCGAGTAATGCACGAAAGCCATCAACACGTTTAATTGGTCCCGAATAATTATCGACAATGTTAACATCCTTACATCGGAAAATCAACACGATAACATAGTGCCTACAGCTTCTTCAAGAAGCAGTAGACACAAAAACCCTAACGGTACACGAAGTACCTAGGAGACACACATCGGTCAAATGTCTGCGCATGCGTCGAAAGTCTTGCAACAAGAAACAATATGACAGATGGCAAGACCCCTCGAGAATGAGAATTAGACAAAAATGGCACTGTATGATGTATTATTTAGGAAGACGAATATTGCTGGCTTGCACGTTACGTCACTGATCGCCGCCATGTTGGTGGACGTTAACAAAAGATTCCTCGTTGGCTTCTCTTGTTAGTTACACCAACATGGCCACCACGGCTTTGTTATTTGAATCTCTGGGGATTGGTTGCAAGCCAGCAATAGATGTGCAAACCACCACGTCACGCATTAATTTGCAACTTTAACGGCATAAAAACTGTCGCATGATTTTGACATTTATGTCTGGCTTCGATACGAAAAAAATGTTTGCGTTCTCCAAATTAATTTTTAATTGCACAAAATGACTAAGGGAAGATTTCATAAAATAAAATAAAAAGGGGTATATTTTTTTCACTTCATAGGCACTTTAACAGTTTCTTTACTCATAACTTCTTACCCAAGATGAGGGTTGGCCAGCTTTCCATTCTAGTGTTGAGGCCTTTGAAGAATATTTGGTGGAGGAAAAGTATGGTTTCACTGTTGAAAGAACCACACACGTCAAATAAGTAATATTACCATAAATGTAAGATCACTACAAGGTTTCTTTTTAGCCTTTGAGCGGTCATTAAATTCCTTTGTTACATAGACATAGGTTTGCCATTCAGATACAACGCCATTCAGATACAACGCCATTCAGATACAACGCAATCCAATGTATCCCGCACGTATTACAATTCAACTGTATCCCACCACGTGATCACATCGTGACAGACTGAGATGGTGTAATGTGTCTCGTGCGCCAAAGGTAGCTAAAGGCGGGAAAACAAAATATTGATTTACCAAAACTCAGGCAAAACCTATAATTGTTGCTAAATAACAAATCAATTAATTACTGCCCCCTCGAAAATCAGTGAGTTTTGTTTTCCCTCGATCCTCGATCTCCATCTTGGGAAACATCGAGGATCTCGGGGAAACAAAATTCACAGTTTCCCTCGGGACCAGTCTTTAAGTGTCCAATATTGCTCTCGTCCTCCCTTCCTCTATTTTGATCAAAGTTTGATAATTAACAAAATAGTGAAAGAAATTATTATATCATCAGCAAGTTCTCTTTGTTATATTGTATGTGGTAGTAAGAGAGGGAATCTTGTAGCGCGCGGTGTACGATGAAAATGTCGAATAAAATCTATTTTTAGTAACCGGAAGCTGCTTTAGCAAAGTGCGCGAGCGCGCGATAATATTCTCATGGCGCGAAAATATTTTGCCGCCATGAGACTGTCGCACGATCGCGCACTTCTCAGCTGCTTCCGGTTACTAAAATTTTTTTTGGGGACATTATCATGGCACAAGCGCGCGTATTGGAGATTCCCTCTCTTACTTATGTTCTCTTCATGGTACTCAACTATATTTATTTCACGAGTCAAACTTGGTTTTTACAACAACAGATGCTTGTTTATGATCGGCTGATTACTATTAACAATAAGAGGCCATACCACCGTAGATTATGTGATCGCGCGTTATAATCATTTTCCTCCCGTAATTTCCCTTGTCTTAGGTGTGCGATTTGTTGGCAACTGGCTAGTGAGTGTGGGATTGGGGGCACTTACGAAATTGTGAGGTGAGTATTACATTGCTTTAATAAAGAAAAGCGGTGAAATGTGGCTCGACCACGTCTAAATAAGATATACTTGTGCCGCTTGACTATTTTCAGTTCGTAGTTGAGAAAATCAAATTTACGATAGTTAACAGTGATATATGTTCTCTCGTTGACCACGTTTTTCGTCATCTACAAAATTGTTATTAATCCACAAAATGGTCAAAATTGTTATTGTCCAAAAAACTGTTATGACTCCATGCAATGACACAAACGTGTGTGCACCTAATTTACATTTCTCGTGAGATATCCGAATTCAACACTTAAAACACTAAGGCTAGAAACCGGTCAGTGCTTTCCATTTTTTAGGTGAATTTTGCGTTTGATTTCATTTTATTGTATTTATTATGTTATTATATGTTTTATCAAGAGAGCACAAGTAAGAGAGGGCATCTCGTAGTTAATTAATGTCGAATAAAATGTATCTTTAGTAACCGGAAGCAGTTGAAGCAAAGTGGTCACGCGCGACAACTAAACAAATGGCGCGAAAATATTGGCTATCAAAAGCCGGGAAAATATTTTCTAATAAAGTGTCCGAAGACTAGCCTGAATTTCAGCCGTCTCCTGCAATGCTGATCAAATACAACGCTTGTCAAGGTTTATACGATATTTCGGCTGGCCAGTACCAGCCTTCTTCAGGTTTATTTTACAGTGGAGGTCACAAATGGATACAAGGTTTATATAAATTGTTAATTACGTAACTATGAGCGGAAATTACAAAATCGATGACATATGTTTTATACAATAGTAACACATAAAAGAAAATTACGAAATAGGTTTGAAAAGATAGTGCAGATACGAGTAACAGCCGACAATAAAGGTCAAACGGTGAAACTACATTTCATCACGTCTATTCATTCCGAGTGGTTCGAGGGTTTTAGCTTTATAGATTAGATATGATTCACGTGCTTTTCTCACGGAATCGCGTTTAGAATAGACGACTTCTAAAGGAATAAGGAGCATGTCAGTACTAGAATGGTTAGGGCTGGTTACGTAATTAACAATTTATATAAACCTTGTATCCATTTGTGACCTCCACTGTAAAATAAACCTGAAGAAGGCTGGTACTGGCCAGCCGAAATATCGTATAAACCTCGACAAGCGTTGTATTTGATCAGCATTGCAGTAGTCTTCGGACACTTTATTATTATATTTTCTTCTTCTTGCTGATCAAGATCTGTTTTTTGATCCAACGTCTGGCAGGATCGATTGTACACGGTGTTTTGCTGTTGTTTCCTAACCTTAACTATAAAATATTTTCGCGCCATTTTTTAAGTTGTCGCGCGCGCGTGCCCACTTTGCTTCAACTGCTTCCGGTTACTAAAAATAGATTTTATTCGACATTATCATCATATCGCACAGGCGCGAGTATTGGAGATTTCCTCTCTTACATATGCACTCTTGTTTATATATGTATGAATTATTTTGTAGATCAATTCAGAAACCAGCCGGCTCTAAAGCTGTATTTGTTACCCACCTCTAATATTATTATTCCTTGCTATTATGATATCATTATCATCACTATTATCATCACATAATATATATTTCATTTAAACCGTACAACTATCCTCTATTTAGTTAGCCTGTGAAGCAGGCAGAGGTCTGAGTGTTTTCGCGAGAAGACTGTGGATTATCGAAAACCGCCACCATATTGTAGTAACGGAGCCAAACTTTAGTAACAGGGGGAGGGGACGAGGAGGCGAGAGAAACACCTCCTCACTCCCTCACCCTACTACTAAATTTTGGCTCGCTCTAAACACAGACAATTCGGCCAAGATGGCGGTGGTTTTCGATAATCCACGGTCTTCTCGCGAAAAAACCCAGACCTACTATTTAGTCGATCTATCACATTTAACATTGTTTTAAATCATTTAATAGTCTTTAGCGTTAAATACCTATTTAGAAATATTGAGCTGACGTCCTCGTGAGATATAGGTGGGTGTTTAGAACTGGCGGCCATTTTAAAAGGTCTAAGGAAACACGAGACGAGTGTTGATATGCTCTGTAGGTATTCCTTCTCCGTCTCCACCAACTGGAAGCAGATGGAATTTCGTTTGCGCATGCTCTCTGCGTGCGGAGACCGGATGTAATCCTGCACTATGCTGTGCCACCGTCGGCGACACAACCAACCACGAATGAGACTTTGAACCTGAGCGTGTTAATTTGACACACAATTATGCTTAAATTTAATTTATCCTATCATCGCTATGTTTTAACAATTTAATTGTAGTACATGTAATTTAATTGAAGTGGTAAAAATCTAAGTATGACTACTCAGGCAGTAACAATGGTTCTGAGTAAGAACTTTTTAAAGCTAATTTTGTCAACATATAACTCTGAATTGTAACGGGACCTGAAACAACCATAGAGGCTGATTAAAGGCAGGTACCAGCTAAACCACAGATCGATTGGAATTGAGCGTGTTGGTTTTTGTGGAGGGAGGAAAACTGGAAGATCCGAAGAAAAACCCTTGGAGCAAGGGCGAGATACCAACAAACTCACACATGGCGCCGCGATCAGAAATCGAACCTGGGCCATAGAGGTGAGAGGCGAAGCGCTTAACCACTTACGCCACCTAAGAAGTTCTATGCAAACCTCCATTTGCGACTCTATCAAATACACTTATAGTTAAGGCCAGCTGATTCGCCTATGAACGACAGCAAAATACAATAGGCAGCGGCAACGAGAAAGTCCTCAGAAAAGTACGATTTTGCTCGAATCATGCTCGAATATGCCTGAAGTGCTAGTGGGACTTTAATTACTGGCGATTTGTAATCCATTTTGCAGTTTCAAAAGTTTTTGGCCCAATAGTAACAAAAACTTCCTCTATTTTACAACTTAACGGTAACTGACAAATTTGTTAAAATATTTCAGCATTTAGCTTTAAGTTTTTAAATAGGAGTACTGTTTTATTCTACCATACTGTTTTATTCTACCATTTTAATTTGATTACATTCACCTTTGTTCAGTTCTTCAACTAGACGTGGAATTTACAGCTAGTCTTGCTACGTTTTTAACGCCGGATTTTTGAACAATTTATATTTTTATGAAGAGATTATTTTCCACGACCTTTACTTTCCACGAGTTAACGGATTTCAAAATACAATTATATTATAAAAGTCAACCGCGCACGTGTAAAAAGTTACCACAACACAACATGAACTCGCACTCATTTGCGTCTCGTACCACAGGCTAATCATCCTCACATTTCGTGTATTGGTCACTTATTCACTGTAACATGTTTCTCATGATCTCTTATTTCTTAGCCAGAGGATCTATATAACATTCCTTAATTCCGCCATGTAGTCGAAGGCATCCTGCTTAGCAGAGCTCTTTTCTTGTTGTTTGTCCCAGCGAGTTTTGATCAGTTGAGTTGAGCGCGAAGCGCGGTCGAGCCCCGAATCGCCTGGGTCGGCACGAGTGCGCACGTGAATATTGTCCCAATCCCCCGCGCTCAACTTATAGCTTGGGCAAACTAAGACTGCCGGAAAAATAAGAGCGCCGCACCGCACGCTAGATCGAACGTGAAAAAATATTGATTTCGCTGTGTTGTGTTTCTATAAATAACTTACTTTGGGTTTTCGGGAAGTTTGTTTATCTCTCGTATGCGTGCGCGTATAGCGCGCTAATCTCGCGCTAAGTACATAGAGAATTCAAATACATGGGCGCGCGGAGATATGCAATTAATTTCGAGTATTCAACTCGATATCGACTTGAATTTTCGTATCTCCAAGCGTCCATATATTTACAATTCCGTTTATTTTATAAACAATACTTATAAGTACAATATTACTGAATCAATTTATTGCCCGACTAGGCGAGAAGATTTGCTGAGAGGTGATATCCACGCACGTAAAATAAGCGTATTTTTACGTGTGATCAGATAGGATATTTCTCTGTGGTAGAAATCCTTGTAAAACACTGTAGTTTATAGAATAAATATTATTAAAAAGTCACAAGGAAAGGAACTATTTTCATGGCCGTCAAGCGAAGCGCTAGAGAAATTTTCCAAAAAATAACAACTTCGATCATAGGCTCTCGTATACGTCTACTTCCAACCTTCCGAATGTTAAACAGCAGTGAACGAGCTTCGTTTAAACAGTCGCAAAAGCTTCCTCCTCGAAACTTTCAATTCGTCCATATTTTCGGCGATTTTCGTTTCTCCCTGCTATGATAGGTGCAATCTGGCTAAGAAATAAGAGATTATCAGAAAGTCATGTTCGAGTGTGTAATGGAGAGTAAACACGACACAGAGTGACACACAGTCAAGAGCACATGGTCTCCATATTTAATCTATCCTATAATACTTAACAAGTATGCATGTCACGCAATACTGTCACGCTAGTCACTACAGAGTGAATAAGTGACAAATACACAAAATGCGAGGATGGTTAGCCTGTGGTCGTAACAGGGGCATTGAAGGCTCTTGGGAACGAAGTTAATTTGAAAAACTGCAGTAGCTTGAAGAACAGCTTTTAGGAAGTTGTAGTTTGTCAACGGCACTGTGAACGCAGCAATCTTTTTCCCTGCAAACTATTTATAAATTTCAAACCTGCCTATCCCCCCGGGCATTTGTGGGGCAAGTGCACTGTCAATCCAGCTAAGCTATGAAATTGCCCCACCATTGGGCTTTGGGGAGTTGGGGGGAGGGGGATGGGCAGGTTTGGAATTGATAGAGACATCAGGGCTGGATGTGAGCTGAGAAAGGTGTTTTTTTTCATCATGAATCAAAGAATTTTTTTTTCGAAATTTACATGATGAGGGATGACAGAACAGAGTGTGGCTATAAATTAAAGGAGCAGTGTCACGATTATTATTCATGCCCAAAGTTTTGAAAATGTGTTAGGCGGACAAGAAATCAAAAGATGTGACAGAAGTAGAAGTCCGTGAGTAATCCGCTTGCATCGGCTTATTTGCACGATATATCGAGCCGAAATTGCTTTAAAACTATACTTCAGTATTATATGGTTAGGTTTGATGTTATATTTTTATAAAGCAGCATTTTATTTATTTTATTTATTTCAATCGAAAGGGAAATTTGCAGCGGCGCGTGACATAGCGTGATTTTGCCATTGTCTATAACAACCAATCAGAATCGTGACACTGCTCCTTTAAGTGCGCCCTTACCTTCTTGATGCTCTTTAGCTCCTCACTCTCTTCTTCCTTCACAACATCAGTTTTCTCTCGTCGTAAACTAGCAAGCTGTAAGTTATCAGATAGTGCAACAACCAGTCATTATCGTTGCTGTATTTAATATTTTTATATAGTAATTTTTAATCGAGTATTGTATGTTCTCCGACTACATTTATTGTTTAGACTGACTATATATGTATTTTTATGCATGTTTATTTATATTGTTTTAAATTTTAATTATGACTATAGAGGACCACTCTAGTTAATACATTCATTGGCCCACATTTCGGTTAGCAAATATTCGAATGTTCCAAAATTTGGGTTATAAAGTGTATTTTTGCTAGTTCTACAAGGACCAAAATGTTTGATTTAATTTCGTTAATGCGAACCAATTTTGCGATCGAGAGTCAATATGACAATGCATGCCACCAAGACTCGACGGGGATGTTGCAGGTATATGAAAACTCGAAAAATGCAAACACGAATATAATTACTTGAAATAGTACACCAAAAAGCAAGATTGCCAAATTTTAGGTAGTCTCCTAGCTGGGAGAGATTATGGGACCGACACTAAGAACGGCTGCGAAGGAGACTAAATTTTTGGGGCTATCTTTTTTCCTTATAAAGTTTAGGCTCGATTACCAATCGTTTGTGTGAACCCGCGTTCCTTCGCGGACTCGCGTAACGGGTGGAAATAGAGCCAATTCAAAGTTACGAGCTAACAAAGTTCGGCTCAATCCCAATTTCAGGGAAACTACCAACCCACCCTTTCCTTGGATATGCATCGTTCTATTAATGATTAACCATTAAACTTAAAGGTCGGGGTGAAGTGTGGGGGAGGGGTGGGGGTAGGGGGGGGGGGGGGAGGGGTAGGGGTAGGGGTTTTCCAGAAACCGTGATTGATCCCAAAGTTGGAACTTTGACAGATGTTTGTATGATGGCGGGCATAAGGCACCACCATATATAATATATATATTGAGACAAGTCAGGAGCCATTACCATACTACGCCTATGAAGCAGCGTCCATCTCCCATACTACGCCTATGAAGCAGCGTCCATCTCCCATACTACGCCTATAAAGCAGCGTCCATCTCCCATACTACGCCTATGAAGCAGCGTCCATCTCCCATACTACGCCTATGAAGCAGCGTCCATCTCCCATACTACGCCTATGAAGCAGCGTCCATCTCCCATACTACGCCTATGAAGCATCGTCCATCTCCCATACTACGCCTATGAAGCATCGTCCATCTCCCATACTACGCCTATGAAACAGCGTCCATCTCCCATACTACGCCTATGAAGCATCGTCCATCTCCCATACTACGCCTATGAAGCAGCGTCCATCTCCCATACTACGCCTATGAAGCAGCGTCCATCTCCCATACTACGCCTATGAAGCAGCGTCCATCTCCCATACTACGCCTATGAAGCAGCGTCCATCTCCCTCAGGCGCAAGGGAAACCGGAAGTCAGCCAATTCCGTTCGCGCGCGGAAGCTCTACTAAGAAGAAACTATATGAGTCACCTCAGCCTTTAGACTGATGACAGTGTCAGCTTGTTCTTCACATTGTTGCGTGATTTGCCATCTTGCTGTCTTCTCGCTTTCCATGATCTGTGTTAAGTGGATGTACTTCTGCTCCAGTTCTTCCTTTTCCGACTTGACTTCTGCGTAACTGAAAACGCGACACGAAAACAACTTTATTTTCCAGAGGCTTGACTGAATTCCATACAAAGATATTAAACGCTAAGGAAAAATACTTTTTATTATGCTTTGGACTGAAAAACAAACAGGAAAGAGCACATTTGAAGTTAGTAAGAATGCCAATGCAGAGAGCCAATGCAGAGAGCCAGGTCTTCGACGTGAAAGACGGAAGCGCAAACCGCACTACGACTCTTTGGAGTCATACCCGGTATGCAAATAAATCGCTTCGCCTTATAAAACCAACAGTTTGCCATGCGTCTGTCCTCTCATAATAGTACAGATGACGTCAAAACATGTCGAGGACAACAGTTACATCACTCGACTTCAATAGTCTCTTCATGTGATAATGTTTTCACGGTTAGCTCAGTGGTTAAGCGCCGGTCTATCGTGCGGAAGGTTGCAGGTTCAAACCCCGGCCGGACCAACACTCAGGGTCTTAAATAACTGAGTAGAAGGTGCTGCCTTTACATAATCCAACAGTAAACGGTTAGACCTTCACGTCTTCTCTGAGAAGGACGTAGAATCGTAGGACTAACTCAACAGAGGGCTATATGGAAGATTACTGAGCTACATGTTAGCGGTAAACGTGTTTCCCTCTATAAATAAAGTGACTTTACTTATGCCATCTATGCATCTACATTGCAAACTAATTCCAACTGAGGTAAAGAGCTTAAAAGAACTGTGTCATGGTGATGGACACGCCTTTCTGTTCCAGGCCGGAACGAAATAATGTTCAGTAATTTTCATATAAACTTACTATCCAAGCACACGTGTGGGATGGATGAAATCAAAGTAAATGTGCAAAAATGATATTAACAAACTGTGCGTAGATCTATAGTCTTCAAGGAAGATATTGCATATCCTTTCAATAAAGCATTAAGAGAGGGGACTTTAACTGTTTGAAGGCAATTAACATCCACCAATCGAATATTGATTCCAGACATTCGCAAAATCATGACACAGCGCCTTTAAGATACTCGCAGTTTAAAAAACATTATAAGAAACATCTCCTTAAATCTCAACTATAACCAGTGATGCCATATCTAATTATTATATAATGTACTTTTCGTTCCAACCTACTTACGCAGTTTTTTTATATATTGTATTTTATAATTGTGGCCTTCGTCTTTACTTACTACCACTGGGTTAACTCGAAAGCTTAAGCTCCTCTAACCACTGCACGCTTTTCCTCTACGTATCAATTGGCCACTTTAGAACCGGTCATTATTTAAGAGGGGTACCGAGTTGGAAAAAATTCAAACCCCGTACGAGTTTTGACCTGAATTTTTCATATCCCGTTACATAGTTGATTACAAAATCCCATACCCCGTAGGTTTTCCTGAGGGAAAGAGGTTCGAAAAAACAGCGGAAACGACCCTAGAAGAGCTCAGGGGTATGAATAACCACAACTGAAACATTGTAGGGTGAAGTCGTGTATTTATTTGTCTAACATACATGTTTTGGAAGGATTTATAATATGAACTATTCAAGCGATATTTGTAAGCGTATAAATACACAAATCATGAGATTGGGCTGCCTGTGTAATAACCAGACCGACCAAAGCGGTCGAAAATTTTCCCGCCCCTACCCATGTGGGACCCTCAAGCGTGAAATTATACTTCCGCTCGAGGAACGGAAACGAATATATCGCCAATCAGAGGACCAAGATAGTGAGCTGGGGTCTTCACTGAGTGTTATGACAGTTCCACGTGAGAAATAATTTTCGCTAGTTCCAAATTTAAAATTAGTCGGTAACCGCCAGTTTCGTTAAAAGCCTAGTAACTAGAAGTTTCTAATAGAAAGTGAAGTGCTGCGAGAGGATGCATAGAGCTACTGTCTAGTGATATTAGTTTGAGTGTGAGTTGGGGAAACTAAAAATCTCTATGGCTCTATATTGTTCCACTTTGTTTATTTTATTACCTTTGTTTCATTTCTTAATCGAAAATGATCAACTATATTCCACTGATCATATTCAAATTTGTCCAACGCGCTTGCCATAATCTATAATAATTTATTACTCCTAGATTAAAACTACAGAAGCTTGGAAATCATACTTTGCTCGTGCTGGGTTATTAGATAATGTGCATTTTGCACAGAAAATAACACAACATCGATGACGGAAATATAGACGTGTAAATTAGTATTGATATTTTATTGAATTGTGTGAACAATCACAAACTATAACTGTTACAGTAATTTGCTGTATGGCAGAATTCAATGGAAGTGGAGAAAATAGTGACCCCCAGTCTATAGACTCTCTAAATGTCAGTACTGGAAGTCCATGGACTGGAGGTCAATGTTTTCTCACCAACCAGATACAAACGTCCACATCAATAATAACAACAACTCAAAGTTAATAATTTTTGTGTCCGATTGATGCACTTTTTAACATGCCAATGCTACAAAACAATAACAATTCTATGAATACACTCATTATCAAAAATGTAAAAGCTTAAAAGCAAGAGGAATTGCCCTATATCATTATGACGTCACGGCTTGTTTATGAGGGGGACAGAATCGACATGAACAATAGAATTTTAAAATAATTTCTGCTCTGCTGAGGAAAATTTAACTTCGAATTGTCTGGTTTCCAGATATCAGCTGTATCAATGTTTATCCCACAATATTTACCGTATTTGGTGGCTGTTACCGCTATTCTACGTTCTACAAAATGCATTTGATAGCGATTTCCTTTGTGTTGTTGCTGTTTTGTTCCCCTCCCACGACCGTGATCCTTAAGGCTGGTTCACATATAATCGCCCCAATCGCCCCGATCGCCCGAATCGCCCGAATCGCTTGAAATAGTGCGCGGGCGATCCGGGCGATTATATGTGAACACACGTTTTAAGTTGTGGGACGATCCAGGCGATCGGGAAGATCGCGATCGCCACCGATCGCCCCGATAGAACACTGCTCTATCGGGGCGATCGGTGCGATCGAGAAAAAGCCACGAGCAATCGTGAGCGATTATATGTGAACATGGCCAGGCGATTCGGACGATTCGGACGATCGAAATATGTCCCAAAAGATGCATTATTCTCACATCCAAACATTGTTATCTTCATTTAAAAATGGCGGCAAGTAGCGAAGACTTTAACACCGCATTATTTATGGAAGAAGTTCAG
Source organism: Actinernus sp. WN-2022 (assembly GCA_030867875.1). Lineage (NCBI taxonomy): Eukaryota > Metazoa > Cnidaria > Anthozoa > Actiniaria > Actinernidae > Actinernus > Actinernus sp. WN-2022. The sequence continues at coordinate 13,516,091 of JAOWCC010000019.1, read as the reverse complement.
AGATACGAATGTTTATATAACAAATATTCGCGATCGTGAAGCTGAAGTTCTCGAGCCAGCGTATGAAAAGCACCTAACTCCTCTCTCTTTTGGAAAATATGTCGCACCCAGAGCCTACGTAAACGTTTCGGTTCAACAGCCCTTGTTCTCCTGCGTCGTAATGTTATCAAAAGCAGTAAATAACAAGCAATAAGCTGTTCTCTTCGATTTTCTGCCGCCATTTTGTGTCAATATGGCGCGAAAATACATCTCGGGTCCAGGAATGGCCGTGTGAAATTGAACTCACATGCGATCAGGTGCGATCATATGTGAACAGCGAATCGCTCGAATCGTCTCGATCGCTTGCACATTTTTTTTAACGCGATTCAGGCGATCGGAGCGATTCGGGCGATCGGGGCGATTATATGTGAACCAGCCTTTAGCGTTTAATTGATTTGACGTCATAATGATATAGGGCAATTATATGGGGTAAACCTGATACTTGATACTGATAGGGACGATTTTTCATTTGTTCTGCGACTTGTTTGCTACCGAACTCGGAAGGGTTCGTTTGCTGTCCCGAAGGACGATTTGTAAGTGTTAGTCACTAAAACGTTTGTGACCCTGATGAATACTTTCTACTATGAATAAAGCGGAGTTTGACATGATATTGAGAAAATATGGATACGTTTTGTTACATCCGGGATATAGCCACTGAGACCCACGGCGTCAAAGCGAGGCGATAACCGGCCGGTGACCATGCGTGTGGTCACCCTGTGTTGTATGTCAAGATTAGTGTTGCTGCGAGCGTAAGCGGGAAATATACGTCGAGTCTGGGAAGCCTGTGGTTTCATCAGTCGGGTTTTCTTGTCTCTTAGATCTTTAGAGAGTTTTAGATCGTATTTGGCTTTTTGTGCTCGGAATATTCAGTCATGCAGCTCATTTAAGCTGTTTACATCTTCCTCTGTGATTTTCACAAACCTCAGCCGCCATCTTTGTAGTTCAAAAGGCGGCAAACGTGACGTCATCGATAGATAAGGTAGGTACTTACTGAGTGGTCGGGCCGGACGGGAAAATATTTGGCGCAGCGAGGTCCGTACAAAATGACCGAGAGACAAATATTTTCCCGTCCGGCCCGACCTAACTCATATGACCATATATTTTTTTGTAAAACAAACCGCAAAACAGCAAGAACAAATTGTACAGGGCCGGACAGCTTTTTCCGGCCCGATCACGCCATGCACGTCCGGCCCTCGTCACGTCACTTTTGTAATGGTTTTGAAAGGAAAGCGCGCGCGGGGCCGTACGGGTCATATGATATATGGAAAATACGCCAATCAGTACCCGGATGTAGTTTCGTATGAGGTCTATGAGTGGTTTATTTCTCAGTAAAACACTATCGTCCATATAATAATTAGGATTATTTTTTTAGTGTGTCTCATGATCATGAATACACAACAATTTTTGACCATGCAAAACGTGATAAATAAGCGGGTACATTACCGTCAAATACATGTTTTTTTCTACAATAACATGAAAATAATCAAGCGGAAGAACTTGATTGAATTCGGAAATTTGGGGGTAATTCTAGCGCACGCGATTACGCGATCAATGTTGCGTGAACTCTTATTTCCAATGGTAATCGGCCAATCAGAAAACGAGAAACTGCATGACCACAATTGCTGTAAAATCATTTTAGTTTTACATAAAAAAAAACATTTTTAGTTTCAAGCGAGTGTGTACAAACTGCCCAACTCTACCAAAAATATCTAAGCTACAGGTACTCTAAACTCTAAACTGTTTGTTTTTACTAATAAGAACGTTATGTTAATATCCTGAACAATAGATTTTTTTCTTTGATTCAGGACCATTTCTCAGTTTTATAGTTCTAAAAGATCGGTTGAATTAAGTTGCTCGAATAGACTTTAGAGAAAACTCAAATTTTGACAAATGGCACCACACAAGGTCCCAGGCTAGCTTACTCAAAACCTAGCTGCATGTTTCTATTATAATTACAATAATTTTACACATATACTTATACATACCTAGACTTCCTGATATTTTCTATCCATGATGTGCATTGCCTATCAGTACCAGTCCGTAGAGTTATCATTTGTTGTTGATTTTCACCTGATGGAATTGCTACAATGAAGCAGTTCTTAAAAAGAAGGGGAAAGTAATTGTTATTCACTAGACAGACTCTTTCTGTTACACACACAAATATATTACAAATTAATAAAATATATATTGCACGTTACATACAAATATGTTCACATGTGCATTACATAATAAATAATTATAATAGCTGATAAATAACTTTAATTATTCATTTTTATAATATATATTACGGGAGCATCCTAAGAACGTGCGATTTCATTGGCTGCTCAGCGTTTTTGATCATTTCTTTTATAATATAAATTACGGGAGTATCCTAAGAACATGCGATTTCATTGGCTGCTCAGCGTTTTTGATCATTCTTTTATAATATAAATTACGGGAGCATCCTAAGAACGTAGGATTTCATCGGCTGCTCAGCGTTTTTGATCATTTCTTTCTGCATAGACTGAGTTTTATACTATAAAACAAACAGAAGATAGTTCTCCTATGTCCTATTTAACAATTAGACCCGCAGTCCCAATGGGCTACGAGTCAATAGCCCGTGAGGCGCAGCCGAATGGGCTATTTAACTCGTAGCCCATGAGGGCGAGAGGTCTAATTGTTTTAGTATAAACTAACTAGTCGGACAGTAGAAAATAATAGAAAGAAACAAATTGAAGTTGAAAAAAATATTTTTTTCGTGAAAGTGCGTGCGGTTTTTCTCTAGCATGGGCTATCACAAATAGACCTATAGTAGGGTAGCCAATCAGAATGCAGGATTTGTAATAGTCCACTAGTTGGTTTAAACTAAAACCAATTAGTATAAACCAACCAGAGCCAATCAGAATGCAGGATTTGTAATAGTCCACCCTACTATAGGTATATTTGTGATAGCCCATGCTAGAGAAAAACCGCACGCCGATAGTGGATCGGTGGTATATCGGTAAGGTGTCGGTCATATGTCAGCAGGGTATCGGTGAGATGCTAAGTTATAATCAGTGAACTGATTCTACACTGACTGTTTTCACTCAAATAAACGAGTGACTCGTTTGGAAATCCTTTATCTGCAACGTTTACTGTATTGAAAATAATTTAGTTTAAAGACCCTGTGTCCGAGCCCATGGGGCTTTGCGCCAATGTTATGATTAGTTTGTTAATCAACGGCCGCATAAATTAAAGGCCAGCTTTTAGTCGGACTAAAATACTCTCGATTGTTTATAAGTTTCATAAAAGAAGTACACATACACTTTGGATAACGAATTTCATAATTTCTACCGGATTAAAAACCCAATCGAGCCCACGAATTTTTCCCCGATGCTTCGAATATAATTTGAACAGTACTCAGCACGAAGCCAGTTGTACTGCCTTCAGATTCTAATTCGGTTTACGAGTGCGACTTTTCACAACTCTACAAGCAAACACATACATGTACTCTTGCTACCTTGTTTTCATGACTGCAGTATTGTTTAGCTGTATTTGAAGATCTCAACTTTCCTTGTGAATGATATATTTTGAGTGCAAAATGAAATGTCGTACTCGCACTCGAGTTAAACTCACAGCGAAGTAACAGCTGAACTCGGCAGATTGGAGTTTGACCCGCGGTCGTAGTTTTGGCAGCAAGACTTTCTGGACGTAATGGATGAAGGAAAAAAATGTTAAGGGCATTGCTTTCTCTGCTAATAAAAATGCAAAACATATACAGATACAGATATGTCCTAAAACCTCAGTGGAGCTGAGCCGTACGAAATTATAATTATGAATGATCTCGATGCCAGAAGTGGTTGCTTTGTATTTCCAACGAATCCCGCCGGTCCCTTAGCACGTGCAGCAAATCCCCGGGAAACTCACGTGGTAGTCCTTTTGAACCACAAGTGTTCTCTTGTAGACATAGAGAAAGTAAAATGTGGACTGCTGAAGGATTATTTGTCGAGTCGCTTCGCCTCGCTGTCTGTTCTTTCTTCGGCATTTCTCTACTCGCCACTCTAGACCGGGATTCGAAGAAATATTCGACTAAAGTTTCATTTTAAAAGGTATATATACAAAAGTTAAGATAAAAGAAAGTCAGTTAAGCATATATATCTATAAATAATACACGATGGCCCAAACTAGAGATGGATTTCGAAAGATTGGAGAGTCACATAACAACAACAACGATCTTTCTGATTTTCGTAGCCTACGAAAATGATTTGCGCGCGCAAAGCACCATGGGCTCGGACACAGGGTCTTCAAGTAGGAATATTCCTTTCTGTTGCAGTATAAAATGTCCCTTTATACAATTAAATCTCTCTTGGTGACTCAAAGGGGTGGCAAATGGTAAATCCGAGACTTTGCGAGACGCCGAGACCTACGTTTTAAAAATCCGAGTCGAGACTTTAAAGCGATTTGAAAATCCGAGCCCGAGACTGTTGTATCGTAGTTAATATCAACTCTTGCGGGGGATAGTAAGGAAAATTGTTGGTTGAGTTGTTAAAGATTGCAGAGATTTGCCGCGCGAGATTAATTTTCGGAGTATATAGTTTTTACTCATTTTATTGCCGGTTGTTACTGAAAAACTATACAAGAATCTTTCACTTAATGGTTTAATAAATATACGTTGGCTGAAAATGTCACGGTTTACATTGATAGGTGCATTATACTCCGACCAGTCCGGTAGCACACACTTTCCGAATTTCTTCAGGCTTCGATAAATCGTAGCAAATTATTCACAGATTCACTCAGTTTTTACTGGATAGTTCAACACAAATAAATAATTATGGCCGAGTTGAATGCTCAAGTATTTTACTTCTTCGGGCCTTTCTAAGAGAGTACTTCTTCGGGCCTCTGAAACCCAGGCCAGGGTAATGTTCAAGGTGCAAAACAGACCATATTGGACTTTGTCAGTCCTCCAGATGTACTACACACTTTCCTCAGGCTTTGCTCAATTGTACTTACGAACCTTTGAAACATCATTGCATTGGATTGTCGGAAATTAAGGTAAGTAACTTACCGATCGCGAGCAAAACATGCGAGCGGCCATTTTGGTAAAATGAAGTAACCAAGCCACGAGGCGGTAAACACCTGCGTGCGCATATGTGCCCCAGAACGAGGTTTTTCGACATACATGCATAGTCCAAAAAAATTCGATTGCCTTCCGCCTGGAAACGCACAGGTAGCCCACACATCACCACAGGGAGCCCCATGCAAGATTAGTATGCGTTCTCCTTCGTCGAACGCAACAGCAGAACGCAACACAATACAATACAATAGAATACAATTTGGTAGCAATTCGTGTCGTCCTACATGAAGGGATGGGCCAAAAAACGTATCTACTCGAACGTAATGCTCTGCATGCTAGTTCAAATGTTTGGTACATTGCACATATAATTTTACTTGCCTTGGTTATCATTTTTGGTAAAGATGGGTAATTTTTGATCATGCACAAGTCAGAATATTCCTATTCTTGTCTAAAGTATTTATTATTGTGTATGCAAATGTACATAGAAGTTAAAATCACCTGTTTTGAAAAAAACAGTGCTACAATCCAGACCTGTAATTTTTGGTTGGAAATTTTCACATTCTATAGACCCATTCGAAAAATGGCGTCCAATTTAATTAACTATTGTTTAGGACTGACTAGTCTCGCTTACACGGTCAAAAGCTTTTGTGTGGACTGACTACCCTCGTGTTCACGTTACCAGGACAATAGCTTTTTAAATTGGACGCCATTTTTCGAATGGGTCTATAGTTAAATAGGATAATTTGTAACATTGAAACAAATATATTTAACAATTATTCACCGAAGTGGAGGTAAATATCTACCACTATTCACCGACACTGAGGTGAATAATTGTTAAATATATTTGTTTCAATGTTACAAATTATCCTATTTAACTATAGAATGTGAAAATACCATACTGCAGGTGAATAGCCAGCACCAAATAGTTATTTTATTTTCTGTCAAATGGACAAAAACTCACGCGAAGCGATCGCTGCTTCGCTCAGAGCGTGCGAAAAGTCATATTCACTGGTGTGGTATATACTAAATATATATATTAAGGAGTTCTTGCATGCATGTTTACAAATATTTGAATAATCCTATTTTTATAACTTGCATTTACAATGTTTATACTGAACACTGATTTTTCCAAAGGAATTAATAAGATGCAGCTTGGTGCAAAATAAATACCTTTTCTAATTAAAATTCACATCTGAAATAACTTCTTTAATTTAGTATTTATATTCTTGAAAGAAAACTATTATAAAAGCTTGTCAACATGAAGGCAAAGAATAATAAATGTATCATTCAGCAGTCTGTCCAAGTGGCATGATGAATGTATTTAAAAATTAAGCGTATGTATAATGATATACACCCGTTTTCAAAAACATTGCACTGCAAATATATATATACCTTTCGTTTACTTGTCAAATTTGACAGCTAAAACAATGGAGAACAAAAGGTATATGTATTTCTTATATAATTTCCGATGAAATACCAGTGTTATTTCTTTCTAAAAAGTGATTTCTTAATTCACACGTGATATATTAAATGATATTTCACACATGAAGATATCACTTTTGAAAAATTAATTGCTTTCAAAGATTTATAGCCTTTTTAGTAAGATCGAGATTGAAACTGGTATTTCGTCAATAATTATATATTAAACAGAACATTACATGGCCGCGCTTGGAGATACAGTTTTTATCTTCTTGTGTTGATGAAATATCTTACTTGTTTGCTACACTCACTCATAAGATATTTCATCAACACTCAAAGATAAAATTTGTATCTCCACGCGGCCATGTAATATCCTCCATCTCTCTCTCAGAGAAGTGTTTTTGCAAATGGGTTTGTATATATATATCTACAGCAACCTTTACGCAAGAAGAAGAATTTGCATGTACTCTTACAGTTATAATATATCTCTGTCAGTCACTCAGTGCAGCCCCTTCATTCTAACCTACTGCTCTTCCAGGAGGCCAACAGTGTTGCAACTTAATTTTTCCCCTTCTCTGACAGAGCTCCCAATTACGGGTTATTCAAAGCTAATTAAGCTACTTGTATCAGAGAAGAGTTGGTACAGATATCCTGGCCTGCAGCAGGAATCAAATTAAACTTGGAACTGATGAATGCACAACGTGTAGACTAGCTGCACTAACCCATTGCACCACTGACACACATACTCTCACACACATGCACACACATACTTTAACTTCTATCCTGCTCTTGTGTTTATCATTTTGAACACTACCTTCATGTTACCCATCAATAGCAAAGAAAAATTAAGGATGATATGGGATAATATTAATCCTAGTCTAGATGAAAAAGTCCATAGCAAAAGAAAATTAATTTATATATGTTTATATATATATAAACACTATAAAGAAGAAACCCTGATCTCTATATATAAATAACTATCTATCTATCTATCTCTATCTAAAAAAAATAATTCCGGTTTACAATTCATTTACCTTGTAATTATAATACAGGCATTGTCCTTATACCACTGAGTCACCTTTCTTGTAAAACTATTTTGTTATTTTTATAGCCTTTAATTGGTATTCACACTTTAAGCTCTAGCTAGTATATATAAAGAGTACCTTGTAACTTGGCAGGTATTTTTAACCTTTTTAACTGATGAAGGCCGAGGGCCGAAACGTTTTAGTAAATTTTTAATAACAGTCCTGAGTTGCTCTTGTTCACATTTTTCTATTCAATATATATATATATACATCAGACTACTATACCGAGGCCGTGGGTTTGAATCCCACTCAGGGCATATTTTTCTCTTTCACCTTTATTATGATTGTTGATATTAGGGATGGGTTTATTCTCTCTATATACTTAATATATATACTTAATATATATATATATATATATCTGTGTGTATTTTTTTGTCACATTTTACAGTTAATTCTATTTTATGCATGTCAGCTGCTTCTCATCTAGTTTATGTTCAAAACAACATATTTCAATTAGCATTTAAAACAAATTTACCTGTGTAGTAATATATTTTTTACTCATCCCCATTTCACAAGTAGTAAAGTAGATTTGCTACCGACTAGTATTAAATGATTTTAAATTCTTTTAGTAATTGCAGTGCTAGCTATACAATAAGCAATTGCATCTATAAATGGTTTCTTGAATGTTATGTACGTGGCTTGGTTTAACATAAACAATTTTCCTAAAATAATGTAGTCAGAATTTCATCTCTTTTTATCTTCTAGCATATTTACTGAAGCACTTGAGTTGTCCCTATTAGTTTTGGTTGCTTTTTTCCTTAGTGGTTTAAATGACTTTTTATAAGATATCACAGTTCAATATGCCATTGTTGTTAGTGATTGAATATTGAACATTCATAATGGATAGGTAGTCAACATGCAAATTTAGCATAAACCTTGAATGATTAGGATTTGACAAAATTCAAAAGGGGGCTCCCACTAATGATAATTTGTTAATAAATTCACTGTGAAGGTTGAATCTAAATAACTAGTAGGAAAAAGTACCAGCTAGTGAAAAATGATTAATTTTAAAGAATAAAGATAAATTTAATTTGCAAAATTAATAAAGAATAGGCAATATGAAAGTTTAACAAAAATACAGACTCCACCATTAATATTTCAGTATTTGCCAGAAGAAATTTGTTATTTTGTTATCAGTTCTAGATCTATTATTTTAGTTTTTGAATCTCAAATTTGCATATCAAATGATATTTAATAAACCCAAAACCTACATATTTTTTAGCTTTCTCCGTATCAGGGGGAAACCAAAATACATCATAATAGAAAATGACATCGCAAGCTGGTTCGTTAAAGACCTAGGCCAGCTTTAATGCCAGTCATCCTATTTTGACACATTAAGTACTTGACAGAAACGTAACACTCACGGAAAATTATACAATACCGATTGGAATCGTCAGTATTTCTTTGAAGGCAAAACCTCTGAATCAAGCAACTGAAAAATGTTGCAGAAGTGTACAGCGTAAATACAAAGAAATATATCAACAAACAGAGCTTTCGTCGAGCACTGTCATTGAGGCTCCAAGTTGTCTCTTGATTTGCCTTGCATGTAATTAGGAAATATATATGCCCCTTTATATATGCATAATAATAGGTTAATTACCTATTCCGACCCTTGCCATTTTGTGAAATATTAATAAGCCTAGTCTAATTGTCTGTGAGACGAGAGAATCATGAAATTGTCCAAAGATTTTCAATCCCAGCACCAGATGTGAAATAATCAATTCAAATCGAATTTACAACAACCCAACAGAAGACAAAACAGTCATCAATCTTTCATTCGAAGTTATAGTCATTTTGAATAATAAAACTATATATATATAAAAAACGAAAACCAATCAAAAGCTAAGCTACACGACGCATTTGCTCACAACCATATTTAGCCTTTACTAAAAATTCTTAATCCCCCTCTTTTAGCTACTTAAACGGATCAAGTACTTGAAGTTTTGTTTCCGAGATGTTATGCTGCGAAAAATAAATATTCAAAAAATACCCGATTCGTTAGACTATTACTGTAAATATTTCTAGGCGAACATTAAAAACTCTCTCTCTCTATATATATATACATATATAGAAAAATTAAATAACTTGGCGGCGCCTTTTTTTGTTGTTTGATCTCTAATTTGCACACCAGTGGCTTCTCAGTGACACTCAAATGGCTTCTCAGAAGGGCTGGTCACGCTAAACATCATAAACTTTGTTTCCAGGGAAGAAAATTTCCCCAAACATCTTTAAGCTATAAACGATTCTGAAGTACATTTTGATTAAAGCCTTACATCGCGTGGGAAGGAACTCAAATATTCTCTTAGAAGAAAAACTTCTTTTGTATATTGCCAAACAATGTATACATGGCCGTTCACTCATAATGCATATGCACAAACTGGTAACAGGATGTTAAATTCGAACTCACCTGATTTTCCAAATCTTTGACGTTGGCAAGACAAATACGCTCACACGTCGAATGCTCCAAAAGTAGCACTCCTGTGACCTTTGCAGAGTCCTGGCTTTCGAATAAAAATAGAAAGTTTTGATACAGAGCCGCCCATTTCAGATACCATTTCCCCGTATCGCTGGCTTTTAGGTAAAGATTCCCATTCATTGTGAAATCTTGGCGAGCGAGCGAACCGAGGTGGTTAATCTGATCTTCAGCAATTCGGGCGGACGAACGCATTGTAGTCCTATCGGTTTGGTATCTTCCAAACTGATGCCTAAAACGCTCTACTTTATAGAATATTCAACAGCATACAGCCAGTCAACGTCAGCGATATTCACTAAGTCTTCTTTGGAAACCAAAACAAGACCCGCTGTTAACCATGTCGAAGAAATTATTCGATATAAACTACCGTTCTAAGATGTAAACGAGCCCCGTTCAGAAGTCTGTGTACTGTTTGCCTCATGTAAAGATGATATAACTTATCATTTTAGCACCCGGGAGCTTCTCAACTTCCAAAACACCAAAGTCTTTTCGATCTCACTTTGCCGCCTGCCCAAAACTTCCTCGGGTTTGTTTCTTTTACGCTGCACCTGGAGAGAGGGGACATTATTTACTCAGTAGGGAGGGTAGGGTAAATCAAAGGATTGTTCAGAGGGGTGGAAAGCGGGGTGAAGCACTCAAGGTGTAAATGTGCCGAGGCGGCATGACTGTAAAACAGTCCTTTCGTGAAACGTAGTCGAGAAACAGGCAGAATGACAATAGCGAGAAGCCACGCGAATCTTTTATTGTTGTTCATATGTGCTCTCTGAGAAACACGTAAAAATAAATCATAAAACATCTTTATGATCCAAGCGTACCTACTTCCTTATATGCAAGCAAATATACACCTGATACACAAATAAAATGTTTACACAAATAAAAACAGAGTATTTACTGAAATGCATTTTTATATGTGCTAGTTTATACTAAGTCTGTTAACTAGAATAATTTATTGATAACCAAAACCACAGTCCATTAAAAGTTTAACCCCACAAGTTTAAAATAAGATTTTGACTAGTGTAACATGGATTTAATCAATAATTAATACACTTAATAAACAATCTTCTCCACTTGCCAGGGGCGTAGCTAGGCATTTTCAAGTTGTACGCACAAGTGCAGTAGCTACCGGTTTTAAGGGCCCCCTCTCATAAAAAAAATACAAGGCCAAACAGGGAATTTTCGTCTCAAAGTGTACGCACGTGCGTATATGCGTACAGGAAGCTATACTCTAGGCGTAGCAGTAATTCTCATTTACTAAACTTAATCCTGCATGTCGGCTCATATTTTAACGTCATTCATTATTTAAGAAATAGAAAGTGGTTTTCTGTTCTATGATTTAAAATATAATGTACTCTTGCTTAAAGGAGCACTGTCAACCCCAAATGAGAAACTTTCGCAAAGCGAAATACAAAAATAACCACTCAGATTAGCAGAGTAGGATTTAAGATCTACTGGAAATATTTTGAGAAAATTTGGCTGAAGGATGGCAAAGATTTGAGTGGATAAAAATACTGCTTTTAAGAGAAATTTAGAGCAACTTGAAATCGATTCACTGTAACCAAAATCAAGTTTCAAGAATAAACTTTTGTAATCCACAATAATCTTTGCCATCCTCTATCGAAAAAGTTTGAAAAGCGTATCGGGACATTCACATTTTCTCTCTTCTATCTCAGGGTGTTATTATTTATTTTAGCCGTTTCGTTTTAAAGAAACTTGAAGGTTCAATTCGATTGCCAGTTCAAGTCTGTAAGCCATAAGTGGACTCAACAGCTTTTTAAAACCTCAAGCGTATATTGTATTCAACAGACAACACGCGAAAACCCTATTTTGTTTAATAATAAGTGAAATAAGACTAATTTAATCAGGTGGACAGGATGATTTTAGGGTAAAATTAATAGCCAAACAAAGTGCAAAGGAAAAGCCAAGTTAATTTTAAAATTGTTTCAAAATTTCATTAATAATTCACGAGATAAATATTAATGACCAATAACAAGGAGTACAAATTGTCACATGAGTCGAACCTTTATCCGCGGTAAAACACTAGGATATTTATTCTATTTTCACTAATTAGCCTGCAAGCTCGAGGTTTCCATCTGCAGCTAGTCAGCGAGGGGCGCAGCCCCGAATCAACTATCAAAGTCGATAGAAACCAATTATTTTGGTAGAACCAAGCCACCGTTCTATCAACTTAGCGAACGAGAAAACCGCTGTGAAATGAGAGCATTTTTCTAAGTGAGCAGCGCGCGCACGGTCACCTATCGATCGACGATAGACGGCTCTTGGCTAACCAATCAGAGGGCGAGTTTGCTAATAGACGACGGCTGCCGGGATTATGATAAATACAGATACATGGTTGAGGTCGTGAGGTCTTCACTGATAGGTCCTAACTCTTACTAGTGAGCCTTAAAGGCAGTTTAATTCCATCTCGGATTACCATGCAGGGCTAAGGCCGTCATCTCTCGGGCTTACGGTTTTTATTCTCCACGCTCTCTCTCTCTCTCTCGTTCTCTTTTCAGCCGCGTTATAAACGGGTTTAAAGAAGGAGTAATACAGTTCCTCTTGAAACGACTGTACCCTGATTAATTGCACTCATCGATACAGTAGCTCTATTGTTTTTGTACTGCACGTTCTAAAGGTTTTGTATTGTTGGGTAAGCCAATGCTGTGGCTCGTTTCGAGCGTCACAGGTCGACGGCTCTAAAGAAGCTCTTTTAGTGAAAATAACGCCAGGATTTGACCCAATCGCGTTTCAGCTTCGCATAATCTCTTCGGTGTCCTGTAATAATTCTCCTCTTCCGGCTAAGACTGGGAGATGGCAACCACTGCCCCTATAAAGGCCCTAAGTTGGCAGACCTATATGCGGCCTAATATATAGGTATTTACGAGCAGCCCAGCTTCGACTTCATTTAAAAGAAGTAGTCATGTATCAAGGCGAAAAAAGTGCCTATATAGTTTCTTGCAAGTTTTATAGCTATGAACATTATACACAGTTTGCGAGTTGTTTGTGCATGTGGAGGAGGATCATTACAGGGGTGTGCAGCTTTGCCTTTTTAGTAACTTCCAGAAGGTCTTGCAGTCTCGTACTTTTGCAAATTGATCTGCATAATAATATTTTGCTTTGGCTTGTCTGACTTCATATGTTACTTCGTTTCTGATGGCATTGTATCTTTGTGTTATGTCATTATCATTTAACTCTTCCAATTCATTTAGTAATTTGTAACGCAGGTTCATCTTGTGTCTGGGTTTTCCAGTAAACCATCGTAGCGACTGACTTCAGACTTTAGTTTGACGTGGTGGCATTATTGCAAATATTCTTAGTCAGTATTGGTATACGTATACTTAGTATTCGTATTCTTTGTATTCATATTCTTAGTAATCGTATTTTCAGTATTATTCCTATTCTTACTTATTCTTAGTATTCTTATTAAGTATTATTCTTAGCATACATTCGTATTTGTAGTATACGTATTCTTAGTATTTGTATTCTTAACATTCTTATTCTCAGTACTTATTCTTAGCCGTATTCTTATTCTTAGTATTCGTATTCAGAGTATTCGTATCCTTAGTATTCGTATTCTTACTACTTATTCTTAGTATTTATTCTTAGTACTTATTAGTACTTTGATTCTGCTTAGTATTCGTATTCCGAGTATTCATATCCTTAGTATTCGTATTCTTAGTACTCATTTTTAGTATTCGTATTCTTAGTAGTCTCATCAGTTCCTGGTATTCATATTCTTATCATTCTTATACTTAGTATTCTTATTCTTTTTAGTACTTATTCTTAGTATGCTTATTCTTAGTATTCGTATTCTCAGCATTCTTATTCTTAGTATTCGTAATCTTAGTATTCGTATTCTTAGCATTCTTAGTACTCATTTTTAATATTCGTATTCTTAGTACTTATTCTTGATTTGATGTGTACCCACAATTTCCTTGGTGGATCAGCTTTCATGGCAACATCAAAACGAACAAAAGAAATTCCCTTGACATTTCCTGAGCATTTGCTATTATCGCACTTCGGCCATCTTGGATTGAAAGCGAGGCTACCGGGTTGTCGGTCACGTAGAGGTTACTATTTGCTCTGTTGTTGGTCGCATAAAAAGCTACTACTTCATCTCCACTTCTGTAATTCCAATTGTACAAATAATAGCCAGAAAAGAAGATCTAGGGATTCTTTTCACATATTTGATTCCAATAAATAGCTGAGAAAGCGATGGAATTTGAAAATACGCGGAGATGTCGACCCACACTTCAGACTTCGATAAATATCCAGAGGCAGAGTAAGTAAAAAACAGAATTAATACTTCTTCGTTTAAAGTGCGACAGGTTCCCTCAGACTCACAGCTAGCAGCGGTTTCTACAGGTAAAATAAGAAGAGAGAAACCTCACCTAGCAGGGCGAATCAGGAACATGTTAAATTATTGTTATACACGTGCACCTATATGAGCCACCACTCTATTATTATTATTATATTTTGATAATTCTTAATTCACGTGTACATGGCATTAGTTTCATTTAGATGCGACGTTGATAGTTATTTTTAATTTTACGAATACGACAATAATAAATTGCACTAATTTTGAACAAGTGTCATGACCATCTGTACGAAAATTTTAATGTGTGAATAATACATTTTGTGTAAAATATATACACTGTATCATGTGGCCCGCGTCAGACAAAAAGGGCCCGGACGACATTCAAGTTAAATAATTCCTACAACGGTGTTCCTAATAATAGGTTGAAGATTGTATTGTATTCTTGACGAGAAGCGCTACATTTCATTCCTAACAATAAATGTCAGTTTCAAGAAATCGACAACAAAAATCAGGGGTGAAATTTACGTAATTTTGATGCAAGGGCCCAATTACAAATATGACCACAAAAATTAGGAATCCTGTCAGAGGGGATGATTTCGATGTATGACATTAATTTATACCTGCTCGCATTAAAGAGTAAAAAATTATGCGGGTATCAGCGGCCATCCCGAGGGGGCGGCCCCCGGGCACCCAGAGGCATTTGTCACAGCAGCCATGACAAATACATGCTAAAACCCCTCGGGTGGGGCAGACAATTGTGACAAAAAACCCCACCCCTGGGGCAACCTGGGCAACATATTATAAGTATTAGAAGCTAAACGTTTTAGAAGTGTCAAAAATCTTAATAGTTTTATACAAATATTATCCTTTATTTCTTTGTTCTGTCTTCCGACAGTGGTGGCTTTAATTTAATCTCTTAATTTGAATGATAATGATATGACTTACCTCAAGGACAAAGAAGTCGAAGAACGTCGATCGATCGAGCGAACCGCTGAAATTTGAGACAGCAGATTACGTGCAAACCATGTGGGTATACACACTATGCATAACTCGCGCGGTCACAACACGAAAAAGAGGCCAGTAGGTCCTCTGGAATGTTGAAGTTGAAATGCTAGCAGGAAGTGTGAAACGTGTTGAACATGATTGTTTAGTTGAAAAATGTTTCTTTATAGTACAACCAGCCAGGCGCATAGCAAATTAACGGCATTGTTTCACTGAACATTCCTTCAGTGCATTTCACAATCTCCCCGGGCGCTTCAATTTCAACATTCCAGAGGACCTACTGGCCTCGTTGACATGCTAGTTACCAGGACTTATGCATAGGGTCTATGTCCCCGGGGTATTTTGACGAAAACGCAAAAGCGCTCTAATGCCCCGCGTGTAGGGCATGTTTTGCTACAAATCCCCTGCTAAGCCCCTGGGTTGCCCGTGGGTTGCCCGTGGGTTGCCCCCTCGTGCTGGCCGCTGATACCCGCATTAATATGATGAACAAGATGATCACTTTTTGGCTAGAAAACTTCTTTTCTGCAGTCATTCTACGCCCCGTAGCTCATAATATGATTTTAGCAATAGTACAAGTTACACCTTGAAACAATCATCTGGTGATAAGGAATCATTTGCGCCTGCTAAAATTGTGATCACACCCTCGTATAAAAATATCGTAAATTTCGTCTTCGATTTCACCGGTCAATTTCATGAAATCAACACTACTTGTTAGTAGCACAATGTCGCGCTCGCGAAGCATATTGTAATCGCACCACAATTAAGTATATAAAACATGGTACAATTTCAAAATACATTTACAAATTATGTCTTCCGGGCCCTTTTTGCCTGACGCGGCCCATGTATTTGTACTGAATCAAAGTGAAATATTTTGGGAGATTTTATTAGAATGGTCATGGGTGTTATGAAATGATATTTATCACTGTAAAAGTTCTGATATGAAATGAAGCTTTATTTATTAGTTTTTTTAGGAACTTACACATAGAAACAGGCACGTCCTGCTATTTGTCGCTAAGAGTCATTCCAGTTAATCTGGGATTTTCATGTGTGATTTTCTTAGTAAACCATGATCACCTCAGTTTTTCATTGTTTGTTCAGGGACATTTGAACTCTAAATTCCCTCATCAGCATGCATACTTGTTCTAATTTTCCCTCGTTAACATGCAAGAATGAAAATTAGAAGGGCATGCATGCTGACGGGGGTTATGGCAGGTCATTATAAAAATTAGTCCCTAGCAGGGTGAAATGCCTGTCAACCCTACCTATTTTAGGGCTCAAGAAAGATCTTCTCTTCATTTGTCAAACACGCTTCTCCCATACATGAGATAATTATACTTAAAACCACAAACATGACATGATTAAACTCCATGCATGCATGCTCCTTGAGTATTTAGTCAGCCACATATTACATTTTATTTTTACATTTTACTTGACATTTTATTTATTCGTCACAAAAACAACACACTTACCCCAAGGGAAGTCATGCAGGGTCCAGACAACCAATGGTGCCGAATCAAGCATAATAACAAAATGTTTTTAAAAACAATTCAACTTAGCCTCCTCCACAGGCAACTCTAATATTTGCTCGCCCTCTTACCACAGGAAGCCCAGTTTCACATCTTTTTCCCCTCATTTTTTTCAATTATAATTAGGAGTTGCCTGCGGAGGAGGCTAAACTCGACTATGGTATCTTTAGTTTAGGCAGAGAAAAACTAAAGTTCTCTGAGATTAGTTTTATTAGTTGGTGATAATAGTATTACAAAGTGATAGCATGACATTTCAGGAAATTAGCTAGTGATTAAATTTCCCCTCGAGCCTTGGGAGGGAGGATTTATGCAAATTCTCTCTAATCCCCCTCGGCCATAAATCCTCCCTCTGCTCTTGGGGGAAATTTGATAACTAATTTCCCTTATGCCATGCTAAAAATATTACTTATAATAATAATAATATTTTGGAGTTTAGACCGATTTTACTTACCAGTAACCTGACTGCAAGGTCTATTCGATTTTATTAAACAGGTTTTAAAAATCTGCTCTATCTGCGAATAAATTGAAATCAAGCTATCCTCCATAATTTATGTGGCTTGGCTTGGAAAAGAAATAATATTAATTATAATAAATTGATAAAAAGGATGTAAATGATGTTCGAGTACCCATCCAGCTAGTTACATGTAGGTTAATTCTAAAACAAAAATCATAGTTGCATGCAATGATTATGCCAGAAGTATATAATTGTACAAAATGTTGTAATATACCAAAACAGACAGCCGAGACAGTGTTAGGGTCTGGCAGTATTTATTAACATAATAAAAAATCAATATCAACTTCAATTATAAATTATGGAAATTACAATCATATATATGATTGTACAAAGTTTGAAAACTAAAGTTAAGTGATTTAAAAAAAAAATGGTAGTGATTATTAGCACTGTCATCAACATCAATATTGTTTTGCATTAATATCATCACTAGTAACATTTCCATTGTCACTATCATCATTGTACATTGTCAAATGACCCATATCTCATTTTCTCTAGGAGTGATTTTGGTCAATTTCTGAGTAGCCATTTGTTGATAATGGCCCAACATTGTAAGTAAGTTACTGTCATTATCATCATTTCAATTACATACAAGCATACACTATACATATATAATGATATATGTATCAGGAGCCATTATTATATGTATATATGATATAATTACAGTACCAATGCAATATTATCAGCCATCCATGCAAGTGAACCCTTTTGGTTCATTAATAATGCATTTTCTGAAATCCTCATACAAACCTTCTAAAAACCTAACCCAAAATTTTCCAAAAACCCTAACCATTTCCAACCCAAAAGAACGAGTACACCCGAGCTATAAATTATGAAGGATTTTTCACAGGTTTTGAAGTGATCATTTGAAGTGGCAGGGTATTCTGCATTGAGGTTTCTCTCTCTTGATTTTACCTGTAGAAAATGGACTTGTGCTATCTGTGAGTTTGAGGGAACCTGTCACTATTTAAGCGAAGAAGTATTTATAATCAGCTGTTTTTTTACTAGGCTCGGTTTCAGCCGTTGGGGTGTCGTTTCTCCAAGCCTCCGCCCACGGCTGGGCGCGCCACAGGCAGCCCAAGCTGTAAATATCTAGCTAATACTTACAGCGTTTGTATGGGAATTTCAACGAGCTAGAAATACGAAAGCATTAATAAATAAAATGCCTTACCTTGCTTCCATTTAAGATATAGAAAACATTTCCCGTGTTTCTATAGAGTTATAGAAACACGAGTGGGAGTTTGGGAGAACGAGAAATGGCAGTGGGAACACGAGCCCGAAGGGCGAGTGTTTCCACAGCTATTTCGAGTTCTTCCAAACTTCCACAAGTGTTTCTATAACTCTATAGAAACAAGGGGAAAATGTTTTCTATTTCCTTTATAAAATAAACGAATATAAGCACGGAAACGCTCGCTTAATTTGATAACCAAAACGTAAATTCTCACAACTAGCTCAAGCGCGCGCTCAACTGTCTATGTTTCTATAGAGTTATAGAAACACGGCTTACAACCAATCAGAGCGCGCGTACTATCGAAACTATTTTATAAAGTGTATTACTTGCTGTCTGTGTGGTAACAGGGTTGATATGAAGCGAATTTAGCGAGTTTTCATTTCCTCTGCTCCCCTTCCTTAGAAACAATCTATTTTCTAAAGAAGGGGAGCAGAGGAAATTTCTAGCTCGTTGAAATTCCCATACAAACGCTGTAAGTATTAACTAGATATTTAGAGCTTGGGCTGCGTAAACGTGGCCTGAGTCAGACGTGATCAGTTTCCTCTCTTATAACTCTTTTAATATGGAGTCGTCCGTCTTTTTTTCTCCGACCAGTAAAGGCAGCACTAATTTTCTTTGAAGTAAGAATGGCTACCTGGTCTTGCATAGTCAAAGAAATGACTGAACATTACGGGTTTCGCGACCTTCGAGCTTGGTACAAGTCCCGTACAAGTGACGGTTTCCCAAGTGACTTTCCAAACCCGGTGCGTACTGACACAGTGTCTTCACCCAAAACTAACTCTCTTACTGGCGCCTACTGCTTTCTTGTGTGAATCCTTGAATTATTCGAAAGCAAACTTTTCCAAAGAAAATTTAAACGCATTTCTGAAAAGCAATCCAAAACTTCTGGTCCGGCTTTGAAAAGTTTACAATATAAAATTGCAAATAAATTCAGCGACAGGATTTTAGTGGCAAGTTTTTGAGTGGCTAAAAACCGACAATGCCTCAGCTCGCGCGCCCACGCACAGCGGTAAAACGTCTGCGCATGTGTCAAAAGTCTTGCAACAACAACCTATTCCAAAACAAATTCAAAGCGAGCTGGCGGCTGTCACTGTTCACACACCCGTTTTCAAACCTTGAGAACTTGTTTGATAAATTACGAATTTTTTTGGTAAACTCACAGTTTGAAGTTTGTTCAATTTCCCGTCGACTGTGAAAATAAAAAGCTTAACTTTCACGTATTTTTCTTAACTTTTTGGGGTAGAAGTTCACTGTAATAGGTTTTAAGGTAAATTTGCGCTACCGCCCACCAGACTGACCGTAATACGCACGCACAGACGTTTGACCGCTGTGTTGCGTGCCCAGAGCCGTGAGTGGGGAGAGCAACCTCGTTCCCAGGGGTCTTTAGGCGCGTAAAGACCCCTGGGAACGAGGTTGATCGCGGGCTCACCGAAACCCCCACGGTTGGAACAACGCGTCATCTCTCTTAGCTTGACTATTATCATCAATTGTCAAAATCGCTAGAATTGATTATAATCATCATTCTAAGACAAACCCTAACCCGAACTACAAACCAAACCCCAACCATCGGTCGGACGAGTTCACGGGTAAACGACGGGTTCTCACTCACCTAGAGCTAGGGTTCACAGGTAAACAAGAAAGGTAGGTAAACGAGAGAAAACATTTTTTTGAGCGCTCCTACTCGGGCTCGAACTCGTAACCGTTTGCGTGTAGTGCTTGGTAGTACAGACGTCATGACCACTACACTAAGCGCGTCTACCGCCGTTCGGAATTTGACAATTGTTTATCTTTATACTTGACTAGTTTTAACCTCGAGGTTAAATTGAGGATTATAATCAATTCTAGCGATTTTGACAATTGATGATAATAGTCAATCTAAGGAAGATACCGTGTTGGCTGGAAACCGATCAACCTCGTCCCCAGTGTCTTCTCGATCAGATCCAAGATGGCGGCTACCCGAGAGAAGACCCTGGTAAAGGCTGAACTGTCACGTATTCTGATTGTTCTAACAATGCTTTTTATTGGCCAAACGGACCGAGTCCAGAGAGGTGAACTTGTATGTAGATTCGATTGCTCAAATTTTATCAATAAAACGATTTTAAATAACCTTAAAACACGTTGTGTAGGTGGAACAGTAGATGAAGTGCATTACTGGGTAGTTTTCTGGTAAGGTTCATCAGTGGAAAAGCCAGGAGAAGCCGTTAAACCTGAACATGTGCTATCGGTCGCTTCGCTAACGGCTTTTTAGGATTCTCTTGTAGCTTAGATACATCCTGGTAGCTTTCCACTGTTTCTTTATCCAAGTAAACTCCATTTTCTTCTCGCTTACTCCGGATTGGGATACCTATGGTTTGTACACGTCATGAACTATTCCCATATTTAGCTTGGCCGACATCTTAGATCGCCAAATCACGTGACGAAATCCAGCCTTTACCAGGGTCTTCTCTCGGGTAGCCGCCATCTTGGATCTGACCGAGAAGACCCTGGAGACGAGGTTGGAATTTAACTCGTGGGCGCGTATGCGCAGGAACGAGTTTTTGCCCTAGCCAGCCGATGCTGTTCGGAATACGAGCGAGGAAGCCTCGGGGACGATTTGAGGCATTGTGAGCTGTCGGGCGAGTAGCATTCAGAGCTGCAGAAGTGTTTTACACGGAGACTACACACTGTGATGGCAGAAAAATCAACTTTATGAAATGATGGACTTGTTTACAAGGTTCTGTATTGCACAGAAGGTTTGGTTTCCCGGGAATATTTGGCCACTTGATTCGCAAACATGTCTCACGCCGAAGTCTAGCGTTGAACGGTCCTTGAAGGCCGGGTTGAAGGGGATGAGTTCCGGCTCGAAGGCAGAATAAAATACTGGTGAGTGTAATAAATCACAAATATAAATGTATAGTTTAAAATTGTACCTCAATTCTAAAGTAGAATTAGAATCCGTTTACTCTTATTTACAAGTATTTGATTGAGTGCGTGTTCTTCGTGAAATTTTATGGCTGCTTTCCGAGATCATTCCGATCCGAAGTACACACGTGTAAGATCACAATGAAATGAGACCTTTCCCACGGTAATTCCAAGATGTCGATCACTTTATATTTTACTGGGCCTTCTGCCAACGAAATGAGACCTTTCTCGCGGTAATTAGGCGTTACAATCTCAAGATGTCGATCAGCTAATATTTTACTGGGCGTTCTGCCAACTCAGGGAAAGCCCAGGAACGAAAAATACAGGTATTTTTTTATATAGAAGCTCTGAAATGCCATTTTCAGCTATTTCAGATAGGTTACATGCGTAAAACGTATGTAAAACTCCCCAAATTAATGGTTAAGCGAGTATTTTCTAATCTTAAGTTTCTATTATTCTTCACTAGGTTATTTGGTGGTGGTGGTGGTGGTGGGGGGGGGAGGGGGGGGGGGGGGGGGGGGGGGAGGGGCGTTGATAACTTACCGGGCCCGGTAAGCAATACGTTTTTAGCATTTTTAACGGTATTACCGGGTCCGCTAAATTATCGGGGCTTTCGAGAAACGGGCCCCTGCAACCAGTTTTTAAAATGGATCAGTCATCTCATTTGTTCTGAAGAGCGCGCAAGCTTTATTTCAGCTCTGAAGTTTGGATGATATCTATGTTTCGCGAGGGTTTTCTTATCTACTAGTGTCCTCGCGCGCTCAGGGGCATTAAGGCATGGGTCTAAAACTATTTCAATATGGCCGCCGCAAATCAAGAGGGGGTGGTCTATCTCTTCGTGCCTGTTAGATATAGTCTTTGCACTTTTACAGATTCCATAAAGTCACAACCTTGATACCTTGTTGTGGAAGTTTCCATGGAAACGTGTTATGTGACCTTTGAACTCTAATTTTAAGGAAAATTGGGAAAAGCCTCCTGGAGGTCGGTAAAACTTGTTAATATAGTGGATATTTTCATGCAAGTGAATCAAGGTTAGTGCACACGTTCCTGCTCCAATTTGAAAAGTTGGTTATTTTAAGGGGAAGGCAATTTAAGGCAATTGTTAAATTTGATATCCTCAAATTTCCACCGAATTAACAGACATTCCAATGATAACCAACTTTTCAAATTGGAGCACCGAAGTGTGCCCTAACATTGATTCATTGGCATGAAAATATCTATTATATCAACAACTTTTACCGACCTCCAGGAGGCTTTTCCCAATTTTTCTTAAAATTAAAGTTCAAAGGTCACATTACACGTTTCCATGGAAACTGTCACAAAAATGTGTTAAGGTTGTGACTTTATCAAATATGTCAAAGTGTCAAGAATATATCTCACAAGCACAAAGAGATAGACCACCCCCTCTTGATTTGTGGCGGCCATATTGGAGACCCATGCCTTAATGCTACTGCTTAAGTAGTAAAGGGTCTGCACGTGTGTGAAAGCTTGCAAGTTATGCATAAACCTGTTTTACCAGATGTACAGCTTAATGACGTAACGTAAAAATCGTACGCCCAAACGAACCTTAAAACGAATTTTAAAGTATTTTAGAATTATGAAACTAACCAAATTTGACGATGTTCGTTTTAAGACAGTAAGACTTAACTGTCCAAGAAGAAATATCCAGGTTAAAATCGAAAACAAGTGAATTCTAGGAGATAAAAGTTCTCTCTAGTCAATGACTAAATAAACAAAATGACATACAGCTTATTCACTGTATCGCGTGAACTTGCGTAACTTATACACGCAGAAGTTCTACTAAATCTCTACGGGTTACTGGAAGATAACAACAGGATGCAAAACTACACCAAGGTTAAGATTGATTGACAACCAATAATTACTAAGCTAGTATTACCCTGGGAAAGAGACTAACTTCAGCAAGGTAAAATATTTTCAAAGACACATTTAGAATAAAAAGAACTCAGTTGAAATGCACGAGATAAACGTGCATTGATTTAAAGAGGGATTTTTCTCGGTAAAAGTAGTAAAAACTGAGTTTAACTTAGGTTAAATACTAAGTATAGGTTTTTGTGGGAACGCCTTATACAAACAACATATGTTGAAACTTAAGAAGAACGTCCGTAGGAATTGTTATCCTAACTACAATTTAATTACCTATGTCACCATTTTATCCCTTAGTTACATTAATGTTACTTTCCAAGAAGGCTGTCAGGACGCTCTGGCGCCATAATGACAGCTTTCTTTGCAACGAAACCTGCGATGTCACTTAATTTCGCTAATCTCGAGCGCCGATAATTACGTATCCAATTAGGAAACGTATCCTTTTAATTTTCCTTTTATCCGTAGTTTTGTTTTACCATTAATATTTAATTTGAGGAACTGATATATTCTCGGAACATTACTAGCGAATCCTCAAGACTGGATTCCAAATCAAACCTTTAACTCTACCTCTCCTATTAATTATATTTTGAATATATATAATCTAGCTGTGAGCTGCTAGCTTGCTACGTTTGGCCGAACGTTAAATAACTGGCCGTAGTCGCTGTACAGTATCCCTAAACCAACCTCAAATGTCAATAGTGACATTTGTGTCAGAAGAGGAAACTCCACAGTAATTACCCTAGTGGCCAAGATATTGATTACATGTATACATTAAGAAAACCACTATTCCTTGGCTTTTTATAAGGCCAATAATACTCTAAAAGAGAAACACCAAAAAGTGGTTTTTATTTCCTTTTTTTATCGTGTAACATCTAGGTACATGTAACTTTCATTACCTATCCTGAAAGTTGTCACATCATCAACAGTACATCTCATTGTTACACCAAATAGCATGAAAGTTAAATGGCAATATGAACTTCACTACTAACAACAAAGTTAAAGATTACATGGCTCCTGTTCATTCCAAGCATAATGGACCAGTGTTGTATACTTTTCAGATAAAGGCTTTTCTTAGCAATCCACTAACTTCGTCACTACATCCACGAGTTCACCATTGGGTGCCTATGTTTTTACCCACTCTGGATATTTATCGAAGCCTGGAGTGTGGGCCGACAATATCCGCGTATTTTCAAATTCCATCGCTTTCTCACTCAGGGGCGTTAAGGCATGGGTCTCCAACTTTTCAAATTGGAACAGCAACGTGTGCATTAACCTTGATTCACTTGCTTGAAAATATCCACTATATTAACAACTTTTACCGACCTCCAGGAGGCTTTTCCCTGTTTTCCTTAAAATTAGAGTTCAAAGGTCACATTACACGTTTCCATGGAAACTGTCACAAAAATGTATTAAGGTTGTGACTTTATCGAATCTGTAAAAGTGCCGAGACTATATCTAACAAGCACGAAGAGATAGACCACCCCCTCTTGATTTGCAGCGGCCATATTGCAATAGTTTGAGACCCATGCCTTAATGCCCCTGAGCAGCTGTTCATTGGAGGCAAATACGTGAAAAGAATCCCTAGATCTTCTTTTCTGGTTATTATTTGTACAATTGGAATTACAGAAGTGGAGATGAAGTAGCTTTTTCATCCAAACTCGCGACCAACAACAGAGCAAATAGTAACCTCTACGTGACCGACAACCCGGTAGCCTAGCTTTCAATCCAAGATGGCCGAAGTACGGTTTTTGGGCAAGTGCAGGAAATGACCGCAAGCTGTTCATGTGGAACACACGCGATGTTTATCTAAGTGCCTCTTTCACTCCAGTCTGTCACGAATTTTAAAAATGGTAGGCTAAGCTACAAATTTATCGAAAATCGCCTAAATTCCGTTGCGGAAATTCCCAAAAAACTCAAGGCAATACTGAACGAAAGGACTTGCCTAAATTTCCAAACAAATCGTCAGCAATTTGTAGCTAAGTCTACAGCATAGCTGGATTTCGTGCATCACAGAGTTTTTTTAACTCGAGCGAGTTAGCTGGAAAACTGATCCAACTGAATTCGAATCCTCAATGATTTTTGTTTATAATTCCCGCGAAAGTTTACTCGGATCAATGGTTCACCTTGGGGAAATAGAGCGGTTTCGATTGAATGTCGAAAGCAATCCGTGATTGCTTTGGTTGTGCGTTTGCTCAGTTTTCCTATTGGTTGTGGAAAATGCTCAGGTGCATGAAGGCCTGGGTCTCAAAATGGCCGCCGGCAGATCAATACGACGTTGTAGTCTCTTTCTCATCAGTTTTCTTAAAGCTTGGATTTACAAACTCGAGCTGAAAGCGAGTTGTAAATCCTATAAAGATCGGATGCAAATTCTTTGTCGCACTTATTAAATGACAGACAGACAGACATACATACTTTATTTATACACGGTTAAAAACATCAGTACAAAGCTATATACAATTTAAAAACAGTGTATAACTCAATATACACAATCTAAAAACAGTACATAACTCAATAAAAACTGGTTTACGTGTTTGCCGTGTGGGAGTCCGGTGATGAGAATAGGTCGTCAACGCCCCTCTTGAAACTTGAGAGGGACGTTAGGGTTCTCAGTTTATTGGGAAGCCCGTTCCATAAGGCAGCTCCAGAATAGCTAAAGCTGCGTTTTAGGTAGTCAGTTCAGTTTTGGCTTTGGTATAGAAGTAATTTGTTGTTAGAATCTCTCATGTCGTAACTCGAGTATCGCCGATAGGAAAACATCTCTTGCAAATATGCTGGAGTGCGATTGTTTAAGGTTTTGTACATGACATGTGCTTTGTTCGTGCAACTGCAATTTTATCCCAACCAAGCATATTGAGTAATGGGTCTGAGCTGGTGTCATAGCTAGATATTGTTACTGCCCTAGCCGCACGATTTTTGCAACTTATCACTTAGTTTTAGACTAAGCCAGTCCCATACAGCACTGCAATATTCAAAGTGAGGTTCAATCAACGCTTTGTATATTTTGATTGCAGTATCCTCCGTAATAAAAGGTCTGACACGCTTTAGAGCGCCAATACCAGAGGATATCTTTTTTGAGATCATATCAATGTGCTTGGTCCAGGACAGTGTTTCATCGATATTTAGTCCGAGGGATTTGCTGGAATGGACTTTACTAATTTCTTTTCCCTCAATATGTACACGGACGTCACAGTTAGCTTGTGTTTTGAGTCTCTGTCGTGAACCGATGACCATAAACTCCGTCTTGGCTATATTTAGACTGAGCTTATTGGCCCTCAACCAGTAGTTGACATTTACTAATTCTTTATTGATTATCAGTTTTTCAAGTTCAGCGTTAGTAGGAGCAGCAAAGCTTATGCAAGTGTCGTCAGCGTACATACGAGAGTATCCATCATTTAGGCAATTTGGAAGGTCGTTTATGTATATTAGAAAAAGTAACGGGCCAATTAAGGATCTGCGGGACGCCACAGGTTATTGAACTTGGGGTAGATAAATGGCCGTAACACTACATAGCTGACTTCTATGAGATAGGTATGATTCGAACCAGTTTAATGAATTATGGTCTAATCCGTATTTTGCTAGTTTTTGGATAATGGTGGTATGGTCAATAGTGTCAAAGGCCTTCTTTTAAGTACTGTTTAAAACACGAACAGCAGTGTTTTATCAAGTTTAAAAATTCGAGGGCGAAGCCCGATAATTTTTATACTTGATAAAACACGTGCTTTGAGTGTTTTAAACAGCTATGAAAGAAAGACGCACATCTCAAGGGAATGGTTACTTAATGAACCATTGTATTCACAACGCCATGCAAAATATTCGAGTAATCACCGCCTGTAATTACGAACATCTCAAGGGAATGACATGAAGAAATTACCATACTATGTTGTTTGAAGCGGCGTTTCGCAATGCAAGAAGAACCTGCACTTGAAGGATTTGGTGTCGTGGTTTACCTCGATAAAGTTCAAGACTTGGAAAGCGATGTGACTGACATGACGGCAGACTCTAAATTTTTGACTCCGGCACAAAATATGTAAGTTTAATGCACGTTTTTATTATTTTACGGCTTTGAGTTTGGTTTAATAATTGGAACTAAACAGTGGCTCGGTAAACAATTATCTGTGTGTCTCGGTAGTCTGCTGATATTAGTAAATTTAGTGCAAAATTTATTATCTAGGTACCTTATGTTCCGTGTACTTTTTGTTATCTTTATCAGTGAATTCTTAATTAGGATGAAACTTTATATATAATTTCATGTTCATTAGTATTCTTTATATAAAACGTTCATCCTAATTAGCAATTCAATGAGAAAGCTGAAACATCAATAGAAATTCCAGTCTCAATCATTAACCCCGTTTCCCTCTGGGACAGAATTGAAATCCCTCCGCGGGCCTTTTAGAATGATGAGATTTTATCAGGTATAAATGAGCATGCACGTGACTGATTTGCTTCATCTGATTGGACAAAATGCGCATTAATTATTCATGAATTTTGAAGTCGATAAAGATCACACCATTAAGAAAGCCTTTGTCAATATGGACACACCAATCATTTGTCGCCTCGAGCATTGCAGTGGGAGTGCTGTGTAGTGACCGAAATCCAGATTGACTATTTGTAAGCATGTTATTTTCATTAAAATATTGGTATAACTGATTATGTATAACTTTTTCGAATATCTTAGCAACTAGGGGGATGACTGATATTGGTCGATAGTTGTTCAGGTCCGATTTTGTGCCCTTCTTGAAGACAGGGGAGACCCGAGCTATTTTCCAGTCTGCAGGAAAAATACCCATAGATAAGGACCGATTGAGAATTGTTGTTAAAGAGGGAGCAATGATATCCCCAGCCATTTTAAACAGCTTTGAAGAGATTTTATCTAAGCCCGTTGCTTTCTTAACATCAATTTTACGTATCAGTTCGATTATTTGTGAGATTTCTATTTTCTGGAAGGAGAACGAATGGCTGGTGTTATCCATATAAGATAGTGGGTCAACATTTGTAGGAGAGATTTCACGTGCCAAGTCCTCCAATTTTCGTGAAGTGTGTTAAAAGCCTCCGCGATGTTGGTAGAAGAGTTAACGAGTTGATCACCAACTTTAATTTCAGCAACAGTATATTGCTTGCTTTGACGATTTTGCAATTCGTTTACGAGTTTCCAAGTTTTTCGTTGGTCATTGACACTTTTCTCTAGGCTCTCCGAGAAATATTTGCGCTTGGCTTGTTTAATAGAATTATTAGTATCATTTCTAGCCTTCTTATATCTTTCCCAAATAGACGGGTCATTTGTGGACGAGCGAGTGTGTTTCAAGAAATCTCTTGCGCGCATTAGGTCGTAAGTTATCCACGGTGATTTTTTGCCTCTAATTCTTTGTTTTCAGCGGCGCGTGTTTGTATAAAGTCATGTTTTCAGTTATTTTGGCGATACTACTTATTTTGGCCGAGAAAATCAAAGCCAAAGTTTATGTAAATGAGGACGAAATCTCAAGTAGAATTAAAGCACAGATGTTTTATTAATTTCCAGTTTTTACTTCATAAATTATTAATGAGTTTGATGAGCAAACATGTAATTTGACCTTTGAACTATACGTGAATTTAATTTTTAAAGCTTCCTGCATTATGTAAAATGTTTGCATGCCGGGAATATTTATGCAAGTGAATCAGATAATCCATAGTTTATAAATTTAACTAGGACACTAGAGAAAAATATTAAACGGTCGTAAATTTCACATTAGCCTAAAGGAGTCTTCCCCATAATACTCGACTCAACTATGGACTATCTCTAATTGGCACGCATAAAAATCTCCGGCATATGAAAATACTTTAACATAATGCAGAAGCCTATAAAATAAATGCTTTTCATTAGAGTTCAAGTCACATTCCATGTTTCCATGGAAACTGTCATGTGTAATTGTGAAGGCGTGACAATCATATTTTTCAAAATTGTATGAACAAATCTTAGAGACTGCCCCCTCTTGATTTGGGGTGGCCATTTTGAGACTCGG
The DNA here is from genome assembly GCA_030867875.1 of Actinernus sp. WN-2022. Classification (NCBI taxonomy): domain Eukaryota; kingdom Metazoa; phylum Cnidaria; class Anthozoa; order Actiniaria; family Actinernidae; genus Actinernus; species Actinernus sp. WN-2022. Next base: position 13,486,677 of record JAOWCC010000019.1, on the reverse strand, counting down.
CTAATTGTTAAACTAAAACAAAAGATGTTTTGGTCCATCAATCATCACGCCATCCAGTGTACTTTTCCTCGCGATTGGCTCAAGTAAAACCAATCGTGAATTACTTAAGTTCGGGATGGGCTGTGTTTTTACTTGCTCGTGATTGGCTACTTACGTGTTTGATTACTTTGGTTTTGCGACACTCAATCGAAACGGCTCTAATTTGCATGTAACCGTAGATGAATTCAACAAGGGAAAATTACCACAGGAAATCACACATACCATGGTGTGGGTAACTACAATTGTATAACTTTATTTAGACACCGTAAAATTAATTAGGCAAAAATTACAACGAGACTATGCGTAAAAAAATGTCATTAAGAATCACTATCATAAAATCTGGCTAGTATCCAAGCACAAAATATACAAATTAAAATAACGTACTTTCCACGAATGCAGTGTATTGCAGACTTCCAACGAATGCCCAGACATTCAAATAAAACCGTTGCGGCCGTGTTGGCGAACTAACATGCAAGAGAAGCCGACGGGAAAAAAATGTTTACGTCCACCAACATAGCGGAAATGACGTAACGTGCAAGTCAGCAATATGAATAGTCTTCAAAGAAGCTGTTCCAGTATAATATATTGCGAAAATCTTTTTATTCAGCTTACCGTAAGTAGAGGCATTTGTCACGTCTCCCTACTGAAATTGCACAATTCTCGCAGCTAGCGAGGTTAGTCATGCTTTAAATCTAGCTGCAAGATTTGTGCAATTTCATTAGGACTCCTAACACTAGGGACCTCAAGCAACCAGGACAGCGGCGGCAGTGACGACGGGACGTAGAAAAAATGTTCTCCCGAAATTTGGTGTTTACTATTTCCAATGTTCGCTTTGAATTGTTTTTCGCAACCAGATTTTCGAAAAATATAATGACTATAGAGTTCCGTTCACGCCGAACGAAAAATTTGATTTACCTTCTACGTTCGCGTTGTCTTTAAAACGTACAATTTGGGGTTTTCACGTTGTTTTTGCAGAGAACGGTGAAAATGTAGGCGACTGCGTGCATTTTCACGTGCAGTTACTGTATTTTGTAATTAAGGCTATTGTTTTATGTCGTGGTTGCTTAAGGTCCCTACTATAAATGTCTCACTTACGGCAAGCTGACTTTCGCAATATATTATACTGGAACAGCTTCTTTGAAGACATCAGACATATACATGGCATGTATGGAATGTAGATCCACCCCCCACGAAAACCGCCGTTCAGTGTAATTTAACGCACTCTTTCTAAAAAAACACTTAATATGAATATCCAAATCGTGTGCCATAAATTTCCTAATGAATCCATAGCGATATGTACAATTATACAAGTGAGGGAGATTCATGATACCAGTTTGCTAAATAGACTATTTTGCGTCAAAAATACAGTTCGTTCCGGGACGAGTTCTCCCGGTTCCCACTTTTAGCTATGTATGTTATTGCGATATTGTTTACATGATACGACATGTTATACCGGAACGAGTGAGTTCACTACGGTTCTTGTACCGGATCGAAAGTTTTGTTCATGTAAACACTCCCTAAGGGACTTATTTCAACACAAGGTGACTAATACAACTTTTATTCATATCAATGCTGACATACAAATGTCTGTAGTGTTTTAAAAGTACCCGCACTATAAAAGGATTCTCGCCCTTTGAGATTCTAAATTTGACAAGTTTTCTATTTGAATTTCGCGCGATAACAAATGTCAGAGATAATTCAAGAAGCGGTGCATCAGATGTCGCAGAGATGCTTGCTTGACAAAGGCTGACAAAGGAGACGCTCACTTTACAACTGAAGATGTCTTCAACCTGGCGAGGCCCTTCTAAAGTGCGGGTCCTTGTTTGAGATAACTAAGAAAATGCTTTCCCTCTCACTCATAAATAACTTAGTAAAATTTCGATAGTCATCCTATAAGCAAATGTTTCACTTGTATGAGAAACCAAACTACATCGTAGGATGCAAACGAAGTGGAATATCCAGTATAAATGAGCAATTTAAAACGTAGGCGAGTGAATCAGCTCAAGTTAAATTGCGTAATTGGTTATATTCTCAGATGGCCGCAGCATGACAAATTATTATACATTGAAGTCACAATCTCGTTTTTGAATGGTTGAAAAGAGTCCCAGAAATCTCAGTGTCTGCAATATCTTTTTAACGCAAAATAAAACAGAAAACTCTTTAAAAACTCTTTCGATGGGCTCTACATAAATGGAAATGAGTATTGCAAGCTCAATTTGGATGAGAAAAACTTCAAGCCATATTTAAGTATTCACATCAACAGTATCACAAAATCATGATGCAAGTACTAATTTCTTGAAACCATAGTTAATAGAGTGGAATGGTTAGGAAACCCGGCAAACTTCAAAAGGGCTAACAAAGGCGCTGCGATTTAGGTTGGAAGGGGTAAGACAAAAGATTGTGCACGATCATAGTTCATTAGCGTTCCCTGAACGACTGAACTCACACGTTTCTATTGGCTGATTGATTAACATGTTGGAATTTCTATTGTGTTTTGTGCACGGTAGTGGTTGAAAAAAGCTAACAAAGACATATAACAAAGAAGGTCCCTGAGTTTCCTAACCATTCCACTCTATTAACTATGTTGAAACCTAACACGATTTCGCCCAAATCAATAAAATGCTTAAGTTAACGAGCAGTAGACTCATTGTATAAATGGTGTTTGAATAACTATTGTTGAGGAATCTTTAGTCTCACATTCATGTGAACACGCTTTTGTGTGACAACGTGAACACGAGGCTGAAGTCTCCACGACAATACCTATTGAAATTGGACGTTATTTATGCAATGGGTCTCTAAAGCTCGGTTCATTATCCTGCCAAAAGCACCAGCGTTTATCGACCATAAGGATGAAAACCCCTGGCTGCTCCACGACCAAACGATTCACCGCCACTGAAAGATGCTCCAGCGCCACTTACTCCACAGGGCTCGGGAGTTGGATAACCAGGGTAGTTGCTCTCTGCTGAAAAAGAATTTCTAGCTGGTCCGTACTGGGAGTCCTGTTGCTGGTAATTACCAAGACCTATTGAGTAAACAATATGAAATGATAAATATCATTGAGGTAATATCATGATCTCCTCAATTTCTTTCATCAGCATGTGCAAACTTCAACTACATTTCCCTTGAGGGAAATAGAGTGTGAGGGAAATAGAGTGAAACACCATACGGATGAGTGAACATTAGTAGAGACATGCCTACCAGTGGAACAGGTTACGGCAGGACAGGAGTCTGGTCTATGCTCCGACTGCCACCTTTTCCTATGACCTGTGGCGTCCACTCAAGTTCTAGCTTTTCTCTTGATATTTCGATCACCTTTCTTCCATGTGGGATACTCGTAAAACCATAACCGTGACGTATTAAACTCTACGCATGCTCCTTGAATATTTAGCCAACCACAAAATCAGAAACCAGACGAAACTGGATCATTGTGCATGGTTTGCTGTGTAACTGGGAGACAACGAGAACCAATCAAATTACAGAACGAAAACAAAGCATGTCAACTAACAGTCATTTGAGCCGATCAGCGTAGAGTACAAGACAATGTACTATTTCAGACTATTTCAACTTATCCGAGTTTTGATCCGATAATAGGCAAACTAGTAAAAGTCTTCCAATTTTTTTTTTTATCTTGTTAGGTTGTGCAAGTTGCAAAGCTTTATTTTCGTTCTGCAATGTGGTTTGTTCATGTTGGCTCCAGTTACAGTCGCACTGTAAAACTACAATCATGTATAACAGTCGTGCTAAAAGATTTTGTAAATTTCTATTAAATGCATCAATCCCGTTTAATGGATCTTTTTTCCCTGACCAATCAGAGCACACACTGCTTTTCAATGGCTGGCCCTTGCCCCATGTTCTTTTTGATCATAACTGCATAGTCGTTGACACTCTCAGTTCTTCATCAGTTAAGCCACATTTTTGCCGACGTAGCAGCCATGCGATGGGCCGGTCATGTTGTTCATTAGTGCTTTGCTCAACCGGATCTCTGTTCGGCTGAATGTGCTTGGGGGAAAAATGACAACTTTAAATGGGAAAACATTCATCAGGTCCCATACCATATGTACTGTAGACAGAAGAGAAGTCGGCACCTCCAGGAGTATCACCACGAGATTGAGCTCCACCAGCAGTAGCAGAACCAAGCAGAGCAGATGAGGTTGGTGGCAGGCCATGTCCTCCATACTCAGCCGAGGCAGCAGGTGGAAGGGCTGCTGAAGAAAAGGCAATTAAGTTTGCAAGTCTACATATTTAAGCTCAGTTTTCCATTGTAAGCAGTGAACAACTCGAAAGCATTAGCTACACTTGAACATGAATTAGCCCAGGGCTAGTGGTTTTTCCTGTCAGGCTAGTAGATCAGCCAACATACCAAATGAACAAGGAGCACAAATACTTCGTTTCACTGAAATTTTACTTATATTAATCTTGATAGGTGCATAGACTAGTGAAGTAAGGTTGAAGCTTGCCAGAAGGCCAAGCACCAACTTTTATTTCCTTCTCGTCCTGACCCTGGGTTTCAGAGGCTTGAAGAAATAAAAGTCAGAGAGAGAGAGAAGAGAGCAAACAAAAAGAGCCTCTGGTGTTATGCGTTGAGAATATCACTTCCATGCAAACATGGATTTGAACCTCCTTGATTGGATAACATTACCAGGCACAGACACGAGTGCTGGATGCAACAGTAATTTCCATTGGCTTACCAATGGCCCAGCAAAACTGGTATGACATGTTTTCTTGATTTTAAACTCAGTGCATTGAAGTGAGATTCTCAACAATAATACCAGAGGCCCTTCTGTTTCTCCTCTCCTCTTCTCTCCCCTCTATTTGCCTATTATTTCTTTGAGCCTCTGGCATCCATGGTACATGTTAATCTACAGCATAACAAAACCTATGCACACAACTGATACGTGGTTCACACAACTGATACGTGGTTCCTCCAACTTCAAACAACCAAAATTCAAGGACAAATTTTGGCTTTCAAGTACTAATAGTTACAGTGCATAGGGAGGCTGCTAGCAGGTCACTCCACTAATTTCTATATAAGCATGGCTAAACATGGTTCAAGATAGTTAAACATGGCATAAGATGGCAAAAGATAGCCAAGATGATAAAAAACATGGCATGATGATTAAAAACATAGCATATGATGATTAAAACCATGGCGTAAGATGGCTAAACATGGCGTAAGATGCCTAACACGGCATAAGATGGTTCACCGCGGCCGAGTTTAAATGTTGGCCATGTTATGCCATCTTACGCCATCTTATGCCATGGTTAGCCATGCTTATAATTATAGAAATTAGCGGAAGGACTTGCTAGCATATTCTTTAACAAGTATATTTCATTATTTTTATTTCTGAAAAATTCGCTTTAATAGTAAGAATTTAAGTATTTTTCAAGGATATTTTTGGATTCAAGGATTATATTAACCATGTGATAACTTTATTCATGAAAAAGACTGGCTTACCATCTCTTCCAGGTGCACCAGCCCCATATCCAGCCATCTGAGGTGCTGCCCCATATCCAGCACCAGAGAACCCAGAGCCATTTCCTTGAGGAGCTCCTCCAAATGCCAGGGGTCCAAAAGGTCCTAAAATATATATATTTTTTATCATGTAGCCGACAGTCCAACAACACCGTAATCAGACCAACTACACAATATTTAACATTATTATTACTTGTGTAGGATTCCTACGGTGAAGCCATATTAATCCTACAATCATGGTCAAAAGTGTTAAAGGGACCCTGTCATGAATAACAGGCCTGGTTACTAAGCCGTCCAAAACTTGAAATCGTTCGCCAACGTTTTCAAGTTTGAAAAGCAAATATCCCGAAGAGCTCACAACATTGATTCAATCCGTCTACATCGCAGCCATCTCTTATTTTACTATTTAGTCGTTTATCTTTCATATTTAGTTGTTCAAGTTTTATATTTTAATAGCAGAAATGTTCGTATTCATATGTAGTTGTAATGGGATGGCATCAACAAGAACTTCGAGCTTCAATGGCAGCTCAACTACTGCCAACTGGCTGTGATGGACGAAGAAAACAAATCTGGCCACAGAAAGATTTTGAAGAGCCTGAAAGAACACCGGAGAACGTGTCAGGAAAGCCCACAAGAGTATAGTCCTTGTCTGGAACATTTACGAAGCCTGTAACGATTTCAAACACCCCTTTTGAGATGCGAGTTTCGTGTTTACAGTGCCTGGGTTTCGCGGCGGCCAGTGAAATTACGCTTTGGTTGTTCATTCCTGCTTGCATTCGTCCCCTTTAATACATTTCTGACTACAAGAACTCTTGAATTTGTAAGTAATTTTGTCTCCCTGAAAGTTGGAGAGAGAATAGAGGAGTACATTTTGTAGGTTCTCATTGAGAAAGCACAACTCGCATACCTAGACAACTGCCCAGAAATGTAGTTTACGACAAAACACAGTAAATTTGACATACGGTCACTGAAACTCGCCAGAATGTGTTTCTCGTCAGCCTGAATCTCTAATGCAGCAGTGACAACAATACAAAGATGTTTTTCTAACTGAATGCCTTCGAGCGAGAGACAGTTTGTATTGTAAATATAACTGTTGTTGTATCGCGATCACAAGGAACTGAAACTCATTACAATTTTTCAAGTGTTATGCATATCAATAAATTGCTTGAAACCTGTCCATGCGCATCTCATGGCAGAGCCCCTTTAAACTGCACCCCTAACTTAGACAACCCTCACCAACTCATATTTGAAGTCTCAAAATGTTTTGGAAAAGTCTCACTTATAAGCTGCATCATGATTTTAGTGATTTCTCTCCAAAACCAAGTCAAGTTTCGAGCAACTTTTCCTCACCTTTTGGAAGTTTCTGGATCTCAAATCCCCTCAAATTATCTATGATAGCTTGAGCTTCCACTTATAAAACATTTACAGTTGAATCATAAACCTGACAAAAATACTAAAAACTCGAAGCTAAACACAAGGAAGCCCTTCTCCGTTGGGTTTCGGCCGCCATCTTGATGTAGACTGCTGACCACAAGATTTGAAGGCAATTAAGCAAAGCTCCATGTTTTCCAGAGTTTTGAAGCACATTTTGAAAAGTTTTTGGAAAGTATTTGGCTAAAAGCCACAACGCCAACTTTGGGAACGTTTTTTTTTTCCTCACAGTTTTCAAAATTAATATTTTAGTGACAAAATGCAGCGGCTTATAAGTGATCAACTACGTTAATTGTTTGGAGAATTTGCGACAGTTCAAATTTTTTATCCCCCTCCCCCAATTCAATGTTGATCTATAAAAAGTTCCCTCATTGTTCAATGACCCAATATCTCAACATTGTATGGGGGACAACGTACTACTCACATATTGTAGGCAACTGGTCATCACTATGTGACATTTGACTAGGATTGTAGGTTTAGGGCTAATCCCAGGTTCAGGGTTTTCCTACCATTACTACCAATAGGATAATCCTTTATACTTTATCATGCAGCAATCATTTAGGCTACAACAATAGCTTTTACACTTCCAGCCTCATCTCAAGAAAGGTTTTTATTCTCCTGTGATGCACATGGCTGCTGTATGATAAAGATCTATAGAGTACCTTAAAGTGCAAGTATTGCCATAAAACAACATGAACTCTTTTTGCCCCAAATTCTATTTGTGATATACTTCAGTTGTCTAACTTAGTTTTCTTTGAGAGGCAGAAACAGAAATTAAACTAGAATAAACGCTACACGAATTGCAGGATTGATTCATCTTGTGATGTCACAATGAAAACCTACGGGATTCTATTGTAGTAGTTTTCTCTAGGGAGGGAGTTGATTTATCTTATGACGTCACAGGATCCATGAAAAGTAACCAAAAATAGGGATTAAATGCCATAAATGTTACAAAATTTGCAAGATTAATACCTTTTTGTGAGAAACAAACACAATAGTAAAATCCCCCCCCCCCATTTTTTTGACATGAGACTTGCACTTTAATATGTATATCTTATAGACAGTTTAGTGCATAGTATGGTTGATAAGCAATATTTAGATTTTGACGAGTATTTGACACCATTACTGTCAATAGGTCTTTTGCAGGATACAATAACACGGTTGTACTGGGTGGCAAAAAATACCAGACTTCATTATTTAAAGATGCTATTTTTCACCTCCAATCGATTGTCAATCTTTCTAAAACAGTATTTTTGAAGATTATTTGCCATCCAGTAAAGCCTTTCCCATGGGATCACAAGCTCAATTCATTCATCACTGAAGTGATATATCAGCACATGACAGTTTCCTAGAAAAGGCCTGGTATTCCAGTAGTCGACCACCAGTGCTTTTGGACAACACTGATAAATAATTATTATTATTCAGTTCCTAAGTATCCAGAATTTTGATTGGTTGATTCACCTGCAGATAACTGCATGCAAATAAGCATTCGCTGCAGATATTGTTGTGAGCATACAGAGGAGGAAAGTGCAAGCATTTTGGATGCCCAATTACTGAATAATAAAACAATAATTATTGGAACTGCAGCTGTTGCAAAATATGATGAATTGGCTGTGTCACGCTACCAGTTATTTGCCTCTGCTTTCGGCATCGGCAAATAACTGGTAGCTTGCCACAGACAATTTGTCATATTTTGCTCAGCCTCGTCCAATAATTGCTTGTTATGTGCAACAAAGCTGAATGTGAAATACTCACCATAGCCAGCTCCAGCACCGTATCCATAAGCTGGGTTGGGACCAAAACCCCTACCCATACCAGGCATTCCACCTTGCTGGCCATAACCACCTGTTAATTAATGCACAGCAGGATGTGAAGGATTCCAAATTTACATTATTTTAATGTCAATGGCCTTTTAAAAACCTGCAAGGTTTATACATACCTCATATTCACTCTTCTTAATATTTATGTGCATATCTAATTCACTAGTCGAAAACGAGGCTATCCCCGCATCGTGGATGCCACAACGTGCATCCAAGTTCGAAAGGACAATTCAGGATTTTTCCTTGTCTCCAACGCATAGAGGAACACAGCAATATTCTGTCTGCAACGCCATTTTTCTTTTCAGCTGAGCAATGATGTGGGGATAGCCTCATTTTAGAGTAGCTAATTATATGCACATAAATATTAAGAAGAGTCAATTAACCAAGTGTGAGGTCTGTACCATAAGTGACGGACCAAGTTTTTGTCCCCTTTTTATGGCCCAAGCACGACCATAAAAAAGAAACTAAAACTGACTTGTAACAATATCCAACCATATTACACAACTTTCCATGTAATTAACCTATATTTATTAATTGAAGACCTCAGAAGAACAACAACCTATTAACGTAGTATATTTGCCCAATTTTGTTTTTCTTTTGCAAGAATCATGAAATTTACACACACAATACTCAGTTTGAGTACAGGCCATTTACAGTTTTTTAGTTTCGGTTTACTTAATTCTGTTTTCACTTCTTTTGTTTTTTTTCAAGTCCTTCATTAAGGTCCATTCGTAATTTTGTTTTTTTATTTTGCCTTTCATTGCCGTATCGATTTTTCAAATTTGAATGCATCAGCCATTTCACTCATCAAAACAGTTATTACACAGCTGACCAAGTTTCAGACGCTTTGCAATTTGAAAATAATATTTCCAAAATCCTCGCGACCTATCCCCGTAGCCCACACGGATTATAACCTGATTCCCTTTGGATTACCTTTGAACGACACCTTTGAACTCGACACTGACCAAAAGAATACGATTGTGGGTACATAGCAAATGTTTCAGCATGGGAATGCCATAAGGTTCCTTCTTAAGAATATTTTATAAGTCACCAGGCAAAGCACAAACAAGGCCTGACATGACTATCTTTGGAAAGATAATGAAAGTTACCGATATGACCTTCTCAGCTCCAAAATATTAGACACAGTTTGCTTTGCCTAAAGACGTGACTCTGTGTAAATCTCCAGCAGTAACAAACCACCATTAGGTCAAACAGTTCTTGTTCAAGCATGAGCTAAACCAGCACCTTTAGGATGTCCAACAGCACTTTACAGTTGCCCTTTCTAAAAGTTACTGTCTTTCCAACAAGAATCTCCAGTGTTTCAACCATCTCTCCAGCTTGGTGACTGACTTCAGAGAGAGCAAAAGTCATTCAAGGTTCAATTTGTAAGTGATAAGCTTTTTCCTGCCAAAACATACAGTGAATGACTGTGCATGCAACAATGTGTTTCTAGATCTTTCTCCATTAAAAACTGTTTTTAATGTTATATACCTTGTGGCATATAAGGTCCACCAAACTGTCCCATTGCACCAGGCATGCCATGCAAAGGGGTAGCCAGTGGATTCCCACCCATGTGGGGACCCTGTTGGGCATTATTTCTAGGATCACGGTGCTCAGCTCTCTTTACCTCTACCTGTAATATAAACCAAAAAAACAGTGGTTAGTGATAATGCTAAACCTACAAAACATAAACACTTAACACAAATCACACACTTTATTTAGTTCTTATATGGTTATAACCCCTTATTTTACCAAAAAATATTTCTTAAAAATAAAATAAATTATTATATAGTTTCTGTTTTGTCAATTTACTATTTGGCTTTGCATATTCCCTTGCATGCTCAGAAAGTTTCAAGAGAAATTGAAACTAAATAAACCGGACTCTCTGAATTTCTAATTGGACACAAGGGATGATCAGGACCTAGCAAATACACAGATCAAATTGGAATTTAGCTTTTCTTTGAAGAGAATAAGGTTAAAGCACCTATTTGCAAATAAATACATTATTTTGTAACTTAGGTAACTATGGTTAGATTAATTTTGGATAATTATTAAAATTATACCAACTGAGTTTAAGAGTTAAAAACTCTAAATTTGAAAACTGTAAAACAGTTCCTGTATTTACAGAGCATTATGGAAACATGAAAGAGTTGCAATTGTATGAACATGAGCCTCTTGGATTGAGAATGTTTCCATAACTACTCGAGTGTTTACATGATGTTACATGAACACAGAAACTGTTTTCTATCTCTTTTATGAAACAGAAATTAGTAAAGTTTAAGAAAATCTTAAGTCACTGCATAAAATCCTGCCCAAGTTAAAATAGACTCATGCAAATAATATGGATAACATCCAATCAGAGCGTGCATACTATTGAATCTATTTGATAATAATTGCTATTTTGAGTAAAGTGGTTTAATAGTAGCATTACCAGCTTACATTTAAGTCTGATAGCCTGCTCTAAAATAATAAGCATTGCTATTGAAACATTTTTTGAAACAGATCTCAGATGAAAAAGCTACCAGGTTCACCAGACTCCCCACAACACAACTGGACACCACAACAAACAATAATAATACAAAGCAATCAATGTAACAATACTACAGCAACTGGGGCCACTTAGACAATGTGAATTAGACACAACAATAAAGCATTCCAAAGTACAAATCCTAGCATATCCAAACTTTTTCTTCATTTGATTCATTCACCTTTTACTGAATCGAAGCTTGAGCAAGTTGAAATGCTATTGTCTTGAATTAGACACTGATTGGCTCAAGTAACCATAAGTTGTAATGATTTGTTTATGTTCTGCAACACAATTGGTTCTCGTTGTCTAAGTGACCCCAGTTAAAGTAATCACACAGGAAATCTAGGGGCTTCCAAGAATATAACATCAATTTTTAAAGACTGTAATTTTCATGTGAGAAGTTGAGTTCCCAATTTAAACATAAAAGCTTTTACGGAGATTAATTTGAAACTTGTTTTTGTCACAGTCATGTCACTGGAAGTATCATTTTAGGTTCAACAAAACTTAGCATGTATACAACTTCAACTTGGTGAATAAATTACACTGTAGCTGTCACAAGCTATTGGCCATTTTGGAGTTGAGGAAGGGACTTCGACAGAGTGCCAAACATTAATCTGATTAAGAACAAACCTGACACAAGAAAGATCACACTAAAATTAGTAAGTTTACCGAGTGTGAGATTGTTTGGATTAATACAAACTGAATAGCAAGCTTTCAAAAATCACAATAGAAAACTGAAGTGTAATAAAGTAAATATTCAAATATATTCTGTTGGCACTTATTGCACGTAACTTGGAAGCCCCTTGTCACAATCATATACAGCCTATAGAGGTAGATTTATTATACAAATTAAAAATAATTCCTTATTTTGGAAAGGTATGTGGTGAATACCAATGAAAATTCAGTTTTCCTTAATTGATAGAAAGTCCATGCTTGTCATATGTTCAAGCATTTGCTGTAATACAATGGCCATGCCCCAATAGTCCAGTTTCGCATTCAAGAACTATCACTGGATGTGATGACTATAGATGCATTGAATACTCAACAATAGTCTCATTCTGATGTTAAATATTCATAAATACCAGCAAGAAGGTGCAGAAGTTTAAACTACAACAATACATAGAGTTGTGAATAACCCATCTTGCCGCTGGTATTTACAAATATTTAACATCAGAATGAGACTAATGTTGAGTAATTGGACCTGTTGTCATCGCATCCAGTGGTATTATTGAATGCGAAACTGGACTATTGAAGTATGATTATGTAAATACTTGTCAGCATTGTATGGAGTTTCAGTAATGTTGGTAAACTACTCATTTTCCAAATTTCTCTGATATTTACTAGTGAAAGTATACTAATTATTTATTTTGCAAACTAACGAGTGCCTGGGACCAAGTGTGTAAATTGAATTGAATTCAACCACCACATCATTGAAAGATCACATTGAAAAAATATTAGTAAAATTATTTATAGAGTTAGTTGTTTGAGTAAATAAGAACTGAATAATAAGCTTTTGAAATTCACAAAAATAAGAGCATTATTTTAATCAGTATGAATTGGGGGAAGAGCTGTCCCCCTAAACCATACTGAGCTCTCTGTTTGACAGCTCACCACTTTGTTAATATTGATCCAAATGTCCCCAAACTCGGTCAACACACTAATTTTGATGTGATCTTTCTTGGTGGGATATATATTTTAACTTAAATCAATTTACCTACTCAGTCCCATTCTTTTTTTTCGTTTGTGAAATGGCTAACGTTTCAGGAAATATTATGACCCTTTGATTTGGGTTAATAATAGTTACTTTAAAATATAAAAAATATACCTCAATGGCTTTATTGTACATGCAGTTTCTTATTATAGCAGGGATTTTTGGTTACTTAATTTTTTTATTGCAGAATCATTTTCAGTCCTTGCTATTTCTGCACCTTAATGCAACACACATACAGAAATAATAACAAACTTGTGGCTTTGAAATATGCACTGCCATCTGTCTGCAGATTTTATCCCTAAGAGAAGCAAACAGTTGACAAGAGCAAATCTAAAGAGCAACTGTAAGGTTTGAGGAATATATAATGTCCACGGACAAATATCAGTTCATATTTCAAATTCACCAAGTAGGTTATTCTAGTTATAATCCTTCAAATATATTCTTTTACAGAACCCTTTCCGTGCACTACACTCACACAGGGTCCGAAATTGCACCTTATACCTTATTTGGCGCCAATGCAACTAAATATTGCATGCTGGTGACCAAAATTTCAGAGTTAGTCACCTACTGGTGACTTACCTACTCTTCACAATCTTTTCACAGTGTCCTAAAGTCACATGATCTTCTAGGTAAATTTAGGCAATAAAACATGCCCGCAAATGTTCTTTGTCGCTTGAAACTTTTGCCGACTAAAAAAGTTTGGCTAGTCGCCAGTTGGCACCTACGTGAAAAAGTTAATTTCTGACCCTGTCACAGGGGGTTTATTTGCTGTTAACTGTCAGTTATCAGGTTGCATGACTCAGTTCCACCAATCAGATGAGAGAAAATATTTGATGGATTATAAATAATACAAATATATCATGCATTAAATGTAAAATAGTAATTAGTTCGCTAAAGACTACACCGTTTTTCCATTGATCTGGTGATATTGCATAGCAGTTGTCTTGTCAACACTCTCCATTGAATCAAAGGTAATAAACCCAAAGCCTACCATAATATAATAATGATAATAAAAATATTAATTAATTCTAGTGGCAATAATCCTTTGGATTGACTTTACCACATGTGCAATAAGTTGTATAATTAACCAAATAAATTACATTCCAGTGTGGTACACAGTACCAAGGCTGCCCACATTGAAAGGGACACTGTCAACACCAAAATGATAAATGTTCACTCGAGAACAGACAAAATAACTACTCAGATTAGTTAGAGTATGCTTACCAGGGATACTGGAAAAAATCTGAGACAATTGTGAAGGGTGGCAAAGATTCCAGCGGATGAACTTGAGCAACTTGATATTGGCTCACTCTAACCAAACTCAAGTTACTATAGTAAGAATAACCCTTTGTAATACACTTTGCCATTCTCAATCAAAAATGTTTGAAGAGCATAACAGACATTCACGAGGTATATCTCTGGGTGTTATTTTTACAGTTTTGTTTTAAAGTTTCAATTTGAGTGACAGTATCCCTTTATGTAGAAATAGGTAAGAATTATTAGAATGTTACAAGTACTGAGCACATGTATAAAGAGTACAGCTCAAGCTGCAGGTAAGCGCAAACATGCATTGGGTGAACTCTTATACATTTAAAGTTACTTGCAAAAGTTAAAAACACAAATCAAACAGATCTTAAAGTGCCTATAAGCCTAATAATGATTCTTCGTCTAGTGAATAGTTGAACAGTAGAATATTTCTTACTTGAGGTGGTGCATCTGAGCTATAAAGATTTATATTTTCATATTAAAGAGAGATAAAAGACCTTTTAATAAACATCTAGTTCATATTTTTAGTTATGTCAGTAATTTTACCAATTGAAATAATTATGTTGTCCAAATCAGAAAATAGTTTCATTCACAAGGAAATTTCTGGTTTGGCATATATTGGAACTATAAACCTCTGTAACTCATAAAGGCAACACTCAGAAAGAAATATTCTAACATTCAACTATTCCCTCGATGTATAATCGATATTAATGATAAAAAAATGGGCTTAGGGAGTGTTCATTACTTATGTTTTTTTTTGGGGGGGGGGGGTCGGTTAAATCATGGGGGGGGGCAACAAAAGTTTTAAGTGCTTTTTTAGGGGGGTCATCAAAGATTTTATCTACTCCTTGGGGGGGGGGGGGGGGGTCATCAAAGTTTTGAAATACCTGTCATGTAAAATGAAATTGCTGTTGTAATGCTAAACCAATGTTTAGTCTCCAGAACACAGGAAACCAGTGTTTTAGAGAGCAGTAAAATCTCAAAAATTTAGGGTCGGGCCTTTGGCCCTCACAACCTTTAAAAGATCCATTCTCCTTTGTTTCCTTTATATACAGGATGTATTCTCTAAGCTCATGATCAAAGGCACATCCCCATAGGAGAGATAATGCATTGGTGTTCAGGAGATTTGTTTAATGCCAATGCTGAGCTCATTTTCATTTATTTATTTGAGACTACGGAACAATGCAATAAGATGCACTGGAATGCAATATAATGCACAAATTCATGGTACAATTTCAAGTACCCATCAGGGAAGGACAGTGAGGTAGAGATTTTCAGAAGAATACATGTATAAATGTGTGTTCTACTAAACAAAGGTAATGTGGAAAATACCATAAATCTAGAAACATTAATAGTAAATTTAATAGATTACATGTATATGCAATTTGCAGTCATTCTTGCACATCCATCTTTTTCGTTTGTTTGTTTGTTGTTGTGTTTTTTTTTGGGGGGGGGGGCAATAAAGTTGAGCAATTTTATAGGGGGGTCGTGTAAGTTTTAATTAATTCATAGAGGGGTCATAAAAGTTTTAACAAGAGAAGCAGATGAAATGCTGACCCCCCCCCCCCCCCCATAAATAATGAACACTCCCTTATTGGCATTTTAAAATAACCTTAAAAGAGAGTCACTGGGAAACATCCTAAACTTAACCCAAAAAATAGAGGGTATACAAATCACATCAGTATCAATTACCTATTGTCATTATACTATTTTGGCTTGTGTATTGCTAAATAATAACTGTTTTGCCACCTACTATTCTGCAACTGACTCTCACATTTTAATTAAATTTTTCAAATAAGTTGATACGATGATATACATGAATTCAACACTTCATCCAAATTGCACTAATATAGTTCGCATTTCAATTTGATTAAAATATCAAGGTTAGAGCACTAAGACTTAGTTTTATTGAAGTTGAAGTGGTGACTCTAATCTCAAAATATTCTTATTAACTAACAAAACCACATTAAGTTTAGAACTGACAAAGAAGAGTTAAGGTTTATTGAATAATCATTAATTATAATTTACTGCTATTTGAATACTTTGGCAAAAAAAAAGGCCCACAACAAAATTAAATATAAGAAATGAAACAAAAGCAATGAACATAAAATTAGACAATTACAGGGACTTGACATGTAGCATGGCAGGAATGGCTGAATAAAGTCCTCATATATATGCAGGGTAGATGTTGTATGAGCAGCAAAGTTACTGTATGGCAATGACTTATAGCATGGTTTAACAATGCCGTAACATTAAAATCAGCCACTACCAAATTGAAAAAAGGACTGGGCCAGACTTTGTAAAGTTCATCTAATCAACAAACAAATCTAGTCACAAGACCACATCGAAATTAGTCAGAACAGCAAGTTTGAGCATGATGAAACTGAATGACAAGCTTTCAAAAAATAAAAAAGATGTTTGTATGGATTGGAGGGACACTTGTCCATACAAATGTCTACTATTTTTGCGATTTTTGAAAGCTCACAACATGGTAAATAATCACTGAAACAACCCCAAACTTGGTAAACTTGCAAATTCTGATGTGCTCTTTCTTGTGACGACATTCATTTCTTAATTAACTTCACAAACTCGGCCCCAGTCCTTTTTTCAATTTGGTAATGGCCAATGGTTTCTCACCATTTTTTTCCCCTTTTCTAATACAGTCATTATAACACAATTACTGTATGGTTAATGAACATTTATTTGCCATTCAGTGTTAATTCTAGAAACAAAGCAAGGCTTGTACCTCTTTTAGGTATGATTTAGTGTCACACAGAATCTGAATCATTCTGTGTGTGAGAAAAGTGTTGCATCCATGTTTAACAATTCTTTAGCAATAATGAGTACTTGTAAAAGTGAGAATATTGCAAAATCGCACCCTACATTGAACACTGGGACAACTTTCATTACAACAAAGTTACTGTATGGTTATACTACATTTCTTTGCCACTCATACAAAACCTGCTCAAAGATATCATACAACAACATGGTTTGTATGCCTTTTAAGCCAAACTAAATTCAAGCACTTTTCAAGGACAAACTTTAATGTTCAAGTACAATGTACTTATACTTGGGAGTTTTATTACATGCAGGGGTCAAAATTAGGGGTAGAAAGCTAGCAGAATGCTAGTTGATAAATTGATGTTGCTAGTGAAATTTCTTTAGAGTAGCAATGTAGCAATGTTCTGCTAGTTAGAAACAGTTACCTGTACATAAAATAGAGCAAGACACAAACCCTAATTGAGACATTTTAATATTTGTGAGTTTTGTGTCTAACAATTTTTTTTAGTAGTGTTCAATGTGTTCTATAATGTTCTTAATAAAAATGTACCAGACCTGAGTTCAGCACTCCTTTGTAGCATAAATGTTAGGCCACAAGTACTTATAGCATGGGTACTGACTTGAATTGTGCACATTTTTTTTCTCCTGCCAGTTGACATTTATTTCAAAACTATGCAAATTACATTTTCATGTATTTTGTAGGCTATGCACACGCTTTGTAAACCCACTGGATTTTAAGATTATGCTTCTTTTCATTTTTTCCCTAATATTGTTCTTTATAATTTTGTGCAATGGATAAATAAATGAATCTGAATCTGCAATAGATGTTTTTTTTTAAAGTTTGAACCTTGATTTCTAAAAACGAATAATGATTTCACCAATCATAATAATGACTTGATATATGCATCATGTTGAACCAGTGAGTGAAATATGTGAGACTAGTAATGGTCCAGATAACAACTGTAGTGCTCTACGGCAAGGAATGTTAAAAGGTGTTAATTTTCTATTATTCTTTCTCGTAATTTCATTGGTCGATACATTCAATACCTTTTTGTGGTTTGGATTTATTTTTTATCAAACTAACTATAGTTTAACTTCGAAGAATAGTGTGTGGGGAAAGTTCTCAAATTTCAATTGAAATTTCTTGTAAAAGTTTGTTTCAGTATAAAGTTAAATACTTGCTTGTTTTTTCGTTTAGCTTATACATCCAAAAGTACTAGCATTGTTTTATCTTGTAGGTTTAAAAATGAAATTCGACCCCTGAATAATACTTAATTCTGACTCATAGTAAATGAAGAAGTCCTTGTTCATGGCTCGTACAGCCTTGAAAAATTCTTGAATTTTGCTGCTCAACTTGAGAAGTCGTTAAATCAAAAACGTCCTCACAAAGGCCTTGAATTCTGGAAAAAAGGTCTTGACAAGTTAAGACATAATTTCTTACTTACCCCTCATTTTATTTGTGGTTTTGTCATACATAAGTTGGACTTGTTTTACCTGTAAAACACACACAAAAGATAAATACCGAATCGTCAGCACAAAATGGTGTGTGTGTAAAGTTTTGTAACAATCATAATGAACCCTCAATAAAATAGCATTTACAATTATGCTGTACATAGGTTTAATCCATTTTCAGTTCATATCTGATTGAACCTGCAATGTACCATAGTTTACCACTGATAAGCTGTAGCATTGTGCCACAAAATATTGTATAGCCGAGTACTTTCCAAAAACGTTTTGAAATGTGCTTCAAAACTCGCAAAAACATGGACCTTCGTCTCATTGTCCACCATATTGGAGCCTTCGAATGTTGTGGTCACCAGTCTACATTCACAATTGGGTCTACATTCACAATGGCCAAAAATGATGGAAAAGGACTTCCACATGTTTAGCTGCAATTTTTCAGTATTTTTGTCAGTTTGATGAACTGTAAATGTCTTAGAAGTACAATATTAGACATCATCAAGCCCTTTTACTTGTCGTTTGCATCTAAGCGTGTTCACGTGAGGTGAAAACATGTTCTAACTGGGTATCAAACCAAACATAATTTGTCATCAAACTTCGAAGTTTGAAGGCATGCCAGATGAACTTTTGTGTCCAAAATACAAGTTACGCTCTAGTTGTAAGGATACCCTGTATTTACGATAAACAAATATGGAAGTAACTTCAAATCAGGTGATCTTTGATTTCGGAACTTCAAGAGTGATGTGGTAGAGGTGGTTGGAGAATTAGAATAACTTGGTATTTTGGGCACAAAACTTCATCTAGCAAACTTCAAAAGTTTGAATGATGAATCACATTATATTTGATACCCAATTAGAACATGTTTTCCCCTCATGTGTTCATGCTTAGATCATTGCAAATAATGGTAGATAAGCTGAGGGGATTTGAGGGCCTGAAATATTTTGGAAAAGCAGGGAAATTTGTTCCAAACTGGACTTAGTGTTAGCAAGAAATTGCTAAAATCATGATGTGGCTTATAAGTGAAAGTTTTCCAAAATATTTCCAGACTTCAAATTTGGGTGTGCAAGGTTGTCAAAGTTGGGGGTGTGGCATAAAAGTGGTAAACTATGGTAGGTTAAATTGAATTGAAAATATCAAGATTCTAAAAAGGGATTTTTGGGAGTCATTAAAAAACAGGGTTTATTTTTAGGGGGAACAAATAAAATAATAATAATTTGTTCCCTGTTCATCCCCTCCCTAACCCCATATTTCCACCCCATCCACATCCTTAAAGGAGAACTAAAGCCTAAAATCAACCTTAGCTTCATGAGTAGATCTAAACATGAAAAGACCCATACCAACATTTATTTTACTGTGTTTTGAGTCAAAGGAAAGAAAATCTGCCGCTAAGTACAGATGGCTCAATTCTTGTAGTCTGTGACGTACTATACAGGGATTAAATTAGTTTTGTTATTTTCTATTCGGCTTTGAATAGATGGACTAACAACTCATAATTGCGCACTATTGTGCTTTCTTTGTGCTGAAGGTGTGGTTGTTTTACCTTGGTATGCATGACGTATGATACGGGAAAAAACACTGAATTGAGCCACCACACAAACTAGCTTTATCAGCGGAGAATCAGCTATTTTTCAACCTTCAAAATGTATTTCCTCTTTTTAGACGTGCACCACAAAGAAATAAAATAGCAGAACTTATTTCTCTTGGATACAAGTTTGTATAGTTGTTGGATTGATTTAGGGTTCAGTTCTCCTTTAATAATTTGTGATTCACTAAAAAATACCCTTTCACATTATAGAACACGTACTGAAGGGTCTATGGAAGCACAGCAGAAGTGATCACATTTTAAATTCTCCTTCGTGCTCTTTGTTTTCTAAGGAGAATTTGGAACTTGATCAAAAGTCACTTATGCTAATCTTGCATGAACCCCACAGATTGTAGTTCTCTTTTGTACAGAAAATCATAACATACCATTCCAAATTTGCCAAAGAATGCTTTAAGGTCATCTTCTGCAGTTGAATGAGCAAGACCTCCAACAAAAACTTTGAAGTCATTGTTTGAATTTCTCTGTAGAGAAAATTTCTACATATTTTAGTAGCCAAATCAATACATTGCCAAGTCACCATGGCAAGTAATTTTGGTTGCAGCTTAAGAGCACTGCAATAATGAGAATAATGTCTCTCTTACCTGGGAGGGTCCTCCAGCCTGTGTTGATTGACCAGGACCTCTGGGAACTGCAGGCTTTGGGTCGATCTGTAATTTATGGATATTGCAGACTGTACACTCTGTCAGGTTTAATTATTCAGCTTGCCCTTTGGAGAAGTTGTTCTTGAGCTTTATTTGCCCGAGGCAAATTAGCCCAAATGATTAAAATAATGACAACTTCTAGCAAACTTTTTGGGAAAGTGATTGACAAAAAGTGCTTGCCAGATGGACTATTGGGCAAAATATTTTCAAGTCCTGATTAGATTTTTCAAATAAAACCTTTAAAAATGATAATAGATATTATGTACATGCACATGAATATTCTGTTGTAGTCACTTATTTGGTCATTTTCCTGTACTGCTGCAAATCAAAGTTAACTGTTAGCCATAAAATCATGCAAATCATGATTTTTTATCAATTCTTGTTTCCTTTTCATGTCTGATTGGGACCTTAACCATGATAGCAACGTCAATGATGATGGCATACAACAATAATCTAACTGCAAAATACAGTAATGTTTACCATCTCAAAACTCCAAATTTTATGTTCAAAAGAGAATATGAAAGTAATAAAGTAAATCACACCATTTTTCGTTTGGCCTAAATGTAACTCTGATCACATGAAAGAGCACCTAAAGGCAAATAAAGGAAATAGTAGACACCAAAGTCGGCAGGTTGATTTCAGGGTTCACTCTGAATAAACACTGAATTTCTAACGAGACCTGAAGCAACCACAGGGGTTGATCAAAGTCAGAACCTGAAGCAACAACAGGGATTGATCAAAGTCAGAACCTGAAACAACCGTGCCAGAACCTGAAACAACCATAGGGGCTGATCAAAGTCAGGACCTGAAACAACCATAGGGGCTGATCACAGTCAGGACCCGGCTAAACCACAGATCAAATTGGAATTTAGTATGTTGGTTTTGTGAAGGAAGGAAAACTGGAGATCCCAGAGAAAAACCCTTGGTTCAGTTCCCCTTTAAAGTCCCTGATATCACTGGAATGCAGGGTACTTGACAAGAGAAGGCAGCTGTTGAAACATTCCATCACAATTATTGTGATATTTTTGCTGGCTACTGCAGTGTTTCTGCTAGAACATTATTTTGCTTGGGACATTTGTCCTATGATACAGTGTAGGTGTTTGGTTTACGACATTTGAAGGCTGGGGCAGTGTCATTCAAGTGGCCCTCCGCATGCATACAGTAAGTTGAACCGGTGGCAAAATTGCCCAGGCAATTCTATTTGCATATTTTGATGAATTTTCCTGCATTTCGAGGTATTCTGGGAAAAGTCACCAAATTTTTTTTGCATGGTGCATAATTTCTTGAAAAAAAATTATATGAAAGTGAAGTGTAAAATTACTATTATAAAATGATGTTTGCTTCAGACAATTGACCAAGCCAATGGCAAAATTAATCACTGCTACTGCTGCCTGCCAGCATTTAGCAGGTGCAAATATTCTATGCAGGTGCATAGATTTACTTACAGTTTTCCCATCCAGCACATGAGGTTTGTTAGAAACAATTGCTTCTACAGCTTTTGGGTCTCTGAATGTCACAAATCCAAAACCCCTGTTATATAAGACAAACATAGAAATTGATGAAAGCATAGTAGTGAAAAAAATCTGGTACAAAGATATAATATGGATGCCTTAATTTTTTTAACTGATTATTTAAGTGCCTATAGATATTCCCTTTTTAAAATGATTAATATCAATACTTCATAAAGTGACTAGTTGAATATTTTTGGATTTGAGTGTTGCAACAAGTTTTACATCTACATGATTATATCTCCAATATGCTAATGATATGTCAACTCAGGGTTAAAATAATATCCAGCTAAGGGGACAGATAATCCTAGATGTGTGGAAGTGAATTGGAAGTTCAGTGAGCTTGGTTACCAGGCAACTATGGCAACCAACCAGCCCAGCACACTTGGTCACACAAGAGTGGACAAAAAGGAAGAGAAAACGGGGGAGGGCAGAGAATCACCAATGTACATGCAATAAATGCTCATGCAATCCAAACACACGATGTGATGAGCAACTGTGAATGTCCCACCAAAGTAAATAAAGCAAGACAGTACATTGTAAGAAAAGACCTGTATGAGATGCCAACCCAGGCTCTGCAAGCTGTGCCACAGGAAGACTGAAAATGTGCAGGTGTATTTAATCATGTCTAAACTGAACTTAGTCTAACCTGGAACGTTTCGACACTGGGTCAGTCATGAGTACACAGTCTGTAACTTCTCCAAACTTCTCAAAGTATTCCTGCAGGCCTTCTACAGAGAACAACCAAACAGCAATGCTACATATGTTTATAATTTGCAGGATAGACCGAAAATCATAACCAAGCTCATTCCCAGAGCAGTTGCATACACCAGAGAAAGGCTAATCAATATTCATTACAAAGTTTTAGAGGTTATTAGTATTTTTACAAGTCACGAGTATTTTGGTGAGCCTTTACTTAAATATGTACTATACAGGCAACCAGGAAGCCAAAATGTTTTTTTTTACTACCCTAATACTCTCTCATATTTCTTGAGTGCTTCTGCATATTGCAT
The DNA here is from genome assembly GCA_030867875.1 of Actinernus sp. WN-2022. NCBI lineage: Eukaryota > Metazoa > Cnidaria > Anthozoa > Actiniaria > Actinernidae > Actinernus > Actinernus sp. WN-2022. Next base: position 13,463,403 of record JAOWCC010000019.1, on the reverse strand, counting down.
GCTTTCTTTGTTTTGTGTTTATCTTCCCACCTATGCAGACCAACACTAGTTTTTTTATAGGAACTAGTCATCTATTGAATTAAAAGTATCTTCAATGTGTTCTCTGATACATGTTATAAAAAGCCATGTCTTTGTGGTAATGAAGAATTTGTGAGAAACAAACAATAACCTGCTTGTGGTGTTAATAATATGCACAGTTATAATTTGTCTGCAGATATGATGATGATTAGTGCTGTGAGAAACGGACTGCTTCTCGGAAGATATTATATTTGCGGACAAATATCAGTGCCTGTACACATAGTTTGATGCCAAACAGTAGGTTACTGCTCTTATAATCCTTCAAATATGTTCTTTTATAGGAGCTCTGGCATGTACTTCACCCATAGGGGGTGTAATCCCCAATATTTGTTGTCTGGCAAAAGGTCTTGTGATGCATTCCACCAATCACGTGGGAGAGAAAATACTTGATGGATTATAAACATGTATTTATATATTTTTTTATTTATAAATCTTTTACAGGTATGTATTGTGGGTCTTGGGTGCTTGTCAGAAAATTACATTGTACCTCGTAAGCATTTATGGGCTAAATTACAGAATACAAGGCCATTTCTCAATAATTATGTCCTGAAGAGCCACTGGCTGGGCAGTGACTTCGGAGCCACAGAGCCACTGAATATATACACATCACTTCATTGCATATTCATAAGTGAATGAGACTACCGAGCCACTAAAATATAGACTCCAAGATACATTGAATATTCATATGGAGATGCTTCATTCTTTAAAGAGGCAGATACTAGGCATATTCGTAATGAATGCAACTTCCGAGCCACCATGGATGGATTAAGATCATTGACTACCGAGCCAATGAAAATAATATATGGAGCTTCAAAAATGGCCCTGCATTCTGTAATTGCTCCCATTTATGTCCACTTTATCAGACATTTTTTCAAATGCTTTTCAAACAAGAACTGTGTTGATGGACTAGAGGGTCTCAACTCCCTTGGTGGGCCAAGTGCAGTTTGTGACTCCAACTGAAAATTTCCTATTGATATCTGATACCCGTTTGATATCACTCGGGCATGACTTTTTGGTGATCTTTGCTGGTTTTACAAGAGCCCACAGTATCCTTCGCAGCCGTTATTTATGTCGTCACGAGTTTGTTGTTTGCCGACAATTGATACGAATGGGCTTCAAACTCCGGCTTTGTCTTCTTCTTACTTTACTGAACTGCACAGAAGACCTTAAAATTACCGTTTAATAAATCTACCTTAATTACTCGGGCCAGGCCTTTGGCCGGCACGAGTCAGAAAATGCAAGCCGTTTATTATTATTATTATTATTATTATTTTTTGTGTCGCTGTTTGGCGCCAGTAACCAATCAGATTACACAGGAGCCCATTGTTCGATCCCAACACGTGACAGGATCAACCAATCAGATCCGACACCCGCCAGATCTTGGTTGTGGAAAAGCCAGCAACGTAGCGAAGGTTTGGGTTCATTCTGAACCATTATTTTGCTGAAACCAAAGGTTTCTTCGAATGAAATATCAAGATATTCAGTTATTCTAGTTTAACACTGTTTACATCACATACTATCATCACCGTATAATTACCACTGTGGGAATGTGAAACACGTGAGACTTCGAGGCGCTACAGTTCTTTTTAACTACTTTTTAATCTTCTGATTCTTGTTAAAGAACTGTTATAGACCTAAAAATACACGAACAACGTAATACATTAGATCTGCGCTGTCTGGACAGATATAAAAACGTAAGCGAAATACAATCTCAGCTTTAGTGTTTCTAAACACGTTTAGATATAAAAGGTATCGAATTATAATCTCAGGGTAGATTTCGTCAGGCGCGCTCAGATAACAAAGGTCAAAGCTCTCAGACAAGGCGAGACAAGGAGATATCGATTTCTATGAGTCATTGTCAGAAATCTATTCCCGGCCGTAAAATTAGGCAATACCACCGTCTGTCAATGGGTAACTGAACTGTCAGGTCAACTACACAGCTTAGAGAGTCTTTCTACTAGATTGAGAGACATTAATATACTGTTACATGTCTGTTAATATGGGGAAAACTGAAGAAACCCTCATTGCATTGAGTTTGATAACTAGCCTGAAATACAGCCGCCTTCTCAGTTAGTTCCAGGGTCCTTGAATTTTCAAATGGCTCAACTCGTCGCGAGCGCAAGTGAACTTGTGAAATTATCGCCATCACGCCGCGTATACAGTCAAGTCTGTTTGTCTCGGAAAGTATTTATTGTAGTTTATATCTCTTCCCTAATTGCACTGATGAAGGACTCGAAACCCTAAACGTCCCAGCAGCTTGTGTTACAGCTGATAAACGGAGGAAATGGCTCTACTGAAACAAAATCAAAGCGGACGAGTTTCGTGTTGTTTAGCTTTGCGGCCGAAGTCCATCATTGTCTGTGGTTCGGCGGGGAAGAAGAGTGTTCGTTGGGATTACTTTCAACAAAGTACACTGTATTTCAACTCTGGTAAGTTTGGAGCGATTGAAAAATAAGGATGATTTTCAAAACCGGTGGCTTAAAGTCATCTGCATATGACATAAATATACATGGTAGCCGAATCTAGTACTTCGGCGAACGGGAAGCAAAGTAGCCTGCTTGCCGGGTCTTCTGTAATTTTTTTTTTCAGAATTCTCTAAAGATTGTCCACACACTTTCAGCGGACTCTGCTGACAGTTTCACGACAAAGGATAGAAATCGGAATTATCTACGGGCCAAGATTGTGTGCCAGACCTCAATTAAATTAAAACTCGACTTAACGAACGGGATTTTATTCAAGACTTGTCACTGTGTTGTCAAGACTCAATAGACTTACTCATTCAAAATTTACGGGATCGTGTTTCGGTATCGTTGCAAGACTTACGAGGATTCTATAGTCTGTTATTGTGCTTTTCGTTCTTTTATTTTAATTATCGCTCTGTTTTAAAGTCTGTGTGTCTGTGATGTCGAGTACATTTCAAACTACCAAGCGTGGTTGTGAAAAGTTCCACTCGTACAGGAATACACTGGCTTCCTGCCGAGGTCAAATCATATTCGAAGCATCCGGGGAAAATGCATGGGTTCGATTGTGTTTTTAATCCGCTAGAAATAATGAAATTCGTTACCCAAAGCGCATGTCTACTTCTTTCATGAAACAAATAAACAACGAGAGCATTTTACTTCGACAAGCTACTAGAAGTTGGATTTGTCATTGGAAACCGTATAAACTGAACAGGATAAGACTTTGGAAATCGAAACATAGCCTGGTACAGACACATTTTTTCACTCATAAATTCGAACTGCATTCATGAGTGAAAAAAACCCTCTCAGTTTGTCTGTTATTTGCTTTTTGTTCTAATTATCGCTCTATTTAATTAATATGTGTCTGTGATGCCTGGTACATTTCAAGCTACCAAGAGTATTTGTTTGCTTGTGCTTTCGTAAATCCAATTTGAATCTAAAGTCCTAAACGAATATTACTGGCTTCCTGCCGAGGTCAAATCATATTCGAAGCACTGGGGAAATTCATGGGTTTGATTGTGTTTTTAATCCGGTAGAAATTATGAAATTTGTTACCCAAAGCACGTGTACTTCTTTCATGAAACAAATAAACAATCGATTGCAAGAGCATTTAATTTCTTCAACAAGCTACTAGTTCGACAAGTCCCGAAGCTATGCTCGGCAAGTCAGCATTTATTCAAGATCGTGAAGTATAATTTGAAATCATGTGGACTTCGGATGTTTTGGTATCTGCTCTTATTTTATGGAACTCGTTACCACTGGAAATGAGGTCTATTGATTCCTCGGGTTGTTTCTCTTAGTTCTTTTAATTATAGTGTTAAATTAAATAATGAACAATTATACACTCGTGTTCACTGGTGTACTGTGGAGTTAGAACAGATTAACAATAGTATTTGCATCCGAGCATTTTGAGCTACCTGTGTTATCCTAGGGTAACCTAGCTTACTTGCAGTCACTCGTGTTCTACTTGTGTTCACTCGTTTTTAACTCGTGGTTGGTGTTACCCTCATTAAATAAAGTTAATTTTCAATGCACACAATATTTTATTAAACATTAGGGACTGGTCAAAAATTAGCAGGGGAGGTGCAAAGGGGGTGGGGTGGAGATAAAAAAGTCTAAAAATGTATAGTATGTATTAGTATGAAATTTGTTGACCCTTTCTCCCCTATAACCAATCCTTTTTCAGTTGCCCAATATTTATGACCATCCAGTTTTGGGGATTCAAAACAATATGATCCTCCCCCTTTCACAACCCCTTCCCCTGCTAATTTCTGACCAGTCCCTTCAGCGACCACCCTTATGCAACCTGGTTTTAATTCTTAGTAAAACTTTGCAATTAGAAGCTCCTGTAAGTGACCGTGACCACCTTTGGAGGTTGAGAATTGTAAGAAGGTGGAAAATAGCATTTACAAACAGGTTTTGCTAATAACACTACCAATCTCGTACAAGTGCCTTTAATTTTTAATGATTTTCACGAAGTCGTCCTTTTTTGGCAGAATATATTTTAGAAACAGTTGGCCTCGTACCTAAAAGTGACAGCCCGAGTAAACGCCCAGCGGGCGTCTTGTTTATCCTAAAGAAAGCTTTGATTTATACCTTCGAAGAAGGACATTAATTTTATTTTCTCCACTGCCGTTTATAACAATAGGAAATGGACAATTTGAAATCTACATACAATGAATCTACAATGTTTATCGTCTCATTTTTTTTTGGCCAATGGCAATCCAGATACCGTGGCACATGCTCAACGCGAAAAGCAATCGTTTCGTGGCAGAGGTTTCTTTAGCCTGATTTTCAGATGGTACGAGGTCGTCCGCTCACTTCCTCCCCCTCCCCGTCTGATGGACTTCATAGACTTTCGTGTTCCTGACGTCATCAACCTTTGTTTTTAAAATAAGCCAATACGAACACGCATAAGAATCGAAGCGTGAAGTGTAGAACAGTCGTGCAGTAGCGGCTTTTACTAGTTGGATCTATCAGCTTTCATGCACTGAAAATAACATTCTACAGCTTCAAACTTCTGTCGATTTCTCAGAATGGTATCCTGTTTGAGCTGCTGTGGTTCTTTGGAGAGCAGGAACTTTTTAAACGGCCGTTTGCGTGCAGTATTTGCAGGACAAGTGTATGAGAATGCATACAAGAAATATCTGCCTTGATTCCATGCCGTAAAGTTTATTACTCATAACTTAGAACTTTTATGTTTAAAACGTTTTGAAACTTGATATGTATGCCGATTAGTTACACAAGACCCTAAAGTTGTCCTAGTGTAGGTTTTCTGGTATCAGAGATTGTTTTAACCAGACTTTTTGTGCAGTTTAGATGCCATTGCCATACGTGAACTTACGGAAGTGTGTTCATAATTCTGAAAACAAAAATATTCATCCAAGTGCCATGAAACTTTTTCCATAACATACTCAGTATGTGTATTCACTCCTGCAGAAAAATCATAATATTTCATGAAAGATTTCATCTTCTAAAAGCCAAAAACCTAGGAGAATGTTTAAGATATATTAAATGCATGAGATTTATAAGCGGAGGAAGATTAGTGATTTACCAAAGTCACAAACACATTGTTCCGATGAATGAATGATTCCAATGCTTTCTTCTGTTCTGGATATAGCTTCGAAATCCTGAAAACTTTACAATTTCGGTTGACACACTGCTCAAGTTCTTCCCCAACGCCATTCATAAAAATATGTGAGCACATTCCTTAAATTCCAGACTTTGCCAAAAGTGTAAAGTTCGCTCTGATTGGTTGACATTATGACGTCAGGAACACGAAAGTCTATTTAGTCCATCAGTCAGGGAGGGGGAGGAAGTGAGCAGACAACCTCGTACTGTCTGAAAATCAGGCTATGGTTTCTTTCGGCGACAGGAAAACTAGACAGCCGTCAACGCGGTCCGCGGTCCCGTAGTCGGTTACGTTTATAGAACGACGAATATTAATAGAGCACCCGAGTGGATTTAAGAACGACAAATACTCCAATTAAGCCATGTAACTGAGTGCATAATAATTTTGCTAAGGCTGTAACTGAGTGCCACCGCGGTCCGCGGTCCCGAAGTGACTGAATAATAATTTTGCTAAGGGAGTAAGGCATGTAACTGAGTGCCACCGCGGTCCGAAGTGACTGAATAATAATTACTGCTAAATTATTCTAGCTGACTGCGGACCGCGGTGGCAGTATTTCTGATACTTAGTTGGAGTGGACGGGTATTCTATACTTTAGCCCAGAGAACAAAGCTATTTACCTTTTAAAGTAGAAGTGGCAAGGCCTCCAACGAAAATTTTCCTGAAAAAGGAAAGACAACAGGCACATGAATGAGCACATGGCATGGCAAACTGTCGGCATTTTATTTGAAACTTCGACTCCACGAGTACCAGTGAAGTAAAACGACAAACAACCCTTTAAATAAAGCAATGAAAATTGCTACTTCTTACCCGATATCATCTCCTCTTCCAGATCCTCTGACGGGCATTTTGGCGAAATAGTTTTCTGACTAAAGAGTAGAGTTTGAGCAAGAAGAAGTCTACACAACTACACTGATCAAAGATGGCGCATGGAGTCGGAAGCATGCATGCAACGCGCGCCACGCATGCAAAAAAAAGAAAATTCCCGGATGTTGTATCCCAATCTCACTCTGAATGGTCTCTGGGTTTAACTAATAAAGGACTGGGACTGAGTCTAGTAAATTTCTTTTGTATATTAACCAGAAGGTGTCCATCTCCCACTATTAGGGTTTGGCCCATCAGTTTACAGAGTAGTCTATTTATAGAAAGCTTTTCCCGCCATCTCGCAGCCAATCATATTCTTCGAAAATTTATCAGCAGTACCTGATTGGCTAATACAGCGATTTCCTTTGTTTGTAATATTGTACAGTTAATTTTATATGCGACAAAATTTTGGCAGACAAGGCGAGCGAATACTACCACAGGAAGCCCAAGCTCAAAGTTTGAATTTATTTGACAGTTGAACTACGAAGGTTCAAACTTCCAGAATATCTGGTATTTTATCGCACTAAATGGCAAATGAATAACACAATAAACTTGCTTTGATGAAGATTAAGTTGTTGTGTCTTGAATTTGAGGGTTTGGGGGCCGATTTAACGAGTTTCTAGGAAAGATGGATTCACTCTACCTAAATAGAGGAAAGGCAGGCAAGCGTATAGCGATGGCGTGTCACATACCTGTCATCTCCACGGCAAAAATGACCCTAAGTCCACTCAATCGACGTGATACTTCCGGATCCCGTAGACAGATCTCCTTGCTACGTATCCTCCAAGTTTCATGATCAAACGTTCAACGAGTACCGAGAAATGATTTTTGTCACTTCGCATTTCGCCGTCCCAAACACCTCTTCACACTTTGATGAGACACCGGTATGTGACACGCCATCGCTATACGCTTGCCTGCCTTTCCTCTCTTTAGGTAGAGTGAATCCATCTTTCCTAGAAACTCGTTAAATCGGCCCCCAAACCCCCAAATTCAAGACACAACAACTTAATCTTCATCAAAGCAAGTTTATTGTGTTATTCATTTGCCATTTAGTGCAATAAAATACCAGATATTCTGGATGTTTGAACCTTCGTAGTTCAACTGTCAAATAAATTCAAACTTTGAGCTTGGGCTGCCTGTGATACTACTTGCTAGTGTAGAAACTTCTTGATAATCAGCTATTTCTCATTTATAACAGGCAAGAACTGGTGCGCACCACATGTTCAGGAAAGACCATTATAAACCAGAACATGTGGTTCCTTTGTAACCTTTTATTTTCCCGTTTCATCCGTTTCAGACTTCGTGTTTACAGCACTTGTGTGATGTATACAGAACGAAGCTAAGTTTTGTCTTTTGGTTCATAAACACAGATTTTTGTAGTGATATTTGGCATAAATACAGCAAGTGATAAATATCACATACAAATCATGCTATTTTTGTTTATAATATGACCTAAGAAAAGTACTCTGAAAAAGACAATCACATGTTCAAGAGTAATTAAGTGCACCGAATTTGTTTACTTTGAGTTGAGCTCAAGTGAATATTTGAAAATCCTGTAAGTAATTTGCGTTTGGCAGATAAAAGAACAGCCCGGCAAATCTCCAAGCAAGGCTTAATAATCGACTGGAACTGAAAGAAAATAGCTATAAACTGTGAAAAAGTCAATTTCTGGTACACTTAACACTAGCAAGAAGCGAAGTTTGATTTCAGGCAGTTCATCAAGCACAATGAAACAGTTGTCACTTTGCTGTTTTATTAAAGACACTAACTATTATACATCTCCAAGAATAAACTTTAAAATCGAAAACTAGAAAACTGAACACAACTATCGCAGCTGGAAATGAAATTCCAGTTCTTAAAATTAGTATAAACAAGGGTTTTTTCTTCAGGCAACCAGTGAACAAGATTATTAGAAGATTTGAATCAAATGCCTCACGGCAACGGGTCATATGCGACCGAGTTTCTAAGGCCAATTTCAATGGAATAAAAACAAAACAATTAAATAAAAAATTAAAAGTAAACTTGGCTTACTTTGATTTAATTTTGTCCTTGTATAATGTCAGTTGTTCCTGGCCAGATGAATGTCAATTTTCGGTTCCGTTTTCATTCATTGTCATAATTCAAACTTTTATACTCGTCGCTAGTCAACACTTGAAGACTTGAAAATCACTTTTAACTTTCTCCAATCACCCCAAGATCCATTAGCAGAGGCACAGATGATCAGTCTATACATTTCGTTTCATTGCAATTCCAATATCTTCAATTTCAGTCGTCAAAAGCCCGACATTTGCCACCGTACTTAGATTTGTAGTTTGTAGCACCGCTTGGCGACCTGTATGTACTGAGCTTCAAACCGGGGAGCACTGCTTGCATAATAAAGGGTAGGTATGTGAGGTGTCGTCTTCAGAGCCCGACCCAATTTGCAAAATAAAATGTAGTGAAGGTGTTTTTATTAACCAGAATTTCCAATAAAATTTATGAAAATCAATCCGAATTGATAGTTGATTTGCTCCAAAACAAAACTTAGTTTGCCAAATTGGGCTCAAACCTTTATCCGGTACCGCCGCACATCTCATTTACGTCATGTACATGAGTGCCCCCCCGCGGGAGCCATGACTCTCGCATCTGACCCAATGTCCGCCATTGATTTTCCCCGCGTAATTTGAGATTAGCATTTCTAAAAATAGACTACTCTGTAAACTGATGGGCCGCTACCCCAATACCAGATGGACACTTCTGGTTATATGGACTTCTGGTATAACCACAGGCTAACCATCCTCCCATTTTGTGTATTTGGTACTGATGTTTTAATAATCCATCATTTCTTAGCAAATTGTAAAATAAAATACCTTTTCACTTGATTCTGCTGTGAATGTGTTGATTTAGCGCGCGCTCATAATACAGCTCGGGTTTCCTGTGGCTCAGGATTGTTTACATATAGCTCGGGCTTCCTGTGACTCATCTCGCCAACTACATAAAAATACAGTAATGTAGTTGGCGAGATGAGCCACAGGAAACCCGAGCTGTATTATGAGCGCGCGCTAAATCAACACATTCACAGCAGAATCAAGTGAAAAGGTACCCTGGTTCCAGAGCTTTTCTAGAGAGAACAGGAGCGGCGATCAGCGAGCTGCGAAGCAGCGAGAAGAGAAATAATAGATTATTAAAACATCAGTGACAAATACACAAAATGGGAGGATGGTTAGCCTGTGGTATAACCGCGTAGTTTTTGATTTTTTTTTATAGTTTTTCGTGTACCACAGGGATTTCTACGGTGGCCCACAGGGGACAGCTGCAAACAAATAAATGTTGCTGCAAACAAATAGATGTTGCTGCAAACAAATAAATGTTGCTGCAAAAAAATAAATGTTGCTGCAAACATATATATTGTTGCTGCAAACAAACATATATAGTATTGCTGCTGCAAACAAACATATATATTGTTGCTGCAAACAAACATATATATTGTTGCTGCAAACAAACATATATATTGTTGCTGCAAACAAATAAATGCTGCTGCAAACCGCAAAAAATACGAACCCGTGCGCGCACATGAATCGGGAGGGACTGGCACTAGCACATGTTTATCCAAGATGGCGGTGTAGTGACACAACTACAAGATGTTTTGCGGCCATTGCACTGCTGAAGTTCTTTCCAGCGGCGCTAACTTTTGCTAGTCCTGTGGGAAAGAACTTACTGTTTGTTTGCAGCAACATTTATTTGTTTGCAGCAACATTTATTTGTTTGCAGCAACATTTATTTGTTTGCAGCAACATTTATTTGTTTGCAGCAACATCTATTTGTTTGCAGCAACATTTATTTGTTTGCAGCAACATTTATTTGTTTGCAGCAACATTTATTTGTTTGCAGCAACATTTATTTGTTTGCAGCAACATTTATTTGTTTGCAGCAACATTTATTTGTTTGCAGCTGTCCCCTGTGGGCCACCGTAGATTTCAGTATGCAAGCGGCATCCCAACCTTGATTATGGGAATTTTAGTTTGATTCCTTTGGCATTATATTAAATGATGACGACAATAGCAAAGCTGATACGGTGTGATACTCTAAAAATGGCACTACGGCTAGCTAAACCTGACACAAAAAGGTGCTCGCACTAGAATGCAGTCATGCATGGACAGCTATTTCGTCCTCATTAGGTCTCGTCAGCATGACATAGCAAGTAAAATGAGCTTCGGCGAGAACCTACTACTCAGAAAGCCAACAGTACTCCAGCGCGGAGCTCAGAGAATGAGCTTGATTATCCGGTGTCACACAAAGAGACGCGTATGGCAAAGAGCCAGAAAATCAAGCAAAACTCAACCTTAATGTGTCAGTACCAAAGATGAGCCTAATAAACGCTGGCCAGACCAGCTTAATAAAATGATGACAAAACAGGAATACTCGGATCTAAGAAGACCTACGGTACAAAAATGTATAAATGTATAAAGCTAGGTGACGGTCTATTGACGATACTGACTCAGCTTCTAACTAAAACATTACTTTTTTAAACTCCTGACCGAGTTTACCGCGCAGGAACGAGAACGTTTTTTTCCTGAGGCATGCTCATTCCCCTCGATATAGCCTGACTTGCAATCTGCTGCTCTACCCAAAGCATTCCATCATGATCTGTCAATCTAAAAGCTAATTTATTTCTATGGTAACCATGACGTCATGTGCTGAACTACCCAACTCCAAAACAGTACCGTTACAAAAACTCCAAAACAGTACCGTTACAAAAACTCGAGTCGGCTCGCCTACGCCAACTCTCGGTAAAGTCATGGAGGAAACACCCACCACTGTCCCGGACAACCGTTTTGATGAAATATTTTTTAAGTCTTGTCATTTTCCCATAACGATATAGGTGAAGGACCGGGACAACGGGACAACCATTTGGAACGAAATTTTCTAAGTCGCTATGAATAATATAAAGAGCATAACCGAGACTGGAACAACAGCACATGGTTGAAATAGGCCCTTTGCAGCCGACAGTCACGTGCTGATATTTAAGCAATATGACACGCTTTCCATGTCTTTGTTCTCTTATATAAACACGCGGGATATGTTGGGAGAACAAAGAAAAACTTGAAAATCACGAGCCGCTAGGCGAGTGATTTTCAAGTTTTTCTGCGTTCTCCCAACATATCCCAAGTGTTTATATAAGAGAACAAAGACATGAAAAGCGTGTTATATTGCTTTTATAAAATAACGAACAGGAAAAACACGAGCGAAAATCGTACGCACGCACGATCAGAAGATCAATTCTCCTAACCGTAACAGTCGTCAGAAATCGACCGACGGTGAGTTTGCACAGCGCGGGAAATCCCCCGATACAGAACTGAGAGAAACGAAGGAATGCTCTGTGTCCTCTGGCTCTGTGTCAGTGTGTGGCTCTATTTTAAAAACCTCTGCTTCAACAGTCCCCGAAAAGACTAACTTGGAATTCAAGACATGCTTTCCCGGAAATTTAAGGCGAAAGGTATTCAAGGAGTGGAGGACTTGAACTGGGTGTTTTTGTCGCTGAATGTACATGAGGAAACATGATTCCCCTGTTGAACTTTGAAGCAGGTTTTAGTTGAATGAACTTTTATTTTCACCAAACTCAATGGAAAGATCTAGCTGTTGGAACTTTCCTTCCAATGAGACGAGGCTAAGAGTGCAAGGTAAGAGGGAAAAACTCCTTTTGTTCTGTGAAAAAAATCAACAAAATATCAACTTCACAATCGCACGTGAGTTTGCAAAATTCATGTAGTTCATAAAATGGCAAGGAGAAAGCTAAAAACCTTATCTGAATTATCTAAGACCAAACAGGGTGAATGATAACAATTGGCCTTATATGAAGGCTTATTATTTCGTGACTTCGTCGCCGACAAATACTTATATGTCCTTTTAGTTTGGGATAAAAAAGACAGAAAAAAAATTGAAAGAGTGTTGCCTTGCTTTTCCCTCTCGTCTACTCTAAGTCTCTAGCTCCATTCCTTGCTCTATTCGTCTATAAGGAGGTTGTTTAAAAACTAGACTTGTTAGCCGTTTGTGTGTTTTAGTTTTACCGTACGGAATAAGATAAACGAAAAGTGGTTTCGACTTTTTTTGTTGGACCACAAATAAAAATATCTTGGCCGGGATGGTTAGCAAATTTGATAACTTCGTCGGTTGGCTGTATTTTTGTTAAATATATATGTCGGTTTTTCTGATTACAATCATATTATTGAAAGTCAACGTTTGGTGAAAACATTCGGCTTCCTTGTCGTTTGCCATTTTGATCAGTTCATTCACAATCGCGTGCCAGCGAATTTCCATGTCTATGGACTCTCATATAAACACGGCTTTCAGCCAATCAGCGCGCGAGTTTCCTCTGGGTTATTTTATAAACTAGAAGTAATCATAGATTATCAAAGTGCGTTCGACATATTTTTTCAGTGAAAGAGAAAGGACTGTGGCAACAGTCTGAAAAGCTGAAAAATTGCTGCAATGATGTGGACGGTGTACGTAATCCTGATCAAAAGTGCTTGTTTTTAACTAATGTGAAAATTTTGAGGTCTTGACTTATATGTTAATATACAAGGGGATGCATCTGGGTATAAAACTGTAATTATCTTTGTGTAACATTAAATCATTGGATGCGATGCTTATGGGGCTATATTTATACATGTGTGTTTTATATGGTTATGGCATTGATTTGAGAATTAGTAGCACATTTTGCTGTGTGGTATACAGTGTAAAGCAATAATTGAAGTTAGTGTAGAACACAAATCAACCCAGGCTATAGCTACATACATTTACATGCATACATGAACTTTATGTGAGTGTCAATAGTATTTAGCTGTAAAGCTAATTGGGGACACTATATTACAGGATATATAAAATACAGGATATATAAAGGGATTCATATAAAGTACGTATAAATAAATATTACTATTCAGATGTGTATAAACTGAATTCCAGTTCCTAGAACATAAACTATATAGGTATGCATGTGTATAAAGTACAGCCCATGCAGTTCCTTCGATTCAGATCATTCACATTGTTTCCCGGGTATTTTTCAAGTGAGAACAAGGTTGGCTGCAGAATATTGAGCGCCATTGTTAGTTCCAGAATAATTTATGGTCAATGTTGGTAGCCGGGTCCTGGCTTTGATCGCTTTGGTCAGCCTTGTTTCAGGTCTGTTAGAAATTCAGTGTAGATTAATTGAACACAGCAAATATGAAGTCAGTACTTTAAATTTCCCTCACCTTGTACTGTGTTGATATTCCAGTTCCTTGGCATATCAAAGTGTCGGTATAGATTAACTCTCTGTCTGAATGTAGTGTTAATTTGAATCCGTTAATTTGTATAACCAAGATGTACACAGTGTCGCAACTCACACAAGATACGGCGATTACGGGTATCTAGAAAACTCGGACCTTGTTTCTCTTCAGCCAGGTCATCTTACTGTTTGTAGTTTCGGTATCTGTATGTACAGCGAAAAGCAGAATCCAGTACAGCGAGCAAGCCAACAGAATTCACTCGGTTGTTTACAAATTGTGGTGAGTTGATTTGACTCAGTTCTCTGTTCAACTTCGCTGGTGTCGTAACAGACCATGTTTGACTTAAACCACCACGATGCACACGTGTAGTATTTAAAAAGCTTCTTCACAACTCACACTGAAATATTCATATCCATGTATTAATTTCTCTTCAGCCTTCAGGTATGATTTATAGCATCTTGACCATTTGCAGTTTCGATCGCACATTCACTCGGGTTCAGCATAAATAAATAATTATGGCCGAGTTGAATGTTCAAGCTCCTCCAGATGTACTACACACTTTCCACAGGCTTTGCTCAATTGTACTTGCGAATCTTTAAAACATCATTGCATTGCATTGTCGGAAAATAAGGCAATTAACTAACCCATGATGGCATTCACCAAAATGGCCGCTCGCATCGTGTATGTGTGGTTACCAGTTCCCCGGCCGAGATAATTTATTCTAAAAAGTACAAACATGATGACATGACGACGGACATACACGAATCTCGATTTCTTTCGCCTGGGAAAGCACAGGTAGCCCACACAGGACCACAGGGAGTCCACTGCAAGATTAGTATGCGTTCTCCTTCGTCGAACGCAATTAACGAATGAATTGAGCTCGTGATCCCCATGGGAAAGGCATTGCCATGAATTCTGGAGAGCAAGCTATCTTCAAAAACGCAGTTTTAGAAAGATCGGCAATCGATTGGAGGTGGAAAATAGCATTTACAAACAGGTTTTGTTAATAACAACACCGATCTCGTACAAGGCCTGTAAATAAATGAAGTCAGATATTTTTTGCTCTCCAGTACAACCACGTGATTTGTTAGCTGCAAAGGGCCTATTCAATATTTATTGAATGATACAGTCATGTCATTTAGGTTGCACTCTATATTCTTCGATCGCTTTGCTTTCAGAATTTGCAGCTTTGGAACAGCGCGATTGCATTTTCACCTTCAGTTACAAGTGAAGGCTTTTGAACTGACAAAGTACTTTTACAAACAGAGGAGCATCTATGAAAAGGTAACGAAATACTAGCTAAACACTCGATTTGATGTACTTTTACGTTTAGAGTAGTAACACGTGTAAACAGCCATACACTATACATACCATGCATACCGTATATAGCCACATTCATACCGCTATTCAATGCTCATACATGACATAAATATGATATAAATATCTCTAAAAATATATTACGTTTAACGCCAAACTGTTTGTATTTAACCTTGAAATACCCGACTCTTGACAAATCGTCATTAAATAGTCTACGCTGATAAAGTTATCTGGTTGAAATTTTGTGGTGAAAAAAGCAAGCTGGCCGAGGGCACGCCTCGTAATTCAATCCTCTCGTCCAGCGTTTTTCTTACTTGCTTATATTATTAAATAAACTTCTCAATCAAAAACTGATACACGGGTTCTCCAAAAGTGATCCACCAATTCTTTCATTTTAATCAAGTGCTGTGACAGCCGGTGTCAGAGAAGGAATTGAGGATGACAACGATGAAATAGACGAGACAGTAATTGCCCGAAAGTCATACTCGCCCATCCAGGGCCCTGTGTAAAGCCACGAAATTACATTCGACAAAGCTTCAACCGACTCTGTCCGGCCGAAGACGAACATTTCGTTGAATGCAAAGACCACTCTTGAAGAAATGGGCTATGGCTGGCTACGCAACTGAAAGGTGTTCATAAAAATACGTCCAGTAGATCTCCCAGAGTGCTCGATGTCATGCAACGAGGTTCGCCCTACGCGACGAATACATTACAAAGGCTGAGGTTGCAGTTCTCGATCAGAAGCGCCAAGAACGTCAAGGCAAACAGTTCTGACATCGACGTACCCTGCGAGCAGGAAAGGAAAAGAGATTAGAAACCTCTGCTCGCAGGGTAACACCGACGAAGCCAGTGATTCAAATGATGCTCAATAATAGATGCATGGATTGTTAAAAACTTTGACAAACAGCTGTACACGTAAAGCAAGATATCAGCATATGTATTAATTATTAATTTTGAACAAGCTCAGAGAAAGAAACAGTATGACAAACCCTTTATTAGCATATTGGACGGCACGAGTCAGAAATCGCAAGTGTTTTAAAAAAAATTTCTTGGTGTTTCGAGTTGGCTCAACACGTGACAGGGTCATCCAATCAGATTCGATATCGCTCGGGACACTGCGGGATAGTGGGTTACTTACTTAATTTACAGAACTTAGTCAAAACAAGATGGCGGAGACGAGGAAATTTATCTCAAATTTGGAATGTGGACAGCTTAATGTTTTATTTCAACTGGCGCCCTTATCGGAGCCGACCAAGGACGTTTTTTACCCAGAGATTTTAATATCATTCGACACGACGAACACCACACAAGTTTTTGCTGAAACCACTGATTGCATTCCTGCAAAACGTCCATTCTATTATATATAAATGATCATGAGCATGAGTAGTGAATCAATAGACCTGGTCAGCTTGCCTGTTAACATTTCAGACCACCTGACTTCAGTGACTTTTCCCAATGAGTAATGCTTTTTTTGTTTTTTTGTATCCCAAGAGGAAATGTGCCTATATTTTTACAATTGGAAAACAAAGCACTTAATCCTCTGGAGAACTATCATATGGTCTGAAATGGGGCAACAGACAGGCAAGCTGACTAGGTCTATTATAATCCGGCTCCCCTAGCACAAACCATGTATGACACAAAAATATGCTAGAACTACATGAACTACATGTATTCACCTATTCCTAGGTGGCCCGGCTTGTTTTGCTCTTCTTATTTTTATATTTATTGATAATCTTTCTTCTTATAATAAATAAGGTCGGTCCAACATATGGCCGGAACTGATGATGGGTTATTTGAGGAGCAAAGGAGACCTTACGAAGAGACAGCTTTTAAAATGTTCTAAAACGTGTGAATCCAGCAGATCATGCGCGCAGAGGGGACAACTCTGTGCGAAGAAGAAACCATAACGCGCCATACTATGGGTACAAGCTCCACTGCGATCAAACGAAAAGCTTGTCATGTATGGGTACACTTTCTATGCCTTCAATGATGAGTGCGGCTACAAAATAATAAGGCTATTTTCAATGCCAAGAAAAGAATGCTGTGATTATCTACTCATCGTATCATGCATATTACAGGTTAATAGACTCGCTTTTATATATTACATCAAAGTCATTTATTTACCAACCTAAATAAAATATGTTTGCAGCAAAACTAACACAGAAACCAAATGGACAGATATGCGATTCGTCATATCCTCCTCTTTAGAATGACTGTTCGGCCTTCTCAGCAAGCATTTCAACAGCTCCTTCGTGTGGCATGTTGACTTGAGTGACACGGCATGGGCCGTCTCGCTCCTTACCCGACACGTCAAAGGGCGTCTCAGTTAGATGGCGCGTTTACGACTGCTGTTTATAGCGTGTACAAATTAAGAGAACGATGATAAATAAAGGAAAACCATAGTTAATAGAGTGGAATGGTTAGGAAACCCGGCAAACTTCAAAAGGGCTAACAAAGGCGCTGCGATTTAGGTTGGAAGGGGTAAGACAAAAGATTGTGCACGATCATAGTACATTAGCGTTCCCTGAACGACTGAACTCACACGTTTCTATTGGCCGATTGATTAACATGTTGGAATTTCTATTGTGTTTTGTGCACGGTAGTGGTTGAAAAAAGCTAACAAAGACATATAACAAAGAAGGTCCCCGAGTTTCCTAACCATTCCACTCTATTAACTATGGGAAAACCTTTTAGTGCCGGCAACGCCTGGTCATCACTTAATTTATCTAAAAGAGTAGATGTTTTACTGAACGGTTTAACAATTTTGAATTTCAAAGCGAATGCTGTTATTTTTATTGCCGTAAGGACTTTCATATGCCAATCTGGACGTTTTAATTAAGAGATGTAATTTGTTATCTTAGTTTCTATTTATTTATATTTCCTTTCTCGTTGTGTTTGTTCTGTGCTTCTTCGTGGTCAACATTGTATAAATTAATTCACGTGAGCCCCCACGATGAGCTTAGAGCTCTTGGGGCAAACGTAAAGCCCAAATATTGTTTAAATAAATAAAATAAATAAAAAATAAAAAAATAAAAACTTTTAGAGTTTGTACTTTGCAGACATTATTAGAAAACGTCAAGCTATTTCTACTTTCAAAATTTTGGGCGCGATAAGATAAAAAATATGAGTTTTCTTTCTCTCCAGACTCTGAACATCGAAAACGTGAAGTCCAAGAACTTTCTACTTTCGCATTTTTTTGTGAAACTAAATAAATGTTCATTTTTTTGTTTAAAAAAGTAGTTTTTCAACAAATTATATAGCAATGGAATTACCCTAAAATGATCAGAAAATGCATTTTCTCAAATAGAAATCGACAAAAAACAACTTTTGTAGAGTTACCTTTTCAGTACAATCAAAATCAGGAAAAATAGTAAAAAGTGGAATTGCCGAAAGTGGGCACGGATTCTCACATTGCTACAAGGCTAAATCATATCTAAATTCGGAAAACATGGCGATTACAAAATACACATTAGTATCACGATTCGCTGGTCATTTTGTTTACGTTTGAGACGCCGATACCGAATTATACTTCCGGCCAGTTGGGAGAAAATATATTTCGTATTGGGCGGAGTCCCGCAGCGACGAAGCCCAATACGAAAAACTATTTTTTCTTCCAACGCCGGCAATATAATTTGGTATCGGCGTCTCAAAATCGCAATTAGTTTTGTATCGCGATTCAACAGTTAAGTCGGGAATGTTTAATAAAAGAAAGAAGAGAATGAAGCACCAAACTTATGCTGATCGTAATTTCAATTCTCAAAAGGCGCCTAGTATATCTATGGCAACGGTTTCACGGCTTGAGTGGAGAAAACTTTCGCGACGTGTTTTGAAATCTCTTCAAAAATTGTGAAAATTGTACTTTTAGCGAATTAGATTTCTGACGGAAACTACAATGCCAACCTTACCTTTAGGATTGAATAATTCTTATCTTGTAATTTACAGTGTTTTGAAGGTGAAATTGTAGAAATCTCGCTGTTGAACAAACGACTTTTGAACTTGACCTGGAACCCATGTAACTGCAAGGGCTCGTGCAAGAGCCAATCAGAGGCTGGTATTCTGAGACGCCAAAAACTTGTTATATTGGCGTCTCAAAAGTAAACAAAATGATCAGTGAATCGTGATACAACATGGTATTGGCGTCTGAGAATACCAGCCTCTGATTGGTTCTTGCACGAGCCCTTGCAGTTACACTGATGGGTTCCAGGTCAAGATTTCTACAATTTAACCTTCAAAACACTGTAAATTACAAGATAAGAATTATTCAATCCTAAAGGTAAGGTTGGCATTGTAGTTTCCGTCAGAAATCTAACACTCCGGCTCAATCGCTAAAAGTACAATTTTCACAATGTTTGAAGAGATTTCAAAACACGTCGCGAACGTTTTCTCCACTCAAGCCGTGAAACCGTTGTCATAGATATACTGCGCCTTTTGAGAATTGAAATTACGATCACCATAAGTTTGGTGCTTCATTCTCTTTTTTCTTTAACCGAATTCCCGACTTAACTGTTGAATCGCGATACAAAACTAATTGCGATTTTGAGACGCCGATACCGAATTATATTGCCGGCGTTGGAAGAAAATATATTTTTCGTATTGGGAGTAGTATAGAGGGTGGGGGCACCGGACCATTTTCCATCATATGGTTTCTGATCTCATACCCCCACCCTATTATTTATCGATCGTATTTTTTATTCTTCTCAAGGTCAAGGTCAAGGTCGAATTCTCCATAACCGGTTTAACCAGTTCAATCTTTGGATGTCAAATTCTAGGAAATCTCCATAACTGGTTTCAATCTTTGGATGTCTAAAGGCTTGATCTATAGTGATGTGTACGTATATTTTCGAAATGTGTTTGAACCAGCCGATTGATGGTTCTTCTCTTCGTTCTTCTCATACTATAGTATTCAACTTTTCATAGTTGCATTCTAGGCTATCCATTCTAATGGCTTCGTTGCCTTGCCAGCTATCCGCTATTGCCATATATTGGCTTCTGCGAGTTTCTTCTATAGTATTTTCCTTTCTTTCTATTTCATAGTGCGTTCGAGGTATCTTGCATCTTCTCTATGTAATGGATGCTGGTGCATGGTAAGAGCGAAGAGTAGTGTGCGAAAGAATGATGAATGCTAGCATATGGAAAGAGTAATGAATGAAGAAATCAAAGAGTAAAGAGTAACGAATGAAGAAATCAAGGAGCAATGAATGAAGGAATTGAAGATCGATTTTAGTTTATTGTATTTTATGATGTCCATATGCGTAACTCTCAATTCCATCTTCTAATATGTATCTTTTATCATCGTAGCATGATAGACTTGTCTTATTGATCTCATAGCTTCCCAATTGATGATTCACGCTTCGAATTGTCTTCATTGTATGTGACATCTTAGTCCTATTTAGCAATGTATCTCTATAGTTGGCATGTTTGATCTGTTTCTTGATGGTGTTCTTCTTAATGCCCTTTGCCGTTTTCGAATTTGAATTGTCGTCTTTCATATAGCTGTACATCTTTGATCTCAATCCAACGAATTCGATTATGTGTTTGAAGCCATTAGCACATTCGTTCTTGAACTTACCAATTACTTTCTTGTTATTCTTATCGTAGAATGGACAATCGACTGGATAGTCGCTGTTGTCGAATCTATCTTTGTCGATCTGGAAGTCTCTATATACGTTCTTAGTTTCGATCTGATACATTAGGCTGTCTGTATCTGTGAACAGTAGTTGAGGATTTGCGTATTTCTTCTTAATGTAATTGTAGTGGAAGTCGTACATTAACGTTTTGGATAGGTCTAGTATGCACATTCCAACATATATCGGTTTATCCAATGTTATCGTATTCTTGATTTGGTGGACAGCTACTAGGTCTTCATTGAAGATCTTACTGCTCACATATGTTGGTTTGCTAGCTAGTTCCAATAGTTTTTTCTTATCGGTTAGTAGTTTCACGTTGCATCGTTTTTTCACGTTCTCCATGGTCTTACCAAAGATACTGTTGTTTTGAAGCTTGTAGTAGTCTTTTTCGAATTGATTCGTAGCTATGGTTCTCTTCTGAGTGTTGAAATCGATATATTCTCTTAGCCATGGACTTTGGTTGAACTCTAGAACTCGATGAACCTTTAGGATCTTCATTCCTAGGCTGGTGTATAATCGTAGATTTCTATAATGAAGCACATATTTAGTCTTATCGTTTAGATTCGGAACAAGCTTGCGTGTAGTACCAATTGACATATTGTGCTTCTTTTGGATGTCTTTGCAATAGTCTGATAGCATGTCGTTATCTATGCACATCTTTTCTACTGCTAACGGATAGTCGTTATGATCGTCATGTATAGATTTAGGGTATTCTAAATCGACCTCGATTATGAGTCCTTTTTTGCTATGCTCGTCATACTTAGCTAGGTTCGTATTTTCGATCTCTTTTTTGGTTAGCCATCTGAATCCTCCAGTAGGTAGGTATTCGCTCATGGCATAGCCATAAAGGTTATTAGCATCGAGGTAGATTATATGGCTATTTGGAGCGTCTTTATTGTAATCGTTTAGATATTCATGATTAGCTTTAGCGTATCTATGAGCTATGTAACTAGTGCCACCCCTCATGCCCTTCTCAATGAACTGGTAGATATCTATGTCAGTGATCAGCTCTAATTCGACTTTGGTCATTTTAAGCATAGCATCGAAACTTAGACCGGGAGTCGTGAAATAGTGACATGGGTCGAGGCCGTAATTCGAAATCGACATAGATCTGAAATTTTCGAAGACGTCTGCCAAGAGAAGTATGTCGATTTTCAAATAGATGTCATGATAATTACCCATTGATTCCATTTTGAAAGAATTCCAGACGTTTTGAGCATGTTCGTAGTCTTCGTTGGAAATGTGTTCATCATTTAGGATACTATAGAAGTCCTCCTTTATTGGAAGTAGTTTGTAGTCGAATTTTTCGAAGTCGTCCATGAAGTCGTATGGATAGATTCCTTTCCTTTTTACTAATTCAAATTGCTTGTCGTTTGCGAAGTCTTTCTTGGTGTATATGAATTTGTCTTCTGGAAGATTAGTTGCTAATGTGCTAATTGATTGACCCATAAATTGGAAACTGTCTAGGAATGTGAGGTTATTGCCTAGCATGAATGCCATATACTTCTCCATATTATTAGGGATTACGTTGAGATTATGGTATTTTTTATTACCATTCTTGTCTATATATGGATGATTCTTGATGACTTTGCCGATCTGTTGCATAATTAGATGAGAGTCATATCCTCGAAGATTGTGAAAGAAGACTGGGATCTTGATTTCTTCAGCTTTTATGTCGAAGTTGATATTGCATATTTGATGAGCCGATCCTCTATATTTTCCAGTGATATGGCAGTGATCTCGAACTCTGATGTCGTTTACTAGGTATTCGATATCGCAGATATGGCATTTGGTAGCATCTTTGAAGTCTAGTTTGTCTTTCTTGGTCATCACCATATCTTTATTAAAATTGTTCTTTATTATATTTTGACACCATTTTACTTCATTAAGCATTTCTTCAAGGAATTTGTATGCACTGTTCTCTCCTCGATACATTTTCAATGGCTTGCTGTATCGATCATCATAACGGCAAACTAGTTTGTATCCATAACTACAGTCGATATGCTTTTGATATGCTTCCGTATATGAGTTGTTATTGTTAGGCATGCATCCATCGATTTTGCGTGTTATGCTTTCGAAGTCTGCGTAGATGACGAATATAGATGGTAGTTGCTTGTTATAGTTCTTAAATCGTAGCATATTGTTCGATTTGGTAGGCATTTGGATTGCTTGCTCACCATTTACTTCAATGCATACTTCTTTATGGTTGATTAGGACTCTTTCTGATTTGAAGCATTGTAGGCAATACTTACAAAAGTGCTTTTTCTCCTTGTGTTTCGTTTGTTTGTACATAAACTTGTTGAAGTCCTTGATTAGAACGTAGTGCTTGTTTGTATTCTCTGTGATCAATAACAGATCCATATGGTCATCGTACTTTTCTTTTGATACGAATATGGGATATGGCTTCCTTTCTTCATATCCAAAGACACTGATACTAATGTTGTTTTGCTTTTCGATTTTATTGTACTGTTTGGTAGATACTGGAAATTCGATGTTAGAATAGTCTAGGTCCTTCGCAGATTTTCTATCGCTCTTCTTGATTCTCTGAGGATATTTTTCCTGTGGATTCAAGTGCCTTACGTGGCACCATTTGAAGCATTCATTGTCGATGTTTTTCATGTTGATCAACCCTTTAGCCGAATTTCGAAGTTCTGCTGGTAGTTCGATGTAGCTGCTTCCTTTCATAGGCTCATACTTGACTATGTTTATGTAATGTTTGTCGAGTGTCTCTATGGTCCATCCTGAGCCATCTGAAATCCATTGCGATATTTTGTTTAGTATTTGTTTTTTGGATGATTGTAGTCCTTCCACGATGTTGGTTTCATTTATAATCGTAAAGGCTTTACTATTGAAATAGGCCGTTTTAATGGTCGTTTTGTCTTCGTCTAACCGTTTTTCGAATGTTACCTTTATCGTTTCAACGAATTTGTATCCTTTAGTATCAATCAATAGTTTTTCGAATTGAGTATGAATGCCTTTTCTCGTAGTGGTTAGTTGTACTAGTGGGTCTTTATTGTTCTTAATGGCGACTTCAAATGACATGATTGAACCCTTCATAGCTATATCTAGTTGCGTGATCTTAGTTTTTAGAGCAGGAACCGGTCTTTTGGTTGTATTCTTAATGGTCCTCAAAGCAGGAGTTGGTTTGTAGCCATCTCTGAATTGAGCTGGTGGTAGGATAATGTTTTCCTCATAGTGTTTGATCATGTCCTTAACGCTTCTTTGTGAAGTAGGAACTGGTCGGTTGTCTCTGAATTGAGCTGGTGGTAAGAGGATATTTTCATCAATTTTTGGACGTCTTATAGTATTTTGTTTCAAGATCAATTCGATAAGTTTCGATTTAGACAATTTATTGAGATTCGATTCGTTCATCGTCATATATATTAACTATAGATAAAAAATTATATTTTTAAACCCAGGTGCGTTTGGCTGCGTTTGTGCTTCTTGGTCTTAATATGACTTGATTTACCAGCCATCGTGTAGTCTTTATAGATTTCGCACGTTAAGCAGAACCATGATTTACTTAGCATGTACTTAGTTTTTCGATGCTTCCTTTCAATGTCGTCATACATTTGTGGTCGACCTCTTAGTCTTTTGATTGGTTCTATGGTATTGTTATCGTTCATGTATATAACAACTATATAAATTATTGTCAATTTAATATGTGCGTTTAAACGTGGTTCATCTTTCCTAGTCGAATCGTTATTTGATTAATTTGGAGCTGTATTGATATACTGTAGCCTAATGCAATCGTATCTAGTCTATTTTCCCATGTTTTTTGGTTGTTCTGTTCTGACATGTCGATTGTTTATGGATAGAATTCGTTTGATTGACTTTATTAAGAGTTCGCAAGTATCGATTACTTTTCTTATGCTATCAAGTAATTTGAGTAATTTAGCATGCATCTATATTGTATGCTTATATTATTTTCATATCGCATCTAGATTCTTAAATGGCACCCAACTATCGAATTCATCACTATATCCTTTCCACGATACTAAAGCCTGCTTCTTTTTGTAGTTCCTTCTGATGACTCTATCAATTCTGAAAATCTCTAGAGTTGCTTTCGATAATTCGGGTTCATAGAAAGAACCTTGTATTTCTTCACCATTCAAGTCCTTCAATTTGTATGTAATGGGATTCGTATACTGGATTTTATCGATTGTAAACACTTCTTCAGTCCAATTTGGAGTATAACCTTTGTCGAATACCTTACGCTTGTACTTGCTTATTCGAACCTTATCGCTAACCTTAAATTTCGGTTTCGATTGTAATGACTCCATATCACCATATAGATTGAAGTACACGGTTCCTTCATTCTTCTTTTTGCTTGCTTCGATAGGAGTCATTTTGATGCTTGAATGTTTTGTACCATTGTACTGTTTCAATATTCTAGGCAGCATATCTAAATACTGCGTATTGCCTTGGACAGTGAATTGCTTCCACATTATAGTCTTGATCGTTCTATTCCATCTCTCGCAAACAGAAGACTTTTCTTCATTCTCAGTTGAATACATTTGTATACTATGCTTGTCCAATAGCTCTTTCACATTTTTATTATAGTACTCTTTGCCTTTATCGACCCATAGGTATTTTGGTATTCTTCCTTCCTTGAATATCGTTTGAAGAGCTTTCGTAACTGTTTCGCCTTTCTTATCTTTTAATGGAACGATCCAACCAAACTTACTGAAGACATCCAAAACCATGAGAAGGTATCGATAGCCTTTATTCCACTTACTAAACTGTTGCATTTCGACAAGATCTGAACACCAGATTTCATCAATATGATTAGCTATAACACGCCGTCGAGTAAATTTACTTCTTATTGGTCTATGCAATTCATCTGCTAGTTTTACTTGCCAATTTATTTCTTCACTCGACGGCTCTTCTCGTTTTTTGGCTTCTTAGCACCCATACCTATTTTTTTCTTAGCTTTTATAACGTTTTTGACACCCCATTCAGTCCATGTAGGATTTTCAAATTGATCGATAGCATTGACCATTTTCTGATCTGCAATGTGTTTCTTACTTAGATCGTCGTCAGCATCTCTATAATCTATATCGTGTTGTTTACATGTTTCGTCTAATCTATTAATTCCTACATCTCCACGAGCAATCCTCTTATCTAAGTTCGTTCCTGGCCCACAGAAATTGTACTTTTTTCCTAAAGGGTGGCGTAACGTTGGTTTAGTTCTCATATGTAATTCCCCAAAAGGGGAAAGTGCTTTTTGAATATCTAATTTGCCACCTTTTTTACGGTAATTAGAATAATAGTCAGAATAAAATGCAGATGCTGGATCCGTTACATCTGTGTACATGCTCATTGGATAGTTTACGACACCTGAACCGAGTTGGTCTAATGTTTGTGAAACGCCCTGATCGATCATCTTATTAGCTAGGTTTTTAATATATGATGATGCTTTCTCTTTTGCGAAATCACTTTTGATAGCATGCTTTGCACCTATTTTACCCATCTGATATAGCCCTTTTATACCTGCTTCAAAAAGCGCATCGCCTATACCACTACCCTGTGAAGATTTCACGAATTTTGATTTAGTAATACCACAACTAGCACATGTGCATTTCAACATCAGTCTTCCATTCTTAGCCTTTTCATATCTCTCACTACCTGAAGCGCATTCTGTTACCTTCTTTTCTTTGATACAGTATGACTTCATATCTTATATATAGCTAGAGTAGATTAAAATAGTGGATTAAGAATCGATGATTGATGCTTTGATTGTTCATATCGAACAGTGGATTATGGATCACATCGAAAATCGATTTTCCCATTTGTCTTTCTAATAAGTAATACAGACACCAATATCCACATAATACTGATGATCGTTCTTGTATTTCGTCTCCACTGTATATTATTTGTTTGTTGCTTTTCAATAGATAACGTTCGACATGTTTCGGCATATTCAAACCAAAGCTATTGAAATACTCACAATAATTACCAACGTTTCTGTAGCAAACCCAATGCGTACCTGGACCGTTTTGCGTATCTTGATTGATTACCCCACATTCTTTCTCATTGATAAGCTTTGGCAAGCTATCTATCGAGAACACTCCTCTAAAGTATTTGATTCTGATTTGTTTGATCCAATCCATTATATCGACATTCGATAATGGTTGATTCGTGAATTTTAGAGAAGTGCTCCTAGCAGGGGGATACCATTGAACGGGCTGTTCTTTCCTAGCAGTAGGCCATTTCCTTGTCTGTTGGCCTTTTTTTTTGGCTTTTTCTTAATCCCATAACCAGTTGGGTACGCTATCGAATTGTCCTTACCCCAGCTTCCAATATATGGCGGAGGCTGAAGCATAAGAGGATTGATGTATCCTCCCTTGGGTTTTGGAGGAACGTACACATTCTGTGTGCTTGAATTTGATGCACGTGGGTCAACCTGAAGGCCTCCTCCGAGAGCCTTGATAAGCATCGGTATACCTAGGCTAGCTAAGAGGGTTCCGAGAAAGCCGCCTGACTGCTGTTTTCGAGTCAGTTTTAGGGTCATACCAGAACCGCTTTGAAGTGCACTTACGATCTGATTTTTCTGAGCAGGTGTTAGGTAATCTTTGTATTGTATCAATTTTTCGACCTTATTTTGTGGGACATTGAACAAACCAGAACCTGATTTCAATGCCTTATTCACACCATATGAGGCTGCTCCAGATAGAGCTCCACTAGCGAGTGGTCCAATAGCCTTAGATAGCCACGGAAGTGCCATTGACCCTACCTTCATCAATGCTGGTAAGAGAGATCCGAGGAACCCTCCTTCCTGATGCCTAATCTGCGTTTGAGATATCTTTATGTCGCATCCTGTACCATCTCTTTTACTCTTTTGGATCTTGTTTACTTGAGTTTTCGTTAATAGTATAGTATCTGAACCATTTAGTTGATCGTTTTTCAGTCGAAGAGTGATTGGTGCACGCTTATGATATGATCGAAGCAATTTGTCTTTTTGACCATCTGTTAGATTTACATTGTATTTAAAATACGACATTGTTATATTAATACGTTACATAAAAAAACTACGATCTCAATAGTAGCTTACCATTAGATTGTGTGAGCTCAATGTCTTGTTCGTACAAAACAAGTGCATACACGCTGTAGTCTGCATTAGTCGCTGCTGATAGTTTGTATTTGAATGCGATTTTCGTAGTACCATCCTTAATATCTTGTTTCTGATTTTCGAGGTTGAAGTAAATAAATGGAAAAATTGTGCTAAAATTCGACCTAGTCAAAAGAGTTCCTCCGTTGTAGTCATTCTTAGCATGTACATATTCCAACACACCTCTATAAACTCTAGACATCTCTGTATTTGGCATGTATTCGCTTTCGGGATAATGATTACCATTCCCTACTTCGAGATGGCAACTCGTAAGTGTTTTTGCATTGCACACTGAAAAAGTGTTGTATAGAAATGGATTCGCTGTTTGCAAATCTTGATTTGCGTCATTTGATATCCATACAAATACATGTCGTGGCCTATTGATTCCTGAAGATATTTTGAATGTACCTGTTTGTTGACTAGTAGAGTTGCCTCTCTCAACCATCTCCCTTAGATAAGACCATTTATGTGGTTTCAGATATTTACTCATATATTGGCTCTCTCCTTCAGGTGTGAAGATGATTCTTGGCACCCATAATTTGAACTTCGTAATAAGAACTCTACAAGCAGCACCAGATTGCCAAATTATATTGGCATCACTTTCTAGAGTAATTTGTACTTCAACCTTAGTGTTAGGCATAAGTTCGTCTTCGAACGCTTCAAAAAATGAGTACCTATTAAGAGGTATTTCTGTATTCACAGTTGAAGACACGCCAAGCAATGCCTTCCTGCGGGTAAAACCTATGTTGTATTTCGCCTCTGCGACTCTCTCTTCAGCACCTCTACTAGTATCGAGATAGTAGAATTCATTTGTAGCACTACTATTAGCAAAGGAAGCGTCGTATTCAAGTAGATTCTTAATATTTACGGTTTGGTTTGCATTGTTATTGTCGTATACTTGTATACCATTTACTTTAATGACGATTTCCTTAATTAATGAATGAGATCCATTTACTATACCATTATGGTCATCAATAGCGATGTTTCCACCATCAGCCTGTAATTGAACCTTAAAGTCGGTTTCTATTCTAGCATTATACCAATCGAAAGGAGCTATTTCACCAGAATTATCACCAACGAATCTATATCCTGTTTTGACTTGACTCCCTCCATTAGCTACTTGCGTTACTATAGGCGTTTCTAGATCGAAAGAGACATCTTCATACCTTTGAACATATTTAGGATTTCTAAAGCTTTCCATTGTTATATTAATAGATTAGATAAAACGATCGCATTAATTACAATCTTAGCCTTCGAAGTTTTCCAGATCCACTTAATAGACGCTGAACACGTTCGTTTATCTCATAATCCGATGGAGCATCTTGATTGATTGGTTGATTGATTGGTTGATTGATAGCGTGCTCAGGCTCATTTCCTCTATTCTTCTGTAATAGATTAATAATTTTATCTCCAGCTTTATTCGATACATTTGTTGCGACTTTCTTCGATGCATCTTTGACTGTCTTCTTTATGGTCTTACCAAGCATTCTACGTGCAAAATTAGTGACCGAGTCGAATATACCATCGCCGTAAACATGTTTATAGACGCGCTTTCCTATGGTAGGATCGTATTTCTTTTTGTATTCACAATGTCTCATATATATATATTACATTAGATTATAATGTAGTGGATCTCAATATTATAGTCATATGCCATTCAATTCCATTTAGATTTACTGGTCTTCTTATTGAGTCCGTTATATAGAAACGCATTTTGCTGATGATGTTTGTTGAAACTGAATTGAATAATGCTCTTTTTGGCTCAACAGTAAATGGGTATGATCGAGTGAAACCGTCTGTTGGAATGACGAATAGAGTATTGCTATTAGATCCTCCAACGATGCTGTCATTTATAATATCTGTATTCACGTGTAGCGTGTCGATACTATTTGTGATATTCGGTAGCTTGGATCCGTACTCAGTCGTATTGACGATTTTCTTATTGAATCCAATGAGTTCTCCAAAATTCGATCCTCTTAGGTCTAATTGGTAGTTATTACTAATTTCAACAACTACTTTGTATGTGGTTAACACGAAGATTACGTTAATATCGAACTTATCTACACCGTTGACTGTGGTCTTGTGGCCATTTGTTTTCATTATTTGATGTAAATAATCATTTATGTCAAGGTAAGAATACATTCCATTAGGGAATATCACTGTAGTCCATATACTTCCGTCATGACTATATTTTATGGTGTTGTTGTCATATTCTGGAGTGATGTTTTGCCATGAGTATGTCATCGATATTTTATCCACAGCCACTTCGTGTTCCTTGTCAGAAGAAAGCATTATTGAAGGATTGAATTTTATTGTGAAGTCTTCAGACTTACTCACACCACGCTTTTCTCTATCGACAGATGAGATATATATTGCTCTTTCTCTTACATTCGACATTATACTATTTGATTACATAATATATTTATCCATCAATTTCTCGAGATGGTCATTAGAAAATACATTCAACCGTCTCAGTGTGTGTGCAACCTCCGAGAACTCGTTTTTTAGTGAATCGTTACCTGCCGCAATCGAGCCACCAAGCAATTCCAAACGATTCAATAGATCTTGTGGATCATTATAGTATACTACTCCAGATCCTATTTTAGAGTACTTCTTAGACGTTCTATGTATTGGGATTTCGGATAGATCGTTGAGATCGTTGAAAACACTCTTAGAGAGATCGCTGTATTTTTTCTTACTATTAAAGCGTTTCGTGAGCAAATCGAGAGTGTCAAAATCAACCATCGTATTATATACATTCTTACCATCTTTACTCGCTATCAATTTAAGTCGACCAAACAGTTGGGGTACATCTATACTTAGGTTGCCATATTGCCCACCACTTGTGATCTTGTAAGCATTCCTTTTTGGTTGATTGTAAATACCCTTTCCTGTTTGTAGTGTCTTTATTCCTTCTTCAGTAAAACCTATTCGTTTTCTATATTTTTTTATTGTATTAATCTCCTTCTTGTACTTAGCTATTTCATCTTTATTCTGACTTCGAGATTTTTTCGTTGTCGAAATATGACCTTGTTGTTGACCTAACAATTTATTAAGATCGCTACTTTCTCTCAAAACATCACCAACTGTTTTATCATCCTTTAGTGTGTCTAATAGAACCTTAGAGGGTAATGGTAGATTGTATTTCTCCATAATGACGAATTCTTCAGGCGTAAACCCTTTATCCATATTAGCTATGATTTTCATCTCATCTTTTCCATCATTTATAGCTAGTTGTTGAACTTGTTGAGTGTATGTGATTGGCTTATTTGCAGACTTAACGTACTCTTCCCTTAAACCACTTATCTCATCGATCTCTTTTTCCAGTTGTTGAACAATTGGTTTATACACTTCTTTTTGTTTTTCATATTTGTCCTGCTTAGTATTTTCTCCATCTTTAATGGCTTTACGGACAATATCGACCATTTTACCAGATTCAATCTTTGGAATGACGTGCTTTTTAAACTCATTTATATCCATTGTATACATATACGTTATATAACTTATCTAAACTTATCTCGACTTATCTCGACTTATCTTTTTCACGACATATATCAAGAACGTAGTGTTAAATAGTCTATTCAATATGTATAGATAAGATGGAAATTCCAAATTACGACAACGGAAATGATGCTGTTACGAACTATAAGCAGCTTCATCCATTCATGCCGAAAAACAATTTTAGAATGTTAATTACTGGACCAAGTGGCTGCGGTAAGACTAACGTTTTGACACATATGCTCAGAAAACCACTGGTCTATTACGATAAACTTCATTTATATGCTAAAAACTTAGAACAAGCAAAGTATCAGGATTTGGCAAAACAGTTCAATGAAATCAGCAATCACGTGGGTTATGACGTCCTTGAGTGTAGTAATGACGATATTATTCCCGTTAGTGAAATCGATAGCGATAGTCAAAAACTCGTTATATTTGACGATTTTGTATGTGAAAAGAACCAGAAACCATTGATCGATTACTTCATTAGGGGTCGACACAAAAATTGTAGTGTGATCTACTTATCTCAGAGCTTCTATAAGACTCCAAAAGATATACGATTGAATTGTTCTCATTATTGCGTATTCGAGTTTCCAAGCACTAATGAACGAGGCCTCATATCTCGAGAACTGGGAGTAAGCAAAGAGCAATATGGAGGCGCTACTAGAGAACCGTATTCATTCTTATATGTTGACAAGCCAGCGAAAACGATTAGGAGAAATTTCTATGGAAGGGTTTAATATAATCAAATAGTATATAATGGGGATTTTCAACGATTTGGATAACAAAGAACAAGATCTAAAGGGATGTTCAAACGGTAAGATCGGACCTCCTGGAAAACCATTTACCTACGGTGACTTCAATCCGCAACAATTGCTAAATTTGAAAGGTCCAAAGGGCGACCCATTCACCTACAGTGACTTCAATCCGCAACAATTGCTCAATTTGAAAGGTCCAAAGGGCAACCCATTCACCTACAGTGACTTCAATCCGCAACAATTGCTCAATTTGAAAGGTCCAAAGGGCAACCCATTCACCTACAGTGACTTCAATCCGCAACAATTGCTCAATTTGAAAGGTTTAAAGGGCAATCCATTCACCTACAGTGACTTCAATCCTCAACAATTGCTAAATTTGAAAGGTCCAAAGGGCGACCCATTCACCTACAGTGACTTCAATCCGCAACAATTGCTCAATTTGAAAGGTTTAAAGGGCAACCCATTCACCTACAGTGACTTCAATCCGCAACAATTGCTAAATTTGAAAGGTCCAAAGGGCGACCCATTCACCTACAGTGACTTCAATCCGCAACAATTGCTCAATTTGAAAGGTCCAAAGGGCAACCCATTCACCTACAGTGACTTCAATCCGCAACAATTGCTAAATTTGAAAGGTCCAAAAGGATCTAATGCAATAGATATGTATGGTAGTCAAACGTTCAATTGCGGCAATTTCCTTATGGATTCTAGTAATTGGGCATCATCAAGCAGTGTAAGCTCATTTGTGATCATTAAAGACGTATACTCTATGAATAACATCACTCCAGAACATCAAGGTTTTAGAATTCTAGAGACCTTCAAACCAAACTCAACAGAAAAGTTGACTATGACTCTACCAAAAAATATTAATCCAGCCTTAGGGTTAAAAGGCAACAGTGACTACGCAGTTCGGGTCGAAGCTTATGCAAACGTTGGATCCATAACACTAAACTCTATGTCAATTGAACAGAATTTAAGTTTCATATCGAACACAATGAAAAGTGGAAGGATAGGATCAACAAACACTGCTTTCCAAGAGCTAAGCATAACGACATCTGCCAATGATATAGGTAAGCTATCGTTTACACTGAGTCATGATCAGTCAACCAATCAGCTAATAGTAATCTATGTCGCAATCGTTGCTGGAGCATTGGATGCAAACACTCTTGTGAATCCAGCAGCATTCGACGACGTCTCACTTATTATACCAACTCAAATTAAGGATATTGTACCAATTAGACCAACCATATATGGCAATGTCGTTAACGAAAGGTTAAGATATCAAACAAGAAGTGCGCTTACAGAAATCCCTAAGTTGACTGTCACATTACCTGGTGGGAACGTGCTATATCGAATACAATGTTGCTTATATATTAGATCGAGTAGAGATGACACAGATATAGTTTTCACAAACAGAAAAAATGGTACGTACGTCAACGTATTCAACATGCGTATAAAAAGAGGTCCACTCGCTGATGTTCCTCTGAATAATGCGTATTACTTGTTTCAAAGAGATGTGGATACGACGTATTATATGATGATCCAAACACAATCTGGAGCTATCGTAAACATCAATTGGAATTCTCAGCAATCTTATATAACTGCCGAAAAATGGGATGGTCTGAATATCGTACACGATTCATCCGATAATATAATAATTGGATAATTGGATAATCGTATAACGTAATAATATATAATGGGAATATTTAATACGAACGATAGAATAGAAAAACGACCAACAATCGATACTATGAGCTCTAGGATAGTCAATATTAATGCGAAAGAGATTTCACTCTTATGGCTTCAACGCGATACCGATTGGATCGACATACCAAATTACGAAATACAGCTAACACCAAAAGACACTAACATGATGCGCCTTTCATGTCGCCTATATATCTCTAATAACACGGGAGGAGGGAATTTCTTCTTTCGTTGGGTCCTATTAACATCAACATCAATTGTAGGCCACCATTTACAAACGATTATTGGCGTAAATAATTTACCAGATGCGGCACTTGGTGTGAGGAACAGATGTGCATTTGGATCACAACCACCAAGAGATCCAGAGACATTAGTTTGCGTTTCAGACGTTTCTTTCCATGAGAATTTTGGTAACAACATTCTACACACATATAAACTGCAGTGTAAAATCACTGATACAGGCACTATGGTATTGAATAGATTATATAATGGCGCTAATCAGACATTTAATGGGTACGTGAAATCGTCAATAATGGTCGAGGAAATCGCAGGAATGACCAAAAAAACTACTCAAAATGGGATCAACGAATATACATCAAACTAATAATGTAATCATATGATATAAGTAATGGTAAAAACAAAAATCGAGATCTTCAACTTCAATCATATAGACAAGGACTTGAGTGAAGCAGATGTGGAAATGCTAAAAAAGCTATATGCACACTACCATAAAAAATGCTTCTGTCACAAGCAAGCATACAAACGATTCAAGAAGGTTAATACGATTTTGCATGCAACATCAATCGGACTCACTAGCACTGGTGTAATCATTGGGTCTATAACACTAAATCCAATCATTCTTGGCACTATTTCGGGTGCTGGATTGATGCTCCAAGGACTACTAAAAATGAAAAACTACAATAGGAAGACAGAAATGAGTAAATTCGCATACACGTCGTATCAAAAGATCCTAAACAAAATAAGAGCATATCTGCGTGGAGAAGAAATCGACATCGAAAAATTTACATTAGAGTTGAACTGGTTGGATGATCACGTATCAGACCTATGTCCACTAGTTGATAGATTCAGAGAGAGATACAACAAGAAGTACGCAACTAGTTGATCATTGCCATATCAATTATCTTCACTTCTTGCAAAAACACCATTAAGAGTCTCTATGTATAACCATTCATTCATATCACAGATCTCCTTCCATATCCGCACATATCGTTTAACAGTACTCTTCGATATATACCTAGTACACTTTTGCATATGAATACGATAATTATCGATTCCAGATTCGCGAAACTTCATTTCGAACAACTTATAGAATACGAAATCGAGTATCGGATACCTCTTCCATTTCAATATAACATCGATAGCGCTTTCGAATTTATTGAACAACCTACGAATATCAATGTACTCACCATATCGTAAATCGAATTTCGCAATGAATATATTGTCAATATGGTATTTCCTATGGTAGATAGACTTACGTCTCATTCGATACCTATTTTCGTAGTAATCGATATATCCATTCACCAAACCATACGAATGAACTACACCACAGCTTTGGCAAACATACATACCATTATCATTAATTATCTCTGTATTGCCACAACACAACTCACTCTCTTTCTCGCGTACGTAATCTATCAATCGCTCATTGCAGAAAGGACACAACTCTCCAAAGTCTTTCATCTCATCATGGATTTCTGAATTGCAGTTCATCCTATACTACTACATTAGATATTAAATATAGAGTACCATGCACCAGCATCCATTACATAGAGAAGATGCAAGATACCTCGAACGCACTATGAAATAGAAAGAAAGGAAAATACTATAGAAGAAACTCGCAGAAGCCAATATATGGCAATAGCGGATAGCTGGCAAGGCAACGAAGCCATTAGAATGGATAGCCTAGAATGCAACTATGAAAAGTTGAATACTATAGTATGAGAAGAACGAAGAGAAGAACCATCAATCGGCTGGTTCAAACACATTTCGAAAATATACGTACACATCACTATAGATCAAGCCTTTAGACATCCAAAGATTGAAACCAGTTATGGAGATTTCCTAGAATTTGACATCCAAAGATTGAACTGGTTAAACCGGTTATGGAGAATTCGACCTTGACCTTGACCTTGAGAAGAATAAAAAATACGATCGATAAATAATAGGGTGGGGGTATGAGATCAGAAACCATATGATGGAAAATGGTCCGGTGCCCCCACCCTCTATACTACTATTGGGCTTCGCGTCGCCAACTGGATATTCAAAATATACACTTACCTCCAGTTGATTACGCGTCTCAAGGGAAGTGGCGCGGTTTACTGTCACAACTCCACGTGGACGCGATAGTGATCTTGCCGGCTACCCTGCATACCCTGCGCGCCCTGCACCCTGCGTATTTTAGACAGATAAGAGAAAACCCCAAAGTGAGAAATGCCCCATAACCGCCATTTCTAGACCTCAGAGAAACGACAGGACAACAACAAACTCTTAAGGTAAGTTTATTTCTTTATCCGAGAATTTTGTGAAATCAAAGTCACACAGTGCAAATACAGAGCTTGGGCTGACAGATATTAAAGAGAGAAAAACCCAAAGCGAGATAAATGCCCCATAACCGCCATTTCTAGACCCCAGAGAAACAACAGGACAACAACAAACTCTTAAGTTAAGTTTATTTTCTTTATCTGAGAGTTTTGTGAAATAATAGTCACACAGTGCAAATACAGAGCTTGGGCTGCCTGTGTTGCAACCATGTGCTGTTGTGTCACATAAAGGCCATCCGTTCTGCCGCTGTCGAGGACTAGCGACTTAGAAAAGTTTATTCCCGAACCAGTGGTTGTCCCGCGACAATGCGATAACGATTACAGACTTATTTCATCAAAACGGTTGCCTGTTGTCCCGAGACTGAGTGGGACAACGACTAGAGACATAATTATTTCGTCGAAGTGGTTGTCCCGGTCTCTCAGCTATAATTTCAATTCTCAAAAGGCGCCTAGTATATCCATGACAACGGTTTCACGGCTTGAGAACTTTCGCGATGTTTTGAAATCTCTTCAACACTTCTACATCAATTCTTGTCAAATAAACATCAGTTTAAAAAATTATAAGTGATTTCGAATTTACGCGTTAACTCTAATTTTAAAAGAAGTGTTTTTTTTTCTTTGAAAGAAAGGCTTTTCATTTATTTAAGAACTTTGCTTTGACTTTGAGGATTGATTTTAACGACTTTTACAATTTTACTGCTGAGACCACAGGCAGCCCAAGCTCTATTGCGAGATTTGTAAGAAATCTATACAGTACTCAAATAAAGTTTACATACCTCTTTAAAGTTGAGTTATTGATTGTCATGTGTACTCCTGGGGTCATTTTAGCTACTTTAACAAGATTTCCAATTCACCGTCCCAACTGCGTAAAAGTGTTTTCTCGCGACATTTCAGTGGTGTTTATCGTTCCTTTACACTCGTTCTCAATAACACGTGCAGGTTCGAAACGAAACTCCTGACTTCGAAGTCGTTTCAGGTGGATGTCATTCAAACGGTTTCCATGGAGTTTGAAGTGAACTGCTGTGCGAGTAAATTCGGGTAACTAGCATTTTATAAACATGGCAAAGTCTTTCCCAAACTCGCTTAGATGGAGAGTAATCATGCTTATGTAGAGCCAAGGGCTTGCAAAATCGCATAAACTTTATCCGTGAGCGAGCGGTTTGTGTATTATAAGCTCAACAGATTATCCAAAATACGTTGTCGTTGGACGTGAATATCCTTCGAGGAGAAAGTCAAAGCATCGGCTGATAACAGGTACGCATGAGTCAATCTGATTGTTTATATAGCTTTCAAAAAGTCTTGGAAAAAGAATTATAGTTATTTTTATTCATCCAGTTGCAGATATGCTTCTTATAAGAGGTTTCATCGAGCAATACCCCCGAGCTCTACCTCAACGAGCTCCAGGCATGAATACAGCACTCGACAGGGCAAATATTATCGAAACTTTCAGGACTGGACATGGATTATCGGCAATGCATAAATGACCCCGAAATCGCCAGGGTTGAGCGTGACCAAAATTAGATAAAATTAAATGGCACAATTTCCTAAATTCTCTCTAAAATTGAATAAAATTTTCACAGTTTACTATGCAAGTAAAATTTAAGGTTCTGGTTAAATTAGTTTTAGATAATGACATTATTGTGACGTCATAAGAGTAAGCTCGTTTTTTGGTCAAATTCCTTTTTAAATAGTCGTTTAAAGTAAAGTACGCTATAACGAAGATATGGCGATGCGTTTTTATTTGGCACAATTTTGAAGTCTCTATGATAAATATTCCCGAAGTTATTAAGGATTTAATATTTTCATGACGTCATATCTGTGACGTATATGTTTTACATAAATGGGGCTTTCCACTGTAAAAGAAAAACAAAAACTCGATATTACAACTACTTAGTGCGTTAGAAGTGCATTGGTCAAAAAATATAGATACAATGCTCACTCGCCTATATTTAGAGGGCGTTTCCAAATACTCATGACGTCATAGTGACGTTTACGTTTTACAATGTAACCTTGAAAGCATTTATCCATTAAAAATTACAATTAAAAAAACATACGATTTTAGGTACTAAGCAGGCTAGGTACTAAGGTCTTCTTAAAGTTTCTAGATTGTCATGTAATAATATTTAAGACTCCAAAAGTTATTTGAAGAAATAAGTTTCATAAATGGTTTTATGCTGTTAATGTCCCGCCAAAATTTAGCGGGAAAATTACGGAAATTCAAAATTAAATAACTTTTCTCCCTCTTAACCAATCGAAATAGGGTTTTCGATTACTTTGTTCCCAACAAGAGAATTGAAAAATTTAACATTTTAGTATCTTCCGGCTACTTGAAAATATGGAGAAACCTATTATAAATGACGTCATTAAGATGTTCGCGTTAACAAAAAACACATTTTATTTTGCGCTCTAAACATCTCCATAAAAAAATCATTATTGTACTGTTGAAAGTCTTGAAGATATATATAGACAAATAAATCAACCCTGACGATTTTGGGGTCATTTATGCCCACAGTGTCTCGACTGACATTTCGGTACATGTGTCGCCTCAAATTACTTACGATTTCGTTGTCATCCTGCACTATTTGCGTTTCGTCCACATCTGGGAGTTGTATGGCGACGTTTTCGTAGTATTGAGATTCTGCTTCATCTCCTTCAGCAAATTCTCTAACACTATTTTCAAACATTTCGACTATAAAAGCCCTTGTGTCCGTCTTGGAGAATTGCTGACCGAAGCATACAGACCAGTGTTGCCATAGAAATATAGTTGAGTGACATCCACCTAATTGACGTTTTCCGTTGGAAATTCAATTTCGAACCTGCACGTGTTATTGAGAACGAGTGTAATATTCGCCTTACACATCCAGAATTTTGACGAATATGATAAGCATTGAAGTCCGTTCACGCCGAACGAATATTAGCCTGCTAAACGAATATCGGAGTGTTTAACTTTCTTAAAATTTTAGTATCTTACGTCATTAACTTTCTTACGTTAGCGTTCTCTTCAAACGTGAAATTTGGGCTTTTAATTACAAAATACAATAAATGCACGTGAAAATGCACGCAGTCACACATTTTGACCGTTCTAAGAAAACAGAACGTGAAAACTCCATGTTATGTCTCTATCAATTCCAAGCACGTGTTGATCAGTTGAGCAAAACAAAATCAAACACAGGGGAGGGGTGGGATATTTTTTTGACAAATGCCCCACCCGATAGGTTGTCAAATGCCCCATATTACCCGGGGGGGGGGGGGGGGGGAAATGGGCGGGCTTGGAATTGATAGACATTACGTTCAAAAGAGAACGCGAACGTAAGAAAGTAAATCACATCGTTTATCGTTCGGCCTGAACGGAACTCTATGCTGATCACATATTTCGAAAATCGGGTTATAAAGGCAACTAATGAAACCGGTAAACACCCAATTTCGGGAGAAAACACTTTTCTACGAGTGAAAAAATACGTTTGCATAGCAGGCTATATAAGCTGCGTCTGTACGTAGTTTCAGCGAATTTGGGCGACTTTTACATCCTTTAGTATGAAGATTCAAAATTCGCTGAAACTACGTAGACAGCCAAGACACGACTAGTGCTTCAAGCCAAATATTTTCCCGTCCAGCCCTCCCACTCAGTCAATAATTACCTATTGTCTTTGTTTAAATTTATTGCCGGATGTAGACGATTTAGAGCCGCTGGCAACAGAGTTCAAAACTGGACGAATACGCTAAAATTCTTATCTTGTTTGCGGCATGGGCATTTCCATAGAATGTTCCCTGGTTCGGCTTTCAGGTTGTGCTGTAATCCGGGCTACAGGGAGAATTCAGCGGAGAAATCACCAAGGGATAGATTATTAGAAATCCTGGGAGGGTAATCTTTGAGAATGTGCACATTGAAGTTTACTCAATGAAACCAGACGTTAAACTCGGTTACAAAAAACTTGAGAATAATTTGAGCCTTCAGTAATTAAGGCCAGTTGATATTTCCATGAGAACAGTGACTAAACTATTTTTACGAGGGCAGGGGAGGTTGTTTTCAATTGGAAATACCTGAAAATCAGACTTTGTGGGTGATCTTTATAACTATATTTGGTAAAACTAAATTGCTAGTATTCTTTTCAGATTAGTTTTCTTTATCAATTAGTTTCCCAGAAACCGGGATAGAGTCCTTGACAGATCACGTAACAGAATGAAAACAAAGCCAGTGCAACAAATACACTTTAAAATTTATTTTAACCTCTATAAAGCTTACAAGAAAGAAATCTATAAGACATTTAAAACAATAAAAATCCATCTCTGTGCCTCATAAATAAATTACTGTTAATTCAAATGTGAGTCAGGCAAAGCACAAAAAAGCAGCAATAATGTTGAAAAAGTTATCATTGTGATCCTTTTCTTGGGCTTCGGTATACAGACAGAAACATTCCAAATCAATGCGGAAATTAAGACAGTCCTGACAGGGTGTTTTTCTTGGGTTTTAAGAAATCGAATAGTCTATAGGCTATAGATTGAATAGAGACTAATGAGGTATAAGATGCTCCACACAAACTCAAGCAATAAGGTATATCAGTAGACTATTAAAGATGAAGCAGTGAATCCGTGTAAAATACTCGTGTATTCCTAGAACGATAGTGTACTGGAATCAGTGTTTAACACAACTGTTGAAAAATCAAAAAAAGTAAAAAAGCAGCAGCTGATCTTCATTGCATATTATGCAGCCGTGTGCAACATGGGCCTAAGTGTCGTCCGATCACATTGAAGTATCAGACATAAATTCTTTGTTTTCTGAGGGTGAATTTACAATGTGATCAGGAGTCACTTACACCCTTGTTGCACACAGCTTTATTTATTTATTTATGGCAAAAACGAAAATAGAAACAAACAAAAGCAGGACATGT
This sequence comes from Actinernus sp. WN-2022, assembly GCA_030867875.1. Taxonomy (NCBI): domain Eukaryota; kingdom Metazoa; phylum Cnidaria; class Anthozoa; order Actiniaria; family Actinernidae; genus Actinernus; species Actinernus sp. WN-2022. Next base: position 13,422,163 of record JAOWCC010000019.1, on the reverse strand, counting down.
ACAGTATATTCAGTTCAGCAATGAAATAATCATGATGCATGTAAAGTCGAGATCATAAAATGCTTTTTAACACTACGAAAGCTACGTATGTAAGCTACAGCAATTCAATCCATTATCCTGCCAAATATTGGCACTAGTGTTTATCGACCATAAGGGTGAAAACCCCTGGCTGCTCCGCCTCCACGACCAAATGATTCACCACCACTGTAAGCAGCTGCTCCAGCGCCACTTACTCCATACGACTCAGCTGATGGATAACCAGGGTAGTTGCTTTCTGCTGAAAAGGAACTTCTAGCTGGTCCATACTGCGAGTCCTGCTGCTGGTAATTCCCAAGACCTATCGAGTAAATGATATGAAATGATAAATAAAATTATTATAGAGGTAATATCATGATCTCCTATATTTCCTTCATCAGCATACATACATACTTGTATGTAGTTTAATACCCTTTTAATCATTAATATTGTAATACATTGATATGTATTTTATCATTAGTTGAAAGACATATGGGCCACGTCATGCAGAAAGGGCCCAGACAACATTTAAGTTAAATAATTCATATTATAGTTTTCATAACAACAGATTAAGGTTTCATTTTAATCTTGACATCAAGCTCTACATTTCATTCATAAAATAAAAGGTCAGTTTCATGAAATTGAAAACAAATATCTGATGTGAAATTTATGTGATTTTGATGCAAATGGAATAAAAATCTCTTTGATTGCTAATGAAAATGCTATAATGCCCCATTGTTTCTCTGAAATGTCCCATAATTTTGGTCTTAGTCAGTTACCATAGAAACCTAAAAGCTTTTTTCTTAAAATTGTACAAATAAACATGCAAACCATTTATTCCTGTTCTCTGAATGTATTTTAATCTCACAGCCATCATACATATACATATTTACAGCACAAATGTAACAACAAAACAATGTAACTACTTATTTACATTTGTTTACAGAAAATATTGTTCTTGTCGAGACACTAAAATAAACACTATTCAGAAAATTTAGTCAGTCATTAGAACTATCAAATTGTGTCAAGCTGTTTAAAAATTTGCTATACAAAAATAGAGTGACATGTCTTTTTACATAATATTTTATGTACACTATTTATTATGCTTATTTTTTATCATCCATATCATCAAGTGAATAGTAAATATTCTAGATTTGTGTTGCATCTTTGAGTTTATATTTCCAATATGTTAATGATGTGACATCAACCAGGAAAATGTTCTATCCTTTCTTTCTCCTTATGAATGGAACTATTTGCTACACAAAAATAGTTAATTTTGTCTTCACATATGGACAATTAAGGAAAAACAACACAATTTACTGTTTTAGTGTCGAAAAGAAAACCATTCAATAACTCTCTGTTCTGCTCAGTACAGTTCATGAATGCAGTAGGGTGTGGAAATACTGGATGGGAAGTGCTTCCAGGTCAGCCTGAAGATATTACTGGCTTGGGCAGAGACTCTTCCCAGGGTTCTTGCATTGTGATAATCCAAACCTTCATTCAGCAACAACAAGTCTTCATGTTGAATTTATTAACTTTGAGGGTAAGTGCAGGTTTCCACATCATCCAATGGTACTTTCATACAGACTCAAGTTCTCTTCTGGCTGGTACCTCACCAAACCTCTTCCAGACAGAATCACAGAGTAGGCAAATCTTGAAAAGTTGATCACACCCTGGTGGACCAGGTGCTATGTGGTTTGCATTATTATAATGTCAACATAAAAAAAAAACGGTCACGAGACAACACTTTTCCATCAAATGGAGTGCTCAAAACTTCATCTGTAGGCCAGTAGGACTGAATGTCAAGTTTCTGTGCGAGACCCATGGCAAATACTATTCCAAAGAAGAGATTCAGCTCATTGGTGGTAACCAGATGGCAGAGTCAGATGGCAAATTCACAGTGTTTTGAACGATTTGTTCAGCATAGCGATGCATTCTTACTAATTATTTCTTCTGTGAAAACTAAATTGAAGTCAAGAGAAGCTCTTTCATTGGGAAGGTCTGCTTCGGTTCCCTGGTTTCTTTAAACTGGTTGATCGGCAATGTTGTTGACAACACTTGGATTACTACTCCAAATACTTTCAGCATTCCCAAGATGCAGGATGGAAACTTGATCTTCAATCCTGACTCGCTTTGTCCATCCTCTTTGATTGTATTCCTGCAATTGTTAATCCTTTTGCATTCTCATTGACTTCTGCTTCAAAGCCCTCCAATTCTTCATTGTCAAACAAGTCATTGAAGATCACATCATGCAGGTTTTCAGCTTCCAGCAGCACAGCCATGTTTGTGTAAACACTAACGATGCAAATCACAATTCCGCTTTGCATTTTCTTCCTACCAATCACGTAAAAAAATCTCGAAAAATAATTGGCCAATACTTTTATTAATAATGTTATGTAACATTATTCATAGCTTTCGTCATGCTTTCACATGCAGGTATACTGGAGTAAGAAAGATTAATGTGTGCACAAATATTAAAAACAAGTATTGTCGTACTTAGCAGTGAGAAACTGACACCAGAAACGAATTCTCGTATTTACCAGGACAAGGGTTAATACATGAAAACTAACAAGGTTAGACTGAAGGGGAAACTTTAACAGAAAACATTCTGCAGCTTTCATACCATATGCACTGTAGGCACCAGTGAAGTCACCGCCGCCAGGAGTATCGCCACGAGATTGTGCTCCACCAGCAGTAGCAGAACCTGGTAGAGCTGACGAGGTTGGTGGCAGGCCCTGTCCTCCATACTCAGCTGAGAGGGGTGCGGCAGGTTGAAGAGCTGCAGATCCTCCAAAACTTGGTGCACCTCCATAAGGTGCTGCTGGAGCATCCCTTCCAGGAGCACTAACCCCATATCCAGCCATCTGAGGTGCTGCCCCATATCCGGCACCAGAGTATCCCGGGGTGTTGGTTGGCTGGCCCCCTCCCATTGCCATGTTACCAGCACCATAAGCTGGTGGTGCATGGGGAGCTGAGAATACAGGGATGAAGTTTAGGTGATGTTTCCATGTCTTTCAAACCAAACCACATAGCACACTCATACTGTTCAAACACTCTCACCTCCTTCTTATGTATCCAAAGTATTTGCATTCAATAATCAACTGGCTAGGGAGTTTTCTTATCTTTGTCGGTCAAGCATGAACCAAACAAGGTATTTTGAGAAATCGAGATTTTTTTTTATTAGCACAGGACCATAACACTTTGGTAATAATGCAGACTGGGATTTGTTTTCTCATTAAAGAGTTACATAACATTGAATATCAAAATTATGGAAAGTGAAATCAAAACTTTACTATCCTATTCTGACTATCTGGAAGGGTTCTCATATCCCTAGTTGATGCTTAGTTTTTAGTAGGGTATCCTCACCGTAACCATAGCCACCTCCAGGAGCAGCACCGTATCCATACGCTGGGTTGGGACCATAACCCCTACCCATACCAGGCATTCCACCTTGCTGGCCATAACCACCTGTGAAAGCAACGATGAAGGAGATTGGTAAATAGTCAAAGGAAATAAGAAAATCAAATCTACTCTAACCTCTTTAAATATCATTCTTAAAGGATGATGATAATCATTGGCAGCTATTATTAGTTCAAAATAGAAAACAAATTGGAACCCATTACTACTGTATTACAGACAGAGGCCTGTTGTACTGGTCAAGTGAAGCCATTTCAATATCATAACTTGAGTTATTTTAAAGGAGTTTTTCACAGTCCGGGTCAGACAGTTATTTTCAGCTATTTCAATATTAAATGATGCACAAGTGGGATGGTTAAAATGAAAGAAAATATGCAAAATGAATAACAAACTGTGTATCAATGTAGTCTTGAGGGAGAATAGTGTGTATCATTTCAATTAAGCAGGGGACTTTAATATTAACAGTCACCAATGGAACAGTGACTCCATACCTGTGCAACACCACAACATCATTGGATGAAGGAATGCAAAAAGCAAACAAACTGAAACAAGCCTACAGGCACAATATGGTCTGTCTGTTATTTTTGCCCTGTCTGTTATTTTTGCCCTGGCAATTATTTTCACTTGCCATTCCTGAAATAAGGCCTGTCTTTTGGCCACTGCCAGGTTGCTACTACAAGACCTGACAATGCTGTTTTATAAGTTATATACCTTGCTGCATATACTGTCCACCATACTGTGACTGTCCCATGCCACCAGGCATGCCATGCACAGGGGTAGCTAATGGATTACCACCCATGTGATGATCCTGTGGATGCTGGTGAGGACTACCTCTGGGCTCACGATACTCGGCTTTCTTGACCTCAGCCTAGGATAAACCCCAACAGACTGTGGTTAATACTATTCCTGACACTCCTAAGCATATTACATTGACAACACTTACAGCACTTTACACCTCTACACTCTACAATCAACTACCATTCAGATTTTAGACCTATTAATTTAGTTCTTAAAATAGCTACAGATAGATTCTCTTTTGGTAAATATTTGGAATTATACTGTTTTTATCTAATGACCCTTTTCATATTCCCTTAACAAAATTTGTGTTCAGATACTTAATCCAAAGACAAATTTTAGCAAGGAAGGCAAAACAAACTCAAATTTCCCACATACGTTACTAATTCTAGTGAATATTATTCTTTAATTTTGTATAAATTTCGTTAAAATATTCAATTAAAATATTCTAAATTTATACTTTAAAATTCTATTTAAAATGTGCTAAATGTACTATCTAGGAAAATGGTCTCATAATAATAATTATTGAAGAATTATTCTTGATGGAATATCACTATTAGGTAAAAAGCTTTGTGCTTAAAAAATATCTAAAAAGGTAAATCTCTAAATAGCCATCTAAAATGAAAAGCTACCCTTCATCTGGCACTCCACATGCACAAAACAGACAAGTATTACAGTAAACATTAACAGCATTTCTACACACAAATACACATTTTACAGCACAATCAACATCTGCATAACATGACATAATTCTGATCAGAGACTTCCAGGCAATCAAACAAATAAGAATATTGAAATGCATAAAACATCCAACCAACAACATTGGCCTTTTGCAGGAATGTAATCACGTGGTAGATTTAAATGCACTTGTATGAGATCGGTAGTTTTATCATCAAAACTTGTATGTTATTTTCTAATTCCAAATAGGCTGCACCACAAGTCTTTTTTTTTTGGGGGGGGGGGGGGGGAATTCTGAAGGTTAATTTAAAACGCTCATACTTGAAGCAAAACTTCTTCAGAAGAGAGCATCCTTCCAAGTCATGCCAACTGCTATTGCAACTTCAGATATGGTCACTGAACATTCATTGCCATTTTAACTTTGTCTTTACATGTAAATCACTCCAGATTCTTCTTTTATTCTCCCATTAACTGAAAAGATTTTCAAGGAACCTTGTGTGCACAAGTCTGCCATATTGGATTTTGAAGGAGGACTGGGGCAAGTGTTTGTGATAAAATATATGCTTGTACCCACATAAGCCACACTCTGGCCCTTGTTTGTCCCAAACAATTGTGGCATATATGGAGGTATTTACGGTATTGATAATTCTAAAATAGCATTTTGAAGTTAGTTTGCCATCCAGTAAAGCCTTTCCCAAGGGATCACAAGCACAATACTTGGTTATTGAAGTGATATGCTAGCACACAACTGTTTCCTGCAGAAGGCCTATTGCTTTTCATAAGTTGATTAGAAAGGGTTGTCATATAAACATGTTCAAATCTTGAAAACATGAAAATTTAATGTATACCCTGGAAGCCTCTGTGTCTAGCCAGTTTTTAACACTTGAAAATACTGGGGGAAATTGTAATCTGCTTGACTCGGCAAATATGCCATTGTCTTATGGACCAATCAGATTCTACTTTCCATGTCTTGAAAGTTTTTCTAACAAAGTCTGTTCTGGCAAAGAAAGACAATGGCATACCTGTAGTTATATGCAGCCTTGAGACTAAGCACTTGATCAAGTGAACATTATTTCTCCCAGACATTACCAAGAATTAAAAAAGCAGGCTACTTTGCCATAAACAATAGCACACCACAAACACATGCCATGTAGGTAGATTCCTTATAAATACTGTTCTTATGTGTGTTTCAGTGCTAATGGTTTTAAGTAAAACAAAAGCAAAGTAACACAAATTTGCCTAACACTCTATAGCCAGACTATTTCAATACTCCATAGAATAAATGCGCATATTCTGGCAATAAATAATAAACTTACAGTGAGAATACGCCACTTACACAATGAGACCAAACATATTTCAAAACGAATATAAACATTCCAAAGTATAAATCCTGCACCTTCTTTCCTTTCTTCATTTGCTCAAGTAACCATAAGTTGGAATGCTATATTTTCGTTCTGCAATGTGATTGGTTCTTATTGTCTTAGTGGCCCCGGTTACAGTAGCTGCACTGTACACACACATTAGCTTTCCAAATAACTATATGGTTCGATAGGCATGCATATATTGAATCCACCTCTCTGGCTTTCACTTTGTAGAGGCTTTGCACTGCAGACATGCCAGATTTAATACAAAATACACTGCGACACACCACCACATAATATACCTGCTGTGCAAAATCTCTACTGCAGCAGCACTTTAAAAATGGCAGGGATTTGAGGGGCGACTAAGCTATTAACCACTTTTCAGGAAACAAAAATACAGTAAATGCTCAGCTCATTGATAAGCAGCAATAAGTTTAAGAACATCAAAAGTTAAGAAGGCTGAATGACCTGCTTCATCAAACACAACTTTCGAGCTCAAGTCCATAATTCCTACCCATAATTTCGGCAATAAATTTATTGTCTACATTGTACCAACTTAGACAAATATATATTTCCATATCTTTTTATCAGCATTTTCATTCAAGTGACTTTAGGTTAAACTTTCCATAGCTTAGTAGTCATGCATTTGACTGGAAGAAAGAAAATGGATACTAAAAGCTCTTTACTAGATATTCTTGTACGTAAGCTGCACCCCTGATTTGAAACAAAGTGTGGCTTAAGCCCCTGTCAAAACATTGGTACAGCATTAGTGGAAGCCAATCTCAAAACCATTTGAAATGGCCTGAAAATAAGATACCAAAAGCATGTTGGAGAGAATTTGACTTTGTTTAAAGGCCATTCCAAACTGTTCCAAAATCAGTTTCAACAAATGCTGTACCGATGCTGAAACCGGGGCTTCATCTACATGTTAACCATTATTTTGATCACTGTTGCCTGCCATTTCTAAAGTGCACTGCTACATACATTGTACACATGAATACATATCAATTCAGAGCATTAATGTAAAATAATAACTAGAACTCTAACTACACCATTTTTCCATTGATCTGGTGATATTGCATAGCAGTTGTCTTGTCAACACTCTCCTTTGAATCAAAGGTAACAAACCCAAAGCCTACCATAATATAATAATGATAATAAAGCATGTTAATTATTCCGTGTCGTTAGCAGTCCTTTCACTTGTATCTTCACAGTGGATACATAGTTTATTGAACTTTCCAATGTAGTGAATGTTCAGAAAGCAAAGATAATGCCACTCAGATCACAATCAAGATAGGTGAAGAACATATACACAGTAAATTAAATAACAGTCTCAAAATCATGCACTGTTGTACAAATCCTTTGTTTATTTGGCAGGCTGGCAGGCGTTAAACAATGGTGGTTCACCAGTTGAAACCAGGTTACCGGCTGATGTGTGCAGATATGTACTACTCTTCCCAGTAAACTGTGACATCCTAAGTTTTTGTACGGCCCATGTGATGTGAATGTTCTGTATCACATGATTACCATTTGGCATACTGCCGGGTATATTTTTTTGTTGGCTGCAGCAAGAATGATTGTAGACAAGTTTGACATTTTAAAATTGCAGATTGACTGCCTTTTTGATTTCAATGTCTATAAATCACTGAAAAAAAATGCTTCTCTTCTTTAAGTTCTGGAGTTTATTACTAAACGTATTTGAAGAACCACGTACAGTACCGCCTGGAATTATCGAAGCATTTACCGCGGTTTTACCGCACCCAATAACAGCGGCAATACCACGGTTTGACCTCAGAATGACCGCAGTTTTACCACGGTAAAACCGCGGTAATTAGTTGGATGCGGTCACAGCCATGATCACAAACGTGCGAGTTTGGTGCGATGACTCGGGCGTTCTTTTCATTCTTTATTCAACACCGCTGTTTGTTAATGTTTGAACTGTATAAAACACCACTTGTAATTCAAAATAAAGTTCACAAGATTTGACCCCTAATACTCAACAAAAGTCTATTATTCTCATTTCACGATTCGAAATCAGTCAACACCGCGGTTTGTGTTTTACATAGACAATCGCTTCAAAATTAAACTTCTCTAGCTTTGGTCCGCTAATACTCAGCAAACATGTATTCTCATTTCCCACTTTGAAGAGTTGTCTTCTTTAGATGATCGCTCGACGATTTGCAAATTAAGAGTTGTCTCTTTACCACGCGCTGTTTGTTTCGTTTTCTGGTAAGAGTATAAGTTTTTGCATGTCTTTCAATATGACAAATGTTGCTTCAAAACTCTGTTGATATTCTGTAGAAAATCAGACTCCAAGAAGAGTTGAGATTGTAATACGCAAACATTTACAATGATTTCTGCCGAAACCTTTTAATACTAGTAACAAGACAAGGATCTGCCGTAAATGTGAAACTACACTGAAGCGAAAGTTTATTTTCTACCTGAAGTTAGAGTTCTGAATGAAGAGAAAATAAAAGATTCTAAAGTGTTAGTTTCACCGATGAGTGCTTCTCTACCCGCCGTTAGAGTTCTGAATGAAGCAAAAATAAAAGATGCTAAAGTGTTAGTTTCACTGAAGTGTGCTTCTCTACATGTACATGCCGTTTGAAACATGTATGTTTTATTAAACTTATACATAGTATTGTGTCATGACCACGGCTATCATTGCGGTGAATAATTTGACCGCGGTAAAACCTTGTCAATAGTGTGGTAAAACCGCATCCAATGACCGTGGCCCGATGCTTCAATAATTCCAGGCGGTACTGTAATGTTGGCTTAACTTTTAAGGTAAATGGGGGGGAAATCTTTTGCCAATTCAGCCGAGATATTATACAATCATACTTCAGAATTTTTGAAATAATCAAGGCAGTTGTTCTGCAGTTTTGAAATGTCAAACTTGTTTAAAATGTGTCATTCTGCTGTCTACAATGATAGAACATGTTGCTTTCTCATGCCGCCACACAAAATCTCTAGCCAGCGGTATGCCAAACAGTGATCATGTGGTACAGAACATTTGCATCACATGGGCTGTAGAAAAACTTGGAGTGTTGCAGTTTACTGGGAAGAGTAGTGTTTACGAAGTGCAAGGTATTATTAGCCAATGAATAGCTTTGCAGCTGCAATGAATCTTTTTTCATAAATATGTTATTTTACTAGATAGGAGCAGGGAAGCAAACAAAAATACTCTAGCTATTAAATCATTCACACATTACTTGATAGAAATATAGATACTTTAGCAGATGCCACAAGATTAGAAAACATTAAAGAAAATTTAGCAACACTAATCGTACGCAAAGAACAACACAAGCTACAAATGAGAAATTTGGCCAAGATCCATTAATTGAATAATAACTTTTTTCACTTATAATTCTTGCATATAATTTATGCAGTGCTTAAACAAAGCCAGTTTAGAATTTAAATTATTAATCCCAACTTGAGTTACTCCAATCCACTTTCAACTTAAGTCAATTTCTTAGTACAATAGTACAGAGAGATGTTACTTGTATTGTTAGTATTATTTTTTAACTTCTGCAATATTTATTTGTGTCCCAAGAAACTAATAATATTAGTCTATTTTTTAAATTAATAATAAATTCAACTGACACTACATTGTATGATTGCTTTTAAAATAGCTCCTTCAATAATTATGTGAACTAAAGCTAGACAATAAATGATAGAAATCAAACAATAGTTTTGCTTTCTGAATACATTTAGATTGGATAATGAACATTACGGACGTTAAGTCTGCATTAATATTTTACAAAATTCCCACCCGAACTTAATAGAACAGTAAGTTTAAGGTTTAGTAACAACGTTATGTCTAAAGAAAATAAAACAGAAACGTGTCCCAAAGTAATGGATCTTTGCTCACATACAAAAAGGCCCACATAAAGACATAAGATGCAACAACATAATGCGACAAGGGGCAGCCTGACTATACAAGCCAAATAAAGCATTTAATAGAATGCACATGTAGTGCAGTAGAGTAGTATCTAAAATAACAAATAGAATTACAAATTAGTACTACATACATATATATGCAAATATAATAACAATACCATAGTTTACCATCATTTTGCCACAAAAATCCCCCAAAGTCAGGGGTGCAGTTTATTGCAGAGTACTTTCCAAAAACTTTTTGAAATGTGCTCAGACACATGAAAATATTGACCTTGTCTCCATTCAAGATAGCAGCCAAAACCCAATGGAGAAAGACTACCATTTGTTTTACATGGTAAACTATGGTAAGTCATATTCACTTCTAAGCTGCACCCCCAACTTTGACAACCTCACAAATTTGAGGTCTTGCTTATGAGCTACATCATGATTTTAGAGATTTCTTGCTAAAACCAAGTCAAGTTTTGAGCCACTTTTCTTAAATATTTCTGGCTCTCAAATCCCCACAGCTTATCTAAAATGGCTTGAGGATGTCTGACAGTGTAGTTCTAAGACATTTACAGTTCATCAACCTGACAAAAATACTGAAAATTTGAAGCTAAAGACATATGTCCTCAGTGGGGTTTTGGCTGCAATCTTGAATGTAGACTGCTGATCCCAAGATTTAAGGCTCCATTATGGAGGAAAATGAGACAAAGGTCCATGTTTTTGCGAGTTCCAGATAATATTTCTAAACAAATTTGAAAGTACTCAGCTATGACCCACACACTCCTAACTTTAGGTATTTCCCCCTGCAATTTTCTACATTTTGTGACAAAATGATGTGCTTATAAGTAGTAAACTACAGTATTTGTGATAAACTATGGTAAACTTGGATTGAAGGAGACTTTTTAGCCCCTATGTGTTTACTTTAATGGAATCATAATGATCAGACATGATAGGTACATGTAACTGAGTAAACAGTAGCTAATGAGTAACAGCATATTTTATGTGAGCACAAAAGTAGTATAATTTCTCTATTTCTGTCTGAAACCACATTGGCTGAGCAGAGCTACAGTAAGTTGGTCTTTTAGCCAGTCCAACTATTTACATCACATCTTTTCATAGTCATACAAATTTGTCCCATTCGTATAGGAAATCATATGGTTTCAAGTGCAATTTGGGATAAATTTGAATGAGCGAGTTTCCAAAGAGTATCAAAATTGCACGAGCCTGCAGGGCGAGTTCAATTTGAGCTCTTTGAAAACTCACAAGTTCTAATTTATCCCGAATTGCACAAGAATACCATATGATTTCACTTTAATCATATACTCTACAAATTTACTTGAAAGTTTGGACGATCTTTGGAAATATTGGAGCAATTAAAGCACTGTTTATGAAGTAATGCCACAGCATCTGAAATGTTAATGTTTAGTACTGTCAAATTAATTTACATGGTTAGACAAGTTTTTGCCATAACCAGTGCAGCATAGTCAGTTTTAAGCATTCGGAAGTGTTTGGAAAAAATCCCTTTACCAAAACATGACTGTGAACAACTTTGTGTACTTCAATTTCATTCTGATTTGGTGTGCAATTTCAACCAAACAGTGCCATTTGGGATAAATTGCACTGCTCTCAGCCAATCAGAATAGAGAAATTTTGTTGAGTATAATTATGATTAATAGCTCTATCAAGCAACTGCATATGCAGTTTTCAAAAAGAGTCCGTAAAAATTCACCATCTACAAAATAATGTACTCTCAATATTTGTGCTGACCAATTTACCCAGACAAAGTAGGGATATTTCTATAGAAAGGACTATGAAAAGGTAAGTGCTTGAAGTTATTTCTCCTGCTACTTCAACGAATGTTCCAGCTATTGTGTGAAAAGTTATTGAAAACCCTGATATACAATATAGTACACATGTATAGTCATTGTATCATACAGACACAATTACATAATTCAAACATTATCTAAAGAGGTGATCACATTCATGTAAATCACTCAGTTAAACTCTCCACTACCAGAAACTAATGCACTGTAAAACTATGCAAAAAAAGCATTGTCCTGAATAAGTTCATTAGCCATTGCCAAAATGTGACCTCTCACAGGAAAACGTACACTAACGGATATCCATTAAACGGGCAAAAACAAATGGCTAACGAACGGATAGCAAACGCTTTTACAGAGCGTTCAAACGGTTTAGTTAACTGTTCTAACGGGCAAGCTAACATTCCTAACGGTTTACCAAAGCGTTCTAACGGGCAAGCTAACGGCTCTAACGGATGGTCTTAACTATCTAACGTTTATCAAAACGTTCTAACGGATGATCTTGACTATCTAACGGTTTAAAGGGATACCCAAGTGAAAAACACATTTGGGCTCACAAGCATCTATCAGATGTACTTTGTTCAGAAAATGTATAAAAATTTGATAAAACTTTTTCAGAGTTGAGAACGAGCCCCTCAAAGTTGGCCCGCGAAGACCTGGGGTGCCGCCATTTTGTTCACATTAATTCCTGTGACATTTTTTTTTTACCTCACTTCCATCCCACTGGATTCTTGCGGCTAATTTAATTTGTAGCGACTTGTTTTCTTTGTAGAATTTTCACATCGATGAAAATCTACTCTAATTCCGAGCGTACGGCAGAGCAATTTCGTACTAGAACAAAAATATCACGAAGACGATATTGTGAGAGAAGTTCAGAAGACTGGGAGGACGAAGAAAAGCATGTGGAAGGTGAGAATATCAACGAACAACAAAAGGTGACTACTGAGCTAGAGCTATAAAGATTCGCTGTGTGTGTTTTTGTATGGGACTTGTCAGCCTTAAACACAAGACTAAAGGTAAATTATTACAATATTGATATCGGCATAGCAATCGAAACTTGTGTATTATTGGAGCTATATAATTTGCTGAATAGAATATTCTGGAGTTCTTTCTATTTAATGTGGATCGGTTTTCAAAGGTGAGGAGGTCCGAGTCTTGAATTCCGTGAAACAGAAGTGTGACATTTTCTGCAAACTGATTTGAATAATCAATGACTCCGCAGTGTTTGTTTTGCTTTGAGATTGCACAAAAGTTCTCTACAGATAAAAAATTATTTTAGAAATAGATGCTTATGCAATCAAACGGTTTGAAAATTTTCACTTCATTTATGTATCTGAACAGTTTCCACATGATGCGAAAAATGGTTTGAATCCATAGTTCTTGATATTCACAGTTTTGATTTGTTGTCTGTTTATATTTAGCGTGAGGTCAGATCGAACGAACCGTATTGAATCTTTGATTTCAGGTTTTTTACTTTATCACTTTGTGAAGAGTTAATAAAACATCCAAACCTGCAGGTATGTTGGCATGTATCTCGTTTTATAGCGTTCGGAAAAGCATGAAAAACCGATCGCGCATAATCCGAGTTTCTAAACTCTTTGTGTGACTTGTACGTAGCTAACAGATGATCGCCGAAACCAACGGTGATCGTCGAACTATTTAAATGGCCAATGAATGAATGTTTTGATCCATCTAACGGATGAATGTTTTGATCTAACGGATGAATGTTTTGATCAAACGGATGAAGGTTTGGATCTAACGGATGGACATTTTTATCTAATGGATGAATATATTAGTCAAATGGCATGGACAGAATTTCTAACGCTTCTAACGCTTTCTCAAACCATTCAAACAGCATGGACAAAATTTCTAACGGTTGTTCTAACGATTTCTCAGCCCGTTTCAACGGATACCTAATGGGTGACGAACAGTCTGGCCTGTTTAACGGATATCCGTTAGTGTATGTTTTGCTGTGAGAGGTCACAAATAAGCAGCAAAAATACATTTTCCCTGCATAAAAGCACTCTCAGCCTCGACTTCAAATCACAATCCTTTTTTCCTTGTTCGCCAAATTTACAAAAAACAATAGATATTTCAATGCATAGTTTAATGCAAAAGAAAATGGCATTGTTTGAGTTCTCTGAGATGTAACAACCCAATAATAGGTACTTTATCGACCGAACGAGAGGTCAGATGGAAAAAAATTGGCTCAAGGTCTTGATGTTTACGGACCGAGAGCAGCAAGGTCCATTCAAAATGGCAGTGACACCAGCAATAAGTGTTTTAAAATAAACAAAGCAGCTCTACTTTTGTTTATTCTGTCACTCTTGTACAGAAGTAATACAATCTTGCATAAGCTCTTTGATCAAAAATGGTGTTGTTGGCATCAGCAGCATACATGAACTAGAACTGAAAACTTTTCACTCGATTCACCAGCAATTTCCTGCAGTTTTCCGCAAGTTTTCCTTAGGATTTTATTGTTAAAATTACTGCGGATTCAGGTTGAGCTTTTAACAGTGTCTGATTTTGTGTTTATTGCAATGGTTGATCAATCACATTTCTGGACACAATTTGACATGTTGCTGTGTTTTTCAGTTAATGTCTTTAATCGAAATTCAAGTACTATTGTAGCTACATAATTTCATAGTTTTTAATCATTGGTGAGAAAGTAGTAAAATATTGTGTGTTTGACTTCAAATCATGTTTTGCTTAATCATGTGACCGCCACAATGTTACATAGCCTAGCTGCACACAGATGGCAAATTGGTTAGCAACATGTTAAATTGTGTCTAGAAATGTGACCAATTAACTGTTGCAATGAACACAAAATCAAACACTAACCACTCAACCTGAACATGCAGTATGCGACAGAAAGACAACATAGCTAAATACTTTGTTACATTAACATCAGAATCTCAGCAAAAACTTTGATTTTGATACATTTTGTGAAAAGGGTAATTGTTTTGAATCGTAAAACAACAACAAAAACTAGAACAGCTAGATGGCTTTTTCCGGTCCATTCACATCTAACATGTACTACTCTTCTCAGTAAACTGTGACACCCAAGTTTTTCTATGGTCCATGTGATTCAAATGTTCCATACAACATGATCACTATTAATTTTGGCATATCGGCTGCAAGACAATAGAATGTCTCATTGTAGACAGTAGAAAGACATATTGCAGACAAATTTGACTTTTTAAAAAATGGCTGCCTTGATGATGGTCCCAATAATATTAGCAGACTTTAAAACAATACTGTTTGATAGATAAATTTAAAAAGTGAACAAATTCAAAAATTCTGAAATACCGGTATGAGAACGTAAAATATCTCAGCTGAATTCAGAGAATTTCCCCCCATTTGTAGATTCTTCCTCATTTGATTGTAACTGCTCCACCTTAAAAGTTAAGCCATGTTATGCAGTTCTTTGAATATGTTTCAAAGTAATAAACTCCAGAAATTGAAGAGTGAGAAGCCAAATTTTCTGTGATTTATAGACTTTGAAATCAACAAGGTAGTCCGTCTGCAGTTTTCAAATGTCACTCTTGTCTACAATCAATTTTGCTACTGCAGAACAAATCTACCCACTGGTATACCAAATAGTAACCATGTGGTACAGAACATTTGAATCACATGGCTGTACAAAAACTTGGGATGTTGCAGTTTACTGGGAAGAGTAGTACAACCCCCATCATGTGAAAGTCTGAGCAGGGACAATGATATGGGTCATTGGATAAAGTTCACAGTTATTGGGCAGTACATCTCATGATATATTTATTAATTAATCTGAGAATCATGCATACTTACCCCTCATTTTTTCAGTGTTTCTGTCGTACATGAGCTGGACATTCTTTACCTGTAAAGGAAACCAGAAAACCAAAAATGTTTGTACAGGCTTTGTGCCATATGATATATACCCCCAAAAGAGGCCAACAAAAGGCTGCAGCAATGAGCATATTCCCACATACAATTTTGTTTGAACACGACAAATGTCTAAGTTCAAACTACTTGCAGAAAATAAAGTATGGGCTATTTTCACTGTGAAAACTCAAAGAAGCCACCATCCAGCCATTTGGAAAGGGAGATCACAAAAGATCTTTTAATCACAAATTTTCCCCACGTATGATATTCTTCGAAATTAAACCATAGTTTGATAAAAAATAAATTAACTTATTTCAAAACTTATTTTGATGCTTTTCTATTGAATTTATTAGTATCAACCAATGAAATTACAAGAAAGAATAGAAAATTAACACTGTTTTGCATTCCTTGCCGTTCAATGATACTAAAACCCCTGCAAAACACTACTTGTTTATGTCACTCTACAAGCTGTTTTAAGCAAGTAACATAATTACTGTTCAGCTTGGATAGCATTGAAGAGTGTTGCTGTCTGCCCCAAATGACACACTCTTTTCTACATGGTAAGATTAAGAGTGCAACACCTTTGAGGCAATATTTCTCTTACAGGTACAGTAAATTTAACTTCTTGAGCATGGTGTTATAACAACAACTTTTATTCATACTTATTTAAGTTCCATATTTAGGGAAAGGAAAGAAACTGGCATAAGTACATGGAAAGTACCAAAGTCAAGTACAGGTCATCTGATAATAACCATACAGCTAATCTAAGTCAGATGACAGATCGAGTCAGTTACATCAACCAGGGCTTGAAATTAATACTTGCAAAATGCTAGCAGATTTTTTCCACAAGCAAATTTCTGGAGTCAATCTTCCTTTAGGTACAACTTGGTGTCTGAAAACCGAGGGGTAAAAAGTTAGCAGTAGCCAACTAGCAGATTGATGGTTAAAAATAATTATTGATTTGCTAGTAGAATATATTTACAGTAGCAAATTTTTGATAGTGCAGAATATAATAATTTTATAGTGAACCAGAAACAGTCAACCCAAGTCACACAACGTTTCCAAACATACAAACAGTGTAAACAAAAAAACAAATTAACATTTCAATACATATCACCTTATTTACTTAAACAATTTGCTAGTTGTTTTCTTAGTTTGCTAGCTTTAAAAAAAAAAGTGGAAAAAAAAAGAGTTAATTTCTATCCCTAAAACCTTGAACAAATGTGGCATATTCACAAGAGTTTATAAGCCTAATTCATACTTGATGCATGTTGATTGAAAGTATGAAACACCTAGTGTACTAGGTGTAAATTACATGTTCTTGTATTTTAAAATGTACTGTGAATGTATAGAATATTTATGAGTATGAACAGCATTTCACTTTACGAGTTCCTTTTGGAGTTTTGCTAGCAGTTAAGTTTGAGCTCTGATCAACAGAGGAAGAGATTAGGATAAAACATACCAAGCACGACTCAAAACTAAACAAAATATAAAAACATAATCCAGTGGTCTTACGACAAAAAGCTATGCACACAATATTTTTAAAAGAGACTGCTTTAAAATGGCATCTGAGTAAAAACGGGAAAATGAAAGTAAATGGTGCATGATTTTGCTGAAAAACTGTAGAATACCAATGAAGCATAACACAGTAACTTCTTTTTAGACACTGTAGATACCTTTTTGGGGGGAAAATGTTAGAGGGTTCAAAGTACTGTAATCACTCACAGATAAGCCGCACCCCGAGTTTAGAAGCTTAAATTTAGGGGAAAAAGTTTTTTGGAACATTGAATATCAAACGTACATTGTATTGTACGTTGTAAACATACATTATATGCTGCCCATCGAGACTGCCTGCTTACCTCCGCTGCTCAGCTTGTTGGTAATGAAAGATGGTCAAATGCATCTAGGCAGACTTCTTTGCATTGGCTTTTTTATGGTTTTCCTGAGGTTTCTTTTCTAACTAATACTTCCTTCACAAGTTTTTAGCCGATTGTAAACGTTTTTCAAAGTTTCAATAGTGTTTGCCCACCTTTCATTTGCTTTTATTTGTACGGTATATTGTGTGTTCGTATCCTCAGTTTAATTACCATGTAACGGATAAGCAAAAGCTCCCTAGATAAGCATCATTGCTTTTGGAGTAATTGCTTCAAATATTGATTAAATAAAAAATAATAAAAACGTACATTGTAACCTTCATCAGACTTTCAAACTGGAGAAAACTACAAAGTCGTATCTGTAATGACTTGACCCCAAGTCCCCCTTCCCTTCTGTGGGTGGGCACTGAAGGGAAATCCAGGGGGGCCTCAGGCCCATCGCATTTCTGCATTGGAGGCCAGTGAAAACATAAATAAAATCATGTACCAGGATGGCAGCACTAACCCTAGCTCCTAAAATAGGTCTGTTGATCAAGATGGTGGCCCGAACCTCTAGCGCCGCCATGTCAGAGGCTCTTCCCAAAGGAAAGTTTATTTTCATTTCACACTTCAAGCCACCATACTGTTTATATAATAAAGTAACTTAATGTATGGAAAACATACCGTTCCATAGGAGCTGAAGTATTCCTTAATGTCGTCCTCAGAAGTTCCAAAAGCAAGACCACCAACGAAAACCTTACAATCATTACTTGAATTTCTCTGAAAAAAAGAGATTTTTATTAGAATAAGGGCTATATCACAGTGTTTATCTGTTCAGTGCAATTCATTGATGAACCCTTCCTACCTGTGATTGTCCACCAGTCTGTGTCCCTTGACCAGGGCCTCTAGGCACTGCAGGCTTTGGGTCAATCTACATGCAAGTGGCAATAAAAAAACTAGATCAACAAAAAATATTGTTCATACAGCTTCGTCCAGCTAACCAAAGGAATTTTCAAGGGCTTTTCAAGAACAAATTTAATTTTTAAGTAGTAATATAGGTAATGCAACTTTCTGGAAATTTTGTCCTGTCCCCAGCGCACCACAAAACCAAATGTGTAGCAGAGTTCCAGCATCTACTTACTGTCATACATCCACCTACTCTGTCTGTTACTGCTGATAAAGTACTTTTCAAGGACATTATTTTTTGGATTCAAATAATCTTTCCACACAAACAATCAAATTCTAGGACTTTTCAAGACTGTATGAACCATGAAAATAGATGTCACAAACACCACTTACTTTTTAACATGGCTCACACAAAATTCAGAACTTTTTCTTCAAGGACTTGCTTTCTACGGGTTCACACATTAATGACTTCAAAATTGTACACAATTTAGCACCAATGTAAGACCCCTTCTTTGCACAATGATTCAGTCAGTGCTGCTCTAACAATCTTTTGGAGGCAAAAATGAGGCCGTTTTCCTGTCTTCTCAAACATTCAAGGACTTTTCAAGGACCTGGCAGTATTTCAAGGCCTGTGCAAACCATGTTTAAAGGGATGCTCACTAAGTAGAGGAGAAACTGGGTCATCTTCAGTAAACAATTTTCACAAAATGTTCTACTTTTCCTAGATTGCAGAATACCCCAAAACTTCAAAAGATCACTTGAAACGCCTTTACATCTTGTGCAAAATTATCTATTTAACTCAGGTGTACAGTACAGCCTGGATGTATGTTAACACATTTTGTGTGTAACGCGCACGGAATTCCGCGCGTGTACTACACTCAACGAGTGTAATTAGACGCTCCTCAGTGCCTCATTAACTCGTTGAACTCCAGAGAATAACTGCTGAAGAATACCGTAGATCAACAATACCGGTTCGCGAATGAACGTTTTTCACAATTAGCCGAATTAACATTGGACTAAAGTGTAGAATCCTCAGCTAAAAACTTCGGCAAAGATTTACGACAATTCTTCCTACATGTTTTTCAAAAATAAGTTCGTAGCAAGGAACCGAAGCGCTTAATACATTGTAAATGCTAAGTCTGTGTTTTAGTCATATCATAAACAATAATTGTGACCACACACGGGAAAACATTCCTTCGTGTGAAAAATAAACGGCCTGAACAGTCGTTCAGAGACAGTTCAGTTTTATGCGCATTTAAACGTTTTGTGAAAATCGTATAAACGATCCACTCAATCCGTTCGAACAATCACTTGGCCGTTCGAACGCTACAAGCAACCGTTCGAACGATGCACACAATCCGTTACTCAATCGAAGCCTCTGGAGCTTTCACGAAAGACTAAAAATGTTCTATAAATGGATAATCCTGACATTTGTATGAAACACCGTCCCAGCGCTGGTTTGGTGTTCTTAGTTCATCTGATAAACTTTAGCTTCTGTAGTTTCAACTAAGATCTGTCAATCCTTCAATTTTTTTGACATGTGCTTTCAGCCGTGAAGACCGATTGTCTGGTTTTTCACACAACATGAGTGCCACCAACTCCGCGGGAAGTGTGATTTTATTGCATTGTAGTTTAAATCACCACAAAGCTTCTCAACTTTGCTGGCAAATGATAACATCTACTAAACAGAACATTTTGGAGTTCTTTTTATTTAATGTGAAATAGAGATGCTTACAGAATCAAATGTTTTGAAAGGCTTTACTTCATTTACGTATCTGAAACCTGGTGCGAAAAATGGTTTGATTCCATT
This sequence comes from Actinernus sp. WN-2022, assembly GCA_030867875.1. Lineage (NCBI taxonomy): Eukaryota > Metazoa > Cnidaria > Anthozoa > Actiniaria > Actinernidae > Actinernus > Actinernus sp. WN-2022. Next base: position 13,401,762 of record JAOWCC010000019.1, on the reverse strand, counting down.
CAGTTTTAATTTGTTGTCTCTAATTAGCGTGAGATCACACGAACCACATCGAACATTTGCAGTTTTGACTTCATCAATTTGTGATGTTGAATTGTTCGAACGTAAGGGCAAGTCGTTCGAACATTTAGGGCAAGTTGTTCGAACGTTTATTACGTGAATTGCAGAGTGAATGTGGGCATACAATCAAAAGTTTCCTTCAGCATAATCTATTAAATTTTGGCGGAAACCATTGGTAATTGAAACCGCTCGAAGATCTAGAGACGGCGCTGGAGTTGCAGGTTACAAACAATTTCATGCCGAATTGATTTTTGACAATAACTGTATAACAAAGGAAAACTACACGCATTTTGCGTGTAATACTACTAGCCTGTATTGCGGCTCTGGAGTATCGGAGTGCAGCGAGGGGAGATTAGTGGGATTGGGGCGAGAGAAAAAAGAGAGGGGGGATGGGGTGGGGAGGAGATGAAGATAGAGCCTGCCTGCAACCCATGGTTATTTCGATAACTCTCGGCCTCAGAAGGCTGTGTATTGCTATTGGCTAAAATGCATGATTGACAGAAATCATTAAGTTTTATTCATGCATGGATGCAATAAGAGCAGAAACCAATTAGTATATGGCGACAAACATACATGTAACAAGAATTCTCTCAGCGATGAATTTAAATAAAGAACAGGAGCAAGGCTATTAGAGATATTTTGTCTGTTAGAGATGTTCTAGCTGTAATCCCAACTGTGTTTGGAAAACACTAGTTGCTTTGATGATTTTGTAATGCTGCGTGGATGATTTTTAGCGCTTCTTTTGGCAGAACTTCGCTCCGGTGTTATTGTGGTCGGCAGTGTTCTTTACTGATTTGGTGGCGACTTTATATTCAGCGGCAACGAGTTATCTTTATCTTAGTTATCTTTATCCTGCAAACCTTCTCAAACAAAGGTGTAGTTCTCTACAGCATTTTGAATCTTCCTTCCTCGGGAAAGACAGACTCACTTTGATAGAGAAGCAGATTTCGGAATATGAAGACCAATACTTTTGCAGGCACCAGCTAGAATAATTTAAAGCCTCGGCTATCTTTTCTTTCTTAAGGCTTGAACAGATTCTCGCCGTGGAAATATTTGAATTCCCAAACGCTACCTTAAAACATACATTACATATCCTGCAAAAGTCGTTGACATTTACAGGTTTGGGTTTAGGCTAGCCCTGTCTTCACATCCAAGTTTGTATATTTTTTTGTTTTGAATGTTACGCTCGAATTGAGATTCCACGTGTGAGTTTAACAGATATTAGACATGGTTTTCACTTCCGCCACATGATGATTGGATGAATCGGTCGAATGACTTACTAATAAGCATGCATTTTAATTAGTGGGTGGATATCAGGCTCTATCTTCATCTCATCCCCACCCCATCCCCTCTCTCTTTTCTCTCTCGCCCCAATCTCCGCTCGCTGCGTTCCGATACTCCAGAGCCACAATGCAGGCTAGTGTAATACATGAGTGTAGTGCACGTGTGTAATACACTCAAATGCGTGTAGTAAATCAATTTTGTAGACGTGCGTTGTGTAAATGTTAACATACATCCAGGCTGTACTGTATTTAGACTCGTTCTATGGATGATTTTGGGTTGAAAATGGGTAGGATTTTTTTAATTTGAGGGTTAGGTTTTTAGAAGGTATGTATGAGAATTTGAGAAAATGCATTATTAATGGTAATTCTGCAATCGCTCCGGATGATTTAAAGTGCATATAAACCCTGGCTAATGATATTTCTTACGAAGAGACTAGAGGCCATAGTCAAAGGATTCCGGAATAAAAAGTTGGCACCTGGTCTAGTTTGACATCATCACCAGAACACGCTTGATCCGCCATTGCATGAAAAGCCTTGCCAAAAAAAGCTCTCCTTGAAGTTTATCACGATATTATCATCTTTCTGATTTATCTATTCAATTATTTTGCAAATATGCCAACATTTTATACCCGCAAAGAGACGAGTTCTGTTATGACGTCACGTTTCATTCTCGTCCCAGTCCCCGAATGTGCGCAAAAATTAATCTAATTTTTTAAGTTTAGTTGTAAAAAAATGAAAACTTTTGTTTAATTTTTTGGTATTTTTTCGCTACCTTTTAAGGTCTAAGCTTTACAAAAAAAGTATAACTGGCCAGGGCTTATATGCACTTTAACAAGAGAAGCTAACAAGGAATCCTTTGTACCACAAGGCATATCTCTGTGCCTTGGCTTTCACTTTCTTTTAATCCATGTGGAAACGAAAAAGGGAAATCACTATAACATACGTGAAGGTGTCTGTTTATTTGATCGGTAAAGCTTGCTGCATACAACCGATGGTACTCGTAGAGAAGCAAAAATACAGTCAATTGTAGTGTGTAGATTTACTTACAGTTTTCCCATCCAGCACATGAGGTTTGCTTGAAGTAACCGTGTCTACAGTTTGTGGGTCTCTGAATGTCACAAATCCAAATCCCCTGCGAAAACACAAGAGAAAAGAGACAAAACCTTCAATATATAGTTAAGAATTCGATAAGATCCCCAATCAACATACAAATTGAACATAACCATTGCCATAAACCATCATTATTATTCGTTTTATTAAAATGCCAACCTGGAACGCTTTGTCACTGGGTCCGACATCAGGACACAGTCGGTGACTTCTCCGTACTTCTCAAAGTAGGCCTGTAAACCTCCTTTAAGTGTCAACAGATGTTCAAAATGATTAAAATAGTCAAAACATAATAAATTCAAGCGTCTAACTCACTCAGTCTTAAACAGGGACAAAAAAATTATGCCGACCACCAAAGACAAAGTCCAAATTATTAAGAGTAAGACTCGCAAACAGCCATTCGCTTTAGAGTTATACTTCAACGGAAAAAACATATATATCAGAAAATGAATTGTAGTTTAGAGGGAAGTTTACCCTGTGATGTTGAAGTAGCAAGGCCTCCAACGAAGATTTTCCTGCAAAAGAAAATTTCATAGTCAAAGCACATGTGAGGGACTTCGACACGATTCATGAACACGACAAGGCGTCACAATATAAAAACCCCAAAATTAGACAAAATATAACCTACAAATACCAAAAAAAGAGCGCAGTTAGTAAGGTTTACAGTTCTTACCCAATATCATCTCCTTTTCCAGATCCTCTGACAGGCATTTTGGCTAGATTTGGTGATTAAACGATTGCAAAGAAAGCGAACACTGTGATCCAAGATGGTGGTCGAAGGCAACGCGCCAAATGCAATAATGTCCCGGATGAGGATGACACGTGCTACAGTCTGGTACCCAGACCCCTTTCGATCGCCATTCCACAGGCAGCCCAGAGGAAAATATTTCATGACCATTTTAGTACAAGTTCAGGCCCTGATTTCGAATTTCGTATTTATACTAACCTCCAGTTCAAACAATGGTAGACTATGGGGAATAATAAAATGTCTTCGTATTTGATTCCACGGTTGAAGTATTGCTCAATCGCTTCCTTTACTGTTTAAAATAACACGTGTTTAGTCAGCTTAAAAGCACTGCAACTAAACTTTCACGTCAACTGTTCAACATACATGTACCATGCAAATTATACAAGCCTGGAAAATCCATCTTGAACATTCAACGAAGGAAAACTCCGTTTGGTGACGGACCATATCAGCATGATATCGAGGCTACCCAACTGCGAGATGCAAGAGATGCGTTCAGTTTGCCTATTACCGTTTTTGGTATCAAAACGAGCAACAGCGCGCAAAACTGGGTAGGAAATATAAAATATGTTGCCTATTACCGTTTTTTGGTACCAAAACGAGCAAAAGAACGCAAAACAGTAATAGGAAATAGAAAATATGTTGCCTATTACCGTTTTTGGTATCAAAACGAGCAACAGAGCGCAAAACGGTAATAGGAAATAGAAAATATGTTGCCTATTACCGTTTTTGGTATCAAAACGAGCAACAGAGCGCAAAACGGTAATAGGAAATAGAAAATATGTTGCCTATTACCGTTTTTGGTACCAAAACGAGCAATAGCTAAAAACGATAATAGGAAATACCGTTCTGGGCTTCCATAGTAATCCTGTACCGCTTGAGACCTGTATTCTGATTGCACCATTATACTGTAGTTCTATTGATTTTGCACTACACGTTCTAAAGGTTAGGGTGTTTTGTATTGTTGGGCCGATAGTAAGCCAATGCTGTGGCTCCTTTCGAGCGGTACAGGATTGACAACTAATGATGACGCTAAATACATATCTGATCGCCTTACACTTATATCCCGCATTATAAGTAACTTGCCACCTGTTTCCACAATAAATTAATGTAATATACATTACCCTACAACAAGACTTAGTATTCATCTACTTAGTCATTATTTATTTATTGGATTCAACACTGATGTAAGCATTAATGTATGCAAAGTGCCAATAAACCTCTTCTGTCTGTCTGTCTGTAATTGTTTATGCATTTGCATTGACTGAGACTGAATAATTGTTTCAGTATATACCACACATTAATGAATAGCCAGCACCAAATAGTTATTTTATTTTCTGTCAAATGGACAAAAACTCGCACAGGGTGATCGCTGCTTCGCTCGGAGGTGAATATGAAATCATATTCACTGCTTGCCAGTAGCCAATCAGAGCGCGCGAAAAGTGATATTCACTGGTAGGGTATATACTAATCACAAATACCAGCGAGAAGGTGCAGAAATTCAAACTCAAACAATACATAGAGTTGTGAATAACCCATCTTGCAGCTGGTATTCATGATCGAATATTTAACATCAGAATGAGCAGGAGCCAAAATGCGTCCGTTGAGTCATCGCACCCAGCGATAACTCTTGAATGCGAAACTGGACTATATTTATGAGGAAGTTTCGTGGAATCTAAAACTAGTTCCATTCGGGTCGGTAGTTGAATAATATTTTGGGAGATTTTTGGAGAGTTTGGGAAAGCCAAAAATAAGGTGGGGGAATATAGGTAACCAATTCAGATCATGTGATGTAAACAGATACTACTCTGGGGAATTATTCCTTTTTCATTCTAATCATAATGCAGTTATGTCTATCTGTATAAAATTAATTTTCAAAGAGTCAATTCTCCAGAGTAATGTGTGTTTACATCACATGATCTGAATTGAGTGGCAACAGCGTTAGCCGATTACCTCAGTCTATTATAGTGACTTTTAAAGAAGTAGGAGAAAACAAACGATGATAGTTTCATGGATAATTAAAATTAGATTTTTAAGTTAACATATGAACAAATCAATGTGGTCTCGATTGGATCATGGATATCCAGGAGTTGACTGAGAAGATGCTCCTGGTGCGAGTTAAAAATGCCCCCCCCCCCCCCCCCCCCCCTCCACCCCTCCCTCCCCAATCACTTGTCTAATCGGACTCGTCCCTTTGTTAACACTACTCAGTTGCCCGTTTACCGGGAAGCCAAGGGGCAAACCAGTTTAATTGGATTTGAGGCGATCAAGGGGCTAGGCTTGGGAGAGCGTACGGCGGAGTTGTATTTATTTTAATTTTTATACACGTACACAAAGTGACACGGACCGGACATCGCGTGACCTCTGATGTGACGCGGAATAAAAAGTAAATATATACTCTGTCAGTATGTGTGCCAGTTGAGTTTAGCACGTCGATCTGAGCTCCGTAGAAGCACATATTAGTTATGGTCTTCTAAGCCAATGGAAGAACAAGAGGAACAAGAAAAAACTCGTTGATTAAGTATTTGGAGCCGAATGTCCTTCAATAATAGTAGAACTCAACACGCCAACCGTTGCTCTGATTTACTATACAAATGATATCTGCATGAGGACACGTTGCAATGGTCTTAGGTTAGTTTTGTTCTAACGTTGTATTCAAATTTATAATCAGTCATCCAAGTAACACCTGTCTCTTTATTGATTTCTAGATTCCTTCGCAGCAGCCGCAATCGCTGGCACTTGTGCTGGGACTTTACTTGCCGTCTTTATCATCATTCTATGCAATACTGTCCTAAAAACATTCGTCCGTGAAAAACTGCTGGAGCGCCTTCGTATTATTTTCCCGCTCCCTCCAGGAGACAACTTAGACAATGCCGAAGAGCCGGGTGATTATGAGAAAATCTCCACAGTCGAACAACAAGAGCATGACGGAATGTCTACACAGGCTAGCACTTCAAAAAGTTGCCCTGGTTGTAGAAAGATGTCCACGGTCGCAAACCCATGTGGCTGCGAGCTGGAAGGTTTCGAAGGCGGGGAGAAGCCTTGTATGTTGCAGTTTTCTTTGTATTATAACTTCCACGACTCGCACTTGTATATACACGTTATCTGTGCATTGAATATACCAACACGATGGCATGGACGATGCCCGAGCACTCAGGTTCGCCTTCAACTACTGCCAGACATCGAACACTTCTACCACACAGAAATTCGAAATAATGAGGCGCAACCAATTTTTAATGAATCGTTTGAATTTATTGGCTATTCGGAGCGGGACTTATTAGATCTAACATTGCGCATTGGGTTGTATTCCTATGACACATTCAGTCGTGGCAAGATGCTGGGGTACATGACTGTCCCGTTCAGGGACATCGATTGGCATCCGAGCCAAGCTACCATCTTATGGCGTAGTTTGGACTCACTGGTAAGTCGCGTAACACTAGCTCTTCTGTACAGTGTATTTTGATTACCCTGGTCACAGACGTGTACTGCTTTGCAGCTCGCTGAAGCCAACCACAGAGAAAAACAAAACCTTATAAAACATCTAGGACCAGGGGAAATATTGATAACGATTTTAAGGGAGAAACTGACCACCAGAACGAAAAATATAAGGTTTGTACTTCCTCGTGTGTATGTACTTTCCACATTTGACCTTTAAGTAGTAAAGAATTTCAATTATTAGTTGCTACTCGTATAGTCTTGTATGTATAAGGCGCATCGTAGTTTTTATGATACATAACCCCGTTTCAGCGAGCAATTTCCGTTACCGTGACCTCCCTTCAGTCTTGATATCGTTTAATCACGACAATTAACGACTGGAGTAACGCGGAAATCTCTCAGTCTTTTTCACTTATCATTTCGACTTATAGATAGAAAGGCAGTCTGAATCTCTTCTAGTTCAAGTGTTTTGATTGTACTTAGTTTACTTTAATAGTAGTCATGCGTGAGACTAGCCTGATTTTAAGACGACAATGGATTTAAACTCCCATGTATTTACTTGCGGTTATACAGGAAAAAACAGCTCAAGGTTATGCAGAATGCTTTATTTCAGTACTGATCCTCGTTTGCATTATACCACCTTGTCGTTGGTGCCGGTTTGGAGAAGTTACGGGAGAATCTTTAGACCGTATTTCTGTAATTTGATTGGATGAGCAGGATAAAAACAATGGAAAACATTCAATGGCACGACATGCCGTGCTGTAACCGTGCTGTTTGTCCCACGCATACGAAATATGCATATCATCGTACATGACAACGTGTACGCGGCACTTCTGTCATAACATACTATATATACATTTAATAAAATGTATGGAATTTTAGGATGTAGATTATTATATATTGTCCAGTATCAATCTCTTGGTCAGAAGTGCTACGTTTCCTCTGTCGTGTTCTAATTTACACTTAGAATTGTCACTGGTGACTATAGATCCTGACAGTATTGTCGATGCATATTTGGCAGCGAATACCTTCGAGATATTGGAGATATGCCAATATCTAATCGTTTTTTAAGCCAATCGCATCATTGGAATCAATATCTTATCAGTTCAGCATATCTTATGCATGCAGTTTACTGATTTAAAGCTAAAAAGAGGTCATATGAAGTTGTCTTTGTTGAAGCAAGGTCATGGTTAAAAGTGGGTAGGTTCCTGTGCAGCCATCCTAGTTTTCACAATAATTTAGGGTTGACAGAATCAACAATAAGATACGTCATACAAGAATTGAAACTCTGCGAACAGGGCGAGGCTTTTTATTTTCAGATTTCGACAAAGTAACAGAAAGTCCACAGCGGTACACAGATAGTGTTCTGCATGCATATAATTGTCTTTTCAATTTACTTCTCCAAAAGAATAAAAGCCTTCTAGATTGGCAGATTTTGAAGACAGAGCGTTTGATGAACTGGCCACTCTAGATCTATGGCATCAGTCTAATCTTATCCCCCTTTCTCAGCTCTCCAGAGTGTTGGATGAACCAAGCTCTACTAATAGCATCAGTCTCATCCTTTTCTCAGTTCTCCACAAATACGTGTTCCAAATTAGGTGGGCCCTTTATTTAACTAAGGAAAACACGAAGAAATTTAAGTTATATAAATTACGTACACACATAAAATAAAATATAAAATAAACTTAAGTCTTAATATAGGTTCGTTAATATTGGTAGATTCAAAAGGCGCTCACGATAACTAAGGCATGTTACCCTCGCTCCCGATCCCGGCCGTCCGCTTCTTTTTCGTAAGGAAGCACAGGCGCGGCTAAATGCAGGCTACTCAAGCATGTTAAGGCCTGGTTCAGGGGTCAAATTTCGGGTAAAAACTGTTTTCCCTATTTCAGCACAGCGGAGTATGGTAAGTACGCCAAGTTTCTCACGATAATAGGTATCGCCATTCTTGACTACCTTAAGTGGTTTGTGTGTAGTAAAACGTGTCACGTGGTCTGACACGTGACTTGGAACACGAAATCAGTAAATCAAAAACGCGGCTCCGAGTTTAAAACGGCTAGGATGGTGAGTGGATATGTTTAGTTAAGTTTGAAGCCTTTTACCTAAATCAACTTAGAAAAGATGACTATAATGTTTCGTTAACGAGTAATTAAGGCGAACATATGCAAAATAGGTCACGTGACTTTTTGTACCCTTAATATCTCCTTATCTTTACATGATAGTCATGTTTTCTAAGCGTGATCTGAAACACTGCGGGAGGAGTAATGTTTTAGCAGGGTTACTTTATATTCATATGTTATCGTCGCAGCCGCATTTCACTTAAACGATTTTATATGATTATGACGTCATCGATCACGTGATACCACAACCATCCACTTAACACATTAAGGAAGTTGATATTAGTATTACGGTGTAATTAGTTTTGGTCTAAACTGTTATTTCTATCAGAAAACATTTTTTAACGTACATCTATTTTCCGTTAAATGAACCAGGCCTTAACATACTTGAGTAACTGAAGTACTGATCTCCATTTTCTTTTCAGCAATCCCGAGAGCGTTCTATGAGCTTTTCTCGAGGCGAGCTGTACGTGTCATTACGGTACGAGGCGCAGGCGAGCAGGATTAGTGCGATCGTGCTCAAGGGTAACGGTTTGCCTCGTGTTAGCAAAGTCAAGAGCACAGGTATGAGGTCAAGTTTTTTACCTTCTAGGTCTGAGACGGGTTCCAGTTTGACCCTCTAAGTCTGAGATGGGGTATACGATTTCCGTGCAATTATTTTGGATTTTTGTCTTTATCAGTTTGCCCAGTAGTTCTTGGGATCATTGAAGTTTCCGGTCTGAAATTTAAATGGGGTACCAAATTTAACGGGTTTAGTCTCAGATGGGGTAGGAAACATTAACTTTTTAGGTCTGAGAAAGGTTACGCAAACAATGGTGGAGTCCAACTCCCCCCTCCCCCGCCTTTCCACTCTGGGGATTTCCACTCTGTTGTTTATAGAGTCTTGTTACGTGTCAGTTTGGGTACGTGACAAACGCAGGCAAATAGCTATAGTACGAGAGAAAATGTTTGGCGGATTTCCATATGACGTAAGGAAACATGAAACGGGTTAACTTACTCACTACCATGCAAGGTGTTCAACGGAAGAAATAACGAAACAATGGAAATTGAAATTCAAAATTTAAGAGTTTATTTTGAATCAGTATATACAAACTGAAAATGAATCCCTTGCAGAGTTTATAGGAAGACACAGGGTAGAACAATTTGCTTCAAATCAATCGATCAATCAATTTTAATTTCAAGTTCCTGGTTACTATAGTGCTTTGAATCATTGTTTTATGGTCTCAACCAATTAACTATAGCTAGCTCTTCCTGTTACAGCACTTTTTCCGTTTAGTGTAAGAAGCTAACAGAAGGCGTATCGAAAACGTATCGACGTAAATGATCTGGAGCCACACAAAGCCTTCAAGGTCTTCTCTGTTGCTTAGAAAGCCTTTCTCTAAGCAACGGAGAAACTTTTCGGCTGGGACCAGGGTATCTTTAACGATATATAATTGCCAACCAGGCCATGATGCGCCGCGATAATTACAACAGAGTCATACGCACATATATACATTACAAAAATAAATCATTAATATAAAAAGTCAAATCATAAAACTTTACAGGTATTCTAAAATTGATGTTAGAGCTAATCCAAGGAGGATTGGAAGGCCTTCCCACAATCCTTTGCGTAGCAACTACGAAAGATCGGCGTAAGTACTGTATATCCAGTGAGCGCGACATTTTGTGAATGGTATCGAAACACCGTAAACAATACCCATATTCAACGGCTTTGTAAACCTCTTAAACCTGGAGCCCTTTGCACAAATTAGACACTTAATATATTTATGTCACTGCTCATGCTAATTTACAGGTAAGGTTAGTTGTCTAAAAGGTTTGTAGTTAATTTCTTTCAGGGTAAGATTTACGACTTGAGTTCGCGGGAAATTTCCCCCAAACAACCTCTCGAGAAAAGTATGACTCAGATTGTATGACTCAAAAGTTCAAAGATTGAACATGTTTAGCGAGTAGTAAAGTTAGAAAGTATATTTCTGACTTTGTTGAATCCATCTCTAGTTTCTAGAGTTAAAAAACTTCAAGAAGAAATTTAGTTGAAAATGACAAAACTCGCGGGAAACTCCAAGTTTCTTGCCTTCTTGACAAATTTTCAAGCGCAAGTGTTCATGGGAAGGCCTTCCAATCCTCCTTGAGCTAATCCAGGATAAGGGTAATATTTAATTAGTTTGATTTCCTAACTCGTGGGGTACTGATTGGGTCTAAAAGCTTATTGTTTGATCAGAAACGAGTGGTACCTTTCTACTTGAAATTTTAGAATAGAGAACTACAAAGAGATGTGACTCTGAGAGAAACACTGAGTTTTGTCTCCCCGAGATCCACGTTCCCCGAGACGGAGTCGAGGGAACATCAAGGATCGAGGGGAACAAAGCTTACTGATTCACTCCGGGCCAGTGTTTAATGTAGTGTCTTATTTGGACTTCAAAACCTTTGTACAAAAAAAGTACAAGCTCCGATTTTAATAACCACGAACCAGTCCCAAATTGGCTAGATGTCTCAACTAATAAACCTCACCTCTGCGAAACGTCGAGATTCTGTACAGCAACCATTCATGCGCCCGCGATTTCTACCGCTGATTGTCTTGCGCAGCATTTTGCAGACCTGTCGTTCGAACCAGATATTTGGAATATAATTAACAGTATAATGTATTTATTTGTTTATTCATTTCCCTCATCAGCTCCTTATTGCTTGGTAATACTAAGGATAAATGATAAAACCCTCGAGAAAAGACAAACGAAAAAGAAACGAAGTCTAAATCCAGTGTGGAATCAAGGCTTTCTCTTCGATGTGGACTCCAATCGAATTCAGGACTATTCAATCACTTTTCGAGTAATGAACTACGATTTGCTGCTCAGCGATGATCACATTGGCGAAGTAGTCATCAGTCCCCACGCAGACGGCAGCGCTCGTGAGCACTGGGACGAGATGATCAAGAAGAAACACGTTCGTCGAGAGGTCGCGATGTGTCACGTGTTACAATAAATTCACACCATATTTAGTCAACAAACCCAGTCCCCTCTGCACTGAACCAGATAGTGCGAATATGGATCAGTTCTATCCGAACTCGGAAAAACAAGAAAATGCAATTTTAAAGGCCATAAATGGGCTATTATCGCAATTCGGCCATCTTGGATAAAACAATGGTTTTGGCCCCGGTAGCCTCGCATTGGTTGGTTTCAGAACGAGTTTACTGGGCGAAAACAAAGGTTTTTATTCTCCTGCGACTCAACATGGCCGCCGTGCGATAAAAGCCCATGGTAACCAGCCACAACGTGCTTTTGAGCCGTAGCCAGAAATCGTTTATTTGGGTGCATGGAAGTGTTTTACATATTCTTTAACAATTATTGGGTGATTTATGGTCGTGATATTGCTATAAAATGCATTACAAATCCTTGAAATGACGTGTTATTAACGTCACATTATGCTAATGAGTTGAACACGATTTTAGTCATAACATTGAATGTGTTTATATTTCAGTTGTTTTTCAGGCGTCAGACATTTGATGCTTGCAATCTTATTGAAATATATTTTACTAAGTGCAGCTGACATAAAAACAGAGCAAATTGGACTAAAATTAGCTTTTGACTTAAATGACGTCATTGAAATTTGATCCCTAATAAAAATCATTGATAACTACCTAGGGCTCATGCGCACCTTAACTGAGGGTCTGAATGGGGTTAACCGACTACTGACAAACGGCCTTAAAAATAACTGACAACTGACAAATGACGATTTTATTACTGACAACTGACAAATTTGTTTTTTTTGTGGGTCAAACATTGTAAATTTGCTCTAGTAATGATTATCTAGGGCTAACTGACAACTGACAAATGGCCAAAACATTAACTGACAACTGACATGTAGACCCACCCATTCAGACCCTCTTAACTAGAAGCGGGTGTTTGTGAAATTTGAAAGCAAGTCCAGTTTTGTTTTCGAAAATTTCCGCTGAATGCGACGACTATAGACGCATGTATACAGGGTTAGCCTCGTTCTTAAGTTAAACATTTGTAAATACCAGCGAGAAGGCGAAAAACGTGAAACTACGACAATACGCAGAGTTGTGCATAGACCACCTTCGCTGCTGGTATTAATGAATGTTTATTTCATTTTCTATTGTTATTCGATAACCTTTATTTCACTAAAATCCCAGTGAATTTCAATATATTGCTCATTACATATTCAAGGATTTTAAATAGAGGTCTTTATATGATATAAAGACCTTGAATACCTAATGAGCTATATAAAGGCTCTTGAATAGCTAATCAGGTCTTTATATTGAAATTCACTGGAATGTTAGTGAAATAAAGGTTATCGAATAACAATGAAATAAGTCAGTTAAATACTTCGAACCTCAGCCATATCCACCAAGAACGAGGCTAATCCTGTAGAAATGCGTCGGTAGTCATCGCATTCAGCGGTAATTTTCGAATATGAAACTGGACTATTGACATTGAACGTTTCGGGGCGGATCCAGGGGGTAAAAGAAGGGATTCTATCGAACCCTCCCTTCTCTCCCACCCTTGTATAAAAGCCCCCCCCTCCCCCCCAAAAAAGAAGAGAATCCTGGATCCACCTCAGCGTTGCTGTTTCTTTATTAACAACCTCTGCCGGCTCATGACGTTGCACTCATCTAACACGGACCGCGTGCATCAACTAGCGTACAATTGAACGATGCAGATTGTCGACCAACTGAGACACACACTTGCATTCTCGTTTGGCTTGGCTAAGAAGACTTACAGTGCGACTACTGTAACCTGTGACGCACACAAAGCATTTCAACTTACGGTTATTTGAGCCAATCACTGTCGATTTCAATACAATAGCATTTCAACTTACGGTTATTTGAGCCAATCACTGTCGATTTCAATACAATAGCATTTCAACTTGCTCGAGCTTCGATCCGATAAAAGGCGAATTTGGTGGACTCGTTCTGTAGTCAGTCTTTCGAATGAAGAAAATCGCATGAACACGCTAGGATTTATACTTTGGAATGCTTTGTTTTCGTTCTGCAATGTGATTGGTTCTCGTTGTCTAAGTGGCCCTGGTTACAGTAGCCCTGGTTACAGTAGCCGCACTGTAAATCAGTGATAATTTTCCAGTACATCAACTAACGATTTAAAAAATACAACCACTGCAACTGATGTTTCAAAAATATTTTAATAATTGCAATTTTCCTGACAAATATATCAATTCGTGGAATTGAAAATAAATATATTTTCACAAATATGTTTAAATATATTACCTGTGTTTGGTTTTCAGATATAAAAATTAGGTCAGCATAACAATAGTTAAGCAAGAGGAACCTCGCGGATAACACAGAGGCTGAATCATATGAAATGCGGCCCATCAGTTTACAGTACAATCTAATTTTAGAACTGCGCTCAAACTACGTTCGTGGGAGAAAACAATGGCGGCCATGTTCTTTTTATGAACACAAAATTAGTTCTCTCATTGGAGCAAAGGCTTTATCACCCGGATATGTAATAATCAACAGGTAATGTAATACTAACCGGATATGTAATACAAATCAACATGATCTGTAATAACAACAGGATATGTAATAAAAATCAACAGGATTTGTAATAAAAAGTTAACAGAAAGTGTAATAACAATCAACAGGAAATGTAATAACACTACTTGGTCGAGGTAGCGTTATCAATCACTCTAGCAGTGAACAAACAACACCTACCAATTACCTGAATGACGTCATCAGTCATGTGAATCATTTAGTCCGTCATCACAATAAGCTTCTCAACCTGCACGGCCCAGATCGCGTCGGTGATCAGCGCTGCGAACGTCACGTGAGTTATTCTCTGTTTTAAAGGCGCTATGTCATGGTACTGCGCATGTATCGAGTAATCGCTCGTTTAGTGGCCGTTAATTGGATACAAACAGTTAAACTTCCCTCCCTCAATGCCTGATTGAAAGGATTTTCAATATTTTCCCTGGAGACTGTTTATATACACTGTTTGTTAGTCAGTCATTTTTGCATATATTTGCTTCCATTTTAAGCATCCCACATGGCCGAGAGGTTCGTTAGTTCATATCAAAGTCGGCGGAAATAACTCTTTCCGGCCGGGGAAAACGAATGTAAAGTCTTACCGTGACACAGCCCCTTTAAGTCTCCAGTTTTGCAGTCGTACCACTATGGCTAAGACTCTCTTCACTTCGGTTTTTCTCTTCCTCCTACAGGAAAAAGCAAATTTGCCCCCTGGAATACGAAACTTATGACACGATCTACAGCCTATGTCAAGGGACGTTTGAAGTCGGCCATCATAATATTTTGGTGAAACCGAAGGAAAAAAAAATGTACAAAAGTTATGTGCTATAATTAAGGATAAGCTACGTCATACAAGTTGCTTGTTTTGTTCCAAGGGCAGATATTTGTGCTCACGGAATTACTCACGTGACGTTCGCAGCGCTATCACGTGATCTTTGGCGTGCAGGTGTGATTACTAAATGACTCACATGACTGACGACGTCATTCATTGGTAGGTGTTGTTTGTTCACTGCTAGAGTGATTGATAACGCTACCTCGACCAAGTAGTGTTATTACATTTCCTGTTAACTATTTTATTACATTTAAGGTTAAAAATGTATTACATTTCCTGTTAACTTTTTATTACAAATTAGGTGCAATAGGCTTGGGTATCGACAAGTGAAATCCCACAACAATTGTGAAATCCACAACAATTTTGACCATGAAATGACGCAAAAGGTGGCTAATAAGAGGACACACCAGGCAACGGTCGTAAATTTGTTAAGTGTACTACGCTCGCATATTTCCACTTCCACTGCTCGTTTTGGCCCGTATTTCCACTCGAAAATGCCAAGTCGTATAATAACTAGCTCGGCTTGTATGGGGTGGTAGGTATGTTAGCTCTGACGTTATGAGGGATGACCTGTGCTTACTCGACGAGGGCTGGTTGAACGAGGAGAACTCTGAGGAGACCTGAAAAAGATTCAAGAAATCCAGGCCACTTTAAACACTGCAACTACTGTAACGAGAACTAAACACATTGCAGAACGAAAATAAAACATTCCAAATTACAAATCCTAGCATATCCACACGATGTCCTTCATTCAAAAGACTTCAGAACTATCCACCAAATTTGCCTTTTACCGGAGCGAAGCTCAAGCACAAGTTGAAATGCTATTGTCTTGTACTCGACACTGATTGGCTCAAGTAACCGTAAGTTGGAATGCTTTGTTTTCGTTCTGCAATGTGATTGGTTCTCATTGTCTAAGTGCAATGTGATTGGTTCTCATTGTCTAAGTGCAATGTGATTGGTTCTCATTGTCTAAGTGGCCCCGGTTTCAGTAGTTGCACTGTAACATTTTAGTCAGCGCAAAGAATCATACCAAATAACAATAATGAAACAGTGCTAAGTTTTTATTCCTCATGGTAGGACTTCAATACTTACCAAGAGGGTTCCTCTACAGTTATGATTGGCATGATGACACCCACACTAGCACTCCTAGGACACACACACAGATAGTGAGTTTCACAAATTGGACATGCAGAACAAAACAAGAAATATGAATACTCGGTAAAGCTATTTACATCACACCGAGGGTGGTACAGAGTAGAGTACGGGCTGCTGTACGGGGTGACAATCCCCTATCTATATATGAATACTCGGTAAAGCTATTTACATCACACCGAGGGTGGTACAGAGTAGAGTACGGGCTGCTGTACGGGGTGACAATCCCCTATCTATATATGAATACTCGGTAAAGCTATTTACATCACACCGAGGGTGGTACAGAGTAGAGTACAGGCTGCTGTACCGGGTGATAATCACCTAATATGTCTATAAAGTAACAACCCCTATTGTATACCATGCTATATACATTCACCTAACATGTCTATAAAATTCCAGGAGTAGATGGAGAACAAATAATTTTTCAGGAGTATTTTGTATTTATTGTATTCGTCACACATACTGATGATAACAACTCGTTACTAAAAACAATAATGAAAAAAGAAAATTGGAAAGGTTACATTCACAAGGAGAAGAACAACAACAAAAACGAATACAAAAACTAGTAAGCAAAACCTCAGGGGAATAAAACAGAGCTTGCACTCCAATTGATATCCTCCCCCTAACAAGATAAAGAGTAAAATGGAAAAATACAGAATGAATTACACGTAGAAATAAAACAAAAATTGAAGCTAAATAACACCAACTCAAAAAAGGTAGCGCAACTAGATAATTAAGACTACGGCGGCTAGTAAGTAGACAGTTTATCTTTATAGTAGGAGTTCAGTGAGTTCTTAAAGTGTATTTTCCTTCGTACAATATGTGTAAAAAGTGTCAATTGTTTTTACCCACTATTTGCAGAGATATTCTTCATTTTGTGATTTGTCTTCATGGCTGTGTCAACCTTATAAGACGTCACAGACCATCTAATTTGCATATTCCAAAAACCTTAATATCTCTGGAACGAGAGCAGATATTGACAAACAGAAAATGCTATTCTTCCTCATTTCGAAAGGACTTTCAAGTGAGATCTTAACTTTAATGATGAAATTTCGCTTCAGTAGCACTTTAAACTGATTAAGCTAGAAGCACACTTGAGATTCAAATAATTATTATGGTCGAAATTACGGGTGTTATAACGGAAGGAACAGGTACAAGATATTTGTTGAAATCAACATTAATAAGGCCAATTCTACATTTAAACAGGATGAACTCACTAATTCGAGAAGAAGCAAGTGTACTACGGTGAGTCTATCTCTGTAGGTAGTCTCACGGGCAATTAGACGCTCTCCGCTGCCCGTTTTCCATTAATCGGCGATGTTTTTGCGGTGTATAGAGACCAAACATTACAGGCGTACTCGAGTCGAGGTCATACGAGCGTGCAGTACAGAAGTTTTCGTGTCGAAGTTTCCGGTGTGTTTTCCAGGGCCTTGGAAGAAATAATTTAAATTCCAGAAGTTTTCCAGGAATTTCTGGAGTACTGCGAACCCAAGTGCATATAAGCGAGCCCTAACCACTAAAAATTCATTTAAAGTGCCTATGAACAACATTTTTTTATTTTAGATATCAATTCTAAATCAAGTGAATAGTAGAATGGTAAAATATATTTTGCTTTGAATGCTGTGCCGCTGAGTTAAGGAGGTTTTAATATCCAAAATGCTAATTACCTGACTTCAGGGGAGGTATCTGCAATCACTTCTTAGTGGTTGTGAATGGGCGTTTCTACTGATATAGGAAAATAAATTTCTAACATCATTTTATTTCAACCATGGGTATAATACTGATAATTTGAAAAATGTGTTTAATCGTAACAAAAGAAATGTATAATAATTGACGCCTCCCCTGACATCATGTAATCAGCATTTTGGATATTAAAACCTCCTTAACTCAGTGGCACAGCATTCAAAGCAAGATATATTGTACCATTCTACTATTCACTTGGTGTAGAATTGATATCTAAAATAAAAAAAATAAGGTTCATAGGCACTTTAAAGCTCAAAGTGGAAAACAAAATTATTAGTGTCTGCGATTTTCGTTTAAGGTCAAATATCGATGATGTCATTTAACTCAGAAGTCAATTCTAGACCATTCTAGTTAATTTTGCTCTGTTTGCCACTTATTAAAAGATAAGAATTTCAATTAGATTGAATGGTCAAATGTCTGACGCCTGAAAAACAACTGGAAAAAAAACCACACATTCAACGTTTCGACTGAAGTCATTTCAATTCATTAGCGCCATAATAACGTGACTTAAATAACGTGTTTGCACGGATTTGGCAACCGACCATAAATCGACCAAAAATGGTTGAACAAGATTTAAAAAAAATTACTACACCCAAATCAACGATTTCTAGCTAGAAATCGATTTCTGAGGATATCTGTCTATCTATAATCTGTTTTACCGAAGTCATGGACTTCTGGTTTTACTGAATCAAATTACCCTGAAACAGTATACACTTTCTAAAAGATCTAAGGTTATCGAGACTACAGAATGTTTGTTTTTAGTGTGAAGATAAATATTTCTTAATGAATCGCCGCGATTGTAGTCTGAGTTAATCTAGGCTGTCTGAAGTTTCGTGCCCTGCCCATAACCTTTGTGGAATTTTTATCAAATATACAATGTGTTCTATAGCGTCTGTCAGCTTAGCACTTAGTGCTTAGTAACACAAGCATAAGCACAAGCAACACACACAGACACAGTAAAGCCTGGTTCACTCCACAAACAGCATACGCAGACACAGTAAAGCCTGGTTCACACTAGTGACACAAGCACAAGCAACACACACAGACACAGTAAAGCCTGGTCCACACTAGTGACACAAGCACAAGCAACACACACAGACACAGTAAAGCCTGGTCCACACTAGTGACACAAGCACAAGCAACACACACAGACACAGTAAAGCCTGGTCCACACTAGTGACACAAGCACAAGCAACACACACAGACACAGTAAAGCCTGGTCCACACTAGTGACACAAGCACAAGCAACACACACAGACACAGTAAAGCCTGGTCCACACTAGTGACACAAGCACATGCAACACACACAGACACAGTAAAGCCTGGTCCACACTAGTGACACAAGCACAAGCAACACACACAGACACAGTAAAGCCTGGTCCACACTAGCGACACAAGCACAAGCAACACACACAGACACAGTAAAGCCTGGTCCACACTAGTGACACAAGCACATGCAACACACACAGACACAGTAAAGCCTGGTCCACACTAGTGACACAAGCACATGCAACACACACAGACACAGTAAAGCCTGGTCCACACTAGTGACACAAGCACATGCAACACACACAGACACAGTAAAGCCTGGTCCACACTAGTGACACAAGCACAAGCAACACACACAGACACAGTAAAGTCTGGTCCACACTAGTGACACAAGCATAAGCACAAACAGCATACGCAGACACAGTTAAGCCTGGTCCACACTAGTGACACAAGCATTTATAAGCACAAACAGCATATGTAGACTCAGTAATATATTGATCGTTTGCATTGACGTCACAAAAAAATTGGCTCAAGAAAAAAACTTATATTAGTAAAAAAAATTAATGCTGTGTATAGAGCAGGTAAAAATATAGAAATGACCGAAATTTTGGAGCAATAGAGTACTTCGTAACCGAGCTGTCGGCCAAATAATATTCGAACAATTTAGTGTAATTCGTATGCGGCGGCCATGTTAATTGGTGTACAGCTTTAGTACACCAAGATGGCGGCCAAAAACGTACTCTACAAATGAAGCTGTTTTCCCCATCAATATGATTAGCATTCACTTCAAAACACTTTAGATATCACTTTTAAAGGTTTATCAAGTCTAAAATTTGAAATTGGCCAAAATATATGGATTTCCTTGACAGTTAGGAAACATGCTGACCTGGGCTGTCACAAAATTCAAAGTACTGTAACTCAAAAACAAATCACCGTATCGACGTAAATTTTTCGAAGAATAGCGAGAATATCGATATCTAAATCATATTAAAAGAACAGCTTCATATATCTCATAGTTTAGATTTTAGAATTTTGATGATGTCACATGCAAAGGATCTATTGAACATTAGTGGTACTTGTTCTTTTCTCACACTAGCAGCGACACAAGCATAAGAACAAGCAGCTCAGGTCGAGGACGGGATATGTCAGTAATATGTAAAGCGGCATGAATACCAGGAGCCCATTACCAGGAGCGTTCCTATGTCATCATGGGATGGGCCCCCAGCACAGGAGTAGATGTGGCTACATTTAGAATTGCTGGTTTTCACTTGACGTCATAGCCGCCATGTTGGTGCCCTTAAACAATAGATTCCTCGTTAGCTTCTTTTGTTGGGGCACAAACATGGCCGCCATGCTCTTTGTCATTTGAATCTCTGGGGATTGAGTAAAAACCAGCAATTCGAATTCCCACGTTGAAAGTGAGAAGAACGATAATGAATAATAATGAGAAGTGACATTAGCTATCTGATTGGCTAAGACAACATGGCCTTTGTTTATTTCGCGCAAAATGCAATTCTAAATATAGCCACATCTACTCCTGTGCTGGGTACAGATTCAATGGGGAAGATGGACGCTCCTGGTAATGGGCTCCTGTAAATACCCTATACCCTTTTTACGCAGACGCAGTCATTAGCGGTACTTGTTCTTATCTCACAATTACGGTACCGAGTCTGCATATGTTGCATGTGCTAGTGTGAACCAGGCTTTAAGGTGGCTCGCCTGGATTTTCCAGGGACGCACCATACCCACTTTGAACGGCTGATACTCCACTGTCAGAGCTCGATCGGGCTAGCCACTTACTTGAAATAGAATGAACTTTCCAAAAATGTAGGTTTGTTTGATATCGGTGTTATCATAGCAACACAGCGTTGACGTCATATATTTTACATATCATCAATTTTCTCGAAATCTAGACCTAAACTTTTAAAACGACCTAGTGTCCCTTGTAGTCTAAATGTAGGCCTTCAAGATTGCAAAGTTAAAAAAAAACTGTATGAGAGCGTTTTCGAAAAAAATTGGGTTGAATATTTTCGTTTACAAAATAAACAATTCGCCTTACTTTCTGTTTAGTCGTGTCGTCGAGAACTGTGTTTTTCGGACCGATTCAAGCGATATTTTTAGCATATATCCTACATGTGGCATATGACTACTTCCCATAAAAAAATCATTCCATTTGCTTTTTCGATTTCGGTTGATGGAATCATAAGTAATGTCATAAACAAGCTCATTTTACTCAAAATAGTAACGTATTTGCTAAGGAAGCTGTAATTCGAAAACTAGTCGATAAATATATTTTTTAATCTTTTCACCTAAAATTCAACATGTACTACCCCGTCCCTGTAAATTTCAAGAGCATTGAATCATTTTAAGAGCGCGGAATAAAAACAAAAACATAGGGGAACTTTTACATTCATCCACTCAAGTTTCATTGCTGTAGCATTTTGTTGATAGCTTGTGTCTTTCCGAAATTTCTCTTTTGTCTAGATTCTACATACTTGTGTGCTTTTGAACTAACGATAACAAGCAGTACCATGCTTCGCTATTTACAGAACGCTCGTGCAAAATCTATTCTTAGTACAATAACATGCAAATTAGTTAAACCATGAAGCTAGGCAGTGCGGGATGATAATGTTGAATAAGTGTATTTTTAGTAACCAGATCGGGAAAAAGTGCCCGTGACGTCTAGACCACACTTTAGACAGAAGAATACCCAAAAACACATTTTCTACATATTAAATAAAAACGAGATCTTGTATTAGTGATATTATAAAACGTTTTGTAAATAAATATTATAAGTTATATTATAACAGCGTTACAACTGGCAGCGTGACTATAATAATTGCGTGTCATTGTACTAAGAACATAATTTGCACGAGCGTTCCGGCAGTAGCGAAGCGTAGCAAGCGTGTATGGTAAATTTGTTAGTTCAACAGCACACAAGTATGTAGAATCTAGACAAAAGAGAAAGTTCGGAAAGGCACAAGTTATCAACAAAATGACACAGCAATGAAGCTTGCATGGATGAATGTAAAAGTTCCCAATGTTTTTGTTTTTATTCCGAGCCCTTAAAATGGATTCAATGCTCTTGAAATTTACAGGGACGGCGAAGTACATGTTGAATTTTAGGTGAAAAGATTAAAAAATATATTTATCGACTAGTTTTCTAATTACAGCTTCCTTAGCAAATACGTTACTATTTTGAGTAAAATGAGCTTGTTTATGACATTACTTATGATTCCATCAACCGAAATCGAAAAAGCAAATGGAATGAAATTTTCATGGGAAGTAGTTCTATGCCACAGGTAGGAAATATGCTGAACATATCGCTTGGATCGTTCCGGAAAACACATTTCTCGACAGCTAAACAGGAAGTGAGGCGAATTGTTTATTTTTTTTAAACGAAAATATTCAACCCAATTTTTCTCGAAAACGCTCTCATACAAATCTTTTAAACTGTGCAGTCTTGAAGGCCTACATTTAGACTACAAGGGACATTAGGTCGTTTTAACAGTTTAGGTCTAGATTTCGAGAAAATTGATGATATGTAAAATACATGACGTCAAACGCTGTTTTGCTATGGTAACACCGATGTCAAACAAACCTACATTTTTGGAAAGTTCATTATATTTCTAGTAAATGGGTGAAGTGGCTGGTCCGATCGAGCTCCGACAGTGGAGTATTAGCCGTTCAAAGTGGGTATGGTGCGTCCCTGGAAAATCCAGGCGAGCCACCTTATGTACCAGCAATTTGAGTTACAGTAAAAACCTCCAATTACAGGCTAAATTATGCTAACTTTATAGCCTAATGCTAATAATTTTAATGATGCAACTTATGCTAATTTATGCATAATTTACGAAGTCTCCCTGCGTTTTGGTTTCATCCAGTGGAAAGCTTACATCTATGTGGCCTACACCTAATGCCAAGAAAGCGAGTAGGGGTAACGCCCACCTCTTTCTTGGTTTCTGCTCTCGTCTCCTTGGACTTGGTAACGACAAATCAACCTGGATTCCTTTTCTGTTGAGAAACAGTTCCGTGTCAAAATATGTTGAACCTTCAACATTCATTATCTTGGAGCGTGGAACTGGTAGCGAATGAGATTGTATGACCTTTTGTATATAGCCTGTCACATAGTTATCTTTCATTTATTTATCTGCCATGAATCAATCAATTTAATAGCCCAGATTAATTCAGTATTTTTCACTGCCAATTTATCGACTGCGTGCACTTGGAAAATGGGATATGATGTTCCCTTTAGCAGTCAGGTCTCTACTCTTCGTTTTCGTGGAAGTCTGGAGTGAAGGAAAAAGAAGTATCGGGGGAGGGGAGGGGAGGGGAGGGGATTTTATTCGCTCCATTATTCAGGTCCACACCGCATGGCAAAACGTTGTGCTCCGCTGGCCGATAAGAACGAAGGCTCTGGAGTTCAAATACAAGGTTCCGAGGGCTTAAAGGGATACCCGAGTGAAAAACACATTTGGGCTCAAAAGCATCTTTCAGATGTACTTTGTTCAGAAAAGGTATTAAAATTTGATAAAACTTTTTCAGAGTTGAGGACGAGCCCCTCAAAGTTGGCCCCGCGACGACCTGAGCGCCGCCATTTTGTTCACATTAATTCCTGTGACGTTTTTTTACGTCACTTCGTCCCACCAGAGTCTTGTGGCTAACTTGTTGCGACTTGTTTTCTTTGTATAATTTTTCATCGATACGGCAGAGCAATTTCGTACTAGAACAAAAATATAATGAAGACGATATTGTGGGAGAAGTTCAGAAGACTGGGAGGACGAAGAAAAGCATGTGGAAGGCGAGAATATCAGCTATAAAGATTCGATGTGTGTTTTTGTATGGAACTTGTCAGCCTTAAACACAAGACTAAAGGTAGATTATTACAATATTGATATCGGCATAGCAATCGAAACTTGTTTAATTTGACCCAGAGAGATAATCAGGGTGTAGCAAGCCACATAATTTTAATTTCGTTTACCTGACTGATGTGTTGTGAAACAGCGCGCGCCAAGTTCCACCACAAACATGCCGGGCTTGATCGCGCCAATGCTTTCACACAATTTAATAAGGGAATGGAATTATTTTTGCAATAAAATTGCTCCGAGTGTCTCGTTCTTGTGTCATTGCATATATTCTGCTATGTTGGGCTAGTTATGATCGGTTTTTACAGGGAGGTTTTAACTTAATTTTCAGGCGTTTCGTTTCAGTTGCACAAAGCCATGCAGTCAGTACAGATCGAACCGGATAACTCGCAAATTATATAGCTCCAATAATACATAAGTTTCGAAAGCAATGCCAATATCAATATTGCCATAATCTACCTTTAGTTAGTCTTGCGTTTAAGGCTGACAAGTTCCATACAAAAACACACAGCGAATCTTTACATCATAGCACAACACAGTTTTGCACTAGCTCGGTAGTCGGCTTTTGTTGTTCGTTGGTATTCTCGCCTTCCACATGATTTCCTTCGTCCTCCTAGTCTTCTGAACTTCTCCCACAATATCGTCTTCATGATATTTTTGTTCTAGTACGAAATTGCTCTGCCGTATCGATGAAAATCTACTCTAATTCCGAGCGTGTGAAAATTCTACAAAGAAAACAAGTCGCTACAAGTTAGCCGCAAGACTCCGGTGGGACGAAGTGACGTAAAATACGTCACAGGAATTAATGTCAACAAAATGGCGGCGTCCAGGTCTTCGCGGGGCCAACTTTGAGGGGCTCGTTCTCAACTCTGAAAAAGTTTTATCAAATTTTAATACCTTTTCTGAACAAAGTACATCTGAAAGATGCTTTTGAGCCCAAATGTGTTTTTCACTCGGGTATCCCTTTAAACGTTTTTAGTAAGTAATGTTCTAACTTAGTAAACTCACAGGGAATTACAAATTAAGAAAATTTAAACCCGTTAAAGTTTTAGGCTTAGCTTCAAGTAATTTTGTTTTTGGCGAAACATTTTACACACGTATCTAAACTTAGAAAAACTTAGGAGAAAGAGGAATACCTCCGAAGGTATTCCTCCTTACCAAAACTTTACAGTGGAATGAACCGTTCTATTTGAATTCCTGAATTCCTAACCGAAAATACCGGTTTTCGATGCAACTGCGCTCTTAGAAACAGGGGTGCTTGGGTTTTTTTCAGTTTGAGCGGGAAACTGGACGCACGCGCGCTGGGCTGGGCTCATCAAAAGCGCATTCACATGACGCTTTGCCGAGATCTCTGCTAGCAGTGAAATGCCGTTGCGGGCCCTGAAACATATTTCGTTGGTTAAATAACAAAACTCCAGTACGCAATGTTGTCTTACTCCTCGCTTCTGGCTGTATTTTCGCAGAGTTCTTCGATCTGTCTTCGAAGTTCATCTCGCTCGAATTCGAGGTTTTTCCTGCAAAACAAATAATCCAGTGAGTGAAGATTGAAACATACAGAGGATTTCGTGTGACATTGAGAAGAACTGTTCCACAAACCTGTTCATCTCTTGGGACGCTCTCTCATCAAGAAGCTGCTTAAATTCCTCTTCCATTTTTGATTCCGTGTCTTTTAAAAAGGAAAAGAAAAAGGGATAAATATAATAGAATAGTAATTAAAGTGGATTTCGTATGAGTGCAGTTAAGTTACAGCAATGACTTTTGGCACGGTTACTGTACGACATGCCGTGACATTGAAATGGTTTCCCATTGTTTTTGTCTTTCTGATCCAATCAAATTACAGAGTTACGGTACAGTAAGTTACAGCCACACCGCGGCCACACAGCGGTCAAACGTCTGCGCATGTGTCAAAAGTCTTGCAACAACAACCTATTCCAAAACAAATTCAAAGCGAGCCGGCGGCCGTCACTGTTCACAAACCCGCTTTCAAACCTTGAGAACTTCTTTGGTAAATTACGAAACAATTTGGTAAACTCACAGTTTGAAGTTTGTTCAATTTCCCGTCGACTGTGAAAATAAAAAGCTTAAAGGGATACCCGAGTGAAAAACACATTGGGGCTCAAAAGAATCTTCAACATGTTCTTTGTTCAGAAAATGTATTAAAATTTGATCAAACGTTTTTAGTATTAAGAACGAGCACCTCAAAGTTGGCCCCGCGAAGACATGGGCGCCGCCATCTTTGTTTGCATTTACGGAAGTGACGTCACTTCGTCCCACCAGCGTATCGCGGCTACTTGTCTTTGTATGATTTTCACACGCTCGGAATTAAAGTGGATATATTTTCATCGAGATTGCAGAGGAATTCTTACAGAAACCGGAATTATGATGAAGACGACATTATGAGAAAAGTTCAGAAGACTGGGAGGAGGAAGAAAAGCATTGGGAAGGCGAGAAATTATCAGACGAACAACAAGGTCTCGTAACTGCCATTTAATAACAGCAAAACAACATGGCTTAAAAGACTCGAGTGACTTCTGAATAAGTATAAGAACTACAATGTATGTGAGGTACAGTTAAGGCGTTTATCATCCTAAAAACACCTAATAAGTGAGAGAGTGAGAACGCTGGTGGGACGAAGTGACGTCACTTCCGTAAATGCAAACAAAGATGGCGGCGCCCATGTCTTCGTGGGGCCAACTTTGAGGTGCTCGTTCTTAATACTAAAAACCTTTGATCAAATTTTAATACATTTTCTGAACAAAGAACATGTTGAAGATTCTTTTGAGCCCCAATGTGTTTTTCACTCGGGTATCCCTTTAACTTTCACGTATTTTTCTTAACTTTTGGGGGTAGAAGTTCACTGTAATATGTTTTAAGGTAAATTTTGCGCGGGAAATTCGCGCGGCCGCCCACGCGCAGAGGTTTGACCGCTGTGTGCACCGCGGCAAAACGGTATGCTCCGCTGGCCAAAAGAACGAAGGCTCTGCTATCAAATACAAATTACTGAGGGCTTCAACTTTTTCAGTAAATAATTTTATAACTTAGTAAACTCACAGTGAATAACAGATTAAGAAAACTTCAACCTTAGTCTTATCTTTTAAGTAGTTTTCTTATTTTTTTGACAAAACAGTTCACAAATGGATACTTTTAAGCAGAAATTTTAAAATCACAAGAAATGGCAAATACGCATGCGCGTAACGTTTTGCCGCTGTGTGATAACGCTACTCATACGCAATCCGCTCGCCGTAACATTGAAATGGTTTCCCTATTGTTTTTGTCCTGCTGATCCAATCAAATTACAGAAATACGGTACAGCATGGTTACGGAAAGGCTACGGACATGTCCGACTCATACGAAATCTGCAATTGTAGCTCGTTTTGCAGTATCTAAAATGGTACATTTTCCTGGCTAAAATGTATTTTAGACTAGCTGGCATGCCAAAACTAGTTGTTGCTATGGCAGTGGCAAATCATAAAAGAGAAAAAAACAACTTAATGCCGAGCGCATTTACTGTCTTTCGTGGATTTGCTCGAGTTATCAGAAGCTGATGGTCCTGTGTCAGTTGTCGCCTAAAATATGATAAATGGAAGATTCACAAGGTTCACGGTCATCTCAGTTTAACGAAGAACAACTCCGTCAACAAGATCCGGAAAATTGTCAAACAAATCAAACTCCGAAAACAACTTTAGTCAAGGGACAGTACCTGTTTTCGGCTGCTCATCAGCGGACGGAGAGTTCTCCTTCTCCTGAATCGGTGTTAGAAACATATCAATATGTTAAACTTATAAAACACACTTATCAATTACGGCACTCGTACAACTTCATTTCCATTAACACAATAACTTACCTTCAGTATTTCGTCCCTTTCCTGGTTGAACCTTTCTCTTTCAAATTCCAGTTCGCGCTCGATCTCATCTTCAAAGGCTTCTTTGAGTTGCTAAAACGTGTTGATTGAAAATATACTTTACTTAGCAAAGCTCATTCAAAGTACATGCACTACAAACCATTATACCATTAATTGAATCTCTCACAGAAGGTTAGCTCAGTGGTTTATAAGGTGTGATGTGCTGGAGGTCAAGGTTCAAAACTCCGCCGGACCAACTTAACACTCACGGTCTTTAAATAACTGAATAGAAATTGCTGCCTTTACAATATCCAATAGTAAATGGTTAGAGACCTTCACGTCTTCTCAACGGATAAGAAGGTAAAACCATAGTGACCATAGTACTAGGCTAAACCTTCATGCATGTTGGAAGATTAGTAAGCTTCATGTTAGCGGTAAACGTCCACCGTAGTTGATGTCATTTAGAGAGAAACTGTTGAAACACCTGATCATGAGCCTGTACTAACGGACTTAGTGGACTGGCGTGATGCACTTGCGTGCTTTGCCAATCTCGTCCACAGAGTCTTCAGACTTGGTCAGCGGGACGCGCTGATCAAGTGTGAAGGCTCTGGGGACGAAATTGGTGCTTTGCCAGTATCCTTTATTTAGATTTAGAACGTGCTGCCCTCTAGCTTTTTACCTGCATTCCTTCCCTCAGATCTTCCGAATCCTGTAGCGCAGCGTCTCTCTCGGTGCGCAGATCGTCAAGCCTGGTTTTTAACCGGGCATTTTGCTCTTTCAGAACCCGTAGTTCATCCTGCAGTTCCGTTGACACGCCAAGCTGCATGGCATGGTGACGAGCTACACGTCTGGAAACAACAACAAAACACCAAGGTAAACAGGATAAAGTATAACACCATGAATTAAAGTGCATACAAAGCGAAAATTAAGTTGATCAAATTGTAAGATGCTTTCGAAATGACGAATAATGACATTTTTCGTTTGTCAACATCGTCAACATTTGTAGAGGAAGCCTGGGGCCATGAGTGTTTCCATGCCAACACCATAATTTGCACAATGATGTGTACTTTCCATAGTGCCATACATGTGCAAAGTTTCAATAGTTTTTACCCAATATTTGCAGAGATATCTTTCATTTTGTGATTTGTCTCCAGGCTGTGCAACCAACATGACGTCATAGGTCATTTCATTTGCATATTACAAAAACCTGAAAATCTCTGAAACGAGATGAGATATTGACAAACGGCATTTTAAAATTAGATAATTTTAAAATTAGATTAACTTAATTTTCGCTTCATATGCACTTAAAAAAAATAAAAAAAACAACGCCACAACATCAGTACTAAAAGGCGGTACTTAGGGGCTATGTTATGGCCGTATTGCGCATGTGTGGAGTCAATGTTCGATTGGTGGCTGCTCATTGGCTACAAAGTTAAAATCCCCTCCCCCAATGCTTCATTGAAATGACACGCAATATTTTCCTTGAAGACTACGTCTATACACAGTTTGTTGGTCAGTTTTTGCATATTATTTTGCTTTGATTTTACTCCCACATGTACATGAGGTTCGTCAGTTTATATGCAAAGTACTGATAATAACTGTGTCTGGCCTGGACAGCGAATATAAAGACCTCTCACTGTGACACAACTCCTTCAACCATCCCACATGTGTACGAGGTTCGTCAGTTCATATGAAAATCACTGATAATAACTGTGTCTGGCCTGGACTACGAATATAAAGACCTCTCACCGTGACACGACCCCTTTAAACTTATGGTGTTAACATATTTTTGTGTGTGTGATGTTGTACCCAAACAAAAAAGGCTCGGAAGCTACATGCAACGACAGCATTCATAATGGCCGCCTCCAAACTTGCAAAATTTGGAAGATAAATCAAATTTCACAAGATCACTAATGTCGACATGCTATTTCGGATGGTAATAATACTGTTTTCTGTACATATGAATAAATTATTGAAACAGAAATACGCATTTGTGAATACGATCATAACATTTATGATGAAAATACTACTTACTGTAAAAACTGCAGATACGTGTTAATTATTATTTCCCAACATGGGGGTGACTAGTGGTGGATATTTACCGCTAGTCACCGGACACTGAGGTGAATAACTACCGGCTTCAGCTATTTCAAAGAACGCACCTGGGGAGACTCCCGTCAGATCTCCGCCGCAAGCTGAGGTCCAACGACGGGGGTGGCAATGGTAGATGTACATCAACATTAGATTCCTAGAAAAGAAATACATCCAAATATGGCACTGCTACATCAATGTTTGAATTGTAATTAAAATCTGCTATCTAAATTGAACTCCAAGCGCCAAAGGAAGGCCGCTGATGGCAGTACATGCAGTGGAGAGAAGGAGGAGGGGGAGGGGAAGGGGGAGGGGTATGTATGTATGTTTTATTAACATACATACATACATACATGACAGGTCTGCAAAACGACCGCGAATGCGTAAAATCACGCTCGCGGGCGTCATTTTGGTTGCAATTTCACTCGAAATTCAAAACATTTTTACAAGAAAATGCCAGCTTCGAATTTTAAATACTTATCATGATCCAGTCCCAAATATAATTGGCTTCATGTCTCAACGAACAAACCTCTTACGATTTCCCCTATACCCCCGGTCGTGTTTCTGTACAAAAACATTTAGGATCATCTACAGCTGCTCCCGCGATTTCTACCGCTGACTGGACATGCGCAGCATCTAGATACATAATATCCATGTGCTGTATCACATTCTCGTTCCCAGTGCCTCCTCGACTATACCAGAGCCTCCGATTCTTTAGTTAGTTGAGGAGGCACTGGGCTAGAGATGGGCTATATCATTACTTGTACCTTGAGAACGTCTCTTTCTGCCTGCAGTTCGCTTCTTTCCTCGTTAACCCACTTGGAGGCTGCTTGGTTTGATTCACTGAAGTCTCGTTCTAGTTTTGTGGATCTTGCATTTAATACCTCTATCTAAAAATGGTACAAGAACTTTAGCAACAGATGTTAATTGAAAGGCTGATGCCTTGCCATTGTATTATATCGACATTAACTGGGAAACCCCCACACTTCACCCTAACCTTTAATGGTTAATCATTAATAGAACGATGCACATCCAAGGGAGGGGTGGGTGGGTAGTTTCCCAGAAACCGGGATTGAGCCAGCAGGGCTCAACATTAGGCTCGCCCACTCGCAAAATACGATTAGATATTTAGAAATGCGAGTAAAATCTCATGACAACAGTTGCTAATAGAATATTGTTGAACCATTTGTGGTTTCATGGCTGTTGCTAGTGGATCAGACCATGTTGCTAGTAAATATTAATGACAACTAGCAACAGTTGCTAGTGGTATTTTCCTCATGTCGAGCCCTGGAAAGGTACCCTGGGTTCCAGAGGGTAAATGTTTTGCCCTTTGTTGGTAAATAGCGTTTAAAGCGACAGGTAAAACCATTTGCCGTCCACCAGCTCGCCAAACTCCTCGCGCCTCGCCGTAAACGCTATTTACCAACAAAAGGTAAAACATTTAACCCCTGGAACCCAGGGTACCTATTATCAGAGAAAGAAAATGAATGGTTCATGAGAATCCTGCCTGCTGATTGGCTGACATAAGTGACCACAATCCCTTGCGAACCTAACACGTAATAACACGTAGAAATCTTCTATTCTCTTAAACGATAGTGTATTGGCAACAGCACTTGAACTTGTTTAAAACCTCTCTACCGCGATTTTATAAACGATTTAAAGTTGTTCGTGCGCAAAGGATTGTAGGTAAAAGTAAGGGGGCATTCCTTTCGTCCAATAATTGTTTTAAAGGCCTGTGCAAACGAGGAAACAACAAATGTTACCCCGTTTCCTCGCCGAAGCGACAGCGTTGAATGACAATCTCGTACCCAGACTCCATTTACTGAATAACGTGACGCGCGTAGACTAGGGACGACTGCAGCGTATTCAAAAATGGCGGAAATTTCAAAATGTAGCGAGTACTTTCATGTTTTCTGCGAATAATAAGAGTTTTGCTGGAACGATAAGATTCAAATACTCAGACCATTTCATCCAGAAACTGAGAAACAACATATGTTTGGGACCATGTAGTATACGTTTTGCCTACTGGAATAAAACTGCCTTCAAACATGAGAGATTGACCGCCAACAGATAGTGTTTTCGGTAAAATTCCCGCCGATTTACGCATCAGCTCGCGCATGCGCCCTAGTTACTCAGCTCTCTATGTTGAATAGATACCAGGGCTGCGCAACAATGTTTGTTCATTTGCCCAGGCCTTTAGCAAAGAAAGACAATAAAACCTGCCTGCTGATTGGCTGACACAAGCGCATCATTCAACTCCGCGTTTTCTTTTGTTCTTTCCATCAACTGATCCCTTAACGTAGAAATCACCTGATTCCTAAAAAGTAAAACATGGGAACGAACAACTAAAACATCATCCGAACGGTAATTAACATGCACAAACACTCAGCACGTTTGTTGTGAGTAATTCTTGGCTTGCAATCAATCCGTGGAGATTCAAATGACAAAGCCTTGGACAAAATAAAAAGGGGCATCTTTCCTTTATGTTCTCCAACATGGCGCCGATGACGTCATGTGCAAACGAAGAATAGCCCACTTCCGAGATATGCCTCACTTCCTACGTACAAAGGAATCAAGACGAGGCTCCGTGCATAATGCATAGTCGTTCGTGACAAACTACATAAGTCTGGTTACAAACGACTGAGCATTATGCACGGAGCCTCGTATTGATTCCTTTGTATGTAGGAAGTAAGCGAGGAAGAGGGTTTACCTGGACGATGTCTTGGTGGCCATATCTGCAAAATCCTTCTTCAGCAACGTGGTCTTGTCAGCCCATCTGTTCAACTGTAAGCGACAGTAAAATAAGCTGGCATGAACCTCACTGGTAGGAATACACTGGAGCAAGATAATTTGAAACGTTAGTAACGGTAATAGACCATCATC
The DNA here is from genome assembly GCA_030867875.1 of Actinernus sp. WN-2022. Classification (NCBI taxonomy): domain Eukaryota; kingdom Metazoa; phylum Cnidaria; class Anthozoa; order Actiniaria; family Actinernidae; genus Actinernus; species Actinernus sp. WN-2022. The sequence continues at coordinate 13,368,848 of JAOWCC010000019.1, read as the reverse complement.
ATGGCATACTTTTAATGTAAAAGATATTTGATGAAATCTTGAACATGATATTGAATGAAATCTGTTTGTGGATTTATGAAGTCGTTTATGGCCGATAAGGTTGACTTGTTTATTTAGTTTTGTTCGCACTGTTTTCTTTTTTACGCACTAATTTGTTTGTACCATTTGATTATTACGCACCGTACCAGGGTTCATACATTTGTTACGCACTGATTTGTTTGTTACATTTGATTGTTTAAAAAGTTTAAAAGTTTAAAAAGTTTAAAAAGCAATCTTGCATCAAAACTAAGTTCAAGTCTTTTGAATTTGTGGATCTGCTGTTGAAACATTCTTCTTCTAGCCTGCGTGTTGTTATTGTATATCGACCTCCCCCTTCAAAGTGTAACAAGAGTTCCCTCCCCTTGTTTTTCGAAGAATTTCCTAGATTTCTTGAAAAACTTGTGACTGCGTCTGGTTCTCTTCTACTGGCTGGTGATTTCAATTTTCACATGAATGATCTAAGTAATCCAGCTGCATTGCGATTTCTACAATTACTTGAGACATTTAATTTAAAGCAAAATATATGTGAACCAACGCATCAAAGTGGTCGTACACTCGATCTTATTATGACAAGAACTAATGAGAATGTGGCCCATAACTTTAGTGTGTTTGATCCTGGTCTCTCTGATCATTTTGCAGTTAGATGCACATTATCGATCCCCAAGATAGTCTTTGCGAGGAAGGATATCTGCTACCGCAAGTTAAAATCCATTGACATGGATGAGCTACGTAATGACATTGGTTGCTCTCCTCTGGCAAATCCCACTGCTTCGTGTGGCTGGGACCTTGAAGATCTCATTGGTCAATATGATAGAGTTTTGTCCGGGTTGTTGAATAAACACGCGCCCTTAATGAAGCGCACTATTACTCTTCGCCCGTCAGCGCCCTGGTACACAGAAACGATCAAGGTGGAGAAAAAGCAACGCAGGAAGCTGGAGCGCCAGTGGCGAATTTCTCGTCTAACTGTACACCGTGAAATGTACCTGGATCAATGTAAACTGGTTAATAAGTGTATTTCAGAAGCAAAATTCAGTTATTATTCTGCGCTTATTCATGAGAACAATGCCAATCCTAAGAGCCTATTTTCAAACTTTGATATGATGGTTCATCGGAAAGCTGAGAGGAAATTACCGAGCTCTGATGATAATCTGTGTTTAGCAAATGCCTTTGCGGATTTCTTTACCAATAAGATCTCTGTCATACATAAAGAATTACATGCAAAAAGGAACTCTCTCACTGACTCTGCCCCATGTTATCCGATGTACAATGGTAATAGTTTTCAGAATTTTGAACTTGTGACAACTGAACAGCTGGCTGAGCTAATAAACCTTACGTGCATGAAGTCATGTGCGTTGGATCCTCTGCCAGCTTCTGTACTAAAGGGCTGTGCTGATATGCTATTTCCTTTTATTGCGAAGGTTGTCAACTATTCGCTGCAGCATGGTTTGCTCACTAAGAACATGAAGGAAGCTCTAATTACACCGGCATTGAAGAAGGCGTTTCTTGATCATGAATTATTCAAGAATCATAGACCTCTATCCAACTTGATGTTTCTATCCAAGACATGTGAAAAGGTTGTTGCATCACAGCTTACCTGTCATTTGCATGATAATAATCTTAATGAACTTTTTCAGTCGGCTTACAAGTCTGGACATAGTACGGAGTCCGCGCTTATGAGAGTCCATAATGATGTCTTACGCGCCATGGATGATGATAAATGTATAATCTTAGTTTTATTGGATATTTCTGCAGCCTTTGACACGGTTGATCACCGCATTCTTCTGTCCAGACTACGCAACCGATTTGGGATCGTCGGCATGGTGCATACGTGGTTTACATCATACCTCTCTCAAAGATCGCAATTTGTGTGCATAGATGGAGCAAGATCATCTAGTCGTCCCCTAATTTGCGGTATTCCCCAAGGATCTGTTTTGGGGCCTCTACTATACCTTCTATATACTGCCCCCCTTGGGGACATTATGCGTTGTCATGGTGTCTCCTACCACATGTATGCGGATGACACCCAAATATACTTATCATTTAAGCGGTCTTTGCTTGGAGACATGCAGAAGTCGCGAGCGAGAATCGAACTCTGTATCCGTGAATTACAGTGTTGGATGATATGTAATAACCTCATGCTAAACAACGATAAAACTGAACTATTGGTCCTTCACGCTAAGCATCGACCACAGCCTCTGTTGCAGTCTCTTGCTGTTGGCGATGTCCCTACATTGCCCACTTGCTCTGCTCGGAACATTGGTGTCGTCTTTGACGATAACATGAACTTTGATAAGCACATAAACGATCTTTGTAAATCTGCATTCTATCATATTAGAAACATCTCCCAGGTTAGGAAGTTCCTCAGTGTAGAATCGACCAAAACGTTAGTTAATGCATTTGTTGTTTCGAAAATTGATGGATATAATGCGCTTCTCTGTGGACTCCCGTCCTATTTATTACAAAGGCTACAATATGTACTTAATACGGCTGCGAGACTCATAACGCTATCGCGCAAGGCTGAGCACATAACTCCTTTGCTCATAGAGCTACATTGGCTCCCAGTGGAGCAGCGCATTAATTTCAAAATCTTGCTCTATTGTTTTAAAATTATGAATAATACTGCACCATCGTATCTAAGCGAGTTACTTGTCCAATATGCTCCGGTGCGTAGTCTTAGGTCATCTAATCAACTTCTCTTTCACCAGCCTTCATATAATCTTAAATCTTGTGGTAATAGAGCTTTTTCTGTATCTGGACCAAAATTGTGGAATGAACTTCCCCTTGATATTAAGATCAGTCCGTCTGTCAGTATCTTTAAGTCCAGGCTCAAGACCCATCTTTTTAGGAAGGCTTTTTTCTAATTTTATTGATAATTATTGACTTTTGCTTTCTTAGAGTGCATGTGGCGGCATGTGGCGGCTGTTTTAGCTGAATAGTACTGAATAGTGCCAACATCCTTCCCTTTTCTTATTTAATTGGTGCTGTTTTGTGCTATTTGGCTGGTGTTGTCGCATGTTTTTATTGTTTGCACTCTACTTTTACTTTTACTTCAATTTTTACTTCAATTTTTAGTCATAGTTTACATAGTTCATTATCTATATTCACATTTATTTATATTCATATACATGTTTTTCGTTTCATTTTATTTGAATTGTAACTAGTTTTATTGCGTATTTTTAAATTGTACATTGTAAAGCGCATTCGGGCTTTCTTAGGAGAATTGCGCTATATAAGAATTAAACATTATTATTATTATTATTATTAGTGATTTGATTGTTACGCACTGATTTGTTTGTTACATGTGATTGCTACGCACTGATTTGTTTCTTACGTTTGATTGTTATGCATTGATTTGTTTGTTACATTTGATTGTTATGCATTGATTTGTTTGTTACATTTGATTGTTACGTACTGATTTGTTTGTTACGTTTGATTGTTATGCATTGATTTGTTTCTTACATTTGATTGTTATGCATTGATTTGTTTGTTACATTTGATTGTTATGCATTGATTTGTTTCTTACATTTGATTGTTATGCATTGATTTGTTTCTTACATTTGATTGTTATGCATTGATTTGTTTCTTACATTTGATTGTTATGCATTGATTTGTTTGTTACATTTGATTGTTACGCACTGATTTGTTTGTTACGTTTGATTGCTAGTTATTTGTTACATTTGATTGTTATGCACTGATTTGTTTGTTACATTTGATTGTTATGCACTGATTTGTTTGTTACATTTGATTGTTATGCATTGATTTGTTTCTTACATTTGATTGTTATGCATTGATTTGTTTGTTACATTTGATTGTTACGCACTGATTTGTTTGTTACGTTTGATTGCTAGTTATTTGTTACATTTGATTGTTATGCACTGATTTGTTTGTTACATTTGATTGTTACGAAAACAATTTGTTTCTTATATTTGATTGTTTCGCAGTTTCCTTTGTCATTAAGTTGTTACGCATTGTTTCCTTTGTTACGCATTGATCTGTTCATTTAATTTGATTGTTGTTCTCGTCACGCGCTTAATTTGATTATTTAACTCACATTTCCGCCCGTACTGCTGTGACCTTTACATCACGTCTCGTTTTACCCGAATTGGTTTTGTTTATTTAACTCAACATGTTTAAAGAACGAGAACAACTTAGTTTACACATACATGTTTAGTTTATATAATTTAAGTTTTTACTAGATCCTTCACCTTTCTTTAGAAAGTCGGTTATTTTTCTTAGCAGTTCCATTTTCTCATGGTGGTGGTGTGCAACAAAACCATTCTATAAACGTCAAACACATGTCAGAGGATTTGAAATAAAAATCATGCTATGTCAGATCTACTGTGATTTAACATCCATTTTTTATCTTCAGCAACGACATCAGATTCGCAGCACAGAAACTGCGAATTTCTCTGCGAATTACTCTGAATTTCTAACGGGGCCTGAAACCATTGGAGCTGAACAAAGTAGCGACCCGCGGCTAATCCACAGATCGAATTGGAATTTAGCGTGTTGGTTTTTGTGGAGGGAGAAAACCCAAAGAAGCGGGACAAAAACTCTCTGAGCAAGGGCGAGATACAGGGTTTTCATTAGAAGCCGGCTACTGCCGGAGTTCTGGTGGCTACTCTTTCTCGTACAGCCGCCTACTCCGACTGTTACTACTGATAAAGCTATTGAAATAAAGCAAATACAGACACCTACTTTTCTTTCATAACTGCTTACTACAAACATTTTTGGAAGCCCTGGAGATACCGGGGTCGAAACCGAGTCCACAGAGGTGAGAGGCGAAGCGCTTAACCAGTGCGCCACCCCTGTATTTTTACTCATACTATTAATTTGATCATATACAAGATATCTCTTCAGTAGGATGTTGTTTTAATTATCATTTATCGCCATTTTAGAAATTGGTATTTGTACGTTATATTTTAAAATGCATCAAGTGAAAATGCCTTTCGGAAAAAATCATGTTCCACTGCCGCCAAAATCCAAATTGTCAATCGTACTTTACCAGATCAACATTAGTTTTACTGGAAGTATAGTCACCCATCGTACTTCACCTGAGTTTGCCTTTCACTAAGTTCTTTTGCTTGCATTTCTAACTGGTTGTCCTATAGCGAAAAAAATCCAAAACATATTAGATCAAAAACATGGAATCTTCCAGCGATTTGTACTTAAGGTGTGACTGTCACACAATATATGTCACGCACCTTTATTCTGAGCATCTCCCAGACCTTGTCCAGTTCTGATTTCAAACTTCGGAGTTCTTTAGTAGCTTCTTCAGCTGCAGCCTGTAATCAGTATTTACATTTGAAAGAAAACCTTAATTCGAGGTTTGCGCACTTGGTATGAGAGACATTCGCTTTACCTCCCCTTACTCGGCAACGCAGTCTCCCCGTTGAATTAACAACTATCCTTAAATGGAAAATACGCTTGAAATAAACATTATTATTAATTCTAAGACAAATCCTAGCCTCCTCACGACGGCTGCGTGAGAAGACTAGGCAAATCCTAACCCGAACCATAAACCTAGCCCGAACCATAAACCTAGCCCGAACCATAAACCTAGCCCGAACCATCGGACGAGTTCACGGGTAGACGAGTTAGGGTTCACAGGTAGACGAGTTAGGGTTCACAGGTAAACAAGAAGAGAAAGTAAACGAGAGAAAGAAGTTTTTGACCGCTTCTACTCGGGCTCGAACTCGTAACCCTTTGCGTGTACTGCAGTGTAGTGCAGAAGCCACGACTACTACATAAAGTCGGTCTACCGCCCTTCGGAATGTGACAAATGTTTATCTTTATCCTTGACTGGTTTTATGAATGTCATTAGAATTAATGATTATCATTATTGCAAGCGCGTTTTCCATTTAATGATAATTGTTAATCCAACGGGGAGATTCTGTTGCACTCGAAAAAAACAACGATTTGCATGATCGGAGTATAAACCTGGAGACGAAGCTAAGCCAGCGAGTACCCAGATCAGGGTAATGCATTCCTGATGATAGTCAGTACTAATCTACTTTGGCTCAGTGGGCGTGACGTGTTATTTTAAGATTCAGTTCCAGCTCCTCACGGATTTCATTCGCTCCATTATTCAGGTCCACACCGCGGCAAAACGGTACGCTCCGCTGGCCGAAAGAACGAAGGCTCTGCTATCAAATACAAATTACTGAGGGCTTAAACTTTTTTAGTAGATATTTTTTTAACTTAGTGAACTCACAGTGAATTATAAATCGATTAAGAAAACTTGAACCTGTCAAAGTCTTAGGCTTATCTTTTAAGTAGTTTTCTTATTTTTTTGACAAATAGATACTTTTAAGCAGAAATTTTAAAATCACGGGTATGTGCCTGTTGTTTCATTTCAGTTTTCGCGGGAAACTGGGCGCGGCCGCGCGCCGACAAGAAATAGCAAATACGCATGCGCGTGACGTTTTGCCGCGGTGTGATTCAGGCCATGGGTGATGAAAGCAAAATAAAGGATAAAAGCATATCTGATACGTCAGAACAAGAGAGCGCAACCAAAATATCTAGAAGTCGATCAGACATAGAAGAACAATGGGTGATGGTCTCTTGGCATAGTGTGTAAAGTAAAGCAAAGTTCTATATTTAACGTCGGTAGCCCCTTCAGTTTAACTGACTGCTCTTCCAGGATAACTGTGCATAACTTTACCCCCTTCTCCGACAGACTGCTCTTCCAGGATAACTGTGCATAACTTTACCCCCTTCTCCGACAGAGCTAGAGAATTCAAAGCTAGAAAAGCTACTCGAATCAAAGAGTCGGCACGGATGGACCGGTCCACGACAGGAATCGAACTCGGGACTGCATACTCGACGTGCCGTGCCCTAACCCATTGCGTCACCACGCACGTGTGTGTGTCAGAACTCGGTAAACTTACTCGGGCACTCTCTCGCGATTTTCTCGTGGATTCCATTTTTTCAGCTTCCATTTCTTTCTTGAGGTTTTCTATTTCTGTTGTAGAAGCGTTCTCCATTACCTGTAAAGGAAAAAGAGGCTGTTTGTATCCTGACACACATCAACATGAAGATACTCTTTGGAAAGGCTGCCTCACTGCGAAAACGTTAGGAAACCCCGCGTATTATCGCCAAAGCGCGCGCTGAAATAGCTTGTTATATTTTCTCTTTGATATCTCTTCAGCAGATATCAGTCGATCCTGTTACGCCGATAAACACGGTTCAACATTTGTTCATCAACAAATGTGCGATAGTTAATTAGTAAATGTTGATTAGTAAATATTGAACCGTGTATCATACAATATTGAATGTTGAAAGAAGCGAGTCAGCATGTTGAACGAAATAGAAACACGCGCTATTCCATTCAATGGCCGTTTGTATACAAGAGATGCGTCTAAACGTATTTGGGCAAAGAAAACTCAGTGTGTCTTCTTAGTTCGTCTGGACACATAATGCGTCTTGTGCCCGTTTTTATACTAGAGATGTGTCTAATCGTATTTGGGCAAAGAAAACTCAGTGCGTCTTCTTAGTTTGTCTGGACACATAATGCGTCTTGTGCCCGTTTTCTTTGCCCAAATACGTCTAGACACATTATGCGTCTGTAGTATAAAAAACGGTCAATATTATCACAGTAGTGATCATGTGACTTTATCATGCATGTGATTATATAAAGCCGCCGTCAAGGAGTGGAACTGGCTATGAAACAACATCAGGTCTGATTTCCTCGAAAGCCCGATAGAGTTAATCCTGGTTACCCGAGGGGTTTTGGTTTTCTTGGTAAAATGTGTTTTACAAATAGAAAGGTACTACTCATTCCTCATCAAACAATACATTTTTAATCCCAAATCAGTACCCCACGAGTTACCAAATTGAAGTAAATTAAAGTTACCCTTGATCCTGGAATACCTTAATAGAGCGGATTTCAATTGAGTGTCGGAAGTGTTTTGGTTTTGCGTTTACTAAGCTCTCCTATTGGCTGAGAAAGTAAACCAACCAATCAGAATCCAAAGTAAAACCAAACGCAAATTGGTTTTTCTTTTTCTTTGGTTTGTCATTGGCTCACAGGGAAGCCATTTAGGAGTTACTTGTGATTACTCGCTCCTATGATTGGCTGGCTGTGGGTAATTTGCGTTTGGTTTTACTACACTCAACTGAAAACCGCTCTAAGGCATTCAGGAACTGGACTCTGATGTCAAGGGAACAATATCCGCAAGGGCACGGGCTCTACGACAAACGGTAAGTAGTCCACGAATTAGCAAATTGAACTAAATTAAAGTTACCCTTAATCCTGGATTAACGTAATCGAGCCGCGAGGAACTGGGCCCATAACTTATAACACTAAAAGTTGATGGTGACAGTTTCAATTTAATTCAATTTTCAATTTATTTCAATTAATTATTATTTACAAAGACTCGAAAAGACAAAGCAACATGCTGCAACTTTTGTTGATCAAGAAGCATTGAACTGCGGATCATAGGCATTAGAGCAGAATTCGTAAGAGTGGGACGAAAATACGGTACCTCCGTAGCCTTACGTTAACCGTACTGTATCGTATCGTAACTCTGTAATTTGATTGTATCAGAAAGACAAAAGCAATGGGAAACCATTTCAATGTCACGGCATGCCGAACAGTATCGGTGCTGTAGAGCGGATTTTGTATGAGTGGGGCAAACTACGGCATGTCCATAGCCTTATCGTAGCCATACTGTAACTTACCGTACAGTAAATCTGTAATATGATTGGATCAGAAAATCAAAAACAATGGGAAACCATTTCAACGTCACGACATGTCGTACAGTAACCGTGCCGTAAGTCAGTGCCGTGTTTGCATTAGGCACACGGACACAACAAATCAACGGTCGCGTTAAACGTCTTCATACAGCGGACCACTTCGACGATATGGCGGCCATCTTGGATCCTAAAGAATTGTGGGTAAACTAGAGTCGGAATTCTTTGTAATCCAAAATGGCCGCCGCACCGTGACAACAGGGAAGTTTTCTTGCCTCTTTGACATCCTCGAGTTCTTGTCTCATTTCTTTGTTCTCTGCCTCCAGTTCAGCCTGCGACATGATCAGTTCTCCTTTCTGTTCATTCCAGGCTTCCTTTTCTCGTCGTAGCCCCTCTAGTACCGCCATTAACTCAGACTTTTCCACGTCCAGCCTAACAAATACCGTCATAAAGCAGTTTTAAATAGTGTTGAAAAGTAATTGGGTGATTGCTTTTGAATTTGATATGTTAGTTATCCATGATTACATTTACTTTTCCTCGTGATTGGTTGAAGCAAAACCAATCATGAATCACTTCAGTTCGTGATTGGTTCACTGGGTTTTTACTTGCTCCTGTGATTGGCTCAAGTTTTGGTTTTACGACACGCACACAAGGCATACGGCTATTTCAAAAATGTTGTCGGTCAATTTGACTCAAGCCTACGTGACCAGACCGCAAAGGAGTATGGGAATAGGACAGCAGATTTAAATTCTGAAATCGTCAGGTCAAGCCCTGTCATCTGCTCTTGCTTGCTTGACTTAAAATGTATATATTTTGATCATTTACACATTTATATATTAGACGGTAACATTGACATTCTACCCATGCTCCCTTTCGGTCTGGTCGCAAAGTCAAAATCACCGACAACCTTTTTGAAATAGCTGTATGTCCAAACTTGGAAAACTACTGCTTTCTTAGCCAATCATATTACGGCCACATAATTATCACCCGCTCCCCTACAAGTTACTCGCAAGTGCAATTTCACACAAATCGGAGTAAAAACACGCTACAACTAATTTTCAGTAATTAATCGCCTCGCACGGTACCTTGTTAGCATGTCTTTAATATGCTTGACTTCTTCTTGCAAGTTTTTAACATTTCGAGTTTGCTGTCTGCAAAACAAAGTTGACAGAAATGTTAAACAGAAACTCTAGGATACGATTCAGGATTGTGGTTTTTAAAACTACCTATACGAAGCAAATTTCGAGTGGTTCCCAAAGCATTCATCTAGTAAGCTAGGAATTGAGTGAACAGAATGGTGTAGGTATCATGGTACAACAAAATTTGTTTTTACAACAACCGCCAAATTTCTCGCAATCTGATTGGCTTATTTTCATATGCAATATTTGGACAGACAACAAAAGCTGACGTCATTTGTCGAGGAGTGCGCGTGCGGCTTTCGTTTGAAGTGTTTTGTTGTTGTAAAATTGACTATTTAGTTTGTTGTTGTTGTAAAAAACAAAGACGCCTCGTGGATCCAGAGCTATTTTGACCATGTTATGACGAAAATCATTGTCAATATTAGGACAGACACATACAAAACTAACTTCAATTTGTTAAATTGACCTTAGTCAGAAAGGCATCAAAGCGAGGCCAGTTGTCCCATGAAGAGAAAAATCTACAGTCAATGGCGGAAAATAACGTTAATTTCCTTATGGCACAAAAGAACACAACAGTGCGGTACGACAGAAACTAAGACATTTCTGAGCGACTCCAATTTTGCGATCTCTGTAACAACTGGCCTCGCTCTGGTACCATTGTTATCGGACTTCTTCCCGTGTGGGCATGAGATAGGAATAAGATGAATGGGATGAGTTTTTAAACGAAGCCTAAATCTTAGACGCCGTCTATCTATTGTATTGGACACCTCTGTACAATAGATAGACGTCTGTACAATAGACGTGTTAACACCTCTGTACAATAGATAGACGTATAGAACACATCTGTACAATATCAATAGACATGTTAACACCTCTGTACAATAGACAGACGTGTAGAACACCTCTGTACAGTAGATATACGTGTTGAACACCTCTGTACAATAGACGTGTTGAACACCCCTGTACAATAGATAGACGTGTTGAACGCCTCTGTACAATAGTCGTGTTAAACACCTCTGTACAATAGATAGACGTGTTTAATACCTCTGTACAATAGATAGACGCGTTGAACACCTCTGTATAATAGATAGACGTGTTGAACACCTCTGTATAATAGAAGTGTTAAACACCTCTGTACAATAGATAGACGTGTTGAACACCTCTGTACAATAGATAGACGTGTTGGACGCATCTGTACAATAGATAGGTGTTGAACACCTCTGCACAATAGATAGCCATGTTGAACACCTCTGTACAATAGATTGACGTGTTGAACACCTCTGTACAATAGACAGACGTGTTGAACACCTCTGTACAATAGATAGACAGATAGACGTGTTGAACACCTTTGCACACTAGATAGACGTGTTGAACACCACAGAAAAATGGGAAGATCTGGTGCCGAGACCAATGGCTCCTCTCCCGGTTTCGTCTTCAATCTCCTTTTCTTGGTATCAAGAAACATGTTTTGCTGTGTAGGTCTAGAGGAAGGAATGAAAAATGGCAATGTGATGTCAGGAAAAATACGCAACTTACTCTTTCTCCCTGGTTTTATTTATCTGTGAAGTCTGGTTGTTGTTCGCCAAATCTTCCACGTCCTTTTCGAGTTGAGCTAAAGTAAGATGACATTAGAAATGAGGAAAAACGAAATACTTAAGCTTCGCTTTTTGAATGTTCCATATTTTTTTCTTACCTTAGGGTGCAATTCGATTGACCCAGAATGATCACTACAAATCGGCTATCTCGGGATATTTTAGCGACTGGAATACTAAATGTATCCTGCATATCATGTCAGCAAGAGTTTGTAGCTTACAGTGTAAAATAATGTGCCTGAACCAGTGATTTTCAGAAACTATTCCATCTATTCTTATGACTGGAAAACGGTCAATCGAACGCGCCCTTATTTTGCTTAACTATTTCAGCAGAAAGAGGTTTACAACATGGAGTAAAAACACGTATGCAACTGACTGGGGTACCGTTAGTGTATTAGAAATTATTGAAGGATCATTAAGGATGACTTTTTAAGGATTAATATATTAATTAAGGCCGGATTAGTTAGTATTAATCATCTGAAGGATTAATAAATATCAAGGATTAAAAGAGCATCAAGGATCAACGGAGGAAATAGTTGAATCAGTGGTTCAGTAATATATTAATTAAGGCCGGATTAGTAAGTATTAATCATCTGAAATTAGAAGAACAACAAGGCTCAACGGAGGAAATCGTTGAATCAGTGGTTCAGGTCATGCGAGCTTTACTTTGAGATTCATTATTTGTTTTATGATATATATACGGGAGCATCCTAAGAAGGTGAGATTAATTTGGTTGCTCAGCGTGCTTAATTCACTCTTTTAACCTGGTAGCCATCTTGGATTCAAAGCGAGGCAATCCTTTGTTTTTGCCACGATAGCCTCGTAGTGAGGGATAGTCAAAACGAGGCTAACCTGGCAAAAACAAATAATTGCCTCGCTTTGAATCCAAGATGGCCACCAGGTGAAAAGTGTGAATTAAATTCATGATTTTCGAGCAAGAGAACCACGTAGATTGAATTTTATAAATATCACAAACAAATAGAAGATGGTTCTCCTTTCGAGGTCTTGAAAAGCTGCTGAATGCAGGCGCATTTCCTTCATCGTTATAGAAATGGAAAATTAACTTCTATTTAAGTAATCGTTATATGAATTAAGGGTTACAGGTTAAAGGTTATTTCATGTCAAGTTAATCGATGAGAGTGTCCCACACGTGAGGGCCACGCGTCCTACCTTTAGCTTGTCGAGTGTCGTCGAGTTCGTCATTTAACCTTCTGTTATCAACCAACAACCTGATGTTTGTTTAGTGGGAAAGATTTAGTTCATTTATCACTAATGGGTTATTAATTATGTACTAATTTTATTCATGCAGAGATAAATTTGTTCCATTTGTGCTCCACTTCTATGTCAGAAAAAATTGGCCATTTAATAAGTACAACACTATGAATAATTTTGAAAATGAATGACTTCATGGTCCCGAGTGAAACAGTGAGTTTTGTTTCCCGAGATCTCGATGCTTTCCGAAGTCGAGGGAAACATCGAGGGAAACAAAACGCAATTATTGCCGAGGGACCAGTCATTAGGTGATTTGTTATATAGCTTTCAGAAATAATTTATTTTGTTTTAATTCTGGATTTTACCGCCTTTTGCCAGGTAGTGGCGCGCGCGACACATCACACTCTTCTGTCACGACGTGATCACGTGGCGGAAAAACGTGGGATACATCGGATTTTGACGACTGCCACGTGACTGCGGATCAACTAATGAGAGCGCACGTTAGAAATCCTTGCTATGTATAAACAACCACATCTATTTTATGACGGTTATTATTCATAAAAAAGAAAATGAAAACAAAACAAATCTACAAAAGAGAAATGTGACCATAACAGAAAATCAAAATTCTGAAATAATCCAAGATTATAATCCAATAGATGGTGTGCACTCAATCCCCAGAGATTCAAATGACAAAGGGCATGGCGGCCATGTTGGTGAACAGAACAAAAGAAGCTAACGAAGAATCTATTGTTAACTGTACACCAACATGACGGCTATGACATCACGTGCAAATGGTCTATTGCAAAATATTACTTTAAGTACAATTCTCTCATGGCTCATCCCTTTACTTGCAAAGCATGAATGAAAGTGCTATTCGAGAATAATGGGTTACGAGTAATGCTTTGAAAGTTTTCGTAAGTTCGCGAACCATAAGGTGGCGGGATGGCGCAGGCAAGTGGTTAAGTGCTTCGCCTCACCTGTGGCCCATGTTCGATCCCCGAACGCGACGCCTCATGTGAGTTAAAGTAAAGTAAAGCAACTTTATTTAACGTCGGTAACTCGTAACAGTCTAGTGAGACTGATAAACTTGAGGCCGACGGGAGACCTACGATTTTATGTCCTTATCCGAGAAGACGTGAAGGTCTAACCATTTGCAGTTGTTTTACAAAGGCAGCACCTTCTACTCAGTTATTTTAAGACCCTGAGTGTTGGTCCGGCCGGGGTTTGAACCCGCGATCTCCCGCGCAACAGACCGGAGCTTAACCACTGAGCTAACCGGGAGTTGAGTTTGTTGGTATCTCGCCCTTGCTCTGAGGGTTTTGTCCGAGTCCTCCGGTTTTCCTCCCTCCATAAAAACCAACACGATGAATTCGAATTCGATCTGTGGATTAGCCGGGTCCTGATTTTGATCAGCCCCTATGGTTGTTTCAGGTCCCGTTAGAAATTCAGAGACTGCAATTTGAAAACTTTTAACACATTACGAGCGATCATTATTCCATAATAGCAGGAGCAAATTCATGCGATTTTTTGTTTATAGTCTAGTTTACGAAACAAATTACGAAGCGGGAAGAACTTGTAAACTTTATTCGCCAGGCGTTACGTACACGCCATGTTCACATGTTATGAATCATGTAGCAAATTTACCACAAACAAACAAAGCTCGAGTCGAGAAAGGTAAATGTCTATCAGTTGTTTTTAGGGGCGTCACGCGTTCTCACTACCAATGTCGTACAATAAATAAATAAAAAATGAAGTTTTGTTTGCCATCCAGTACAATCACGTGATTGTATCCAGCTTTCAGCCAATCAGAATTGAGAAATATGTTGATGAGTATATCTACTATACCAAAAGCAATAATTCCCTAAATACTGTGATCACAAGTGAAAAAGATACTGCCACCATTTCTATTCACCTCTGGTAATCTTCTTGGGTAGAATCCATTCTCTCTCTCAGATTGTTACACTCTTCCTGGTTTTCAGTGAGTTGGTCCTTCAGACTTGAAAAAAAAAGCAAGAAACTTCTCTGTGAGTTGTCCATGCTGAAAGTGGAACTAAGCCGAGGGTTTTTCAGTATTAGCACAGCGTGTTTCTAAAGCCTGGTTCACACGAGCGACATAAGCACAAACAACATACGCAGACTCAATAATGCACCGATTATTAGCGGCGCTTGTTCTTATCTCACAATTACGCTCTGCGTCTGTTTATGTTGCTTTGCTTATGCTTCTTATTCACCAAGCCATAAAATACCGAGTTTTACGCGCAACATAATGTGAAATATCAAAACAATTACACGGTGGTGACGTCGTGCATGACGTAAAAACCCGGTAATTTATAGCTTGGCGAATAAAAGAATATTACACGGCAGCTTGGCTTTTATCTTCTCGTGGTGAATTTGTCGTCATACATGAGTGAGCGTAGCAACCGACATTTACCACTCGCGCGCGTCCATGTCGTATCCTCTATTAATACATAATTTTCGATGAAATACCAGTGTATATTTCTTTCTAAAAAGTGAAGATATCACTTTTGAAAATATGACTTGCTTTCAAAGATTTCTAGCCTTTTTAGTAAGAGATTTAAACTGGTATATCATCGATAATTATATATTAAACAGAACATTGCATGGCCGTATTGATGAAATATCTTACTCGTTCGCTGCGCTCTCTCTCGTAAGATATTTCATCGACACTCGAAGATAAAAGCGTGTAATATCATCTATTTAATACATCATTACAGCGTGACTACAGTAACCCACACCGCGGCAATACGTCACGCGCATGCGCTTTTGACGAGCCGGTCGCACGCGCGTCTCCCCATTTTCCCGCCAAAACTATAAGACAACAGAAGCACGCGTATTTACGTGAAATGTTTCGCGAAAAACAAGAAAACTACTTAAATGCTAAGCCTAACAGGTTGAAGTTGTCTTCGTTGGTAATTCACTGTGGGTTTACTAAGTTATACAATTCTTTACTAAAAAAGTTTAAGGTGCCCCTAAACCCTTTTGCAATTTATATATATATGAAACTTTGAAAGGTTTTGAGTACTTCTGCGAAGAAATTTTTGGCTTACAGAGAATACACTATGTTCTAGGCTTGTTTGAAATGGTGAAAATGTGACCTCTCCTGACCCATTACCGTGTAAGAAAAAGCCTGGGTCGATTCCCTATCTTACGTCATCTCATTAATGCATTGTTGTCCATGACGCCTTTCTATCACAACAGCATCGATATATAGAGAATATACACAGTCTGTGAGATTTTAGTAAAGAAAACAGCTATTTTAGACAAAATGCTAAATATTTATTAAAGTTATTGCAAAGTCGAATGAATTGGATGACGTAAGATAGGGAATCGACCCAGTCTTTTTCTTACAAGGTCATGGGTCAGGAGAGGTCACATTTTCACCATTTCAAACAAGCATAGAACATAGTGTATTCTCTGTAAGCCACAAATTTCTTCGCAGAAGTATTCAAAGCCTTTCAAAGTTTCATATATATAAATATTGCAAAAGGGTTTAGGGGCACTTTAAGACCTCGGAAACGTGTACTTGAACTCTAGAGCCTTCGTTCTCTCGGCCAGCGGAGTGTAACGTTTTGCCGCGTTGTGACGGCAACCGGGGCCACTTAGACAAAGAGAACCAATCACATTGCAGAATAAAAACAAAGCTATCCAACTTGCGGCTATTTGATCCAATCAGTATCGAGTAGAAGACAATAGCATTTCAACTTGCTCGAGCTTCGAGATTTATACTTTGGAATGCTATATTTTCGTTTTGCAGCGTGTTTAGTTCTCGTGTTTAGTTCTCGTGTTTAGTTCTCGTGTTTAGTTCTCGTTATCTAAGTGGAGTCGTACACTAACATACGAATGACAATAATAACATATAAGTATACCAACAAGCGCACAAATGAAGTAAAATGGCGACCATTATCAATCTATTACGCCACAAGTAAATATCCAGTTTTACTTTGTTCCACTGCGTTATTTCAGTTATCACAATACTGCATAAATCTGCAGTGCCAGTCAAAAACCTCAATGGATGCACGTTTTCCGTGTTGAAATCTTTTGCTCGGAGTCGTCACTAACATCATACTTTTTGTTTAGTTTTGAGCAATACGCAAATACGTCATACCTGTCAATTTCAGAGCTGTTCGAGTCTTCCATGATGTTTGCTGCGCTTTCCTCCTTAATGGAATCTTTCGACACGTCCTACAGGTATAGAAAGATACGCTTTGAGCAGATTTAAATGGCTGAGAGGACGGTTCAAATCAAAATCAAATATTTTGTTTACCATCGGATATTGAGGCTTATTAGCCTCCCTGTTAGCTGGCCGGTCTGTCGAGCGCGAGGGCGCGGGTTGAAACTCCGGCCGGACCAACACTCAGGGTCTTAAAACAACTGAGTAGAAGGTGCTGCCTTTGTGAAACAATCTCGAATGGTTAGACCTTCACGTCTTCTTGGATAAGGACGTAAAATTGTAGATCCCACATCGGCCTAAGTTTATCAGTCTCACCATACTGTTACGAGTTACCGACGTTAAATAAAGTTGCTTTACTTTACTTTATTAGGCCTCTAGAAGATCCTGCTAAATATCCGAGCAATCTTCACTCGTTCAATATTCACATCTCACAGCACTCAACTCACACGTTGATATTTACGAAGGGAGGAAAACAGGAGAACCCGGAGAAAAACCATCGTAGCATGAGTGAGGATCAACAAACTCAACTCAAATATGACGTCACGTCCGCGTCACAGTGGTGATGTGCAGGCGCTATTTACAAGCTGCGCCACGCAGCTCCCGCAACTGGTAAATTGATCTATTCTTACCAGAAGTCGTTTCATGGCATCGGTTTGCTGTTCAGCCTTGTCATTTAGGGCATCAATTTGTTTCCTACAATAGTAAAAAAGTTAGGAAAATAAGAGAGAAAATACATACTGTAATAGCAAAGCAATGCAATTTGAAATACCCCAAATACTTAAGGTGGCGTGTGTGTTTTATTAACAAATATTATATAGATACGATAGTACGCGCGCTCTGATTGGCTAAGAAGCCATATTTTATCAGAGTATATAACATGGTTTGCTAGGTTTTATTGTTTTCAACTGGCGGTTTCCTTTCATCGCGCGCGTGAATCTATATTATAAAACAGACAAAGAAGCCTTAAATCCATGTTTTATACTATCATAAAACACTCTGGTCATTTGAGAACACTCGAGAAATGTTGAAAGCACGCGCCTTCGGCGCATGTTCTCAAATGGCCATCGTGTTTTATGATAGTATAAAACATGGCTAAGGCTTCTTTATTTGTTAAATACAGGTACGCGTTGACTGTACTATGTAACACAAAATATGAATACTGCATGAGGCCGAATTCAGTATGAAGAAATTTTTAGTTCATCGTACAGTCAGCACGTGCTGTATTTGTCAATAAACACAAACATAAAGTCTCTAACCCTTTTAATATTTTAATTGAATGTGGTCACCGATAAAGCACTGTCATTCGCCAATCACCTGCCTAGATTTTGTGCTGTGCACAGAGTTGGGATATTAAACAGTTATAAACTTCCCAGCAATGTTTGTCAAAGTTATGAATGGTCTCACCATGCATCTTTGATTCTCTGTTTTAATTCTTCATTTTCATTTTCATTTTGAAGTTTCTTGGCGGTGGTACTTTGCTGTAGAACAGACAAGAGAACTTTGGTAACCTAATTTAACTACGGCAGAGATAAGTTCAAACGATTAATAATACTAATAATAAGTAATTTCAAGAGGGCATAAGTAAGAGAGGGAATCTCCAATACGCGCGCTTGTGCAATTATAATGTCTAATAAAATATATTTGTAGTAACCGGAAGCAGCTGAGAAGTGCGCGAGCGAGGGACAATCTCATGGCTACTTCCGGTTACTAAAATTAGATTTTATTCGACATTATCATCGCACACCGCGAGCTACAAGATTCCCTCTCTTATGCTGTCTTGGTAATTTCTATAGCGCCATTTCCAATACCACTTTACCCTACTAGGTTAGATAACGTTTTCCTGTAAAGAACCATGACATACATCACCTCTCTTTCCAGTATAGATTTCTCGGTTTCCGTCAGCCTCAGCAATTCCTTGTTTTCTTCATACTCCTTCTTCAGCCTTCTGTTTTCTTCTTCCACAGAAGCATGACGGCTGGGCAAAAAAAAAAAACGAAAAAGGAAAATTGAGAGATTAGTCTGAGTTAATATTCCAACTTTTGTAGGGAAAAAAAGCAATGTGTCCGGTGGGGGGACTCTCACATAAAAATGCCAGGGACGCAAGTCGAAAATTTTGAAAGGATGCCCTAAAAGAGTACAGAATCTCGTTATGTGGGCGTGGCTCGAATTTGTTTTTACCCCTAAGAGGTTATAATCAATCCCAAAACACTAAATTAACTGACATTTGATCCAAGTGCCTTTGCAGGATACAGTCACGTGCTGATATAATACTTCATCAACGAATGAAATGCGCTCGTAATCTCCATGGGAAAGGCCTTACTGCATGACAAACAAACTTCTAAACGCTGTTTTAGAAAGTTAGACAACCTATTGGAGATGGAAAATAGCATTTACAAATCTAGTGTTTGCTAATAACAGTACCGATCTCGTACAAGTGCCTTCAAATAAATGAAGTCAGATTTTTTTGCGACTGTGAAAATACCAAGATGAGAATCCAGGCCAAGAGATCGTTGAACGATAATTATATTTTCTGACAGGTAGTAATACCCTAAAACCTCTGAATTTCTAACGAGACCTGAAACAACCAAAGGGGCTGATCAAAGTCAGGACCCGACTAATCCACAGATCAAATTGGAATTTAAAAGATACCACGATAACCACAACTGTGGACATTTCAAACTATGGATTTTAACGCCTAAAAGGTATTACGATTATCTCCATCGGTGCCATATACTATTACAATTGGTGGAGAATCCGGGTAACATAGGTCCACCATCTCGCTCTCCACCTCGTGACTTTCCTCCCAGCATGCCTTGCAATCTCTCGTTCCAGTCATCACGCGGACTACTACACAACTAACCTTTGTAACTCGTGTAGTGAGGCGGTATATGTTGATCTCTCTACCACAAGCTGTTCAATTTGACTCCTCAGTTCTGAAATCTGAAGGGTGCATGAAGAATTTATTAGTACTTGACAGATCTGTGTCCGAACCTTCTTCACCCCGAAGGAAACTTGAAAGATTTCAAACGTTTTTTTTTTTACCGCACGGAGAATACTTAACAAATCTGCAACTGCGAAAACTGTTGTGACTCAAAAATATTTGTGTCCGATCCCCTCTTTGGGGAGGAACGCTCTCAAAAGTGTGCGGTGAAATTTATCCACTTTGTAGTACAAAACCAATGCAGTTTTCTGTAGTGTTGTGATTAGACAAGTGAACTCCGCAGGGGAAGAAGTCTGGTAACAATGGTATCAGAGCGAGGCCAGTTGTCCAAGAGATCGCAAAATTGGAGTCGGTCAGCAATGTCTTAGTTTCTGTCGTACCGCACTGTTGTTCTTTTATTTCATAAGGAAATTAACGTTATTTTCCGCCATCGACTGTAGTTTTTTCTCTTCCTGTAACAAGCTGGGACAACTGGCCTCGCTTTGATGCCTTTATGAATAAGGCCAATTTAGGGCGCTTTCTTTTGGGACTATTCCGGGATAAGCCGAATAGCCGGAATAGACGGTAATCGTGTTCTGTTGCGTTTTCGGAATGAACAGAATATTACCGATAGCAGAATAAACAGAATTAAAAGAATACGGTTCACTCGGGAGATACGAAATGGCGTCATTTTGGACATTTTTGGCGGGAAACCTCTGACGCGCGCGTCCGGCAGAGTTATTAGTTCCCAGGTCACCACCGTCAAGATCATTCCGTTTTCGGAATATCTGTTCCTGTTCTTTTGGTAATTACTCTTCCATAATAAAATACATATTGTATTCTGTTATTCCTATACCGGAATAGGAATACTCAGAATAGGCCCAAAATGGAATACGCCATTTGTACTGAGTACTTACAGTTCTACCATCCGCCTGTACATCACTGCTGGTGTTTCCAACATTCCAAAAACCAACACCAGAAGCAAAGTGGCTCCTTTGTAACTGCTAAATCACAACAACAGTCGAACGCCATTAATACACAGGCCGTAGGGACCGTTTTAAGCGGGTTAGTTTAAAATGCTGGTATATAATCAATTAAAGTCGATTGAGGTATGCTAACTGCCGTGGAAAGCGAGTAGCAGCTGACGTTTCGAGCGCTAGCCCTTCGTCAGAGCAAAAGAGAGAATTGTGGGTGGGGAAACGGTTTATTTTGTGTTGAGTACATGATTACAGCTGAGGAAACATCAATTGGGATCAAAGAAAATTGCGCCAATGCATGATTGCCGCTGAGGAAACATGTGCTCGGATCAATTGTGATCAAAGAAAAGTGCGCCAACAATAGAAATGCTAATAGTTGTAACAGCAAGTGTTGATGAGTAAACTAAGGAAACATGCTGATCTAAGTGTGAGTGAATACGTGAATTCTGAAATTAAATGAACGAAAAGCGTTCATTAATAGCGTGAGGTGCCAAAGTGCCTAATTTGAAAATAAAGTTCTGTTCTTTGCGTTTTTGAGTGTCGGTAGTACCTTGATGCAGAGAAATGCCGCATACAGTGATGTGATTAATGCAATGACCAGGAAGGTTAAAGTGACGAGCTACAGGTTTGGCGAGATCCTTGCTGTTAGTTCTAACATCTAGCAAGTGTTCACGGAATCGATCTCCTAATCTTCGCCCTGTTTCTCCGATGTAGAGTTTGTTACAAAGTGTGCAGGTGATACAATAAATGACATTACCGGAAGTAAAATCAAAATGATCAGTGACTTTAAGAGAGCCTTTAGGTCCTGAAATAAATGTTGTGGTTTAGTGTAAGCACAGGTATTGCATCGTGTCCTAGAACATTTAAAAGTGCCTGGTTGAAGATCAGGCATTAGTTTAAAATGTCAGTCGGAACCAAAAAAACACCTGTATATCGAGATGTCTCAATTAAGCGGGGTGCGACTGTATGTATATATTTCACCAGACTGCAAACCAGTCCCTTTCATATCGCGAAAATCAGTTATCATTTTTCTGACCGCTCGTAGCCCTGTTTCTCGACTGATTTTCGTGATATGAAAGGGACTGCATGTTTCACAGTCTACTGGGGATCACTTTCTCTTCTGACTGCGCACGCTCGTAGCCCTGTTTCTCGACTGATTTTCGCGATATGAAAGGGAGTTTTACAGTCTAGTATTTCACGTCTGAACTGTATGAGATTTACAATGGCCCGCCCTCGTCATTTAAAATGCCCATAAGTTCGTCCGCTCATATTTGATCTAATACTTATACACAGTTGTTATCTGGACAACCGAAGCAATTTATCTTTATCTAATCAGCTATAATAAACGGATGGTGTTTATAGTCATTAAATCCCAGATGTGTGTGACTCTCGTGGTGCAAATGATCATAAAACGACACCACCACCAACATAGACACTAGACAAGAGAAGTACTTTTGTGCTCACTGTTCCCTTCCGTTAGCCTTTTGCTCAGATATAATATTACTGATGGACTGATTTCAGTACAGCAGTCGCGTTTCTTCCTGAACATTTACCGTCATTTTGTACCTGAACAAAGACAACCGTTTATTTTTTATCAGTCCATTGAAATAAATCGAGCACATTTCGTATGATTTGAGAAGAAATATGGCAAGATTATGTGTTACACGAAGCAACTCCGATAAAAGACGAGCAACACTGATGTAGGTTTTTGAAGGTAATTCAAAAACTTGCAACATGCTGCCGCAAAGAAGATTGCGTTAAAAAATCGTCCAGGGCTAAGTTGATCGTCGATAACAATTGTAGTGGATGTAATACCTTTAAGTCATTGCCGTAGCTTTTCGTACTCATACGAAACTTGCTCAAATTGTACAATGAAAACGTAATGGAAGCCAATCACAAATTAACACAATTGCTTGGCTCACTTTATCTAACTCTTGGCATCTGCCTTCGAGTCTCTGTTTCTCCTCTGAAAGCCTTTTGACGTTTTCCTAAAGAAAAATAAGACACAAATAACTACTCAGATTAGCAGAGTATGCTTTCCAGCTAAACTGGAGAACAGTGAGACGATTTTGATGAAGAATGGCAAAGATTCGAGTGGATGAAAAATACTGCTTTTAAGAGAAATTTAGAGCAACTTGAAATCGGTTCACTGTAAACCAAAATCAAGTTTCTAAAATAAGCTTTCGTAATCCACTTTAATCTTAGCCATCCTCTATCGTAAAAGTTTGAAAAGTATATCACAAGGTATTTCTCTTCTATTTCAGGGTGTTATTATTTGTAGTTTTGTTATACAGAAACTTGAAGGTTCAATTCGATCGACATAGCGTCTTTAAGGTATCAGTCCTCTCGGCAAAGTACTCAGTGTAAACTACATCATACCCATGCATACCTCGGCCTGTTCTATCTGATATTTGAACGTCTCTTTCTCTTCTTGAAATTTTTCCGTCAAGCTTCGTCTCTCTCGTTCAATATTCTCCTTCGCATTTTTGAGTTTCTGTTGACAAAAAAGCAAAACAAAGAAAAAAAAAAACTTTTTTTAAAGTAAGAGATGAAGTGTGAAGAAATGAACCTGCCGAATCTATATATAAAGGCGCTGCTGAGTAATCGACTCGCATCGAAATTATTGACACTTGGGGCACGTTTTTATTGGACTTATTATATTCCACATATTCCGAAATTGCAATACTTCGAAATCTTGCGCGTATTCCTCTTCTGAAATGTGGAAAGAAGTCCCTACTTTTAGTTCGTCCTTAGAAATTATTTTTGGTATTTGATAATGTAAGCAAGATTGGTTTGACAGTGTATTCCTTTTTCGGAATACCTGAAATATACTCGGTGAATACTCGGATAAATATGCCCCAAAATAACGCGCCATTGGAGATTGAACCACTATAGTCTATCTAAACAGGGCTTGATTCAAATGATTCCATGGCATTCATATAACAAATAAAAGATGTTCCTCCATGTTCTAGTTAACAATTAGACCCGCAGTCCGATGGGCTACGAGTCAATAGCCTATGCATGAGGCGCAGCCGATGAGGGCGAGGTCTTTTTAGTATAAACTAGCTAGTCGGACAGTAGAAAATAATACTGAAAGAAACAAATTGAAGTTGAATTATTATTTTTTCCCTTGAAAATGCGTGCAGTTTTTCTCTACCATGGGCTATCACAAATAGACCTATAGTAGGGTAGCCAATCAGAATGCAGGATTTGTAATAGTCCACTAGTTGGTTAACTAAAACAAAATAATGCACGCTCGAGGTCTAATGCACGAGCTGAACGCGAGTGCATTTAGCAGCTTTTCAAGACCTCGAAAGTGCATTATTTTGTTATAGGACATAGGAGAACCATCTTCTATTTGTTTTATGATATAGAATGTGCGCGGAAAGAAATACTCGAGCGTGCTTTATAAGAAAATCACGCACGCTGATCAGCCAATGAAATCACGCGTTCTTAGGATGCTCCCGTAATATATCATATTATTCAACAATTTCTTGACATCAATAGTTTACCTCTTTGAGATCATTTCTTTCCATAACAAGATGTTCCTTGTCCCTCTCTCCTCCATTTTTGTGGTGCTCGAATTGTTTGGTTAGTGTCTTGACTTCTTCTTCTAGAATTCTCTTGGATTCTTCCTCCCTCTGAAGTGAAGCTCTAACGCTCGTAGACTCTGTTTTGAGTATCTCACTAATCTGTTGGAAACGAGGGTATGATTTAAAGGAACTGTGTCACGCTGAGGTCTAGTCTTCTTAGGGACGTCACGAAACGCACACTATAACTGAGGGCGGACTTGCATTTCTGTTACGGGCCGATACGAAATCATTTTCGATGACTTTGATATAACTGACGACCTTATCACACGTGTGGATGGTTGAAATCAAAGGAAATATGCAAAATGACTAACTTACTCGGTGTAGATCTAGTCTTCCAGCGGAACATATGAATGAATCTTTATTTAAAACACGGAATCTCTTCAAGTTATACTTTTCCAAGAGAACCGTTACAATAAGTTAATAGTATTTAAACGTTTGGACTAATAATATAATTACAAATCTTATGTTAAATATATATTGCATATCAATTGCACATCCTTTCAATTTAGCATTAAGGGAAGGGACTTTAACTGTTTTTAGCAAATTAACAGACACCAATCGAATATTGACTACATACAGGCAAGAAACAACGCATTGCATAGATATATAAAAAAACTAACGACCAAAAATAACTGAGCAGAAGATGCTGCCTTTGTGAAACAATCTCGTTCTCGAACTGTAAACGGTTAGACCTTCATGTCTTCGGATAAGGACGTAAAGTCGTAGCGGTTAAACAAGCAGACGAAGAGCCACTGATTAGATAGATAGATAGATAGACTGGTTTATTTGAGGCACTTCGCAGTACGAAAACTGAATTGCGTAACTATTACAAATTGTGTACAACTCTAAATGATACTGAATAATAATATATTTAACTACTACGAAACTAAGAACTACTATGAGAACTACTATAGCTAGAATTATTATAAAAACTATATATGGCATTAAACAAATTCCTACATAACTACTACCGAATGTATGATAGCTATAGCCTTATAACACGTTGTACGCATTACAACTGGAAATAATAAACGATTTAGAGAACCGTTTGGTTTTTGTGCATGGGACCGAAAAAAAACTTTGTTTCCTGAGGTTATACCTAGTATTGGAGTTGGCTTTGGGTTGGAGATGTTTCAACTTACTTATACCATTAATATTCACTCAGTTATTGCCATCACCACCATCATAATCATCATCATTATTTTTACATCTGTTATTTAAAAACTTAAATTGTTGGATGTTTTATGCCAAAAATCACGTACTATATATTTATATCTACTTCTCCTACAATGTCATATCTTGAGCCATACTCTTGCTACTGTCGCTCTAAACAAAAAAAGGAACTCAAAAGTTATAAAACATTGTCTCATTAATTTTCTTGCTAACATCCGAGGACTAGCCAGCTAAAACGTTCTCCATTGAAGGAGAATGCGAAAGGTTCGAACAATTACGCAAATGCAAGGGCGCTATGGAAAAACGAAACGGCATTCAGCAAAAAATGAAACACTCAAGCATGTTAAGGCATGGTTTGAACACGAAAACGAGGCTAGAGTTATTTTGTTGAAGTCACTTGAATTTGCTCAAATCCTAGAACAATGGTGGTTATAACTAATCTCAGCATTTTTAGTCATCCTAATATAAAATTTTGGTTAAAGGTCTATCATGTGACCAACCACGTGATCACAAAAAGTTGAAAATTAAACTAAAAACGGGGTGGTACATTGTATATTTTAAGTAACGATTTTGTGTTCATCTGATTACACCTGTGGTTGACTTTAAAGATCAGTTCGGAATGGTTGACCCTGATAGACTGTTAACTCTTTCGGGTCCGAGCCTGTAAATATAGGTACCCTGAGACCTATATCAGAAATTTTTTTTGCATCACATCTAGACATGCCGGAAAGACGATGTTGCGATATTATGTGAAGGGATGAATGGCTTCAAAGTCAAAGCTATAACAGGGATCGCTTGACTCTTTCACTATGGAGAAAAGCTCATTTGTTTTGGCGTTCGTTTTTGTTTCTTCGATTTTCACGAATTCTAAGGAGCTGAAAATCGGCTCAAAACATCCTTTCCATTCGCACTTGAAATCAAGAGCAAACACAAAATCAGCACTCAGTCGTTACAGTACCTTGTTTAATCTTTCCAACCAGTAGGTTTTTTTGCACAAAACACACCAAGCGACTGTGAACCACGCCGATGTTTACACTGCATTTCTCTCCACCACGTTCTCCTGTACCCTCCAATTGCATGCTGGGTAACGGACAAAAATTCCACAAGGGGTCCCCCCCCTCTGGGACTCCGGTAGGGTTTTTTTATATAAGTCTTTTACCCCTACAGCCAAGAGCGGTGATTTGGACTCAAGCCGTTGCTTTAAAGTGACAAAAACACATCCTAATAGGTTGAGCAGGGGTAAAAGACTGCCAACTGCAGGAGTTCAAGGATTTCATTGAATATTTTTTTCCGGTGTCTGAAATCACAAACACAACGGAAAAACCCTGTGAAATCCCCTCACAAGGCATACTAAAAGCAAACCAAGTACTTTTCAGCCATCCTCAGACTTAATGTCTTCAAGCTCTCTGACAGTGGCATTTTTCTCCAAAATTTTAGCACATTTCATTGGAAACCCTACAGAAGTTGCAATACCTACCGTCGACCAGTTTGTAGAATTCACCCGAATGGCATTGTGGGAAAAGTTTGAGCCCTTGGCTTAACAAGTCAGCAGTATTTAATTACCCCGGGCTAGCCAAACTGGAACTGAGGGGGGAGGGTTTAGTTAGCACTCAGGATTTCACCAATTGAGCTCACACACGATCGGACGACAAAGAGTTAAGGCGAAAATATAGAAAACAGGTCACGTGACCTATTCTTGGAACCATTTTTCGCCATTTATATCCTCTTCAGTGATAAAAAGTCAACCATTCCGGACACAGTCTCATTTCCCATAACAAGCTTAACATTTCGAACCGAAAATCTGAAACAAAACAATACCTTCCGCCACCCCATTTTGATTTCTTTGTTTTATCAGCCTTAAGGTCACGTGACCTTCAAAACACCAAAATACCGATCTTTAAATGTTAAGACACATGATTACCATATTATTCCAAAGTTATAGGGTATTTCATACATACATGCAGCGGGACGCTCTCACAATTAGGCCCAACTAGAATACTAAATAAAACTGTCTTACCGCTTCTACCGATGCCTTTTCCTGACCAATCTTCTGTACCTCTCTCTCCAGAGTAAGGTTGTGTCTGAAAAGCTGATCTTTTTCCATCCTCAAGGTCCTACGTGTTTGTTGAAGCTCACTGACATCCTCCTCCAGTAGATCCAGCCTGTTGGACTCCAACTCTTTCGTCTATGGAAAGAAGTCCCAACTAATGCATCAAGAACGTGCAATCGACACCCTTTGACAACATAGAAGCCGCCGGTCCATGATGTCAGTATTCTGATAGTCCCGTATGTGATCGGACGCTACAGTACAGACCACCGCACGTTCTCAGAAACCCAGGGCCCTGTTGTTCGAATCAAGGCTAAACTTTATCCCTTGGATAGCGCTAAATCTGTCATTGTAATCCGTACAGTTTAATCTGGGCTAGCGATTTCACCCCGAAGTAGCCCTAAACCTTGCTTCGAACAACTCGGCCCGGTTTTTGATGATCGCAAACGGAATATTTTGCCGGTTGCACAAAAACATTTATTGATGTACTGATCTTATTCTTTTTTCATCTAAGCAAAGAACGCGATTTCAGCTCAGTCTATAATCACGTGCAGGTGGACAGGAGTGAAATACGAATATGTGTAAGTCAACACGGAATCTGAACAACAAGAGCTACATTCGGGACAACTACAGAATACCCCGCATTTTCAAAGCGGATACGTAGTGGGCAAGACTCACTTACTGCGTATCCACTTCAGATATATACCTTCAAAGTCTTAGGGGAGGGGTGGTCTCACTCACTGCGTATCCACTCCAGATATATACCATCAAAGTCTTAGGGGAGGGGTGGTCTCACTCACTGCTTATCCACTCCAGATATACAGCTTCAAAGTCTTAGGGGAGGAGTGTTCTCACCCACTGCGTATCCACTTCAGATATATACCTTCAAAGTCTTAGGGGAGGGGTGGTCTCACTCACTGCGTATCCACTCCAGATATACAGCTTCAAAGTCTTAGGGGAGGGGTGTTCTCACTCACTGCGTATCCACTCCAGATATACTGCTTCAAAGTCTTAGGGGAGGGGTGTTCTCACTCACTGCGTATCGACTCCAGATATATAGCTTCAAAGTCTTAGGGAGGGGTGGTATCACTCACTGCCTATCCACTTCAGATATATACCTTCAACGTCTTAGGGGAGGGGTGGTATCACTCACTGTGTATCCACTCCAGATATATATATACCTTCAAAGTCTTAGGGGAGGGGTGTTCTCACTCACTGCGTATCGACTCCAGATATACCATCAAAGTCTTAGGGGAGGAGTGGTCTCACTCACTGCGTATCGACTCCAGATATATACCTTCAAAGTCTTAGGGAGGGGTGGTCTCACTCACTGCGTATCTGCGTAAAAAAAAACTATATACCTCCAAAGTCTGGATCAATTTACGTATCTAGCATATCTCCAAATATAATTATTCCTTGTTCTTTACTGAAAAGTAGAAGAAAAGTCACTACATATCCAGGTATCCACTTAATTTCAGGACTGTTTCAATTTTTGCGGGGTATTATTTAGTTACTACAAACAAGACTTCTTACCATCTTAAGTTCGGCCACTGCCTGCTCAAGTTGACCTGTTCTTGTTCTTGCCTCCTTCAACATCTTATTTGCATCAGAGTTCTTAGTCTTTAATATATTATTCTCTATAATCATCCTTTCATAGTCCTTTAGTAACAAAATATTTAAAAAAAACGTCAATTGATGTGTAAATATCCAGGTCCTTCTAGAGCAGATTTCGTATGAGTGGGAAAAACTACAGCACTGACTACAGCACGGTTCAATACCGTACGGCATGCCGTGTCGTTGAAATGGTTTCCCATTGTTTTTGTCCTGCTCATCCAATCAAATCACAGAGTTACAGTGCAGCACCGTTACGGACATGCCGTAGTTTGTCCCACTCATACGAAATCTGCTCTATTAAATGAGAGCAAGGTCCGTACGGCAGGTTATGGGCCCATATTTGCCCATGCTTTAGCGCGTCGGCCATAAAAAAAGTGGGGCAAATGAGGATCGATAACGTATGGTACGCGCCAAGCAAACGACATTAATAAGATGTTTATTATATGGCTCAAAAGTATTCAAAACCGACAGAACTGAATAACTAGGGCGCGGCGATAACGTATGGTACGCGCCAAGCAAACGACATTAATAAGATGTTTATTATATGGCTCAAAAGTATTCAAAACCGACAGAACTGAATAACTAGTGCGCATGCGTGAGCTAATGCGTAAATTGGCGGGAATTTTACCGAAAACACGATCTGTTGGCGGTCAGTCTCTCGTGTTTGAAGGCAATTTTATCTCAGTATCCAAAACTTAAACTACATTGGACATCCAAAACATGTTGTTTCTCAGTTTCTAGAGGAAATGGTCTAAGCATTTGAATCTTATCCTTCCAGCAAAACTCTTATTCTTCGCAGAAAACATAAAGGTACTCGCTAAATTTTGAAATTTCCGCCATTTTTGTA
Organism: Actinernus sp. WN-2022; assembly: GCA_030867875.1. NCBI lineage: Eukaryota > Metazoa > Cnidaria > Anthozoa > Actiniaria > Actinernidae > Actinernus > Actinernus sp. WN-2022. The sequence goes on along the minus strand of JAOWCC010000019.1, from coordinate 13,338,809 downwards.
TACGCTGCAGTCGTCCCTAGTCTACGCGCGTCACGTTATTCAGTAAATGGGGTCTGGGTACGAGATTGTTATTCAGCACTGTCTTCAAAACCAGCTTTGCTTCAATCTTGCGGTCCGTATGGGACGTTACGGCCCGTAAACTGATCAATCATAGCCCACGAAGTAAACTGACTGGCCCAGTCATAACTTTCATAAGTGTAACTAGTAAGTTGACAAACTAGAATTGGAGCAACTGCAGAATACTCCGCAAATGAAAAGATACCCCCAAAGCTCTACGGGCTACGCGTCGTGATGCTTAGTCTAAATGAATGCTTTATAGAACGAAGCGTGCTACGCATGCTACGCGTCGAATGGAAGAGGTGGACTGAGTCTCACAGCCGTGCTACGCGTAGGACATGGGCATGGGGTATTGTGCAGTTTAATTAGCCCTAGAATTCATCCCTCACTTGCACAGCTTTGGCAGTCTCTTCCTTGGCCTGTTGTTTTTCTAGTCGTAACCTTTGTTGATCTGTACGAGCCTCGTTCAGGTGTCGTCCAGCCACTGCGCAGTCTGCCATCATCTTGTCATTGGCCTAGTGACAGATTATGAGTAAACGCGTACGTTTAAAGGGGCACTGTCAATCTTTATAGCATAGCTAATCCCGGCAATGGTGGGAAGCGGCCCACACACACACACACACACAAGAAACACTACTAATTCAATAATAGTCGTTAAAAAAATAGACGATGATCGATGATCACCCCCAAGACAGATACCTCACACGCACCCTGAGATCCACTGCTATCACCGACCGAAGTGGATACACTGCGTACGTACTGCGTAGTGAGTCGTACTGCGTACGCCCCCCCCCCCCTCCCCCCCCCCCCCCCAACGTTTGACCACAATATGGGACACAGCTGCACTCTCCCTCAGTGGCACCACGACAGGAACACACGCCAACCCGAACCCCAAAAATTATAAACTTTCTCATGACAGAAGACAAAATAACTAGGTACATGTATATTGGAGAAAACAATGAGACAATTTTGATGAGAGGGCGGAGGAACAGAACAGGGAGGAGGGTTAAATGTCCAGAAAAACTAGGGAGGAGGAAGAATTTAGCATACAGGGAGGAGGGAGAAAATGGGATCTACATACATGCTCTAGAGAGAAATTTTAAAACTCGCTAGGGAGGAGGGGAGAAATGTTGGAAAAAATTAGGGAGGAGTGAGATTTCACTACCCGTTCCTCTCCACCCTGATGAGGGTTGTCAAAGATTCGAGTGGATGAAAAATACTGCTTTTAAGAACAATTTAGAGCAACTTAAAATCGGTTCAATGTAACCAAAATCGAGTTTATAGAAATATTATAAGCTTTAAATTTGTAATCCACTTTAATCTCTGCCATCCTCTGTCGAAAAAGTTGAAAAACATATCAGTACATTCACATGGTATTTCTGTTCTATCTCACGGTTCTATTTTTGTAGTTTCGTTTTAAAGAAACTATGTCTTGAAGGTTCAATTCGATTGACAGTGCCCCTTTTAAGATCATGATGCAAATTATGTTGCAATTGTTTTGAATATGAATTAATACACAAATTCTACTTATGTGGGACAATCAATATGATTTTGCCAATCAGAAATTGACATGCATTAATTTTCTGTATGTTACAATAGTCATTTTCAAGCTACACTATATCAGCGTGTTTGTGGCATAATTATTTTAGGCTTTCTTTTAAAATACAATATTGTCCTCACCTTTGCTGGGCAAGGCCTTTGTTTGCCATATATTTAATTGTAATAAAATCATGAATTTACATAACATTAAAGCGGCTATGTGTTCAGACACATAGCCAAAATTATATCCAACACTTTGTGTTAGTGACTAATGACTTTTGTCCCAGCAAATGGAGCTAGCCCTGACAATAGTTTATTATTATCAACTATAAAATGCAGGGGGGCAGCATAAAGCATATTTAAAACAATTGTGACCAAGCATACAGCTAGAACAGAGTGGAATATTGATGTATCAAGTACCTGTTGTAAATTCTTGTTGCATTCTTCCAATACATTCAGACTCAGTGAATTCTGGTCAAGAATAGCTTCTTTTTTCTTACTTTCAACAAGTAAGGCATTGTGGGTAATAGCCAGAGACCTGAATTCATTATCTAGCTGGTTTATTCTGGGGGAAAGAGCATGGATGAAATTATAATGGGCAACTTTCCACAGTTGTAATTAATTAGCAGTTATACAAACTAGCTTGCTGATAGATATGACAAGAGTTGTATAATTTACAGGGTTATCCCTACATTCTTGAGTAGATAGCAAATATTTTTTTTTGATTATTGATTATTTTGCTTTAAGTATTTTTTAAAGAAAATCTTACTTGAGAATGACTGAAGTAGTTATTTTGCGATTTGCTAAATTGGACAACCCTGATATATTGTATGCCTGCAAGGGGGGGGGGGGGGGGGGCGGGACCTCCCTATGTGGCACTGGCAGGGATGCTCGTCATACCTTCCAGGTGTTAAAATGAGTAGTTTGGTACCACTTAGGGTGTTCAATTTGAAACGTCCACAGTTGTGATTATCGTGGTACCTTTTAGGATATTAAAAGTAAGATATCATGATATTTAAATAACTACTTGTCATAAGTTTAAATTATTGTTTACTCACAGTCAATAATATCGCACTTCAATCAAAACTGTCACTTAATTTTGTGTCTTGGGATTCGTACCTGTTAGGGGTAAAAACAAGTTTGAGCCACACCCATACTGTACAATGCGATTATGGTACCTTTTAGGGCTTCCTTTTAAAATGTCCAACAAGCATCCCATCACTAAATGGGAGTCCCCCCCTGGGATTATATGCACACCAAATGTTAGACAATCAGTCCCAGGAATATTTTTACCTGACATGAAATACTTTGTTATTGCTAATTCCTTCTGCCTTGACTCTTTCAATATCTTGCTGTTCCAGCCGTAAGGTCTCAAGTTCTTGCTGATAAATCTGTGGGTAAAAGAGACCAGTCATTATTTATGTAGGAGAGTGGGTGTAGTGGGGTAAAGGTGGAGGATATATTTTTTGTTTTAAAGATCAAATACAATTAGCTAGAGAATAAAATAATATCATTCAATATAAAAAAAATTCAAACATAGGATATAGGATTGACCAACTAAGAAATTCTGTAATCATGAGTTATATGTAGCAATTGAAAAGGACTGTTATAAGAGGCTGTATGTACCGCCTTCAGGGAGAAAATATTTCTTCTGTAAAATTAATACTGAATTGCAATGAGGAACATTTTCTACTCCAATGCAAGTTATATCCTAAGTGTCGTCAAATTAATGCTATGTCGGTTTGTAGCTGTTAATTAACATTCTTGATTATTTATTTATTTATTTATTATCTTTATACATTTACCTACATTGTATAGACATTTGAATATGTCTAAGTTTTTTCCCCTTTTTTTCTTTACTGCTATATAGAAATTATTTTCATTAATTTCTCTAGACACATATACATATGTTTTTAACTGGGTAGCGTAAGGGTGGGGCTAGAGTAACAATGTTCTTATAGAACCTCTGAATTTCTAACGAGACCTGAAACAACCATGGGGGCTGATCGAAGCCAGGTCCCGGCTAATCCACAGATCAAATTGGAATTTAGCATGTTGGTTTTTGCGGAGGGAGGAAAACCGGAGAACCCGGAGAAAAACCCCCGGAGCAAGGGCGAGATACCAACAAACTCAACTCACATATGGCGAGTGGGGGGGGGGTTGCAGTGTTCTGTATCTAGTAGTGGACCTCGTGTCCTATTATACAACACCTGCCCTTTGGGTGAATCTTGAAATAAATAAATAAGTTATACGAGGATGAAAGATTCTCTTCAAAACATAATTTATTGGTGTATCCCATATGACTCTGAATCCATGTATTAAACAATTTGTGAATAAAATAAACAATTAATATATTAATTTATGCTTTTAAAAAATGTGCTGCCATTTTTAACAACTTTAAAGTGCTAATGAAATGAAAAATTTGATCCCGTTTTTATTTTATTACTCGGGCTGCCTGTGGCAGCGCCGAGTCTGAAAATGCAAGTGTTTTATTTTTTATTTTTTAATCAGTGTCAGACGGCTTCTGCGCATGCGTTAAAGGTCAAATTCAAACCAATCAGATTGCACTGTGCTGGTCACGCAAACAAAGGTTAGATTTCCTCAGGCGCGCTCAGATAAGAAAATTCCAAGCTCAGACTAGGCGAGACAAGGAGATATCAATTTCAAATAGTCATTGTCAGAAATCTATTCCATCGTGGGCAATGATGCAAACAACCTAAATTTGGGTCAGGTCCATGTTTTACGACAGAATAACCAGAGTCTTTCTACTGGATTCGGAAAGCTCGAGACATTATACAAGTCTGCTAATATGGGGAAAACTGAAACAAAAAATGAACTTTGACGGCAGAAACCCTCATATTTGAGCCAAGCGGAATATTTACATGATCCGCTAAGATTTTTACAAATCTAATTAGTTAAGCAGATGTACGCAGTGTATGCCAACTGAAATGCTGTGCTCGTTTTGTGGTTACGGCTCAGTGGGGCAACTGACCCGAACAAGAAGCATGAACTGCCAGCAAAGAGAGAGGAAAACTGAAAGAGGAAATCCTTGTGAGAAATCGACGTACATATGAAGCTATATACGTTATCATCGACTATATGGGAGTCAAACATCGAGCTGCTATGAAACCGCTTGTGACAGTTTGTTTACGCACTTTCATGACAAACGAACGTTTCTACTTTCGACACAACGGTCGCTAAACTGTACGAAATCTCCAAGGATATATCCCTAATGTCCAAACTAAAGGGAAAAACTGAAAGAGGAAATCATTGTGACCAATCGACATAAATATGAAGCTCCAGAAGTAATTATTGAATACATGAGAACCCATAGAGAAAACCGATAATAATGAACACGGTATTAGTTTCACCGACATTTGTGGCGTAACTGAACTCGCACTACAGCATAGCTTGAAATACTGTACGAAAACTCCCGTTTAAAAATTTCCTGATGCCGAAAGGACCGTAGCATTTAAACAAGATATCCTTCTGACCAATCGACATACATATTAAGCTGTGAAAGTATGTTTCCATTCCATAACAGCCGATAGTGCAAACTAGTAAACTGCCACTAGTAAATTGACCTTGCGAGTACTGAACTTTCTAGCGTCAAATGCATGTGTTACGTTTCCAAACTTTAGGACAAGAAATCTTCCATAGAATGTTCTATTTTATTTACAGCTGAGAACTGTATTATTAAACATAAGAAATAAAACAATGGTGCCATTTGAAGAATTATATCATGTCAAAAGTGCAAACAAAGAAATATATATCTACGGACGCGAGCAGCTCGATCGTTTCACTTTGGTCAAACTCGGACTGTTTACGACTGGAACCTGCAGTTTTATCGGACCTGCAGACTAAATTGTAAACGTGTGGCCGTGTTCAGGCTAGTAAATCTAGCTAGCTAACCACAGGAGGTAGCGAGCTTCTTTAGTCTGAACAGTTTTTCTGCTCTGGTGATTAGCTAGCTAGTGGTCGGTGGAATACTTTGAAGTTCCAGGCTACCTAGCGAGGTAGCTTGAATAGAATCTAGCGCGCTAAAAGCCCATCGATGACAACTACCGGGTGTATTGTACGTCAATTGAGCCATCATGGATAACGAGGATCGCCAAACACCAGTCAGTAGCAGTTTTTCGCACAGTTTTAATATTTTGGTTGAAATTTCAATTGAGCACTTTGGCGGTCAATTATTTGCGATTACGAAACACTTGCGCCAAGGGCAGTTATAGACCAAATTTCTATCTTTTAGAGAGGGTCTGAATGGGGGGGTCTACATGTCAGTTGTCAGTTAAAATGTAGGCCATTTGTCAGTTGTCAGTTAGCCCTAGTTAATCATTACTAGAGAAAATTTACAATGTTTGACCCACAAAAACCAAATTTGTCAGTTGTCAGTTATTTTTCGGTTGTCAGTTGTCAGTAAAAAATCGTCATTTGTCAGTTGTCAGTTAACCCCATTCATGCCCTCTTTAGAGATAGAAACAAACCAGAAGAGGGAAAAACAAAAAGTAAAACCTACTAAGTTACTAGGTCTGAACAGTACTAATTTATTAACTAGCTGCGAGTTGCTGACAGATATCTCAAGACTCTAGCTAGCTGCACGATAGTAGTCTGAACATACATACACACATGAATAAGTAGTGTTTTCAATAAAAGATCAACTACTTTAATTTACATACGAGAAAACAAAAATATTAAATTACATACATGTATATATATACTAGGGGAGCAGAGAATGAAAGTCACCGCGCTACCGGCCACTCCTAAAGACTGCTAATAATTCTTCCCTTTGGTTATTACTAAGAGGATTTCAAATGAAAGTGTATTTCATCTTCAATCTCATGTGGCCCGAGTGAAAGCCCAGATGGGCTCTTGTTTTATTAAATTCTAGGCTTCTCTTAGTCATTTTGTGCAATTAAAAATCAATTTGCAGAGCGCGAACATATTTTTTTTCCGTAGCGAAGTGAGGCAAAATTGCCAAAATCAGGCGACACATTTTCTGCCGTTAAATATAAGGTAATCACATGCGTGACGTCACTAGGTCTGTGCATTTATATTCGTCTCCATTTATAAATACTACAAAATAAATTCATTTTTGACCAGTTTTCAATTTAAATATGTAATACTTTGAGAAACCTTTGACGATGGCCATAATTTTTCTAATAGAATCCTTGCAGTCAGCCATATTTACTTTTGTGAATATAAATGTAGGACCTAGTGACATCACGCAATCCCCATGATAGCATATCTTTAACGGCATAAAAAATGTCGCCTAATTTTGGCAATTATGCCTGACTTCGATAAGAAATAAAATTATGTTCGCGCTCTCCAAATTGATTTATCATTGCACAAAATGGCTAAGGGAAGCCTATAATTTAATAAAATGAAATAAAAATGGGATAAATTTTTTCATGTCATTGGCACTTTAAGTCAAATCAACCTTCCATTAATCCAGGTCCAATTCAACAAAGAAATGTTGTTATTGATGTACTGTTTAAAACACGAACAGCAGTGTTTTATCAAGTTTAAAAATTCGAGGGCGAAGCCTGAGAATTTTTAGACTTGATAAAACACGTGCTGTGAGTGTTTTAAATGGCTTCAAAAACGCTTCAAGAATGCAATGAAAGAAAGTCACACATCTCAAGGGAATGGTTACTTAATGAACCATTGAACCTTTGTATTCACAACGCCATGCAAAATATTCGAGTAATCACCGCCGGCAATTACGAATATCTCAAGGGAAGGACATGAAGAAATTACCATACTATGTTGTTTGAAGCGGCGTTTTGCAATGCAAGAATAACCTGCACTTGAAGGATTTGGTGTTGTAGTTTACCTCGATAAAGTTCAAGACTTGGAAAGCGATGTGACTGACATGACGGCAGACTCTAAATTTTTGACTCCGGCACAAAATATGTAAGTTTAATGCACATTTTTTATTATTTTACGGCTTTGAGTTTGGTTTAATAATTGGAACTAAACAGTGGCTCGGTAAACAAGTAATGGTAGTTGGATAACTTCATTTTAAAAATATTATCTGTGTATCTCGGTAGTCTGCTGATATTAGTAAATTTAGTGCAAAATTTATTATCTAGGTACCTTATGTTCCGTGCACTTTTTGCTATCTTTGGGTCTTTATCAGTGAATTCTTAATTAGGATGAAACTTTATATAAAATTTCATGTTCATTGGTATTCTTGATATACATGTAAAGTCTTCATCCTAATTTGCATTCTTTTGTAATATCTTTGTACCCCATATTCCCCTGGTACCGAAATCAAAGCCCTCCCCGGGCTTTTTAGAATGATGAGATTTTATCAGGTATAAAGGAGCATGCACGTGACTGATTTGCTTCATCTGATTGGACAAAATGCTCATTAATTATTCATGAGTTTTTGAAGTTGTTTTAAAGACCCCCTCTGTATATATGTAGGTCAAACAAAGTTTTAGCTATAGTAACTGATTTAAAGTCTGAAACCGGGACCACTTACTCATAGACAATGTGAACTAAACACATTCATTTGCAAAAAGAAAATAAAGCATTCCAAAGTATATATCCCAGCCTATCCATGTGATTTTCTTCATTTGAAAGACTGACTTCAGAACTATAGGCAACAAAATTTGCCTTTTACAGGTTTAAAACTTGAGCAAGTCGAAATGCTAAATATTGTCTTGTAATCGACACTGATTGGCTCAAGTAACCATAAGTTGGAATGCTTTGTTTTCGTTCTGCAATGTGATTGGTTCTCGTTGTCTAAGTGCAATGTGATTGGTTCTCGTTGTCTAAGTGCAATGTGTTTGGTTCTCGTTGTCTATTAAGTGCAATGTGTTTGGTTCTCGTTGTCTAAGTGCAATGTGCTTGGTTCTCGTTGTCTAAGTGCAATGTGCAATAATTGAATCCTGAAAAACCATTGCTGTATGTCACCTTTTGCTCCACAGCCATGGTCTTCACTTGTCCTCTAAGACTCAGTATCTCATTTTCGGAAAATGTGAGTTTCTCAGTTTGACTCTGGAATATAATACATATATATATACATGTATATTTATTACAGTTATAATAATATATTTAAATAAATGAACATTAAATAAGTGGATTTGATCTATTCCCCCTCAGGTGGTATAGAGCTAGGAATGATATTGGATATGACATTGGCCTTCCCTGTTAGCAGAGGTCTCTCTGTCTTGGTAAAATGGAAGGCGAGGGAGAGACCTCTGCCGACATCCAACGCTTTCTCTGTCGTGCATGCGTGAAGTTTCCTTGGCAACAAGTGATGCAATCTCACGTGTACTTATGAACGCACAAAACAACTGTAACAAACAACTAATGTGTACAGCTATTTCCGGTAAAACATGTTTTCGAAACTGGTTTGACTCATCCATGAATGTGGACGGCACACGTCGGATGTCGGCAGAGGTCTCTCCCTCGCCTTCCATTTTACCAAGACAGAGAGAGACCTCTGCTAGCAGGGAAGACATGGCCACCTTGAGATCTATATATTAATAATATACAAATTGCATCTTCAAGTTAGTGATGAAATATCTTTAGTTATAGTGTAAACGTAGTGAACAAATAAGATATTTCATCAACACTCAAAGACAAAATTTGTATCTCCACATGGCCACGTAGATGTAATGTTCTGTTCAATAATTATATACAATGTATATTAATTATTAAGGAAATAACAGTTAATTTCATCCCTAATACTAAAAAGGCTAGAAAATGTTAAAGTAATAATAATATTAATTATTAATATTATTACTTCATCTCTCAGTGCTTATTTGTACATAATTTAATATGTATATAATATATGCACACAAATAATGTATATCATTTAATACCTGAACATATTAATGTATTTTATTAAAGCCATGCATATTATATACATATAATATATGCATATAACATCAAAGGACAGAGGTACAAAATGGATGTCATCACATTTCATGCTAACCTGGATTATCAGATGTGCATCCTTTATTTTGTCTAGCAGCATGCTCCTCCTCATCTCACTTTCACCCAGCGAGCTTCTTAAGATTCTTTCACAAGATCCATTTGAATATCCTACACCACCTGGATTCCATAACTGACTATGTTGCAACGAGGGAACCTCTACTGATTGGCCTAAAAGATCATGATGTTGATATCGCTGATGTCCTATAAGTTCATAATCTAAAGTTCTGTCATAAAATCTTCCCATAGTATACGTAGAATTCAGGTTGTCAACTCCTCCTATGTAATGGTTAAGGCTTTCAAGGGGCAGAGTTGCTGTTGCACTTAGAGGTGCATGGTTGATGATTTTAGTTCCATAATATTGTTCTTCAATATCATGGATACCATGCTGATGCAATGATTGCCTTTGTAGTACTTCTGAACTTGATAGCAGACTTGGTGTTTGGGGAAGATTGAGAGCCTTCTGGAGAGCATGTACCTCTTTTTCTTTTTCCCTTATATTTTGTAAGCCACCCTTAAACAACAAATTACAGAATAAAAATGTAGGACACAACATGGAAGTCAAGGAAAATTTATTTCACTTATCTCTGCCCTCCTCCCCCCAAGCCATGAAATGGGAATGCAGGACAGAAACAAAAACGTTATACAAAATAAGTTAGTAATAAGTAAAAAGATGGGATGGAAATGTAAAAACAAAAATCTGGGAAATTTTCACAGCCATGTGGGACACAGGACAAAAGAAATGACTATTAAAAACCCACAACTGTCCCGCAGAAGGCAAGTACATGTAAGTTATACAAATTAGTCAAATGGCAAGTAATGTTGGCATATCAGTTGTTCTGATGTGTCAAGTTTATCCACATTCCTCAACAAGCTAAGATCAAAGAAGTCTAGTGACAACCTTTGAAAAAGGTTTTAGTTGAAGAAGAAATATTGAGCACTATTACTGTTAGGTACCAGTCATTCATTATGGGAGACTGGGTGGCCTATATGTATATTTTTTGCCTGAATTAGGACAGCGTGAAATCATAAACCAAATTGGGGGGAGGGGGGGTCAGGTAGTCTCCTTCACAGCCATGCATTCTTAGGGTTGTCACACAAATACTAGCTCCACTAACGCCCAGGGGATACTCCCATATTAATAGGCTATACGGGTATGTGCCGCTCGACAGGGTATCGTTTTTGACAATTCTTAGCCTGGAACAGGGTATATAAATCACTGTTTTGGTCTGGAACAGGGTTGTATTTTTTTGGAAGGGCCTCAGGGCGGTTTGAGTTATTCATGGTCCCTTGCCGCTTAGTCCATTTATCTGTTTATGATTTGAGTGGCGAGTGGAGTGCAACGTCTTGCGTGCACGTATCATATTAGACGATAGCCTGGTCTGGAACAGAAATCTTTTTGCTATTTTGCCTGGAACAGGGTATGTTTTTGTTGTTTCTAGCCTGGAACAGGGTACCTTTTTTGCCATTTTGTCTGGAACAGGGTCGCAAAAATACAATTTCTTGGTCTGGAACAGGGTAAGGTTTCAAGGGCTCAGCGGTTATTTTTATTAGCATTAGTAATTAATATTAGTATTGTTTTTATTTATTTATTAGTATTTCTTATTCTAACTTATTAATTGTTAATTATATGTAGTTATATATTTAACTTTCTCCTAGTATAACGTTAGCTGTTTTTTTTTAGGAGTACTACATTAAAGCATTAAAGCATATCTTACAACCATTAATATCATCATCAGTTACATTAATTGTCAGCTCCCTTTTGTTCCAAAATTCAGATTCTTTAGTTACCAGGTTTTAATCGAAAATAATACGGACACCGATGTATGGACATTATACCAATATTACGAACAGTTATCTCGGTCCCGGCAGGTCCTCGGAGATCCAGGAATCTCCCACCGTCATAACAAAACAAGGATGGGATTAAAACTTCTTACCTGGTCATTTACTTGACTTGAGAAACCTCTAAGTGAGTCAGCAATATTTCCGTGAAATATCGAAGAAGTATTGTTGGAGGGGACGTTATTTCTCAAAGTCAAATACTCCCTTGCAAAGTCAACTGCCTCGTTACACATATGAAATTTGTTAATAACCACAATACACAAGTGGTTCTAGACTAAACTGTTCAACTTCCTCATCCATTATTTCTTCCTTTATCTTTGAGGCTTTATTCCTCTCTTCAGATTTCTGCATCCGCAGCTTGATAATATAATTTTATCTGCATTCAGTATTGTTTGCTAATCTCTCCGTTGTCATATTTGACTTTGATTTACTTTATGAACCATTTCTCCCTTTGTCTGCCACTGTTTTTATCACGATTTCCTCAGTAACTGTGATTTTAAAAGTTGTGCCCTGTATATACCAGCAGACTTACTTCCATTTAGAGTATGGTATGGTTGAAGTAGTTGAAAAATTGTCTAATCCCGGCCGTGTGTGGACATATTTGCTGCCGCTAAACAAATACCTGATCACGTGACCTATTTACCCTGTCAATCAAAAACAATTTGGCGCTAACACAACAACGGTGGAACGTACCGGATCACCATGGAGGGAATGTGTAAACAGTAACAACGAAGAAAAGCTGATTATACGGTAATGGGAATGATATATATTTACTGGTTACTTCATGGTTTTCTATGGAATACGGGCGAATATTTCACGAGAAATTTGTATTATTTGGTATCAAGCAGCCCAGGGAACGAGCCGTTTAGGCGAGTTGTATACCAAAATAATATGAATTTCGAATGAAATTTTCGCCAGTACTAGACATATGGGGCGCCGTTTTGGACATTATTACGAACAGTATAAATAGATCCGTCACTTCAAATATTCATGGCAAACTTTTTATTGCGTGTAGTTAGATTACGTTTTTAATGCCAAATGTAAAAAACATGCTAAACTTTTTTTCGTACACTTAATTTTCTTGTATAACCATGGCAAACTTAAAACAAACGTGCTATACTAGACTGACACATTCGGAACACAATACAAATATACGTGGTCTTTCTCAAATATACATGCTAAACTTTTCATTCCGTATGGTATGATGCACCGCGCGCTTCACATGCAAACACACTAGTACCTAGGTCTCGCGCGGCTATCTCGCCTCGTGATCTTTCTTGTTCTGTGGCTGCTTCAAGTTGGCTGATCGTCCAGAGAATTTCAGAGAAGCACTAAGCAACATAGCCCGCCAAGCCAGATTGCTGCTGGCCGGAAATGCCAAGTACGCGTGCAGCAGAAAAACTCACATCAGTTGTAAGCTTTCGTGTAACTATTTGTCCAGAGCAGGACTTAACGAAATTGAACCCTGTACAGTACCCTGTAAATCAGGGAACAGCTCCCTCATCTTTGCTCCAAGATCTTCCTCATCCATTGACTTGTCCAGGGGAAATCAGTGCACAACAAACCCGTCATTTTCGAGGTGACAACGGGGTTGATGTGTCGGCATAGCTTTTGTGCAGGAAGAGGGAAGCAGCACACAATCTTTATATACTATAGACCCTATGCATAATTTCTGGTGACTTGTATGTCAACGAGGCTGGTAGGTCCTCTGGAATGTTGAGATTGAAGCGCTCAGGGAGATGTGTGAAATGCACTGAACATATGTTCAGTGAAACAATGCCATTATTTTGCTATGCTATACCAGCCTCGTTGACATGCAAGTCACCAGGACTTATGCAGTCCCTTCTTCGAAGGCGGATTTTTGTATACGTAACAGTTCTAGTCGAGGCTATCCCGCTCAGTCGACAATTAAATGTCGGAAATGAGCGAACTAGCTCTGCAACTGCTGCTCTAGCCGGTCTTCAGTGGCGTTGTACATGGCTGATTCGTAGTTGTGTTTATTGTGCTGGTACTGCTAATACTGGAACGAAGTGATGGCTCACTAAGCCTCTGCTCGATCGGCAGTACACTCCTATTGCTATAATTACCCAGCAGCAATCTGGCTTGGCGGGCGATGTTGCTTAGTGCTTCTCTGAAATTCTCTGGACGATCAGCCACTTTGATCTTGAAGCAGCCACAGAACAAGAAAGATCACGAGGCGAGATAGCCGCACGAGACCTAGGTACTAGTGTGTTTGCATGTGAAGCGCGCGGTACGTGCATCATACCATACGGAATGAAAAGTTTAGCATGTATATTTGAGAAAGACCACGTATATTTGTATTGTGTTCCGAATGTGTCAGTCTAGTATAGCACGTTTGTTTTAAGTTTGCCATGGTTATACAAGAAAATTAAGTGTACGAAAAAAAGTTTAGCATGTTTTTTACATTTGGCATTAAAAACGTAATCTAACTACACGCAATAAAAAGTTCGCCATGAATATTTGAAGTGACGGATCTATTTATACTGTTCGTAATAATGTCCAAAACGGCGCCCCATATTATGCGACAATCTTTATTTATCCACGGTTTAAAAACATCAGTTGTACACGTAAGGTGTACCATTGCAATAGTAAAGTATATACATTAAAAAATATAAAAAATGTAATAATGCATTAAAACTGTTTTACATGTTTGCCGTGTGGGAGTCCGATTTAGCATACAGGGTATCAATTTCCCTTTTGAAGTGCTTTATATGTTTAGACACTCTTAGGTCATGTGGGAGATTATTCCATAAGAATGCCCCACTGTAGCTGAAGCTACGTTTTAGGTAGTTAGTCCTCGGTTTAGGTATAAATAATTTACTTTCAGAATCTCTTAGATCATAGTTAGTATTACGAGTTGTGAAGAGATCCTGAAGGTAACCTGGGGTGAGCTTATGCATGGTTTTGTACATCGCCATTGCTTTTTGTTTTTTTCGATGTGTATATACGTTGTCCCAGCCAAGCATATCAATCAGTAGACTTGAACTCGTGTCGTAGCTTGATCGAGTAATTACTCTGGCTGCCCGGTTTTGCAGTTTTTGCAGTTTATCATTTAACTGCTGATTTAAGCCATCCCAAACTGAGCCACAGTAAACAAAGTGCGGCTCAATCAGGGCTTTATATATTTTTACTGCAGTATCTCTGCATAATGATGAAAGGCCTTGCACGCTTAAGTGCGCCAATGCCAGAGGAGATCTTTTTTGATATTTCGTCTATATGCTTCCGCCAGGACAATGTTTCATCTATATAAACCCCCAGAGATTTGGTGTAGTTCACTTTTTTTATTTCTTTACCCTCTATACGAACGTCGATGGTACAATCGCTTTGAGTTTGTAGTTTTTGGCGAGACCCAATAATCATAAACTCAGTTTTAGCGATGTTGAGACTTAGCTTATTTGCTTTGAGCCAGATATTTACATTTTTTAGTTCCGCATTGATTTTTGTTTCAAGATCTCTCTGGCTTGAGGCGGCAAAACTAATATTAGTATCATCGGCGTACATTCTTGGTAGTCCCTCGTTTAGGCAGTTTGGCAGGTCATTAATATAAATCAAAAAGAGTAATGGTCCAATTATCGAACCGTGCGGGACTCCACAAGTTATCGGGCTTTCACTAGACATGTGGCCGTTCACATTACATTTTTGACTTCTATTTGATAGGTAAGAGTCGAACCATGCCAGGGCAATTCGGTCAATTCCATATTTCGCTAGTTTTTGCATTATAATTTGGTGATTAATAGTGTCAAAGGCCTCATAGGGCAGAATGCCTATTGTGTCATGGACATTTCTCGTTAACGAAACCATAATTGAGTTATCACTTTTAAATTATTAATGAGTGGATTTCGTTCTTTATGATTGGTCAAGCCATAATGGGACCCATGGGAATCTTACGTTAATCACGAACTTATTAATTCAAGACTTCACCCATGGGAATCTCATTCTAAATACGACACTGTCAATTATCTCCTTGATTGACATTCCTTGCATTAGTGAGCTACTAATAGTCTTAAAATATTCGTTTTCGCGTAGTTGCATAACTGGGAGCACACAACTGTTTTTAAATTTCTCGATTCAGCGGGTTCAATCTTGTGAAAGTTTATCTCAAAGCGTTTCTTGTTAACTAGTATTCAAAGAACACACACAACTGTTTTTAAGTGTGAACAAACTTTTGCCGATTCAGCGGGCTAAATTCTCGTGAAAGTTTAACTAAAAGTTCCTTCACATTTCGTCGTTCGCACTTAGTTCGTAGTTCAGATGACAAGTCAACTCGTTTCGTTCTTTACTAGTTTCACTTCTACAGTAAACAAAAACTCGAGAAACATCTCATTTTAAAGCTGAGGATTTCGTCTTTCCATTCACTTCTGATGCGCCAGCGTTTTCTATGTTTAATATTCACTTTTCAAATCGGCTTTGCTTTGAATTCAGAACAGTGAGCGCGGTCCTTCGCACTTAGTTCGGAGTCCAGAGACAAGTCAATTCGTTTCGTCCTTTGCTAGTTTCACTTCTACAGCAAACAAAAACTTGAGAAACATCTCATTTTAAAGCCAATGATTTCAAAAATTCGTCTTTCCATTCACTTCTGATGCGCCAGCGTTTTCTGTGTTGTTCTGTTAGTTTTAATGTTCACTTTTCAAATCGGCCTTTGCTTTGAATTCAGAACAGTGAGCCGTCGAGCCACATGACAAGTCAACTCGTTTCGTCCTTTGCTAGTTTCACTTCTACAGCAAACAAAAACTTGAGAAACATCTCATTTTAAAGCTAATGATTTCAAAAATTCGTCTTTCCATTCACTTCTGATGCGCCAGCGTTTTCTGTGTTGTTCTGTTAGTTTTAATGTTCACTTTTCAAATCGGCTTTGCTTTGAATTCAGAACAGTGAGCGCGGTCCTTCGCACTTAGTTCGGAGTCCAGAGACAAGTCAATTCGTTTCGTCCTTTGCTAGTTTCACTTCTACAGCAAACAAAAACTTGAGAAACATCTCATTTTAAAGCTAATGATTTCAAAAATTCGTCTTTCCATTCACTTCTGATGCGCCAGCGTTTTCTGTGTTGTTCTGTTAGTTTTAATGTTCACTTTTCAAATCGGCTTTGCTTTGAATTCAGAACAGTGAGCGCGGTCCTTCGCACTTAGGGCGCGTTCGATTGACCGTATTCCGGAATAAGAATAGATGGTATAATCTCTGGAAATCACTAGTTCAGGCACATTTTGCACTATAAGCTACTAACGTTTGCTGAAATGTGATATTCAGGATACATTTAGTGTTCCAGTGACTAAAAATTCCCGATATAAGCGATTTGTAGTGATAATTCTGTGTATTCTTATTCCGGAATACGGTCAATCGAACGCACCCTTAGTTCGGAGTCCACATGACAAGTCAACTCGTTTCGTCCTTTAAAAAAAAAATTGTCATTTATAAATCAGCAAAGATTTAACAAGCAACAACAATCTTTGTAGTGGAACGTTTTACAAAGTGTTTGGGACTTTTGCTAACTCACTACTGACTGACAGGCAGATAAGTGTGCTTCTGATTACTATACTTACTTTAAAGTAAAGCATTTTTTAGATTAATCAGCCGTTCCACTGTAGCATCTGGACTCAGGAACCGGCATGTGAATATTAAAACTAACAGAACAACATAGAAAACGCTGGCGCATCAGAAGTGAATAGAAACTGAAGATGAATTTTTGAAATCCTCAGCTTTAAAATGAAATGTTTCTCGAGTTTTTGTTTGCTGTAGAAGTGAAACTAGCAAAGGACGAAACGAGTTCACTTCTCATGTGGACTCCGAACTAAAGTGCGAACGACCGCGCTCGCTGTTCTGAATTCAAAGCAAAGCCGATTTGAAAAGTGAATATTAAAACTAACAGAACAACATAGAAAACGCTGGCGCATCAGAAGTGAATGGAAAGATGAACTTTTGAAATCCTCAGCTTTAAAATGAAATGTTTCTCGAGATTTTGTTTGCTGTAGAAGTGAAACTAGCAAAGGACGAAACGAGTTCACTTCTCATGTGGACTCCGAACTAAAGTGCGAACGACCGCGCTCACTGTTCTGAATTCAAAGCAAAGCCGATCTGAAAAGTGAACATTAAAACTAACAGAACATCACAGAAAACGCTGGCGCATCAGAATTGAATGGAAAGACGTATTTTTGAAATCCTCAGCTTTAAAATGAAATGTTTCTCGAGATTTTGTTTGCTGTAGAAGTGAAACTAGCAAAGGACGAAACGAGTTGACTTGTCTATGCACTCAGACTGAGAGGATGATTTTGAGTTCGCGTTATTTTAATATTCTTTCACCAGAGAATGAGGGGGAGGAGCTTAGAATGATTCAAAGCCTCTCCATTTTCCCAAGGGAATGAGAGAGGCGGGGCTTAGCGTGTTCAACTTCGAATACTAATGATTCAATTCCGAATAATGATGAGTTGCAGTTCATCAGAAATAAATATTAATGAGCGATATGCTCATTATCAAACTACCCAGCAAAGTTTCCAACTGTTTGTAGATGCCTTGACGTTTAGTTTTTCAACTCAGAACTGAATATTAACCATAAGAAAGCATTTTCCGCTTACAACAGAAACATTTCTATTCAATATCGAAGTTAGAAAGACGGTGAAAGATTGAGATTGGCAGTCTCCCATACAAAATTGCGTAAAATGTAGTAGAACTTTAAGGATAATTTCCAACAACTAATGTGTAGCGTAGAAAGTAACGAAAGGTAGGATTGAGTAAATAAACATGTCAACAGCAATAAGCAGCTTACAACAGGTCGAATTCGCAAATGGTCGAGAAGAAAACAGCGAAAACCAAGCTGCACTTGGCGGTTTTTGACCATTTTCTTTGTTATTTTTCAGTAGGAATTCGAACTTGCCGCGGGTAGGCAGTGTCGGCATTGAGCGCTAATTAGATTGGCGCCTCAAAGTGTCCAGCCATTCTGCCCTATGTTTTTTAAATCGATAAATATTACACCATTAAGGAAACCTTTGTCAATATTTACACACCAATTATTTGTGGCTTCAAGCAGAGCAGTTAGAGTGCTGTGGAGTGACCGGAAGCCTGACTGGCAATTCGTTAGTAGGTTGTTGTTGTTAAGGTATTTGTATAATTGGTCGTAGATAATTTTTTCGAATATTTTAGCAACAATTGGTATCACGGATATCGGTCGGTAGTTGTTAAGATCTGATTTAGTACCTTTCTTATAAACGGGTGATACCCTAGCCAGCTTCCAGTCAGTAGGAAAGATTCCAGACACTATATCGATTCATTAAAAATACACGTCAAAGACGGTGCGACAATGTCAGCGGCGATTTTTAGAAGTTTACATGGAATTTTATCCAGGCCGGTTGCTTTCCTACCGTTTATTTTGTTTAATAGTTTGCGGACTTTGTGAATTTCGATTTTTTGGAAAGAGAATGACCTATCAGTGGTTTTTAGATAGGTAAGAGGGTCAACGTCTATTCCAGGGATCTCGCGCGCTAGGTCCTCGCCAATGTGGGTACGGTGAAATGCCGGTTAAAAACCTCAGCAATGTCAGCAGAAGAACTGAGAGTTTGGTCTCCTATTTTGATTTCAGAGACATTGGTTGATTTGCTTTGTCGACTTTGCAGGTCATTAATTAATTTCCAAGTTTTTCTTGGGTCATTGTTATTGGCTTCAAGATTGTTAGTGAAATATTTGCGTTTTTCTTTCTTAATGGAGTTGTTGACGTCATTTCGAGCTACTTTATACTGTTCCCAAATCGTATGGTCGTTTGTTGACGCTAGTTTTCTTTTTAAAAAGTCCCTTTTGTGCATTTTGCTTATTAATTCATTTGTAATCCACGGGGATTTTTTGTTTCGGATTCTTTTTGTCCTAAGTGGCGCATGTTTATCAATGACACTCATTAGAGCGTGTTTCCATACACGCCACATTTCATTTGGGTTATTGTAAGTAGAAACGATAGACCATTCTTTTTGCTTTAGATCGAGTAGAAAATTATCTTTGTTAAAATGCTTAAGCTGCCTCGCCTGAATGGTCTTATGAACACCAGAGCGTACATAACTGATTTTACGAGTTAGATAGATGAGGGAGTGATCGCTGATACCAAGTTGGGAAACACCCGAATTTGAGACCTTTTCCGGGAAGTTTGTTAAACATAGGTCTATTAGAGTTCTCGAGGTTTCGGTTATTCTTGTTGGCTCAGTGATCATCTGACTCAATCCGTAAATATCCATGATATTCAAAAGATGAGAGGAATTGCAATCAGTAGCATCTGGTAGCAAATTACAATTTAGGTCTACTAATAAATATAGCTCTAAGTTTTCTGCATCAATTTTGTCAATAAGTTGCTCAAAAGAGCTAAATAGATCCGGAGAAGACTGCGGAGGTCGATACCAAGTACTAATTAGAAATGGCTTGGAGCGAGGTTTTGTGATCTCTACAGTTAGGCATTCAAGCTTATCTGAGCTAAGGTCTTCACGATTTTGAAAATTGATATTATTTCGTATGTAAAAACAAACACCCCCACCATTTCTTCCATTGATATTCCGGTCTTTCCGAATTATTTCAAAGTCGGGTAAATAAACCTCCTCATCCCGGATGGTTGGGTCTAATTTTGTTTCATTAATTGCTAAAATATCGATTCTTTTGGAATTACTCATGAAGATTCTAAGTTCATCTATGTGGGCAAGTAAGCTGTTAATATTTAGGCATGCCATGACAAATCCACGGCCAAAGTTAATATTTACAGGACTTACTGACTCACCATTGTGCGTAGGTTTATAGGTAATATCAGGTTTTGACCTAACGTGTCTGTCGGACTCCCAGGCGGCAAAACCCTAATCCCCCCTTATATGTGTGGTATAATTTTCAGCTAGAAGAGTAGTGCCGGCTTTTGACAGATGTAAACCACCGCGATTTAGGTGTTCTTTGGTTATATTGTTGTTTTCAATAAAGTTCCAGTGACGTTGCCGGCAGGACTGCTTCAGGTGCTTGTTGACACTGGCAATATTACGGTCTTCGTCATCTGCTCTTACGAGTAAGCCAGATATAGATACACTGGTGTTTGGCGAGTCATCTTCTATTTGTAGCGCAAGGTCCGCTGTTCTTTTGGCTCCTATGGATTTCAAGTCGTTTGTGCCAACATGTAAGATAATATTCTCTGGTTCCTTTCTCAAGATAGGCTTTAAGTAGTCTTCCATGTCCTCAGAGGTTGCACCTGGAAAAGATTTGACAACTACTTTGTCGGTTTGAGAGAGACTCCAACCGCGGATATGTTGGATGATCGAATCCCCGCATATCACGGTTACCGGTTTTCTTGTGAAGCTCTTACTTTGCCTCGGTTGGGCTTGAGTGAGCGATTCAGCCAGAGGTTCTTGACGGGCAATCGGGATTTTTTGAGGAGCTGAAGGTTTATCATTTGCCTTTTTCTTAGATTTTGATTTCTTTGACTTGCTGTTTGTCCCAGTTAAGGACTCTGGTTGGTGGCTTTTGTTTACTTTGTCTTGGGTGTTTGGTTCAATCAGTATTCTGATAGAAAACCATGAAATAACCACATTATTCTAATAAATAACAAATTTACGGGAAGATTAGATAGATCGGATAGATGCGAATGATCTCCCTGGAAAAAAAATTCGAGTGGCGCGCGGAGGCATCTGCAGACTATTTCAGTTGAATTCTTATTGGCTGAAAAGAAAGGGCGCGAAATTTCCTGCATTTTGATTGGCCTTGATCTAGCCATGAAATACCGCTCTCTAAAAAGTGAAGATATCGCTTTTGAAAATGTAAACGGGTATTTCATCGATATAGAGGATATTACATGGCCGCGCGGAGATACCGATTTTATCTTCAAGTGTTGATGAAATATCTTACGAGTGAGCGCAGCGAACGAGTAAGATACTCATCAACACGAGAAGCGGTATCTCCAAGCGGCCATGTAATGTTCTGTTTAATATATAATTATTGATGAAATACTAGTTTCAATCTCTTACTGAAAAGGCTAGAAATCTTTGAAATCGAGTCATATTTTCAAAAGTGATATCTTAGATATCATTTATATCTTCACGTGTGAAGATATCACTTATTAGAAAGAAATATACACTGGTATTTCATCGAAAATTATATATTAAAATTATATATTAAACAGAACACTCGTAAGATATTTCATCAACATTCGAAGATAAAATCCGTATCTCCGCGCCGCCATGTAATGATCCTCTATGTATTTCATAGTAAAGCTGAGCTCTGATTGGCTGAAATATAAGATTTATAGGATAATAACCAATATTTCGGCTGGCACGGCCAACCTTCTTCGGGGTTTACGAGTTTGTTAAATTTAGAGTTTTCAAAAAATTGCCATTCCTTCACTTTTAAAACTATGAACCTAAAATTTGGGCTTTTTACTAATTTTGGCTTGCTCTTTCCATTTCTGGCATCCATGTTGTTCTAGCGCGCGCCATTGACAGGCTGAAAAGGTAACGTGACGTGACCAGGTCCTAGCCTTATATCTAGTAACGAATGAAAAGTCCGAAGACTACAGCAAAGCTGATATACAACGTAAAAATCTAACACAAAGCACTACGGTTAGCTAGGCCTGACACGAAAAGCGCTCGGACCAGATTGCAGCCATAGACAGCTGTTTCGTTCTTATTAGAACTCGTCAGTATGGCATAGCAAACAGCACGCAGGCTTCGGTACCACTGCACCATCGACCCGGACTGAGCTAAAAAGCATCTAGTTTCGAGCAACAGAAATGCTTGGTTATCGGCTCACACGTCATTACGTGTGGCGAAAAGCCAAAAACCAAGGAAATCTGAACTAAACGTGTCAGTGCCTTGCGAAAGATATAGTTATGCTGGCCAGACCAGCTTTATAAATGATGACAACAGGAATGATCGGATCTATATAAGACCTACGGTACAAAAATCCATAATAGAAAACTAATAAGCAAATACCGTGGACAAAAATCCTGTTAAAATACGTTGGATCCGAAGTGAGGACCTATGCAGCCAAAAATATAAACAATAACGAATGAAAAGTCCGAAGACTACAGCAAAGCTGATATACAACGTAAAAATCTAACACAAAGCAGATTTCCTTGGTTTTTGGCTTTTCGCCACACGTAATGACGTGTGAGCCGATAACCAAGCATTTCTGTTGCTCGAAACTAGATGCTTTTTAGCTCAGTCCGGGTCGATGGTGCAGTGGTACCGAAGCCTGCGTGCTGTTTGCTATGCCATACTGACGAGTTCTAATAAGAACGAAACAGCTGTCTATGGCTGCAATCTGGTCCGAGCGCTTTTCGTGTCAGGCCTAGCTAACCGTAGTGCTTTGTGTTAGATTTTTACGTTGTATATCAGCTTTGCTGTAGTCTTCGGACTTTTCATTCGTTATTGTTTATATTTTTGGCTGCATAGGTCCTCACTTCGGATCCAACGTATTTTAACAGGATTTTTGTCCACGGTATTTGCTTATTAGTTTTCTATTATATCTAGTGGCTGTTTCATTTCGCACAGGGGAGGGCCGGGGAGGGATGGGAAAGAAACTCACTGGACTAGGACTTAAACCTTGTATTTATTTATTTTTTGGTTTTCCCAAAAAAATGGGTCTGTCGGTGAAACGGGAAAAAACTTTCCATGAGGTATGATACCGCGTAAAGACCCCTGGGAACGATGGCGATATATTGGAAGTAGACTGGGAACTAATGGTATAAGACGCTGTCCCGCATTATCGCGTATTCGTCTCCTTGCACGTGTGTCCAACATGGCGACGGAGTTCCACACATTACAAGTAAAACGTTACCCAAAGATCGAAAGAAGACAAGCTAGCGACACCAAATACTGGAAGAAATTTAGTGTAAGTATTCTGGGATGTCTCTGGAAACAAATCCTGATCTATGTTGTTTATAGATGGGTGAAAATTGTCCTTTTACCCTCCTGCATTATGGCCTTTTATAGGCTTTCATTTAATTTGGCCATTTGGGGTCTTCTTTGACTTTGTCTAGTTTTTTTTGGGTTAAATATTCTCTTCATTTTTGTGTAGACCTAATTTAATACTAATAGGAAGTCGAAAAGAGAACATGTCCCCTTGAAGCCGATTTCAAATTGTGCCATAGTCGGGCCATAGCTAGCTTGCCTGATCACAGCGAAATAAAATGTGCCGTCCGACTCGTACTGTGGATTGTGGTTGGCTACATTCATGTAAGTTTATTTTGGAGCAACTACAGAAATAATGTCAGAATGCAGGGCCATTTTTGAAGCTCTGCATATTTTTCTCATTGGCTTACATGTAGTTGTCTATCTCACAACATGGCTCGTTGGCGCTAAAGTTATTTACAGAACAAAGAGTCTTGCGCTCGCTGCAGAGGAGGATCCAGTAGTATGCTGGCATGCATTGCGATTAAGATATATTACCATTCGCATGGGTACGAGGGTACTTGGGATACTCGTGGAACTCTTGGAACTCTTTTAGGCTTGCCAGTGCGCAAGTCATTGAATATTCAACATGCCTGAGGGTGTATTACAGTTTAATTGGTTGTAGTGTAGTTTAAGACTCCAATCGAAAAATTTCTATTGAGAATTACTAGAAAATCAAACAGTTTAGAACAACAAAACTTGCCATCCCCTGTCAGTATTTGACGATTTTGTCATTCTAAAATGTTTGATTTTCAAGTGATTCTCAATAGGAAATTTTCGATTGGAGTCTTAAACTACACTGTCTTGATCCTATTATTGTAGTGGCTTGGTAGTCAATCTCTTTGTTTATGAATAAGTCAATTTTTCAGAGTTTTATACATGTAATGAAGAATCAGTTCACCAATATGGATTGCAATTGCTAGTATATTTTCAGTGGCTTGGTAGCTAAGTAATCAATCTCTTCATTTTATGAATATGCAAGGCACTGGGACATATTTTTTATTTTTAGTGTCTCAGTACCTTGAGCAGTAGATAGTAGTTGACTGCCAAGCCACTGAGTCAGTGGCCCTTAACAACACATCCGAAAATCGAGTGAGGTTCTGGCTTCAGCATAAAAGTACAGGAGTATTAAAGTTATTGTTGAGTTCTTGCTGAGTCATTTCTTGTACTTTTTGTAGTTGTGTTGTATCACACTGAATGGGTATAAAAATGTGGACATTTGCTATTGCTTTTCTCAACTTCAATGTCCATTGTGTTTTGGCGTAGGATAAAGTTAAATACGGGAAGAAAACCAAGGCCACCGGCCACACAATATCTTCCACCTCCTCGCTTATTTTTACCTTTCTCTGAAACTTTCTCACTGAGTCTGCCATGTTTGTATTATAAAAACAACGTACGAGTCCTCACAGTGACATCACGCAGCTCATTTTGCCGCACGGCAAATGGGACAGTTTTTAGCATAAAGTACATGTAGTCCATTTGAATGGCGAAAAAGAGACATTTCCGAAGGCGGAACTGAAAAATAAATATACTCTTGATAATCAGAAAAGAATGAACTTTATTATTCTGCAATAAAATAAAGACGCAAAATTTGGTTTCATAAACACTTTAATATTGATGTTTTTCTTAATATTCATATCATACATTTTTTATCTCAACTCCATTATTTGGACTTACACGTTGTGATGATAGAGTAGTTTTTGATTGACTGTTGTAAAACCCAAACCAAAGTAAACATAGCCAAGTAAAAATGCAATGAGCCAATCATGAACTGAAGTACATGTAATTTGTCATTGGTTTTACTTGGACTAATCACAAGTAAAAGTAAACATCATCATGGATAACCAACTAAAATAATTCAAAATCAATCACCTCATATAATTACTTTTCGATACTCAATCTAAAACTCCTCTGATGAAAAGTAAATGCACAATTTCGTGGATAACGTACAAGAAACAAAAATTGATTGTAAATGCAATTGTGAATGTAATTGTTAACTCTTTCTAAACATAAATTTATTGATGGTGTGATGTTTGGTTTTATTTTAGAACTTGAGTGGCTGAGTATTACTAGTACTCCAAAACAACTTTCACAGAAAAGCTTCATGTAAACAAATGCAAAACCTTATGCAATCACCAACTTACTTTAGACTCTAAACAGAAAACAGCTCTATTTAAGAAACTTTTAATGCTATAAATTATATACTGTATTTAGTTCCCTATAGTTGCCAAGGAGTATGGTGCAGTGACTCATGTAGATTTCTGTCAAGCCAAGCCACATGACTTTGCAGTTACAAGTTCTTCAAGGGTAAGGATGTACATACATGTAAACTGTGTTCACAAAATGAAGCCACAGAATAAAACCTGATCATTAATGGCTAAATATACATGCAGTTAACATCATTTTAGGAGTATTCGCAATTTAGACATGGTTAAATATGCCAGTGCATTTCAGTCTTCCTTTGGCACAACTCATGGGGGCCTGGGTTAGTGTCTGATGTGGGTCTTTTTGCATATTTTGTTAGTTGTTTAGCAATTCATCATGTTGTTTGCAAGTGCTGGGTTTAAAGCTCTCTGATTTTGGATTGCATAAATGCTACTAGCATTCGTTGCATGTAGAATTTTAATTCAGTTACTGTACAAAATGTAGCTCAGCAAAGCAGTGAAGTAAATGACCAAAATAGGTTTTAAATGACCAGCATAAACTTAACATATTTACTTTTTATCCAGGTTCAGCTTTATAGCTCAACAACTCACCAGGCTAGCAGAACCATATCCAGGTTTAAAGAAACAGCTTACTGTGGGACGTTCCGTAATGATGGCCAGTTAATGGTTGCAGGAGGAGAAGATGGCATTGTACAGGTAAAAACATGTACTTATGTAGCCACCTTGAACCACATGAAATACATACCCATCTCGTATTTTATATCTCAATACACATACAACACATTGTATACAATTAAGTCATGTATGCAGGGTTGTACAATGTAGATAAGGTTTAAAGTACATGTGCATACCCGCTCAAACAATTTGCAACCACTGCTACATGTAGATGGCATGGATGGTTCCCAGCAGTGTTGGTGCCACCTGGTGTTTACAATCGGTGGTGCTAAACCACCAGACAGCTTTGAACTATTAGTGGCTACCTGCCTGGCAGCTTACAACCATTGGTGCCACCAGGGCCCTGTTGTTCGAAGCAAGGGTAAGCACTACCTCAGGATAAATCACTAACCCGAGGGTAAACTGTACAGAATACAATAACAGATTTAGCGCTATCCTAGGGATAAAGTTACCCTTTCTTTGAACAACCGTGTCCTGATAGGTACATGTACCTACATGTAATTCTAGCTAAGCAGTAGGCAAATAGTTATTGTGAAGTGCACATACACTTTGCCTATTCTGGGCTTTAGATCCTGTAATAAAGCAGCTGGAAAAACTTGGTACACGTTGAGTAACAGGTGAAGTTTGCCAGTTGCCAGCTGTTATCTACAACCCTATATAACTGTACACTTTACATATTAAGCCCCGTCCCTTTTTTTATATTTTACAGCTATTTTATGTATCATATATGTTTTCAGTTAATTTTTTCTAACTAGGAATTTTTTTGGGTACTAAAAATATATTCATCCTCCCCTCCCCCTGTCTTTTCCTACCTCTCTCTTCCTTTATCACTTCCTTCCCCTACCCCTCTCCCCATTAGTCCCCACACATGCAGTGCTACATTGCTTTAATTAACTACTAATTACCATATTGAATTACCATACTGGATCTGTTGGTCCAAGCCTTAAAGTGCCTATAACCCCAAAAAATATTTTTTTGGAATTGAAACTTTAAACCATTATTTAGAACTTAAGGCAAAAATAGGAGGCTAAAACTCAACAGTATTTTTTTTACAGCGTTTCAAAGTTGAGAACCAGAACATGTGGCCGTCAGTTTTCAATTCCCTTTGGGAGCCTGGAGACCAGTGGCCTGTGACGTGTATGTAGTCAGGCGTTCGTTCAATCCCATACAAACGTCTCTTATTTCTGCGACTCTTGCAAGCTCACCACATGATAAATATCCAATGAAATATCACCAAACTTGGTAAATTTACTAATTTCGTTGTGCTCTTTCTTGTGACGGAGTTTATTTCCTATTGATTAGACTATAATAGGACGTTTTTCCTTTTTGAATTCTTTTTCTTATTCAGATTTTCCAACTCCTTTGAGAATACCAAGACAATAGTCTAAATTAAAGGAACAAAAGAAACCGTGCAAAGGATTCTGGTAATTGTAGTAAAATGCGCCCGATTGACGTCATAATTCCAGGCCCTCACCAAGACTCGCGCTGACTTCCAACTGGAAACAGGAAGCCCAAAACGGATGTTTTCGCTAACTTTGACGTCAGTAAAATCGTCGAAGTTTAGTTTTTTCACTTTTATTTTTTCGAATTCTTTGTCAGGCCGCTATACAGAATAGACGTCAAAAATATTTTTTTTGGGGTTATTGGCACTTTAAAGTGGCAAGGTCATCGGTTTATGTGCATGTGCAGTAGAGACGAGATAGTTGAGTTTTCCGTGGGCCACAGGAAATTCAACTTATCTGTCATCAATGCGAGCGTGGTATAATCTGGTTCAATCTAAAAGCTTGTGTGGGCCATCAGTCCTCCAAACTTTGTACAGTATTTTTATTTTATTTATTTTTATTTGCGCTTTGCCACACATAGAATACATACATAACAATACTATAAGATATATATATATATAAAGAATTGAAGTTCGTAGACACATGATACAAATGGACGAATAAAGGAGCAGTACCGTAATTTCCGGCCTATTACCCGCACAGCGTATTACCCGCACCCGCTGATTTTAGAGTCTCAAAGAAAAATATATTAACAGATTACCCGCACCGACAGATTACCTGCACCTCTCAGTGTAAATTCAGGTAACAATACCGGTACCTCATAGTAGGTTTTAATCAACATATTGATAAATAGAAGTCATAAAGCCATTTGTATACAGTGAGACTTCACAGCAATTTAGAAACTAATTGACTCACATCGGCATTTTAGAGTTTGACTCAAAGCATTTCCGGCATCAGGCAAAATTGTTCAGACACGAAATGAATATAAAAGAAAAACTTTCAAAACATTTGATTTGGAAACTATCTCAATTTCTAAACGAAAATTTGTCTTTTAGAAATGTTTGGTGCATGCATCGCAAAGCAAAACAAGCACTGCAGACTAATTGATTATTCAAATCAGTTCATGCAAAAATTCACGCTTCTGTCTCATGGAATTCGAGAGACTTGAACCTCCTCACCTTTGAAAATGGATTCCACATTAACAAAAAGAACTATCCAGAATATTTTCTTTGGTGGACCTTTTCCATTTTCACAAATAATTTGACAAGCTGTGTGGTGAATAAGCCACACTTTATATGCTACAATGTACCTGCAAAGTTCACAGAGCGTGACACTCTGGTGGTGTTGTGTCAAAAACCAGACAATGTCGAGAGAATTCACATGTCAACTCCAAGAATGAGATCTTTTGATAAGCTGGCTTCTTGAAAACATAAGCAGTGATTTCAGCTAAAATCCTGAAGGATTTAACGGTCAAGTGTGAAACTACCGTACACAAAGTCAGCATGGCGTGAACTAACAGTATGTTTGTACTAGTTCCACTAGTTCCATTGTCATGTACTTGAAAACAATTTTTATAACTTCAAATGAATGTCGATTGCTCACATGGTTATCCTGTGTGAGCTGCTGTAGTTATTTGGAATCAGGGAATGTTTGAATGGTGCATTTCATACACTTTTTCAAGCATAGTGTAGCACGCTGTTTACTCGTAACGTAGTCTGTGATTATTAATTAATAACAAGCTTGTTTGTACTAGTTCGATCTATCGGTTTTCAACTCCAAAACAATTTCGATACCTTCAAACGAATTTCGATTGCTCAGAAGACTATCCTGTGTGAGCTGCTGTGGTTATTTGGACATCAGGAAATTTTTAAACAGGAGTTTCCCTACAGATTTGGAAGCATACTGTAGCGCGCTCGACCATAGAATGTTTATTTGCAACGTAAGTCTGTTTATAACTAACAAGCTTGTTTGTACTAGTTCGATCTATCGGTTTTTATGGACTCCAAAACAATTTTGATAGCTTCAAATGAATGTAGATTTCTCAGAAGACTATGCTCTTTGTGTTCCTGTGGTTTGTTTGGCATCAAAAAGTATTTTCAATGTACTTTTTGTTCGATTTTCGTGCAGTGTTTGGACATAATTCGCTGATATCAGATTTTATGCAAAATTGTCCAAATCAAGCATGTTCAACATTCTAAGAACAGAACTATTTGTCCAAATGTTACCATATCCAACTCAACTTCTTCCTCCATTGACTCTGAAGCCATTGTTACAGCGTGGTTCCCTAATACAGGGCCACCAGCCTTCGAAATGTTACTACAAATCCTCCCCTTTGCGACCTTCTCACGTTCGCTCGCTCAACTGGGAAGATTTTGATATGCGAATTAGTACTTTCTGCATGCCTACTGCGCATGACTACCAGGTGACCATGCCCCTTTAACCACTGCGCCACCAAGTGATTGATGTGAAATCCCTCTACTTATTTACTATATATGATAGTGCTACTAGTACCCAGTCCCTCACAATCTCATCAAAATTTGCATAATTATATGCAGTAAGATACTAAGTCAATCCAAAAAAATCCCTAGTTAATTAAAAAAAAAAATTCTTCCTTTTTCTTTTTTTCTTCCTATTTCTTCCTTTTTTTTTCTCTTTTTTCTTTTTCTTCCGGTGATTTTGGGTTTTAGGGCGAACAACAGAGAAACACTTCTTCAATGATCCTGTGAACTAATTCAAAGCCTAACCCTACATTAAAAAAACCCTAACCATCAATAATGGGTGCTCACTAATTTAGGGTTGTTAGAGGTAAGTCACTAATTTAGGGTTCACAGGTAAACAATGAGTTTTCACTGGTCTAGGGTTCACCTGGTAATAAGGATAATAAGGGCTCTAAACCTAGTTAAAAAATTCACTAGTTAAAAAAACAACTACTAGTTAGAAAAAAAAAACTAGACTAGTTAGAAATAAAAGTTAACTGAAAACAAAAATTAACTGCAACATATACATGTAATTCATATACATTATTAGTTTCTCCTTTTTCATATCAGCTCTTTGACCTTAATAGCAGAGCAGTACTCAGACAGTTTAAGGGACATACTGGGTAAGTAATAGACTACTAGCTACAATGTATATGTAGTGCTTATTTTAAAGACACCCCTCGAAAAAAAAAAAAATTTTCTCAGAGTAAAAGGAAAGGCTAATGCCTAACATGTCAGCTGGTACTTGCTTCCCATGGTGGTTAACACACCTTAATTAGCCTAACTTGTAGTTGATTATACCAGTGGTTATAGCTTCCCTGTTGACACAGACCAATGCTAGTTTTTACAGGAACTACATGCTTACAGTACCGCCTGGAATTATTGAAGCATTTACCGCGGTTTCACTGCGTCCAATGACCACAGTAATACCGCGGTTTGACATCAGAACGACCGCAGTTTTACAGCGGTAATACCCCGGTAAAACCGTGGTCAACTGTGGTAATTAGTTGGATGCAGTCGCAGCTGCTGAGATTTTTATCACGGCGAAATCATTGACTTTAGTGTGAAGATAAAATGTTCATGTTGCAGTATCACAAACGTGCGAGTTTGGCGCGATGACTCGGCGTTCATTTCATTCTTTATTCAACACCGCTGTTAACTTTAGAATCTTTAATTTTCGCTTCATTCAGAACTCAAACGACGGGTAGAGAAGCACTCATCGGTGAAACTAAGACTTTAGAATCTTTTATTTTCGCTTTGTTCAGAACTCTAACGGCGGGTTAATTTTTTTATTTCTGCTTCATTCAGAACTCAAACGGCGGGTAGAGAAGCACTCATCGGTGAAACTAAGACTAGAATCTTTTATTTTTGCTTCATTCAGAACTCTAACGACGGGTTAGAATCTTTTATTTTCGCTTCATTCAGAACTCAAACGGTGGGTTAGAATCTTTTATTTTCGCTTCATTCAGAACTCAAACGGCGGGTAGAGAAGCACTAAATATTCTAATGCCTTAGTCTCACCGATGAGTGCTTCTCTACCCGCCATTTGAGTTCTGAATGAAGCGAAAATAAAAGATTCTAAAGTCTTAGTTTCACCGATGAGTGCATCTCTACCCGCCGTT
The DNA here is from genome assembly GCA_030867875.1 of Actinernus sp. WN-2022. Lineage (NCBI taxonomy): Eukaryota > Metazoa > Cnidaria > Anthozoa > Actiniaria > Actinernidae > Actinernus > Actinernus sp. WN-2022. The sequence continues at coordinate 13,307,293 of JAOWCC010000019.1, read as the reverse complement.
AGAGTTCTGAATGAAGTGAAAATAAAAGATTCTAAAGTCTAATTAGTGTCACCGATGAGTGCTTCTCTACCCGCCGTTAGAGTTCTGAATGAACAAAGCGAAAATAAAAGATTCTAAAGTTTTAGTATCACCTCTGACTGCTTCTGTACCCGCCTTTAAAGTTCTCATCTTAGTTTCACTGATGAGTTCTTCTCTACCCACCGTTAGAGTTCTGAATGAAGCGAAAATAAAAGATTCTAACCCGCCGTTATAGTTCTGAATGAAGCGAAAATAAAATATTCTAAAGTCTTAGTTTCACCACTGAGTGCTTCCCTACCCGCCTGCCGTCTGAGTTCTGAATGAAGCGAAAATAAAAGATTCTAAAGTCTTAGTTTCACTGTTGAGCTCTTCTCTACCCACCGTTAGAGTTCTGAATGAAGCGAAAATAAAATATTCTAAAGTCTTAGTTTCACCACTGAGTGCTTCTCTACCCGCCTGCCGTCTGAGTTCTGAATGAAGCGAAAATAAAAGATTCTAAAGTCTTAGTTTCACTGTTGAGCTCTTCTCTACCCACCGTTAGAGTTCTGAATGAAGCGAAAATAAAAGATTCTAACCCGCCGTTAGAGTTCTGAACGAAGCGAAAATAAAAGATTCTAAAGTCTTACTTTCACTGATGAGTGCTTCTCTACCCGCCGTTAGAGTTCTGAATGAAGCGAAAATAAAAGATACTAAAGCGTTAGTTTCACTGATGAGTGCTTCTCTACCCACTGTTAGAGTTCTGAATGAAGCGAAAATAAAAGATTCTAAAGTGTTAGTTTCACTGATGAGTTCTTCTCTACCCTCCATTAGAGTTCTGAATGAACGGCAAAAATAAAAGATTCGAAAGTGTTAGTTTCACCGATGAGTGCTTCTCTACTCGCCGTTTGAGTTCTGAATGAAGCGAAAATAAAAGATTCGAAAGTGTTAGTTTCACCGATGAGTGCTTCTCTACCTGCCGTTTGAGTTCTGAATGAACGGCAAAAATAAAAGATTCTAAAGTGTTAGTTTCACTGAAGTGTGCTTCTCTACCTGCCGTTTGAAACATGTATGTTTTATTAAACTTATACATAGTATTGTGTCATGACCACGGATTTTGACCGCGGCTTTCATTGCGGTGAATAATTTGACCGCGGTAAAGCTAACCTCGGCCATAGTGCGGTAATACCGCGTCCAATGACCGTGGTAATACTGCGGTTTGACCGTGACCTGATGCTTCAATAATTCCAGGCGGTACTGTATATGAATGCAATAATGTTAAACTGGCACAGGGGTGTACATGTGACCAAGTTCCTTCATGACAACCTTCACACTGTGTCTGCGGCAGACGACAAAGTGGTCAAGTGCTGGGACATTTCCACTGAACAAGCGACTGTGTCATTTAGTGAGCATGAGGTACATTTAATGTCATATGACTGACTCTTGATAGTGTTTATCAGCTAAACGTAGCTTTGTTGAATGATGGTTCATGTGAGTAACCCATAATACAATAGTATTAACCGTTCTGTATGTATTTAATGTTCAGGACTATATTAGAACTGGTGTTGTGAGCCAAGCAAGTAACAACATATTCTTGACAGGTAAATTAATTGTAAAAAGTGAACAAGTTGCACCAAAAAAATTGGTCAATATGATGCCAGTGACAAGGTCTGCAAAGCACCATCCAACCACTAATTTGGCAATTAGGCTTGTTTATCTTTATCAAGACGAGTCCTCTGTCTTCTTGACTAAGTGCTTTCTTCCCAAGTCAGTTAGGGTACCTTAATCAATTCTTAGTTGATTGTAGCAGTGTATCTTTATTTAATAGATCAAGAATGAGTGGCCAATCTTTAGCCGATTTACAAACTCGAGCTGAAAGCGAGAGTTTGTAAATCGGATAAAGGTCGTGAATTCTTTATCGAACGTCTAGATGCAGATAGTCATGTTTTCAGTTATTTTGGCGCTACAACTTATTTTGGCCGAGAAAATTGAAGCCAAAGTTTATGTAAATAAGGACGAAATCTGTATCAGATTTAAAGATCACTTATCGGTCTGTGATTTCCTTTGTTTTTAAATCATGAATTATTAATGAGTTTAATAAATAATCATACAGAGTACCTATTAGTAAGTTAACAACACACAAAGCTCCATTTTGTAGATTCATGCTACCCAATTCCTGTACATACATGTATTAAGGACATACATGTAATTTGTTGACCTTGTACATTGTATTTAAATGATTTGCCAAAGAACAATACAAAATACAATAGGCTACAGCAATAAACATATACAATATTGCTTGAATACTGTCCAAGACATCCACAGTCAAAGTTACAAGCAGAAAATGAAGGAAGCTGTATGGTGTTGGCCATTTTTACTGTGAAAACTTAAAGAAAACACCAATACTAAGGAAAGGGGAAGACAAAAGATCTTTGAATCACAAATTTGAAACTTTTCTTGCATACAATATTTTTTTGTATTTTATTTCCCATGCAATTTTCTTGGAAATCAAACCATGCACACATACATTAGTCTGCTTGCAGGTGGTTGAGGGTGTTTTTTCGTGCAGAAAACAGCGGGATCATTGAAGTGTCCACCATATTGGCCGAGCATGATTGAGACCTGGGATCGAATGACAAATGGAGGGGGGAGGGGGTGGAGGTTGAAGAGCTTTCTGCTAGTCTCCCTCCACCCATTCCCCTCCATTTGTCATTTGATCCCAGCTCTCAATCACGCTCAGCCAATATGGTGGCCGCTTCGATGATCCCGCCATTTTCTGCGGGGAAAAAACACCCTCTATTACCTGCAAGCAAGCTACACATACATTATATGAACAAGTAGTTACATGTAGCTTGAGCAAAACTAAATTAAAATGTCAAAATGTATCTACTAAAAATTTATTGTAGACTAAATGCAATTTAGACATGGCAACAATGTAAATACAGCAGTATATTTCATTTTTGGTCTTCCTGTGGCACATCTTGCTGGGCCTGGGTTGGTGTCTCATATGGATCTTTACGTATTTGTTTTGCTAATGAAAATATATTTCTTTGTTGATTTTCTATGAATTTATTAGTATCAATTCATTCCTTTTCCATTTGTGCTATCGTTCTTGGCCAGAGCATTACTTACATGTAACCACCTTTCAAAGAATCTTTTTCCCAGCACGCTCAGATTGAAATGTACTTTCAGGTTCCTATGATCACACTGTACGCATGTGGGACACACGTTGTCACAAGAGTGTTCTGACTCTGGATCATGGTTCACCAGTGGAATGTGTTCAACTATATCCCAATGGAGGAATGTGTATTTCAGCTGGTAACTGATATTATGAATTACTATTATTGAATAAATACAGGATATCACATGGCTGCTCACAGATACAGTTTTTATCTTCAAGTGGCAAACTTCGTTATAATACACGAGTGAACAGAATGAGTGTACAGGTACTTCAACAAATACACTGGTCATGAAAAGTAAAAAAAAAACATACATGTACATTGTATCTCTAAGCTACTATGTATTAGTATATACCACACCAGTGAATATCACTTTTCGTGCGCTCTGATTGGCTACTCAAACAGTAAAATTAATATGATTTCATATTCACCTCTGAGCGAAGCAGCGACCACACAAGTTTTTGTCCATTTGACAGAAAATAAAATAACTATTTGGTGCTGGCTATTCACTAATGTGTGGTATATACTAAAACAATTATTCACCTCAGTGTTGGTAAGCAGCTCGGTAAATATCCACCACTATTCACCTCCACTTCAGTGAATAATAATAATTATATTGTTAAATATTATGTTTATGATTCACCAAGCTATAAATTACTAGGGTTTACATGTGATATGAACATGTGATGTTACAGCCATGTAAAGAAATTGTCACACTGGCACTTTTATGGCTTAGTGAATAATAATTTGTAATAATATTGTTCTAGAACCTTCTTTCCCTGAGGAAAACACCCCTCTCTTCTTTTTCCAAGCCAGAAGAAAAATTAAACAAAGAAAATAAAAGAGAAAAAGAAAGAGCAAGTGTGTTTCTTAGTCTCGTAATGCAGGATATGCCACTAAAGAGACTAGATCTTAATAATTTTCCAGGGCAGCCGTTAGGAACCCCGCAACTTCAAAGTCTGCATATGCCCCTGATGAGGGTTGGTGTTGCATTAGGGCCATTTATACGAGAGGAAGTTAGCTGCAGCTTATCTAACCCGCTGCTTACCTAAGCTGCAAACATAAATGGGTCAAAAACTGAAGTTTGCAACAAACTAAAGCCATGGCTTAATTAATCCCTGGTATTAATAGCACATTTTTGTGAACTTCGCGGCTAAGGTAAGCCACAGTTTAATTGAAGGGCTGTGTGCATAAGTGACTCCTGATTGCATTCTAAATTCTCCTACAAATTTGTTGTTTTCTAAGGGAGAATACAGAACGTGATCAGGAGTCACTTAAGCCCTTGTTGCACACAGCCCTTCAATTGACCTATATCATTATGACGTCACATCAAAACAATCTATTGTTTAAATGCTAAGGATCACGGTCGTGGGAGGGGGACAAAACAGCAACAACACAAAGGAAATCTCTATCAAATGCATTTTGTAGAACGTAGAATAGCGGTAACAGCCACCAAATACGGTAAATATTGTGGGATAAACATTGATACAGCTGATATCTGGAAACCAGACAATTCGAAGTTAAATTTTCCTCAGCAGAGCAGATTTAGTTCAAAATTCTGTCAAGTCGATTCTGTCCCCCTCATAAACAAGCCGTGACGTCATAATGATATAGGGTAATTGCTCTCATGTAAATGGTCTTATTGTGTACATTGTATGTACAGCAAAGTTATTATAGACAAAAGTGTTAAGTAGTGGTTTTGGTGGGCAGGTATGGAAAGTTATAACAATTTTGATAATGATAACTATCATATAACATAGTACATTGGTAACTTTATTACAAATATTTATTCTTTTTACATTCTAAGGTGACAATGTGATCAAAGTATGGGATCTCTTGAATGGTGGTCGTCTTGTGTCGGCATTCTCTAATCACCAAAAGACAGTCACAGCTCTTTGCTTTGATGGTGAATATAGACGACTGCTGTCTGGCTCAATTGATAGGTGGGGGAAATTAAAGTGTGTGATAAAAATATTTTTTGTTTGTGGTGCTATGTTTTCTTTTACATTGTTGTCAATATACAGTGGACTGTTCACAAAAAATGGCAGATAGATTTTCAACACGGCAGGACACTTTTTAAAGTTACATGTTGAGTAGATTTTAACTTTTTCACTAGAGTTTTAGAAGTTATCCGTAATAAGAGACAAGTTTGTTTTGAATTGTCTTTCACAAGCGTGTCAGGTAGCTGTCAAAACAGAAAAACCTGTTTGACTGGATATTTGAGTCTTTAATCACCCAGTTAGCCCAGAGGCTCGTCGCTTCGCTCCTCGATCGGAGACGCTTTGCGATCCGTCTCCTCATCGGAGACTTGTCGCTTCATGACTTGCAACTTTCGAGCCTCTGGTAAACCAGGGTAAGCTAACCCTAGCTAGGACAATAATATTGACAGACAGTTAACAATTTTACGATAGTTTACTGTGGTATGTCCTTATTTGCCATGTTTTGCATCATTGCATTGTTGTGGATTTCATGAGGCGCTTTCCTGAGATGACAAAAAACGGGGTAAATAAGAGGACATACCATGGTAAACTATCGTAAAAAAATTTTTTACAAGAAATAGTCTAGCGGAAGTACCTTGAAAACGAGGGAAATTGTGAGAGAAAAGTAATTCTAGTTACTTTAGCTTTATTTGCACATTTCTTAAAGTTACAAATGACATTTTTAAAAGATGACTATATATTATGTAAAAAAGAAAATAAATTACAAGTACAGATAACTTTAGAAGAAAAAAATGAGATTGTGCACAGTGGTTAAAGTAGCACAGAGCTTTCAAGTTAACCACTGAAGCTTTCGAGTTAACCACTGTGCATGCTGTCTCACAAGTGCATGCTGTCACACAATGCAAGCAATGATGCAATCTGTGGTACAGTATGTTCGTATTTCTAATGGCAATCTGCCCAATTTCTCGTTTTGTGATTGGCTTATTGTAAAATATAGAATTTTAACAGAATCAGTGCTTATATATATATATATATGCATGGCCCTGTCGAAGCTCACTCTGGTTCCTATACCACTTTTGAGTCAAAAAGGTGCCAAGATGAAAAACTTTTCTTTATGGTCGCTGTTTGGCTAGAGTATTACCAAGTCTTGCAGCATTACCCAAGAAAAGGACACACCACGCATTAAAGTTACACATGTCAGTCATTGTTTCTGGTCTTCAATTCCTGTATGACTGAACAATTTGAATTTATACAGGCATGTGAAGATCTATGACATACAGGACTATAAAGTGGTTCACAGCATGGTCTACCCCTCACCTATACTTAGTCTGGCTGTTTCTGTGAGTAACTTCAAATAATGTTTACTAAAGTTGCAGCTATGTTGACTGCGAGGGGAGGCTACAGGTTTTGAAAATGACTTTTGTTTTGGATGAGGGAATGTCCTTTACTTCGCTTACAGTCTTATTATGGGCAGTGAAAATAGTTTTCTGGTCAGGGAAAAGTTGGGAATTTGTTTTACTTCTGATGGGTGGCAACCCTGAGTAATTCATGATTAAACAAATGCTCAGTTGGTAGAGCACAGCCTAGAGTGTGGGAGGTCGGGGCTTCGAATCCCGGCCGTGTCCTTGGGCAGGGACATTTATAAGCCGTTGGCTTTGTCTCCTCCTACTTCTAATCAGTATTTGAAGGGGGCATGAAAGAACCTGTTGTACTACTCGAAAAAGAGCAGGGGATTGTCACCCGGTACAGCAGCCTGGCCATTGTACTAACCACACACTCAACATTGTAAACTGCATGGCAGCTACATAAGCGGCGTAAGCAGCCCGAAAAAAATCACTGACGAGATACGTCAGTAATATGTAAAGCGCCATGAAACTGTGGTGATATGGCGCTATATAAATATGGCCGTTATTATTACAGCCCCATGATAGTCACCTGGTTGTTGGCATGTCAGATGGCTTGCTGTCTATAAAGTATCGTGTTCAGAGCAAGGGCGATAAACCTCTTACAGCAGTAAAACCAAAACCAGGAAGCTACAAATATTTTGTACGAGGCAAGAATTACCCAGCAAATAAGGTAAGATATATTCTATGAACAATCTTTAATTTCAAACATGTGTTACCACTGTGATCTCGCACAAGGCCAGTAATTACAAATAACTGAATTGAGTAGACTCGAAAACCAGACAGCAATTCAGAGTTTTCATTTTTAGATTTCGAATGTTGACCTACAGCAGGCTCAAAAGCACTAAATTAGCAAATTGAGAGAGAACAAGAGGCTGGCTCTGGCCAATAGATATCATTAGAAGGCAGCTTTGCCAAAATGTTGGAGAAAATAATAAAACAGCAAACTTGCACTAGCCCTGACAGACCTAGTTGGGTTCCCTGTGGCCTCAGCTGTTTAGCTCATGTACCTCATGGTATAAAAATCACCTTGAAAAATGGATTTCGCTTGGACAACCCCTAAAAAATACTGGGTAAAGCCACATTCTCATCCGATCACCCAAGTTTAGCCCGATCGAGAGGTTAGTAACTGGATGGGTGACCGCCTGGGAATTTGAATACCTTGTGCTGGTGTTTTTTTTCGGATAGCATATGCCAACACCTTAATAGGGAATTGGAAGCCCTAAATTTTATTGACTAGAATTATTTAAATCATAATCGCTGGCCTTGACAGAAACTGTGGGCAAATGACCTGGCAAATGGAAAGGAAACAAGCAATACAGGATAAATAATATCTAAGTGAACATACATGTATTTTCACTCCTGTCATAGCTTTGTATACAGTATGGAAGCTTACTTCAACCATGGAAACTGAAACCATTTCAAAATCTTGGCACATTTATATAGCCGCCTAGGCGCTTGGAGAGAGTGCAGAGCGAGATCAGTCACTGTGCCGTAGGATGAAAACTTTGAAAAACAATCAAGAAGTAAAGCAACAAAATAAGAGCTTCTCAGTGATCCCTAAAGGAGGAGAATAGCAAAAGAGGACATGCACAGAAGCTAGCTTATGTACAGTACTTGTGCTCTCAGATCTTCCACTGGTACTAAAAACCAGGAGAGGAGCAAAAGAGGACACGCACAGAAGCTAGCTTATTATGTACAGTACTTGTGCTCTCAGATCTTCCACTGGTACTAAAAACCAGGAGAGGAGCAAAAGAGGACACGCACAGAAGCTAGCTTATTATGTACAGTACTTGTGCTCTCAGATCTTCCACTGGTACTAAAAACCAGGAGAGGAGCAAAAGAGGACACGCACAGAAGCTAGCTTATTATGTACAGTACTTGTGCTCTCAGATCTTCCACTGGTACTAAAAACCAGGAGAGGAGCAAAAGAGGACATGCACAGAAGCTAGCTTATGTACAGTACTTGTGCTCTCAGATCTTCCACTGGTACTAAAGGAGGAGAGGAGCAAAAGAGGACATGCACAGAAGCTAGCTTATGTACAGTACTTGTGCTCTCAGATCTTCCACTGGTACTAAAAACCAGGAGAGGAGCAAAAGAGGACACGCACAGAAGCTAGCTTATTATGTACAGTACTTGTGCTCTCAGATCTTCCACTGGTACTAAAAACCAGGAGAGGAGCAAAAGAGGACATGCACAGAAGCTAGCTTATGTACAGTACTTGTGCTCTCAGATCTTCCACTGGTACTAAAGGAGGAGAGGAGCAAAAGAGAGGACATGCACAGAAGCTAGCTTATGTACAGTACTTGTGCTCTCAGATCTTCCACTGGTACTAAAAACCAGGAGAGGAGCAAAAGAGGACACGCACAGAAGCTAGCTTATGTACAGTACTTGTGCTCTCAGATCTTCCACTGGTACTAAAAACCAGGAGAGGAGCAAAAGAGGACACGCACAGAAGCTAGCTTATGTACAGTACTTTGCTCTCAGATCTTCCACTGGTACTAAAAACCAGGAGAGGAGCAAAAGAGGACACGCACAGAAGCTAGCTTATGTACAGTACTTGTGCTCTCAGATCTTCCACTGGTACTAAAAACCAGGAGAGGAGCAAAAGAGGACATGCACAGAAGCTAGCTTATGTACAGTACTTGTGCTCTCAGATCTTCCACTGGTACTAAAAACCAGGAGAGGAGCAAAAGAGGACACGCACAGAAGCTAGCTTATGTACAGTACTTGTGCTCTCAGATCTTCCACTGGTACTAAAAACCAGGAGAGGAGCAAAAGAGGACACGCACAGAAGCTAGCTTATGTACAGTACTTTGCTCTCAGATCTTCCACTGGTACTAAAAACCAGGAGAGGAGCAAAAGAGGACATGCACAGAAGCTAGCCTATGTACAGTACTTGTGCTCTCAGATCTTCCACTGGTACTAAAAACCAGGAGAGGAGCAAAAGAGGACATGCACAGAAGCTAGCCTATGTACAGTACTTGTGCTCTCAGATCTTCCACTGGTACTGAAAACCAGGAGAGGAGCAAAAGAGGACATGCACAGAAGCTAGCCTATGTACAGTACTTGTGCTCTCAGATCTTCCACTGGTACTGAAAACCAGGAGAGGAGCAAAAGAGGACATGCACAGAAGCTAGCTTATGTACAGTACTTGTGCTCTCAGATCTTCCACTGGTACAGGCTTTCAGTGTTGTTCGATCCTTTTCCAAGCCATAGTTGATATTCTTCTTGTTCTCTGGTGGTGATTTAAAGTGAATTCAACAAATTTTAACCTCTTCATTCCCCGTCTTAGATCAATCGTACAGATGAACCACAACCTTGCCAGTGTCCCGAGCAGTGTTGAATCTGATTGGTTGTATCTGTCACATGTTGAGCAAACTCACAACACGAAAAATAAAAACTTGCGATTCTTAACTCAGGCAGCCAAAGGTCTGGCCCGATTAAAAAGAATGTTGTCAATCAGTATGTTATTAAATTTCATTCTGTAAGATTTGATACACTGTTGGAGTTTATTTTGATGCAAACAGTTGCATTGGTAGTTTCCTGACACATTGTAGATGGCTCCAAATCCAACGTGAAGGCTTTGAAAAGTCTGTAATAATAGTTATTGTCTGTGTTACTGGTCTCACATGAGATCACATAGCTGTAAACAGTTTAGCTGTACAATGTATATAGGAACACCAATACCTGTTCTTTTCAACAGGACGACTTTGTTGTGTCAGAAAAGAGGAAAACTCACTTAGGAAAATATGACAAATTGATCAAGAATTTTGAATATGGTGCTGCTTTGGATGCTATACTTAAGGTAAGTGTGTATGTACAACTATTTGATCAACATGTAACTTCTCTATAAGATATCAGAACAATGTGAAGCAGGCAGGTAATCAGAATGTTGGAGTAGATCACTTGGGATAAAAAATGTGTTGATGTGATAACCAAATTCTCTTAATTGACACAACAAGAAATGTATGAAGATCAGTAAGGAGAATTTGGATGTTACTTTTGGAATGGTTAAGTCATGGAATCAGGGTTCTGTTGAACAATATAGGGGAGGGGATACTCTGCAATTGTAAGTTTGAAAATCATAATTATACTTTTTTGCTCAGAAATAGCAATGTTCACTGCCACATCATCCATTGTCATTAATGTGCCAACCAGAGATCCATTGGTTCCCGACACAAAGCAGCCTTTTGTAATCATGGTTGGGACAATAGCATAACAATTGTAATGTTTATAAACACAAAACATGGCTATAGGGTCAGGGTTTTGGGACCTGGGCGGCACACTCTCACCCAAAATTCCTGGGAGGAGTACCACCTGGTACTGACCCCTTAACTTTTTTACTTGAGTATATTAAAGTGCATACATGTATGAGCCCTAGCCAGTTATCTTTGATATCATTTTGTACATGAAGTGGATAGTCCAACGGTAGAATATTTCTTGATTTGGGTGTTGCGTCTACGAGATATAAATGTTTATATTTCCAATATGCTAATGATGTGATGTCATCACCGACATTGTGCTTGTGAATTAAGGTATCTGCACTGGCAAAAATTGGTCGTTTTTGAAAAACAATTGTGATCTCCATAGACCAAATCAGTCCATTTACACTTTCCAGGTTTAATCTACCATGTTCAGGAAATGCTACCCAATTTTTCCATTTTCCCAATAATGATAAGGTGTTAATCGAATTAAATTATTGACATAAAATTTTGAGATTTATTTCATTTTTATAGCTAAACTGTTCAAGTTATGCTAAAAAATATAACTGAATCTGTTTTTTATTGACTTAATGAATAAATTAATCTGAATCTGTTTTTTATTGACTTAATGAATAAATTTGTGCTTAAAGTAACACTGGATTTTAAATACTTTACAAGTTACAGCAGTTGAAATATTTGTTTATATTGCTTTAACGTCACAGATTAGTTACTGATTAGTTCTTGTTACTTAAACAGATTTCTTCGTTATCATCTAATCGTACCTTGTGCCAAGTTTCATAGAGAAGCAATGCCTACTTTTCTAAGAAAAGTAGATTTATTACACCTTGTCGATAGAGTAAAGTGACATTTGCTGTAAAAACATCTCAAGATTCACTCAAAACGAGTCAAAATGTCCAAAATCGACTCCGGAGGTGAAGTTTACATTGATATCCGCCATTTTGTTTTGTTTTCCGCTGTACGAAATGACAGTAGACAAGAAAATACATATTTGTACGCTCCCTACCCCGGCCAGGTTCATTCTGTTTACCAGTTGCTAGGTGTGCCCTTGTGACAATAGCCATGCGTATGCGCCAACTTTGCTGCCGTTTATTTATAGGTTCGTACATGTAAATATGCCGCCGATTGGTGAGAGAAACTGGATGCTGAAGAGAGAAAAAACCTAGCTAAAGCAAAAGGGGGAAAAGGTTCGAAGTCTAGATCATAGGAGTTTAAGGAAGAAAGAGATTCGTCCTTCCTGCACGACAGACAGAAGAGCCCAGACCAAAGAGAGATTTGTAAGCCCAGGGAAGACAGCTTGAGTTTACCGTACAAAGAAAGGTGTGGAAGCCGTTCTTGTGTCAAAGAATCTCAGACTGCTTTCCTGATCAATCGGCTAGTTCAGCAGAAGACAACACGGATGAAGACCCTAATTTTAGTCTAACTTATGAGTCTGATTGTGAAGTAAAGTCACTACAGTCGATGAAGTCGATAAACAAATGCAAGGAGACCTGGAAATTGAGCATAATATGTTTGTGTGCGAGTCTTAACAAACTGGTCGACTTCGTTCAGCAAATAAATACCACTTCTAAGTGCTCTATGCCGGGTTGTAATCATGGTTGATTCTGAAGTTAGATGTTTCATTCATAATTATTATGATAATTCTAAATGGCCAGTATTCACTGTTTGTTACACGCTGTTTCCTGTTTCACAGCATCATTGTTACTTGTTAGGAATTGTGCTTATGTCACAAGTAACTCTCAATCTAAACCAAAAGACACTATATAATTTTAAATTGTAACCGGGCTTCGTTCATAATGTATTGACTTTCTAGATGGCCGCATATTTGTCATTTTTAGATACATGTCATGTTATACGCCATACCATACAGATGTGAAGATAACATGGTTCTCAAATTTCAGACTTCCTTGGAAACGAAATGTAGCCCGTTACATGTATATCCGGTTCCGGTTAAACCAGCGATTTTTAACCCACCATTACGCTGCTTTGAAAAAGGAAAACTCGGGGGGGAAACTATTATTAGGACACTTACCGTATTCACCCGTGTATAAGCTGCACCCGTAGATAAGCTGCACCCCAAGTTTTGAAGCTTGAATTTAGGAAAAATACAAAAAATAATTAGAAAATCTTTTGTCCGAATTCATAAACGCTTGTACTTGATGCCAAACTTCTTCAAAAAAAGAATAATCTTTTGTTGGAGTTCATAAACGCTTGTACTTGAGGCAAAACTTCATCAGATTGTCATAAATAAATAATCACAACTTTAATTCGATCGAATATGGTTCAACTTGCCTTGTCATTTCTTGTGTATATTTTAACCTGCAGTCTTTAAATCACTCCAGAATTCTTCCGCATTTATTCTGCCATTAACTAACAACAATTCCAAGGAACCGCTTTCTTTAATCGCTAGAGCAAGAAAGGTTTTCTGGCGAAACTATACTTGCACGAGTACATGTAGGTCAGGTCCGCCATCTTGGATTTTCATTAACTAGTGCCAATCTCCCACGTGTAAAATTGCAAAGAATGCCTGGTTGTTTAGATGCATGCTTTGACAACCGCTGCGAATCAGCCTGTTTTGGAAGGTAAATAAGCTTAATCACGTTTAAATATTCACGAAATTCTAATATATTAGGTCTTAGGTGGGTCTTAGAAGAGTTTTTGCTTTAACTCTTTGAAAGTGTTTTTTTTTTTCGAATGATGCTTAAATTGCTATATTACACGATCGGATGCGATTTGAACCTGATTGTAATATACGCACCGTTGCATAATAGAAGCTTCATTCAGGTTCATGATACATGTATGTAAATATATGTTAATGTTGGGTCTCCTTTCTAGGTGTTCCCGTAGATAAGCCGCACCCCCGATTTTGAACGAATAATTTTGGGTGAAAAGGTGCGGCTTATACACGGGTAAATACGGTATTCTAATATTCTGTTAAATATAAAATGTTTCTAAGTTGGTCAAATTTTGCCAGTGCAGATACCTTAAGCTATTTTCTAATTTAGAATTTTCTTGGGTAAAATCACTTTGATAAGCTTCAAATATAACTTAGAATTTAAAAATAGGTAATTTGTCTCTACCAGCATGCTTTCGTATAATAAGTGTTGTTGGTGATGACATCATATCATTAGCATTTTGGAAATATAAACCTTCATATCTCGTAGACACAACACCCAAATCAAGAAATATTCTACCGTTGGACTATCCACTTCATGTACAATCGATACCAAGATAACTGGCTAGTGCTTATATGCACTTTAAGCACAGTCTGACCTTCTACCCAGTTGGTTTAATATATTGGCAAATCTTTGTTTACCTTTTTTCCTCATTAGCGTACATCAAACTTTAAGCGATATATATACAAACGAAAAAAGTCCATAAATTGAAAGATATTATTATACTTGATAATAAACAAAAATTTGGAAGTGATATTTTGAGGAATGAGCATTTAAAAATCTCAAAATTTACAAAGAATGTATGGTTGTCAGCAACTCTTGCCATCCAGCCCATTTTACAGTTTTGAAAAGTTAATTTCTCCGTAAATATTTAACATATCATTCTTAAATTTTTGGTGATTACTAAGTTTAAAATTCTCTTTCAACTGATGTAGTCTGTTTGTTTGTAGCTTGAAGTTTAATTTATGCTAATGAGGTAAAAATGTAAACGCTGATGTTGGCAAGGATTGGCCTATATATGTGACTAGTCATTGCTTCTAAAGGATTGCTTTCATTTACATTTTTTACTGCAGCCTCTTTCCAACCATCCTCCTGTTGTAGTTTCCATACTACAGGAACTCACTAGAAGAGGAGGACTGAAAAGAGCTCTGTCAGGAAGGGATGAGAAGGGACTGGTTCCAATACTCTATTTCCTTATACGGTAAGTGGCACAAAAGACTGGTAGTTGCATAAATCATGTAAAGCATTCGTCAAATGGTTTCTACATTGGTATAGCATTTTGTTGAAACCTGATCTTGAAACATTTCAACATTCAACATTGTTGAAGTACTATTTCAAACACGAATTGTAGTGTTTCATCAGGGGATCCAAATATTGAGAAAACAATTGAAACTCGAGAGGCGTAGCCTAGAGGGTTTTATTGTTTTCGAAATATTTGGATCCCCTAATGAAACACGAACAATGAGTGTTTGAAATTACTTCTCATGCGAATGGCTAAACCGAAAATTTACATCTAATTATATGCTTCTTTTCAAACATCATTGCCAAGTATTGTTTACTGTTCAGACTGTTGTATATAATTATTCAATAGCTGGCTTATTCTTTTTTGCTAGCAGTGATTTCAACAGGGTCGAGATTCGAACTCCAGTGGAGGCACACTTTTTCTTTCTATGTCGTTTCTTTACTTCTTCACTCCTTACTTGTAGTTTATCAGTATGTAAGTAGTTAGTGGTTCATGAATATGATGATTAAGAACAGTTTCACCATTAGGGATGAAAATCAGTTGAAACACTTGTGATTTTCAACTGGTAGCCTGCTTTCAGGCGGTGGATGGTGTTTTTTTTGCACAGCAAACTCTTCTGCGACCACTTCCCGTAAGCGACCACTTTACCAAAGAACCGTTTTTTTCTCAGTCAAATTCTGTTGTAAAAACTCTCTCGTAAGCGACCAACGCAAAAAAAATTAAGCGACCGCGACCACTTTTTATTCTTCACATTTGACATTTTCTATTGTTTATTGTTTCCGATAAGCGACCGCCAAAGTAGATTGTACTGTATTTTTAGAAAATCATCACTCAAATACCACAAAGTTCAATTTGTAATGGCGCTGACAGACAAGAAACTGAAAAAGATTGGGAAAACTTGAGCTAGAACTCCCGTGCTTAGCTATGTTGTTATGGTGACAGTGCACTAGAGCTAGAAGTCTGATCCGTTTAGCAAGGACTTGGGCTACCTGTGCTTTTTCAGTGGCGAATTAAATCACGGTTCGTTGTCGAGTTCTCTTTACCCAGTTTACCGTAAATATCATACTCTTTCCAAAGCCTGTCGAAAGCACAGCCAGATCTAGAACATCTTTACCTAGAAGCCTAGGCTCTGTATAGCTTCCTCCTGCTACGTTTTCAAAGTACCGTTACCCAGCCGCGGAGAAAGAAGCAAGCAGCTGTGTTCTCTCTAGAAAACCTCTGGGACCAGGGTAAAGGCGAAGGAGATAACTTTGAAAATGGAGCAGGAGGAAGCTATATACAGAGCCTACTTCTAAGTAAAGATCTTCTGGCGCTTTGGAAAGAGTATGATATTTACGGTTTACGAACTTGCGAAAACTGGAGAACTCGACAATAAACCTCTCGTCGATTGCCGCCTTTGCGGCTCTTTCTCCGTGGCTGTTCTCTCTGGAACCAGAGTACTTCACCTCAGTCTTCAAAAAAGACAAAGCTTTTTGTATTACTCGCCATATTTTATCAACTGCAAGCTCAGTATACAACACTCTAGTTACGCCGCTTCGCAGGCAACACTTATTCCTTTCAGTTCTTGCTTTCAACACTTGCCGCAATAAGCTTTGATTGACCCCGTTTCAGCCAATCATATTCCCCGTCCGCTGGTGGACGGGATCTAACTTTTGTACTCAGAAACCAGGGGTTTTTGGGCAGGCGGTCTTTAATTTCTGCTTCTCCCCCTCCCACCTCCATTTGTCATTCGATCCCAATTCTCAATCACACTCGGCCAATATGGCGGCCGCTTCGATGATCCGTTTGCTGCACGAAAAAAAAATTCATCCACCGCCTGAAAGCAGGCTATTCAACTGGTGTTTCATTGGGTTTCCAAACTCATCCACCTGACCAAATGCAGTCCTCTGATTGACTAAAAAGCTCATGAAGAATATTTACAAAGGAGTGTAAAAGACCACGAAGACAACATACGAGATATACTCATACATCGAACGTGAACTAATAATATTAATAATAAGTATATATTAGTTCGAGAAATAGTTTGAATTTGTTCAAATAATTAACTTCGTCCAACATTTGTTGAATACGGTCATGTGCACCTAAGGCAGCAAGGAGGATGAGAGCAGTCTGGTTCTCATTCCCAGGTCTTTAGCAACTTATTTACTCAACATTGTTGAAACCGTTTGACACCCGTGCTTTCAACATGATGCAACAAATGTTTGACCGATGTTGAAACCATTTGACCAAGGCTTAAAGAGAACTGTTGTGTATTTGTCAACTAATGTGGCCCTGTCGAAGCTCACCCTGGTTCCCTATACCACTTTGAGTCAAAAAGGTGCCAAGATGAACATCTTTTCTTTATGGTCGCTGTTTGGCTGAAGTTTACCAAGTCTTGCAGCATTACCCAAGAAAAGGACACACTAACCTGAGACTCTAACAACAGTATTCATGCATCTGCCATCTAAATAGACCAATCCAAGGTTACCATTACCATTGTGACATCTACTTAATAACCGATATAGCACCGGTACTGCTGAAAAGAACACCTCAAAATTAGTCAAAATCCCACCCACATTTGAGAGTTATGCCTCATACTAGAAGCCAATATATAGTCGAGTAAAGTACGCTATTTTTTACAGACGTTTGTATGAGGGAGTGCAACAATTTGAATTCCCACATATACAAATGTCTGTAAAAATGTCTTCACGGGACAGTATCTTTGCTCTCATACAAAATATAACTCTTAAATACAAGATTTTGACTAATTTTGAGGTGCTTTTTTTAGCAGTATCGGTGCTATCGCTAATTTAAGTAGACATTTGTAATGACAATGGCGACCTTGGATTGGTCTGTTGCATTGGATTGCTACCCTGGATTGGTCAGTACATTATACAAATTGTAACACTTAGTTATCTCCCAGCTTCAGTCGCATTAAAAATGAGTTTTGAGACATACGAAACGTCTTAGGTACATACAATTTTAAATGGGAAATTATTACACACTATCATCATTAATTATAATTATTACTAAATTATCGATTACATTTGCTTTAAGCATCATTTTATTCCGCCGTACATTTTAAATACATGTATGTTGCCTCTAATAGCAATTCACTTGCAACGCACGTGCAAATCATGTTTAACTCGAGTGCTACTCAGAGCCCAGGTTGATGATATTGTTTAAAATTGCTAAAACACCAGTAATTCTTTATCTCCTTTCAGGAATCTAACCAAACCAAGGTATTCCGTCGTCCTCATAGACGTTGCTAACATTCTTCTCGGTAAGTACAATATTTCAAATAATGACTGCTGTTGTTCTAAGGGGAAGAAAAGAGCAATATGACGTGGTTGAAGAGTTTTTAACCGATGTAATTTTCTACAGCATGTTACTATGACAGAATAAGGAGAAACTTGACCGTAGATACAGCCAATAGAGAGCTTAAGCATCAACGACGGCAGCGAGGACGGGAAAAATGTTTTCTCCCAAAATATGATGATTACTATTTCCTTTGTTCGCCTTTAATTACTTTTCACATTCATTTCTTCGAAAAATATGATAAACATAGAGTTCCGTTCACGCCGAACGAAAAACGGAGTGATTTATATTTCTTACATTGGCGTTCTCTTGTAGACGTAAAATGTGGGGTTTTCACGTTTGTTTTTTCCTGAGAACGGTCGAAATGTAGGCGACTACGTGCATTTTCACGTGCAGTAATTGTATTTTGTAACTAAGACTATTGTTTTATGCCGTCTTCCTGGACGTTGCCGTCGTGGTTGCTTTAAGCTGTCTATCTCAGTCAATCGTATTACCAGTATTAAGGCTCGTTTACAAGGCGATTTTTTGTGCAATTTTTGTCGCGTCCCACTGCAATTTTTCTCGCCGCAATTTGCATCAAGTTTCGAACATAGCTATTATATTGTAGTTCAGTTCAAGTGTCAGTGCTCCTTTAATGTTTTTTTTTTCCCTTCATTAGATATGTACACGCCTGTACTGGGACAATCACAACAGGTCGACAAACTCTTCACACAACTCAGAAATGCCATCACAAGGGAGTTAGAATTTAGTCAACAAGCCTTTGAACTGTTAGGCGCCATGGACACTATATTTGCAGCTGCGTCTTCGTCATTACCCGCCAGTCAGCCTGGAACATCGTCTGCACTCGGCACATAAAGGCCCGGGGGGAGGGGGAGCACGGATTTCCAAGTTATTGTAAAAACGAACCTGGATTTTCTCTCCGTGTGAGTATTCTGAATCATCCATAGCCCGGAATACTCGACATAATTTAGCTGAAAACCCGGAACCGGAAATAGGAATTAGTTTCAAACCCGGACCACCGCACATATATATTACGTCATAAACAAGAGTGCCCCCTCCCCTCCCCCGCACGGGATAATGGCACACTTGGCAATGATATAGTGTGGTCTGCCGGAGTATCAGTGGAATCTGGACATTGGTACATTAGTATAAGACAAGATCATTCGTATAGGCTGCCCAGTGGCGGATCCAGGGGTGTCCGACGACGCGCTGGACACCCCCCTGGACACCCCCCTAAGAACAAAAGATCCTGTGCCGGCCAGGGGGCATTGTGTTCTGCTCTGATAATTTGAGTATGGATAATTGCTACCTTAAAGCGCCTATAACCCTTTTGCAATTTTTATTGCTTACGAACCTCCGAAGAGTGTTGAGTACTTCTGTGAAGAAAGTTTTGGTTTTGAGTGAATACTCTATGTTCTTCGCTTGTTTGAAATCGTGTAAATGTGACCTTTCCTGATCCATGGCCGCTTAAGCAAAAGCCTGGGTCGATACCTGTATTTACGTCATCTTGACGTCATATAATTAATTCGGCTTTGCAATCATTTCAATAAATACTTAACATGTTGACAAAAATGACATTTTTCTTTACTAACAACTCGCAAACTGTGTATATTTTCTATGCATCGATGTTGTTGTGATAGAAAGGCGCCATGGAGAATAATGCATTAATGAGGTGACGTGCATACAGGTTTCGACCCAGGTTTTTACTTACGCGGTCATGGGTCAGGAAAGGTCACAAAAGGTCACATTTACACGATTTCAAACAAGCGTGGAACAAAGTATTCAATGTAAACCAAAACGTTCTTCTCAGAAGTACTCAAAACTTTTCGGAGGTTCATAAGCTATCAAAATTGCAAAAGGGTTATAGGCACTTTAAGGGTTTTTCGGACACGTTCATCAAACACTGGATCCGCTCCTGCTACCTCAAAGCTTCAAGGTCAACATCAAAATAACAAAGAAGAGAAACGAATGTCCTGTTGTGGTAAAGCTGGCTAGAATAGGTTGCACCTTCACTGCGATTGGACAAGAAATATTGATGATTGAAGTCTTGAACAATTCAACGTCACTTGTATGTCGAAGTATTTCAGTAAACCATCAAACTTCGTTACGTTAGAAAGGTTGTATGTTTTTTGTTCTGCGGTCACTTAGACAAGGGCCAGGCGAAAGTTTGAAATACGTTCAGATATGCCCG
Organism: Actinernus sp. WN-2022; assembly: GCA_030867875.1. NCBI lineage: Eukaryota > Metazoa > Cnidaria > Anthozoa > Actiniaria > Actinernidae > Actinernus > Actinernus sp. WN-2022. Next base: position 13,287,147 of record JAOWCC010000019.1, on the reverse strand, counting down.
AGGGCTCGCCTACGTGTAGATGGCTTGGATGAAGTTATTATCCCGGTTTAAGTTACCTGTGTGACATACATATACATGATTCGTTTTGAAAAGCCCTTGAATCCAAAAATGTCCTTGAAAAGTACTTGAATTCTAGGAAAATAAAAAAACAATTCAGATATAAGCGTAGCCAGGGGGAGGTTCCGGAAGCTCCCTTTCCCTAAGGAAAAACCTCCCTCCCGTTTCCAAGCCAAAAGAAAAATGTAATATGAAAAAGGAAAGGAAAAGCGAGTGTTTATTACTCATAATGCAGGAAATGCCATGTAAGAGAACTTAGATTTCTAAATTTGTAGCACGAGTGGTTAGGAACCCCCCTTCTTCAAACTGCCTACGCCACTGAATTTGATGGTAGTTCACAAACCTAATGGCGTCTAGCAGCGTCTCCGAGCATTGTTTTATTAGTGCTTGAAAATTACAATTTGTTCTTGAAAAGCCCGTGAAGTATGGTTGGCTGAAGCTGCATCAACAGATCAGCTGCGGCCGCCATATTGGCCGAGCGTGATTGAGACCTGGGATCGAATGACGATCTTAGGTCGATCCCAGGTCTCAATCACGCTCGGCCAATATGGCGGCCGCTTCGATGATCCGTTTGCTTCGCGAAAAAAAAAACATCTACCGCCTGAAAGCAGGCTACCAAAAATGCGAACGAAATGATAAATAAAAGATAACTAGTACAAGCATACAGCGTTGAAGTTTGATCATTTTCTTGTGGACTTGTTTCTCTGTTTGTAATGTATTTGTTTGTAACAAGAGTTAATTCATAATTAAGAATAGGCACCCAATGGCTGCATGTGTCTACTGATGAGAAGATCGATGGAATAATGCAAAATGTATTTACATGTACACAAATTGTGGTTGGACCTTTATTGACTGGGATTATGCAAATTCTCCCCAAAAAAATTTTAGGCCACTGTTTTGACAAAGTATAAATATTGAACAAACAACCTAACCCCTAGAACATGGATGTTTTTGCCTCAGTATGTACACTGTTATTCACTACTCAGTTGACAGAGCTTGCAGCCTAAGAATGGTAGAACATTATTTCAGGGCAGAATAATATATCAGCTTGCCTGTTTGATGCCCATTTCAGACCAGGTGACAGTTCTCTAGAGAATTGTGCTTTTTTTAATTATAGAAATTGATAGATGTCGTTTTGGGATACATAAAAAAAAAATACTCAAGGGAAAAGTCGAGCTGAGTGGGTATATTATAATTTTAGAAGCATATTAAAATTATAAGAAACTTAAAATGGCTTTCAAAGACACAAGTTCAAAAAAGTATGTAAGCTTAATTATTGGTACTGATCATGAGTAAAACGATTTTGTTTTAAGATTTTGGATAAGTCCAGAAACAAATGTTGTGGAATGTCATGACTCGTTCATGTTATCTTTAAAAAAGTGCATACAGGGCCAGAAGATTGAGCAAGTGAAATTCTAACTTGTGACGAGTCTTTGAAACCGGCCCTTCGCTTGGCGCCGAGAATATCGACCTAAAGGACCTAAAACTTAAAAGCATCTTTCAAAACCTTTCATTCCAGCCGTTTGACACACATTTGAAAGCTGTATTTGTAAATTTATGTGGGGCAAAGATGGCCGATGGCAAAGACCGACCTCGTTTCCAGGACTGCTTGGAAACTAGGTTGTCGCAAAACACGATGGGGTGTCTACTGGCTTCATAGAAGCAGTAGACAAAAACTACATTATTTATAAAGTAACGGCTTTAGTTTATTTTGTGGGAATACATAGGATTTATTGTTAAATTCAAATAACTTGAGGTATCGGGAGCCCTTCAAAGTATATATTTTCTGAAAGCTTAATAAACATAGATTCTAGAAAACAGCTTGATTTTCCTTATTTATTGTGTTTTAATTTAATCCAATTTGACCATACCTTATACATAAGCTCCTGTCCCTCGGGAATCTGATGGACGACCTTCATAAACTAGAGAGATTGATCTAAAAAAGAGTCTGTTTTCTGATATCTTATTCCGTCGCGAAAATAATCAACTGCAAAGATCTGGAACACCTTTTTTAGGGGCCGAAGAAAGAAATTTGAAAATATCTCGAGAACAAAGAAACGCATAAAAAAACTGAGACACCATTTTTTTTTGTCAACGTATTGATCTAGCCATATGCCAATTTTCAATCCGATCGATTAAAATCTAGAGGGACAGGAGCTTCGAATACCTGCTACAAAACTTGCAAAACTTGTTCGATTTTTTTTAACACCTCCGAAATCGTACTCGCAGTAAGATGTCCGTTTGATTTTGTTCGATCATCGAACTCAGTTCGATTTTCGAGTAGGTACGCCGGTATTAATGTCACTGCACTGGCTTCCCGTGGAACAGCGCATATTTTTAAAATGTTATTGATCCCTGGCTGTTGGAACAAGTTGCCGTTAAATTGTTGGCAATATGGTCTAAGTTGAAAATATGTTGACAAAATTCAAGGAGAATTGGAAGGCCTTCCCATGAACACTTGCGCTTGAAAATTTGTCAAGAAGGCAAGAAACTTTAGTTTCCCGCAAGTTTTGTCATTTCCAACTAAATTTCTCCTTGAAGTTTTTTTAACTCTAGAAACTAGAGATGGATTCAACAAAGTCACAAATATACTTTCTAACTTTACTACTCGCTAAACATCTTCAATTTTTCAACTTTTCATACAATCTGAGCATATTTATCGGACACTTTTCTCGAGAGGTTGTTGGGAGAAATTTCCCGCGAACTTAAGTCTTACCCTGAAAGAAATTAATTACAAACCTTTTAGACAACTAACCTTACCTGTATGTATGAGCAGTGACATAAATAAATGAAGTGTCGAATTTGTGCAAAGGGCTCCAGGTTTAAGAGGTTTACATGAAAGCCGTTGAAAATGCGTATTGTTTACGATGTTTCGATACCATTCACAAAATGTCGCGCTTACTGGATATACAGTACTCACGCCGATCTTTCGTGAAGCATTTCGCGAACACTACGTGTGGTGTTTATTGTTAATTATACCCAAAAAACCAGACGATTCTTTGTTAATCATTTTACTTAAAAACAATTATGATTACCTGAAAAGATATAAAGGGCAGAAATAAGTAATACTTTGGTTTATTCAGTCGCGCGCTCGTACAAAAGCAGCTTTGAGCGCGCGCTCATTGTTCGAAAATGGCGTGATCAGATTGCGTCAGCAGCGCGCGCGAAAACTTTTCACGCAAATCACGGGTAAATCTCTGCATATTTTCCCATTTTTCGTAGGCTTTCATTGTAAAATAATGGCCAGAAATACGGTGAAATCAAAGCTAGCCTAAACATACGTCAAAATCCCAGGAAAAACTTTGGTTTTGAGATGCTTTGTGAAAATTTGTGCTGCTGAGGCCTGATCCCCTCGAAATTCAACGCAGAATGAATTGCTCACGTGACCGGGAAAATTGATAATATAGTTGCTACGCAAAGGATTGTGGGAAGGCCTTCCAATCTTCCTTGACAAAATTGGAAAATATATTGTAGTTTTTGAAGAAATTGGACAAGAGTACGAGCCATTTTGGGCAGGGGCCCGCCATCTTGGGTCTGATGACGTTTTTTGGCGGTCCCTATTGTCAAAAAGCAATAGCTTTTGTCTTGTAACAATAGGGACCGCCAAAAAACGTCATCACATTCAAGATGGCGGCGCCCGTGCCCAAAATGGCTCATACTCATGTCCAATTTCTTCAAAAACTAAAATATATTTTGCAATTTTTTCAACATATTTTCAACTTAGACCATATTGCCAACAATTTAACTGACGGCAAGGTCACGCAAGAGGTAGGCATTGGTAAAACATGGATGTAAAAAGGTACCAATTGTGGTAATGTTTCAATCATCCACCTCATTGGCTTAAACATCAAAATTTACCAAAACCTGAAGAAGAATATCATTTTCTCAATTTTTTAAAACATTTGAATTGTATCTAGTGAAAACTCTCATAATTTTAAATATGACGAAAATTGAACATGGGGAACATTTTCAAATTGAAAGCTTTCTTGGTTATTGTTTTGGACTCTTCTGATTGGACGAAACGTTTTCACAGTTTTAACACAGTTTTAGCGAATTTGATTTCAGAAATTTATCAATTAAGGGTTGATGAGTTGTCAGTATGAAAAACAGAAAATTCTAACGTGGGGAAAGCAAATTGTATCTTCACCTTAGAATTGTGCCTACCTCTTGTCATTGCTCCTATTTATATTAGTGAAATCCAACCTCGTGACCAGGGTCTTCTCGGTCAGATCAGGGTCTTCTCGGTCAGATCGAAGATGGCGGTACTCGAGAGAAGACCCTGGTAAAGGCCGAACTACGACGTATTCTGATTGGCTCTTCGGTTATGACGCAATGGTTATTCTACCAATGCTTTTTATTGGCCAAACGGGCAGAGACCACGGAGATGATTCATATATAGTTTAATTTTTTTCAAATTTTATCAATAAAACGATTTTAAATACGTTGTGTAGGTAGAACAATAGATGAAGTGTATTACTAGGTAGTTTTCTGGTAGGTTTCATCAGTGGTAAAGCCAGGAGAAGCCGTTTAACCTGAGCATGTGCTATCGATCGCTTCACTTCAACGCTAACGGAAAATTAACGGCTTTTTAGGATTCTCTTCTAGCTTAGATAGATGCTGGTAGCTTTGTGATACCTTTCCATTGTTTCTTTATCCAAGTAAACTCCATTTCGAGCCATTTAGTAGACCTGTTTTCACTGCATCGTTCGTCGCGTGGAAATACTGTTATTAAACTCCGGATTGGGATACCTATGGTTTGTACACGTCATGAAACATTTCCAAATTTAGCTTGGCCGCCATATTGGATGCCACATCACGTGATTAAAATCTCCAGAATTTCTGGAGATTTTTGATCACGTGATTCAGCCTTTGCCAGGGTCTTCTCTCGGAGTAGCCGCCATCTTGGATCTGACCGCACGCGTAACACGTGATCATTAATAATGAGAAAGACAATGGAAAATCACGCTGTTAATGACACGTCACGTCAAAACTCAACTGATCTGGAACGACCTTTGGAATTTTCGCTAGCACGAAATTTAGAGTTAATAGTTTTGTAATTTGCATCAGTTGAGAAGTTAGGATTTAGAATCGTATAAACTTCCCACTGGACCATGAGATAGTGCTTCGAAGATCTACATGTATGGTATTCGGGATAATAGTTTAGGAATCCACTCGGCAATGCCGACTCATAAACAAACAACAACTTCTGTGTGAATTATAATATTTCATTCTACTGCAGTTTCGCGAAGTGAAAGCGAAACTACGGGGAAACTAACATTCTGACTTGATAGCTTTGGGGCTTTGGGATTTTAGGATGAGTTGTTGTACAATTATAAGAGCGCTTTCACTACAAAATCGGGGAAGACTTACAAGCAGAGTAAATGTCTCCCCTACATTCTCACTGTCTCCAAGTTTCCTAGGCCGTTCATTGTCTCCCTCTCAAATGCTTTGAACGAAACTACCAGGAGACGGAAGCTTTCTTCTGTAGCCATTAATTCCTCCGCTCGACGAACCGTCCAAGTGCACTGAATTCAGAGTCAAATATACTCGCAAAAATTACGGAGACGAACGAAATACCATCTTAAATCCTAGGATATAAAACTAAATTACTATTCTAAATAGGTATAAGGTCAAATGAAACTTAGGCAAAGCCGATGGAAGAGGATTTCTTTCACGTATCAAATCTCTCCCCATCTTTTGATTTCTGGACAACCCAACCAAAATTCAAACATTCGCACATGCGCACTAAGGATGGCACTTAAGGGCACCGCCATATCGTTTAAAATCATGATTTTAGAGCTTTTTTTGTGTGTGCTCTCAATTAATGATTCCCGGCTTCCTTTTGAGCTTAAGTAAGGTTGCTGTGTAGAACAACACGAGTTACCCCCTTAATTCAGTTCTATTCCGAGGCTAGAATTGATGGCTGCGCGAATTCTAGCATAATTAGTTAAGACTAAGTGATGCTTTCAAATCGCTAATTCAGGATAGAAAAGACAGTGTACTGGTCAGACAGCAACACGGTGTTGTAGTAGGTAGAGAATAACTTAAACGGAATCTCTAGGAAGCTTATTACAAATTATTTTTTCATTAATTATTAGTCCAGTATATTTATAACAATTACAAATTTTTAAAGATTTTTATTGAAATACTGTCATTAATTTAAGAATATTATTAATATTTACTGTGTATTATAGGAAAATTGGAGGGGCCACAGACGAAATGATAAAAAATCGTATCTCCTATCGTGTAGGGATCTGATTAGAAAAAAACTACTGTTGAATCAGCCTTTCCTTTCTTGTCTACTGTGTATTAGTCTACTAATTGTTTCACCGGTTTCCTGCAATCAAATTATTATTATTATTATTTACCCAGTTTACTTCTTCAGCGTCTTTCATTTTACAATCTCAAGAACATTACAGGACCCTACCTTGCCCTACGTAATTTAAAAAATAATAAAGAAATTAGAGGTTTCTAGAAGAGACGTTTGTCAGTCGCACTATATGTACTGTAAAATGCTGTAAGTAATTTGACTAAATGAGATTAAATGAGAGCTTGTGGTTTACCAGAGGATCCAAACACCGAGAACTACGGAGCGCGATTAGTGCCATTAGATCTTTGCACTATTTTCCCGTTTTCTCGACTTTTTCCCCGACTTTTTTCCCCGACTTTTTTCCCCGACTTTTTTCTCGACTTTTTTCTCGACTTTTTTCTCGACTTTTCCCCCGACTTTTTTCCCCGACTTTTTTCTTGACTTTTTTCCCGACTTTTCCCCCGACTTTTCCCCCGACTTTTCTCCCGACTTTTTTCTCGACCTTTTTCTCGACTTTTGGTACCATAAATTGCGTGCTCAGCCGTGCACGTCGAAGAAGGCAAAAACATGGCGTCGGACATATTTGCAGGAATTAAGAGATGTTATATTGTACTGCTTGTTCTTGTTGCTGAACAACCGTTCAAGAGCTATGCTGTTTTACCCCCCTACTTGCCTGTTCTGCAGAACGGTAACGTTGAACGTGCGGATTTAATTGAACGTTACTTTCCGTTGGGAATGGGTTACATGGAAATCTTGTTGTTTTGGGGTTTATTGAATTGAACGGATGTTTTTTGAGCATCCGCCAATTGAAGAGAATACTAAAACATCGTGGTCTTGGAAGGCGAAGAAATCGCACCGATCCCCCAAGAGGTTTATCAGGCTATTGAAAGGAAATTACGTGGCAGTGGAAGTACGATCGGGTATAGACAAACTGACTCGGAGACTTGTATATGCATGAACATGGTATATCACTGTTAGAGAATTTTTAAAGATTTTAGATGGCTGAAGGAGTCGAAGCAAGGTCAAGCAAGACAGTACAAAACAGAGGGGCCAAATCATATATGGCACATAGACAAGTTGTAACCCAACCCGAGAAAAAAGTCGGGAAAAAAGTCTGGGAAAAAGTCTGGAAAAAAGTCGAGAAAAAAGTCGGGGAAAAAGTCGGGAAAAAAGTCGAGAAAACGGAAAAGTAGTGCAAAGATCTAATGGCACTAATCGGGCTACGTAGAAATAAGTCGGGAAATAAGTCGGGGGGAAAAGTCGGGGGAAAAGTCGGGAGAAAAGTCGAGAAATAAGTCGGGAAAAAAGTCGAGACTGAAATAAGTCAGGAAAAAAGTCAAGAAAACGCAAAACTAGTGCAAAGATCAAATGGCACTAATCGGGCTCCGTAGAGAACAGATGAAAGCACGAGGCGGCTTCGGCGTGAAAATGCACACAGTCACCACATTTTGACCGTTCTCTTAAAAAACAGAACGTGACAGCACATTAACATAAACTATATAAAAACACTGAATTTCTAACGAGACCTGAAACAACCATGGGGGCTGATCAAAGCCAGGTCCCGGCTAATCCACAGATCGAATTGGAATTTAGCGTGTTGGTTTTTGCGGAGGGAGGAAAACCGGAGAACCCGGAGAAAAACCCTCGGAGCAAGGGCGAGGTACCAACGAACTCAACTCACATATGGCACCACGTCCTGGATTCGAACCTGGGTCACAGAAGTGAGAGGCGAAGCGCTTAACCACTGCGCCACCCGAGCTCCCCTATAATAATCCAACTAGTGTTCCCTCCTTATTCCACAATTTTCTATTACCTGTAATTAATGTCCATAGTTATAACACTAGACATGCAGCTAGACACAACTTTTATCGACCAAAAATCAGAACTAATTCTGGTAAATTTACATTTAAGTTTCTGTTCTATGGGAAATCATACCTGGTAGTATGAAAGCATTAGAAACAACAAATAATTTAAAAAGGTATTATAAAGCTAATTTAATGGTGAATCAAATATAGGATTTTTAGAACTCCCATTGAATTATATCTCTTGATTATATATAGAACTAACTTAACATAATCTTTTTATTGTTTTTGCCTTTGTTTTGTTTTGTTTTTGTTTTGTTTTGTTTTTATCTCTCCCCCTTTTTTTATCCCTTTCCAAGTTCATTTAATTGACGACGTACGCATTATATATACAATACTTATAACACAACATGCTCAGTTATTCAGTTTATTTACTCATGTAAACGGTGCATCGGGCAGAATCAGGCGACATTACTTAGTCACGTGACACGATCAAACGCGCTGGATTTAAATTTCTGCTCCAGCGCACATGCCAAATAACAAAGAAAACTGCCTCAAACTGGTCTATGCCCTGAAAATATTGCCAGTTTGTGGGTTTAAAAACTGATATCCACAAAAATGTAAACACGGGATTTTAAAGTAGGCATGTTACGCTGCAATTTCCACTAATTTGGGGGTAGATTAAGTGGAATCTGCTGCCATTAAATAAACGCTGAAGTTTGGGTTATTTTAGGTCGAAAACGTATGGAAAGTGTTCTCATTTGCTATTCAGGACTTATTTTCTCACTAAAAATTGTAAAAACGGGAAAATATTATTTTATAACTTATCTGTTATCGAGCGTTCTTTTGTCAAAATCCGTTAAATATTTCTGCCATTAAAGTTTAAAAGTATTTCTAGCAGTGAAATTGTCCTTAATGCTTGCATATTAATCGACCTTTCAAAACTCCCGGGAGACCGGCAAGCTAACATAAGCTCCGCCTCCTGGGTTAAAATAGAAGATACCGAAACAAAGCGGCGGCAGTGGAAAGCTAATTAGTCAATCGAGTTGGATAATCATATCAGCGGTAGCGCCTGGCTTTTGAATTTGACAAAACTGCAATTACAAAAGCCTAGGAACTACATCAAAAAGTAAAGACGCATCAAGAGAAACTTTGCATTCGCATCACTGTTAGCGTTGTAATTAGAATTACAATCTGATTTTAAAAGGAAAATATTTCCACCGATCAAGGACTTTATTTATTTATTACTCTTTCTACACCAGCGTTCTTTTTCTTACGCGGATTGTAGCGTAGTGAATCCTACAGAATACAAACTATACTTTCTTCATTAAAACTCGAAATAATCCCGATTCTTGAAAAATAACAATCCTGGATTCGGTAAGCGTTTTCTAAAAGAAAATACCGGGCACTTATATGAAACGATTTTGACAAGAAATTTCGGCCCAAATTTTGTATTTATCGCGCTGAGTTATAGATTTTTGCTTGCCTTCACCAATTCTTAAAATTCGTTAGAAAGCTCGAGACTACACAAATCCGGGATACACCGTTAAACACTAGAAAACTATATCGGAATGAATATTTTAACTTTCCCGTGAGTCGAACAATATTAGCCACAACGAACCAATAGAGGCAGGCGAGCCTTTGTTCTCGAGTGTTTTAGATCCCTCCTCAGGAAATTGTAAGTTCTGATTTTGTGCATGATTTAGTTTACAGAGTGCTTACAATTCCCAGAAGAGGGTATAAGCCGGGTTTTAAGTACTCTCTGTTTGGCCGTTCAAACAAGAAAAATCTCAAAGAACAGCGTAAAAACCGATAGCGCGTCAAAAACAAATGAAGAAACATATATTTTTAATCTTGAGATTTAAAATGAGACATTTCTCGTGTTTCTGTCTGCTCTAGAAGTCGAACTCTCAAAAAAATGAAACTAGTTGTCGTCTTCACCGGCTCAGAACCGGCTAAGACTGAAGGACTGCGGCACTGTTTGGAGTTCAAACAAGAAAAAAAACTCAAAGAACAGCGTAAAATTAAAAGCGATAACGCGACAAAAACAAATGAAGAAACGGATATTTTTACTATTGACCTTTAAAATGAGACATTTCTCGTGTTTCTGACCTAACAAAACTAACATAACAACATAAACATTGATAGCGCATCAAAAACAAATGTTCAAGCGGATTTTGTAAACCTTCAGCTTTAAAATCAGACCTTTTTTGTGTTTCTGTGTGCACTAGAAGTCAACGACCAAATAATTCTGACTCAGAACCGGCGTTTGAAAAGTGAAAATTAAAACTAACAGAACAACGTAAAAAGCTCTTGCGCATCGTCAACAGATGTCAAAAGGGAATTTTGAATTATTCAGATTAAAAATGAAACGTTTCTCATGTTTCTGTTTGCTGTAGAAGTCAAACTAGCAAAGAATGATGTGAATTGCCTTGTCGTATTGACTCAGAGCTATATATGCCGCGTGTGAAGCCGTTGCCGCCTCACTGTTTTGAATTCAGAGCAAATCCGGTTTGAAAGTTAAAGTGGAAACTAAAAAAAACATAAATAGCCGGCTGGTACTCTAAAACAAAATATTTCTGAAACAAATTACTGCCCAGTTATGACCGCTCGCGAGCAGTGAATCAATTGACTAGCTATATAGTCGCTAAATCTTATTTCGAATGTTGCAGAACTACTGTACTGGTTAAATTAAACTTTAGCACACAGTTTGTAGTGCGTTTACATCCTACTGGACAGGGAGATTTCAGTTACGTTCGCTAAATTCGCTCAAGACCTGACTAATATCATGATTCACTAACTTTTCGAAAACCGTTCAATGACATAATAGGCTTTTGGCTTCAGCAAACATAGTTAACTCAAGCAGGCGTAATTAACAGTCGGTTCAATTGAAGAGGATATCTATTGTCAATAATCTGATACTCAATTAGCGCCATCACGTTATTTCTGACATTGATTGACGGGTGCCTCATCAGCCGTGGGACATTTGTATTCCCATAACGATTAATGAACAACCAATCAGGTATCGTTGAAGCGAACTGCTCAAGCGTTAGATTATAATTATTCCGCTTTAGATTAATTCTGCAACAGTAAGTACATGTCGCGAAGAACAATAGGATTCTGCCCGATGTGGCCAGCTCGGAAGCTTAATGCTACTTTGGCAACCGTACACCCTCTACAAGTATCTCTCTATTTATTCTGTATCTATATCATTAATTTGTTTTAAATCTATTTTGTCAAAAATGTAAAACCTATAAACAAGTGTGTAATAAAATTGAACTTGAACTTGAACTTGTGAAAACTCCAAATTTTACTGACGTTCAAAAGAGAACGCGAACGCCGTAAGAAAGTATTAATAATAATAATAACACTTTATTTGATGAGGATATGCAGATAAAGTTTACACTTGTTTCCAATCTGGTCCTCTTAACTAATATATACCAAGATAGAAACATTATATAACTGACATTATAAGACATAATTGATAATTCTTTAACTACTCAAAAAAGGAATATACATTATTGGGAAGATATGAAAAATATTGAATAAAATATAAACACTATAGCTTTAGAATTAGATAATTAAAAACATATATGTAAACGTAAGGTGGTTACATGTAACATTATCAAGATCTATTAAAATCACCGTTTATCGTTCGGCCTGAATGGAACTCTGTCCTGATCACATTTGTCAAAAATATGGTTATAAAAGGCAACTAAAGGAAATAGTAAACTCCAAATTTCGGGAGAAAACACTTTTCTACGTTCCGTCGTCGCAGCCGTCGTCGTCCTGGTTGCTTCTGACACGAAACTCCGTGTATTCATAAATCATTAGGAAGTATTCTTGCTAGACTGCGAACAGTCCCTTTATTTTTCTTGGTCTCTAGTCACGAAAAAACTCGAGAAACGATGTTTTGGCCGAGCGCGGATTGGGCGCGAACGAAATCCCCGTAGGGTAGGAGGGCTGGGGGAGGGAGGACAAAAGAAAAATATTTTTCTTTTGTCCCCCGCCCTCCTACCCTCAGGGGAGTTCGTTCGCGCCCAATCTGCGCTCGGCCAAAACATCGTTTCTCGAGTTTTTCGTGACAAGAGACCAAGAAAAATAAAGGGACTGTTCGCAGTCTATATTCTTGCCTAGTATTTTGTTGTATACAATTATATACTACAAGGATTGTGATTGTTATTTTTCACGGTAGTTTCAATAAAACGACCTGATAGTGTAGTGGACAAGACAGAGGACTAAGCAACGCTGAAGACGATGGTTCGAGCCACCGATTCACGACACCGATTTTTATTTCCGAAAATGTATAAGCAAATACCGTGAAAAAAAATACTGCAAAAAATACGCTGGTTCCGAAGTGAGGACCTATACAGCCAAAAGATAAACGATTAAGTATGAAAAGTCCGAAGACTACAGCAAAGTATATACAGCGTAAAATTCTAACACAAAGCACAGGAAGCCCAAGCTCTGTTTATGTAAATTTTATTTATAAGGGTTTGTATGATAATTTTTAAATCTAGCTTTTCGATAAATATACTGTAATAAAATGAATACAACTTACCTGGTGTCTATAAGCTGTGTCTTGGTTGTGTCTGAATGTATTTTCAGCGAATTTGGGCGAACCCTACATACTAAAGAAAAATTGTTTAGTGATGAAGGGTAAGGGATGTAAAAGTCGCTCAAATTCATTGAAACTACAACCCCTGCCATTTAAGTCGGACCTCTTCAGCAATTTCCGGCTATTTTTAACACAATCCCCCTCCCCCATTTCAATGTTGGTTTTCGAGAAGACCGAAATGTTGCCTTTCTATCCCAACATTGTGAAGGGGGAGGGGGGACAAGCGAAGTCATAAAAAATGCCCGCGATGTGTCAGAGGAGTTCGTTCAGTGTTCGGAATAGCCTTATTTTGTCGGGCGGTCCGTACTTAAATGGCGAAGGTTGTACGTACAGACACAGCCAAGAGACATATTATTATAGACACCAGGTAAGTTTTATTCATTTTATTACAGTATATTTATCGACAATTCCCATACAAACCCTTATAAAATCAAATTTACATAAACAGAGATTGGGTTTCCTGTGCACAAAGCACTACGCGGTTAACTAGGCCTAGCTAACCGTAGTTTTACGCTGTTTATCAGATTTTTTATTTCCGGCATCTTTTCCTTTAATTCAGTTCTCGTGTGATGTGATACTTATGATGATCACATGCATGAATCTTGATGGCCATTAGGAAGCCAGAGGAAGATCTCAGTGGCGTCCGATTGTCTGCTGAACTCATTATAGCTCCGGGTTATAGCCCCTTCAGCTAGTCTATACAACCTTCCCAAGTATTGAAAACATATATTAACCTTCATTTAGATAAATAAAGAGATGTTTTTTTTATCAAACGCGGTTTAGACTCTTGCGGTACTTCCGGTAACGGACGTTGGCCACTTCCACTTAACGCCTAGCCTCCCCAGCAGTCGTTTTTAGGGCCCCCTAAAAACGACTGCGGGGGAGGCTACTTAACTCCAACCCTTATTTTGGGTCTGACCGAGAAGACCCTGGTCACGACTTCTACTTCTTCTACTTTATTGACTGATAAAACGGTATATCCGTATCACATCAGTATAAATAAAAAAATCCAAATTACAATAATAAAAAATAAATAAATTAAGTAACAATACTACAATTTATATTAAAAAATAATAATAATATAATAAAAAAATTAGGTTAAAAACATTCCCCTAATTCAATAAAATGTTGGTTTACAGCGGTCTTAAATTTGTTAATGTCATTAATATTAGTTACAGTACCGGGAAGCTTATTCCACTCTCGAGTTGACCATGGGAAAAAGCTGTTACTATGTTGGTTACAATTCGAATGAGGTCTTAAAAATAATAATGAGTTACCATTTCTTGAGGTACGAGGCACTGGGGTCAAATACGAGTCCTTCTCGATATCAATGCTTCCATGCACAATACGGTGGAACATTGTCAATCGAGAGAGCCTCCTCCTACTCTCAAGAGATGGCCACTCTAACTCCTTTAACATATTTGTCACGACACCTGGTTCTCTAGAGTAATTATTAAAGCAAGACCTGGCAGCGGAACGTTGTATCATATCTAATTTGTACTTATCTTTTTGTAAGTATGGATACCACGCAGAATTTGCGTATTCTAGTTTAGGTCTAACTAGGCTACAATAAAGTTTGGATTTGCAAACTGCAGATGTATGTCTAAAGTTTCTCTTGATGACTCCGAGGGTTTGTTTAGCACTTGTAGTTACGTGTGAAATGTGATTGGCCCATTTTAGATCCTCGGAAAGTATAATGCCTAGGTATGAGTGATGGTGGACCCTATCTAATGTATTATGGTTCAAGGTGTATGGTGTACTGGTAACATTCTTTGTGGAAAAGCAAATCGTATAACATTTTTCCACGAGGTTGCCTTAACTCCATCAGTTCTGAACCAATTATTGTTCACTCTAGCACGATATCCACGTTTAATAAGCACATTAAAGTCTCTCTTTATGCCAGATGCCATGCCGTTTTATCAGAAAATGGACTCCACACAGCCACAGAAAATAATCTCAATTTGCATTATACCGCCTAAAACGACTGGGACTGGGAATGAGATCATGACGTAGACAGTTTACACTACACATGCGCATGAAATAGAAACAAAAATGGCCGAACCCTAACATGATTTTACTGCAATCGCTAACTTTTACCACAAATCTACTTAAACTTAACTTTTTTTAAGGTTAATATTTTGCAAGGCCCTATTTTCATTACAAATGTCGTACAATCTGTAATTTTTCTTTGGCAAAAAGTAAAAATATTGCTGTTTAGGACTGGTATTATTAAAAACATTGGACTTTGCCTTTGGTCTGACTGTCACAATGTTCAGAATTTATGCACCGATTCGTTCTGTAAGGAATACTCAAGGAAAGCTCAACGTCTCAAAATGTAAGTACAAGATTTCTTAGTATAATATTTGGTTTAGAGACTGCGGTTGGTGAATGTTTTTTTTACTGTGATGCGCACGGCCGTGTTGCAGAAATGAGGTCACGAAACAGTTTTGAATTATTATCGTTATTTATCTTTAATATTAAAGTTAATTTGTGAATATTTCACCTGGAAAAACCTGTTACTCCTTCATTGTGCATTGTTATCGAAGCTGTACGGTTTATTTTCATTGTTTGGTCATTCAAGCACTATGTGTACATTTTTTTTAAGAGCGTGTTTATAGTAACGCCGTCCCAAAACCGGTTGGTGTAAAGTACAGGTCACAGGTCGGGTCACAGGTCGGGTCACAGGTCAGGTCACAGGTCAGGTTCTTAATTCTAAGAGAAATCCTAACCTTAACAATTGGACGAGTTCACAGGTAAACAACGGGTTCTCACTCACCTAGAGCTAGGGTTCACAGGTAAACAAGAAGTGACCTGAGGAACGACTGCAGAATACCCCACCACAGCAAGCTGTATTGTAGAAATGTCAATGCGTCTACGTGTCAACTTGGGTGGAATACACAGCGAACGTAGAGAGTAATATTAAGTCAACGCGTCATCTTACAAAGGTAGTTGTAATATATAGAGTACACTTTATTCATGTAAACACGTCATCGCGTCAACGAGTAGACTGCAGTTGATTGTAGAACGAAGGTAGTAATATATAGAGTACACTTTATTCATGTCAACGCGTCACCGCGTCAACGAGAAGACTGCGGTTGATTGTAGAACAAAGGTAGTAATATAGAGAGTACACTTTATTCATGTCAACGCGTCACCGCATCAATAAGTAGACTGCGGTTGATTGTAGATTTACATCCCAATCTCGTTATTTGTGTATTTATATCGCTTGAAATTATAGTTCATATTATAAATCCTTCCAAAACATGTATGTTAGACAAATAAATACACGACTTCACCCTACAATGTTTCAGTTGTGGTTATTCGTACTTCTGAGCTCTTCTAGGGTCGTTTCCGCTGTTTTTTTCCAATCCTCCTTCCCATCTTCCTAGGAAAGGAAGAAGGCCGGCGACAGCCGATAAATATCCGATGTATTGTTGAAATCTTTGCCACGAAAATCACACTTCGCTCACTCCAAATAACTTGAAACCATGGCAGGCCATAGAATGATAAATGAACTCATCTCTACCCGAATTATAAGATCCAGCGATACCACATTCTGGAGAAATCGAACAATTTGTTGCCCATTTCCAAGGCCTTCGAGGAGTTGGACATCAAAAACCATCGAAGAGCCTCGGTCTGGCGAAGACAAACGGCAACTTAACAGGAGAGGGTGGGGGCATGTAGTCTACACATATCCCGGGACATATCTACAAGCACTAGTTAACATTCATCTCACCTCATAATCTTGAAACACTAAAGCTTGTGCAGCATAGAAATCTGTGCTGTCTTTTATGTACAGACAAAAAAATACATCTAGCTAAATACATCTAGCTAACCTCTGCTCGCAGGGTAAATATACTGACGTTCGCTATGAGTTTAACCAGCAGAGTTTGAAAAACAGAACATGCGAAAACTGAAGCGGAAACCAATTTTTATTCACTAAAACACGGGTAGGGATGAGTTCATTTATCATTCTATGGAGTGGGCGAAGTGTGATTTTCTTGGCAACGATTTCAGGTATGCATTAGATATTTATCGGCTGTTGCCGGCCTTCTTCCGTTGCTAGGAAGATGGGAAGGAGGATTCGAAAACAACAGCGGAAATGACCCTAGAACTGAGCTCAGAACGGGTACGAATAACCAAAATTGAAACATTGTAGGGTCACTTCATGTGTTTATTTGTCTAACATACATGTTTTGGAAGGATTTATAATATGAACTATTCAAGCGATATTTGTAAGCGTATAAATACACAAATCACGAGATTGGGCTGCCTGTGGTTTGACCGTGACAACGTGTCATCGTGTAAGGTAGATTACATGGTAGGGTATTCTGCAGTCTAGCCGTGACCTGACCTGTGATCTGACCTGTAACCTGACCTGTACTTTACACCCGCCATCCCAAAACTGGCAAAGCCATATTATGTTATGTAAAACTACTGAAAATGATATGTTAGGTTTGATCCAGCATTTTGATTTACATGGCCTGATAAAATGGTATTTAAAGTACAATTACAACGTTGCAACAACGTCTAGATTAGAATAGTAGTCTAGATCAAATCTTTGATGTTGAATTCATTCTGTTTACAAGGCTAAAAATATATATGGTACATGTATGCATTGCCTTTTCTCAACTGTATTGTTTTCTCAAAAATGGACAGATATGTATTAAACTTTATGCAACTACAACAACACTTTATTAATTGCATAAGTAGGTAACAGAAACGAATAGAGAAAGTTAGAGTAAGCGCTACTTAGAATAACCTTAGGGCTAATCGAGCTAAGTAGTGTCACTGCAAAGTTACATTTGAAGGTAGATATTTGGCCAGAGGGCAAGAGTAAATGCCAACTGCTTTTTAAAAATATGATGGTGAAAAAAATATATGTATATACACATACACGCATATACATACATGTATACACATTTTCTTACATACACACATTTATACACATACATACAATGTCATATAAAGATGGGCTATATATTGCATGCTTACAAAAAAAAATATAATAAGAAGAACAATAATTAGTAATTAATAAATAGGAAAAGAAAGACACAAAGCTAGAATGAAGTATGGACATAAGCTAAGTACATCAAATACTCATTGACACTAATAAAGCTTTAAAAAGGATTCTGTAAGGAGGCTTTTAATCAACTCCGACTTTTTGATTTCAGATTTTTATCGATTTAGTTCCAAACTTTGACACCTATGTAGCGGATATTAAACTTGCCATAATTTGTTCTTATTTTGGGAAGGTAGAAGGACTTTCTACTAGCTAGTCTGGTATTAATGTTAAGCCCGAGGGGGCAGGGGGTTGGCAAGGGGTGGAGATTTGACAGGCAGGGCTACTGTACAGGGCCGCAAATGATCCCGGGCTGCAAATGATCCCGGCCTGCAAATGATCCCCAAAATGGACCGCAAATGATCCCGCTCTGCAAATGATCTCCATTGGGACCACAAATGATCCCGTGAAAAAAACATGGAGTGGCATGGATTTTTGCCACTGGTTAGTGGATCATCTGTACAGGTCTGCAAATGATCCCAAAATTGGACCGCAAGTGATCCCGGCTCGCAAATGATCCCCATTGGGATTCCATGCCATGTGGAATGGCATGGAATCTGGTCGTTGGATTCAATGTTTTAGAAATCAAAATATTCGCATAAAGTTAGTTTTCTTTTTCATACAAACGGTCCCTTAAATTTCTTTTATTTTTCAAATCCTGGGTTAATTCATTAATTTTGATGTTTTTTGTTAGTAATTCCGAGTTTTTATAGTTTTTCTTAATCGGGAGTAGACTGACTCAAAGTAAAAATTAAAGAAATTAAAGGTAAGAATAAATTGCCCCATAGTATGGTGGCTTGTTTGGCCCATTCAAAAATAGTTTTTTAACCGAGTTATTTTTTTAAACACAAAACATTTTTTTGGGAGAAAAGAGAAAATTATTTGCTTTGGAAAATAATTTACCTTTTTTTTTCTTAATCCTGAGTTCCTCAGTAATCCAGAGTTATTAACCCTGAGTCCTTCATCGACCGTTCTTATTACCAGAAACTGGTTAGGCTTTTTTTAATCATCGGGTCAATTATTCTGACTCTATTTTGTTTTCATTTCCAGATATCTCATCCTGCTTGTCAGTATCTCCTATTTACAATGCACAAGGAAACAATTTCAAAGCAATGGCAAAAGTAATAACAAGCGTATTAGCCAGGAGCAGGCATAATCGTGCCTTGTTTACGAGTGTCAATTACAGACACTGCGAAGGCTGTCAAGATTGGACATGTCGCTGACGACATATGATTTTTATGGACAGGTGTGATCTGGGAATTATAAGAATTAGTTTGCCCTCTGATTGGTTGAAAGCGTGATGTCATGGAGATTTTGATGGACATGGTTTAAAGGGGGTTCCCTTCCGGAGCCAATGGTTAAAGATCATTACATCATTATTAAAATCTGTTCGGCATTTTTCTTTCATTCATACGTTAGATCCACTATCCAGCGGCAAAAATCCCTACCATTCCATGTTTTTCACGGGATCATTTGCGGTCCCCATTGGGGATCATTTGCGGGCCTCGGATCATTTGCCGGCCGGGATCATTTGCAGACCTGTGTACTACCCCCAGGGTGGGGTTATTTATAGGAAGGTAGGACAGTGGGGTGGGGAATTTTGATATTATTGACTAAAGGTGTTGTCCCAAGAGTGGAGAATTTCACTTTTTTTGGGAGAAAATGCCTGCCCCCTTGGGCTTAACATTGACTGGTGCATTAAAGTGCCAATGAAATGACAAAATGGATCCCGTTCTTCAGCATCGTTTTTCTCGTTTGGAATTGGAGTGATCGAACCCGGTCTCGGCCAAGACATGGCGAAACTATGGCTCTATGAGATGCCGTTAGCTGTTTGGCGAAACGTTTGGAAATTTAGCCAGAATTCGGTTTGGAGTTAGGGTTGCCGCTGATTTTGGGCCGAATTTTGCCGTTGAGTTGCCTGCCTTGTATTTTTTTCTCCCTCTCTGATCTCTACCCGAAATTCTCTTTCGCAAAACTCGCTAAATAGAAAGCTTTTCCCAAAAAAAAAACACCACACAACACTCCAATAACTACTAATCTTTATTTCTTGAGTAGAATTAGAGCACAGTATCGCTAAAGTTTCATTCCAGGAGTGAAAATCTAACTCCGTATCATTTCTCGGTAATCTTTCAATTCGTAGCCACAGGGAACCCAGAACCAATTTTGAGGTACAAACCTAGAGGATGGTAAGCCTGTGGGAACGATAAATAATCTAGCTAACCTTATTGATTAATATGTAAATTAAAAGATGTTGATGGAAAAAGAGACTATTGCATTATAAGATATTGAAATGATACTAACTGACTAACTAGTTGAGTGACTAACTAATGCATAGTCCACACGAGCAAGCTTTCCTTGACAAGTTTTCCTTGACAAGTTGCCTTATTCAATAACTGACACGCCAGTTTTTCAAGAAGGAGACTTGTCAAGGAAAAAGTTGTAATTTTTCGTTGTCTACATGAGCAAATAAAACTTGTCAAAGGAAAACTTGTCAAGGAAAACTTGCTCATGTGGACTATGCTTAATTGACTAATAACTTAATTAGATGAATAAGTGAGTAGTTGTGTAAATGGATAGGCGGATGTCTAATAAATAAGTACACACTTGGATGAGTAAATACGAATAAGCATGCATGAAACATAAATATAACATATTAATGGTATGAGAATGTATCAGTGTTGATCCTAATATTTGGTTGCAGTGCCCATTTTATTCCTTCTTCTTTAGTATTTCAGGGATTGCCAGCCTTAAGTGTAAAGAAACCAACTTCAATTAGAAAAATCCACATAATTTGTAGCAATGAGTTAAAGAGCAGTTTATATTTGAGTGGATGCCACCTCAGTGGCTTAAGTCGCCCCCCTGGAAATGGGGTCATTCAAGGAAGAAATGGCAGACGGATGATGTCAGTATCAGGGGGAAGCAAGGACAGAGGTGGCAAAAATCCATGGTGTTGTCCAAAATGTGGAAATCCATGCAGTGCTGTAGAAGGTGGGTTAATTAATTGGAAGAATTTACCCAAGTCTTATCTCACTTCTCATGAACCTCATAGCATAAGTAATTTGGAGGGCTAGTGAATAGTCAGTTTGAGCATTTACGAGCAGACGACAGGAGTCCATTACCCAGTCTCCCATACTAATTAGGTCTGTGTCACAGCATTTACTCACTTCAATAATAATATAAAATTTATTATTAATGCTAAATATATAATTATTTTGTGGGAATGTTTGCACCCCCTTCACACCCCATTTTGGGAACCAATCAAATTTGACCCTGAACAAAGCACAACTGACGCCATCGTTATGATATGTGCTAGCTCAGTCTAAATGTGTCTTTAACTATTGTTCTCAAGTTCTTTTGTTTTTCAGATTTTGTGGTATCAGATTGGCTGAGAGCGAAAACAAAAATGCTAATAATATATAAACAAAAGACTAGTGGGAATTTCAAATTCCCATAAGCAATAAAACACTGACAAAAGATCTGCACAGGAGCAAATAAGAGACATGTGGCTATCTGTTTTAACTTTCTTTTCTGTATAACAAAGGGCTTGGTTGAACAACAGATTTTGGGAATTTGAATTTGCCTCCTTGACATTATCAATGGATAAAGAGCACACATTTGTCAAACGTCTAGAAATATCAACAGAGATCCAGGCCTCTAAAATGGTCATATGTGTGTTTAATCTGACTAAAACAACAAATGCTTCAGAATAAACTTCTCAAGATGCGGCCGCTAACACAGCCATTTGTTGTTTAAACTGCCTAGAACAGAAAGCGCTGTAGAATAAACTTCTCAAGACGCGATCTGCTAACACAGCCATTTGTGTGTTTAAACTGACTAGAACAACAAATTAAAACTCTTGAACTTTATGAAACTCGTTCAAAATTTATTGATTATAAGACCAATTAATTTACGGTTACAGTTACTTGAGTAACTTCTGTATAAATTAAACCGAGGAGACAGATTGTGTAAGACAAGTGTTTTAAAACGACTAAATACAAACAGTGTGAAATGTTTTACTCATTCAGCCAGTTTCTCCTGGCCAGCACAGCTCATTACACGCTCACATAAACCTGTCTGTCAAATTAAGCCCTATTCATCTAGACCCTCTTAGGACTAGGAGTGACTCCATTCTGCCTTTTTGAATACATTACCTAACCCAGTGATCACTGGGTTAAAGTCACGTGACTTAATGAAAACTAAAGAAACTGAAAACAATAAGACACATTTAGATCGAGCACATGTCGTAATGATGCTGTAGTCGTTCAACTAGCTTTCACAAATATAATGGTGGAAAGGGAAGAATTCAATGCTTTGCAGTATTCAATTCGTGGGAAAATCATTCTAAATATGGCACAAAGCGAGTAAATGCTGTGACAACTATATACTACAGATGGACACTCTGGGTAATGGGCTCCTGCAGACAAGTAATCTGTTTTCATGGCCAGCACAAACAGTATATCATAAGCCTATATTTTACCACTACTGCAACCATTTTCATTTTATTTAGCACATGCATTTGAGAATACACAGCTTTTTGGTGAGCATTTAGTGACTCTTATGGGTGGTAATTTTCAAATTTGGTTTTGGATTGGGCTACCTGTGGTGCCTGCCACAGGTAGCCCAATCTGAAAACAAATTAGTAAAACGCCACTTTGAAATTTTGACAGACCATTTCCTAGCCCTGTTTAGATTCTCATTTTTTCTTCACTACATGTATTTCAACCATATCATTTGTGTTGTTCTTGCAGCATCTACAAGATTTGTTCAGTGTGAGAAGTGCAGCCATTTTTTTCTAATCTTGTCTGAATCAGAATCAAAACGACACATACGATATGATAGCAAGGCCTCTCTTAATGGGAATGATAAACAGAATAAAGTTAATAGGAAACCACCTCCTCCACCAAAAAAGGTTTGTGTGTAGTAAATGAGAATATTGTGCTGTTGAAAGTGTGTATTGCAAGGTAACATTGTTACATGAAAGTATACAGGTGTAATTCAACATTACACAGATATTTATACAAATTGTCTAATTCTTGCGTTTAACCTAGCTAGATTAGCTTTTTAGTTACTCTAGGCATAGTTAATAGAGTGGAATGGTTATGAAACCCGGCAAACTTCAATGTGGCTAACAAAGGCACTGCGATTTATGTTGGAAGGGGGCAAGACAAAAGATTGTGCAGGGTCATAGTTCATTAGCGTCCCCTGAACGACTGAACTCACACGTTTCTATTGGCTGATTGATTAACACATTGGAATTTCTATTGTGTTTTGTGCAGGGTAGTGGTTGAAAAAAGCTAACAAAGACGTATAACAAAGAAGGTCGCTGGGTTTCATAACCATTCCACTCTATTAACTATGCTCTAGGTAACCAATGCCTAACCTATTTCAATAACGAACGAATTTAGTTAACTTAATTGTAATCTCCAGGTGTAAATAAAGTTGTTGTTGTTGTTGTTGATACATACATGTATACTAGCTTATAGAGCATTTATCTAACAAATAGAAAGCAGTTCTCCATGTTTTCTTTAAAGGGTTAGAGATGGGCATGCATACAGTTGTTGACAAATATGTGTACATACATACATACATACATACATACATACATGCATTTAATGTATGATGTTCAAACTAAAAATGGTGAATGCTGCATGAGGTTGAAGGCTAAATGCAGTTTGAATAAACTTTGAGTTCATTGTACAGTTAGCATGTGCCTGCATGATGTATTTGTCAACAAAACACAAAATAAAGTCTCCAACCCTTATAAATCAGTTAATGATAATCAAAATGAAATCAAAGATTTGGCATTATAAATATTTCCACTCAGCTCACTTGAGTTGTTACATACTTGCAGTTGCAAATCAGCCATTTTCGATTAGTGAGCATGCATGAACAATTTTCTCTCAATTAAAAGTATTTTTTCTGTCACACAAGAGAGAGATAATTCAATCCTGCTGTTTCCTTGTCAGCAATACTGTTTGCCATTTTTGCAAATATCCTGTGCTAATAATTTTTAGGTTTTCCCAGTTATATAAAGGGCTAGCTACAATGTAGCTTGAGCTGGCTAGAGCAAAGCCAGGCCAGTACTGAACTTGTGCTTTGGTTTACTAGTAGCCAATGACCTGCTTGAATGCATAGTTTGAATAAAATAATAATAATGCACTTTCAAGGACTTGAAAGCTGCAGATGCACAAGCAGAATGAGAGTGCATTCACCAGCTTTTCAAGACATTGAAAGTGAGTGCATTATTTTCGTATAGGTCATAGGAAATCATCTTAATTTTTTTCATGATATAAAATTATCTACATGTATGTACCATTCTGCTGCTCGAGCGTGCATTTTATAATATAAGAAAATTAAGCACTTTGAACTCATTTAATGCCAATGAAATTGCTAGTTCTTTGGATGCTCCTGATATTACAAGCCAAGTAAAGATACCAAGAAATCATTTATGTTGTACAGTAAATGAAGGGCTGTGTGCAAAAAAGGCATAAGTGACTCTTGAGCATGTTCTAAGTTCTCCCTTAGAAAACAAAGAAATTATGGGAGAATTTAGAATGTGATCAGGAGTTACTTACACCCTTTTTGCACACAGCACTTAAATTTTAGTTTCATGCATTGGCCCCCTTCAGACTTAAGAGTACACCTCCACTCAGCATCATAAGATTCCTACAATATTCTATGGAAGACCATAATTTATTGATGGTCCATAGAATTTAGCCCACTTCCGATATATACCTCACTTTCTACATACAAAGGAATCAATACGAGGCTCCATGCATAAATATGCTCCTGAAGTCTTTTGTGACAAACTACAAAAGTGCTGTAGTCTTGTCACGAGCGACTGAGCATTATGCACAGAGGCTCGTGGGCTATTAGTACCTGTACATGTTTTCAAACAAAAAGAATGTTGAGCACTGACTGGAATGTTTACGTCTTCTGCAGATTTTTGATTACTTGGATAAATATGTAATAGGTCAAGACTTTGCCAAGAAAGTCTTGTCCGTTGCTGTGTATAATCACTATAAACGTCTGTCTGTCAACGCACCCTCTACACCTCAAGGCTCATCAACAACAGAGGTCAAAGCTGTGCCACTGTCTAGACCTTTTCCTGGCTCTCCTCATGGTATGGATTAACATAGCCTCCTTTGCAGGTGGTATTTACTAGTAACAGAATGATCGAGGGCAATACACTTCTCCAAGACTTTAACACAATATGTATCAGCTTTGTTTAGAATATTATTTGCTGGTCACCAAATGGTGTTTTTAATTTCAAGGCCTGCCTTGGTAGAGAATATGAATATTGTGCCCTTGATCGTTCTTTTCACCCATCAACCTTTCTTTTATTAGACAAGTGTAACCCTCAAAATGAGTTACATGTAAAATCTACTGTTTTGTTAACAAATCGCATTCAATTCTAAGAAAAATCTCTCTGCATACAATTCAATACAGAACTTCAGCTAGTCATGGCCCAGACCAATTCCCTCAACTCCCCTCTTGGTGCCAGTGGTGTGCAGTCTTCTAGTCAGTCCCGTGATGCCACAGGTAGTGAGATTCTGGACTCAGAAGGGGACAGGATACACTTGGACAAGAGTAACATTCTCCTTCTAGGACCTACTGGCTCTGGTAATTACAACATAAAATTAAGTAATAGATAAAGAATGAGTGGCCGATCTTTATCCGATCGGATAAAGATTGGACGCGAATTCTTTATCTTACTTATCAAACGTCTAGATGTAGAGAGTCGTGTTTTCAGTTATTTTGGCGATACAACTTATTTTGGCCGAGAAAATTGAAGCCAAAGTTTATGTAAATCAGGACGAAATCTGTATCAGATTTACAGATCACTTATCTGTCGGTGATTTCCTTTGTTTTTGCTTCATGAATTATTAATGAGTTTGATAATGTACATATACAAATCAATTGTAATCCTCAGTGTTGATTCTAAGGCATGATTTTGCAATATAAGACATATACACAGTTAAAATATAATTTTAATAACTAGAAATTGCATTATTTCATAATGACTTAATTAGCACTGAGGTGCTTCTTAAGGCCTTTATTAAATAAAAAAAACTACCTTAGCTCTGATGTTTTTGTTCTGTTACAAGTATCGAAAAGAACTTTGATACTTGTCAGCCTTAGCCAGGGGAAGACAAAGTATATCTTTGTGCCTTGTATTGTAGGTGTGGAAAATAATGTGAGTGTAGTTTATTTATTATTCTGTGGTATGTATTAGTTTGGAGACACCGGAGAACATTTTGAGCGACATTTAAGTGTTTGAGTTTGCTGACACCTGTTTGCTCATTTTCACTACCAGTATAAGTATTAGAAAGGGAAGATACGGTGAGCAGAGGTGTTTACTTTTTGACTGCAATGTATAACCCCACGGGGAGCGACAGGAGATGCCTTACAAGTAGCCAAGTTCATGTAGCATATTGCATGCAAGTATGTGGGCACTAGGCCATTTAGGCACTTGAAGACTTGCAGGCAAATTTGATAGGCTCTTCGAGATTGTAAGGATGGCTACAGCTTACAAGTACAAGCTTGGAAAAAGCTCTCTCACAATTACAATATTAGTTTGCTAAAACAGTACCAGAAGATTTTTGGAGAGCTGGGTTGATGCAGTGGTAAGTGCTTCACCTCTCACCTCTGTGGCCCAGGTTTGATTCGTGATTGTGGTGCCATACATGTACATGTATGTGAATTGAGTTTGTTTATATCTTGCCCTTGCTCTGAGGATTTTTCTTCAGGTTCTCCAGTTTTCCTCCCTGTCTGTCGAGTGGGTTGCAGGTTCAAATCCAGGCTGGACCAACACTCAGGGTCTTAAAATAACTGAGTACAGGGTTCGAAATTCATTTTCAAAGGAACAAGCAGAAAGTTGCTTGCGGGTTTGAAACCAACAAGCAAAACCACTCATCAACAAGCTAAAAACTAAAACATGTTTTAATGTGCCTGGTGCCTAATACAAGCATAAAAATGCCAATTCATTTATTTTCTACCAGCAAATCGGTAAATTGACTCGCATTTTGCCAGTTTGCTTGTGCGAATTTCGAACCCTGGAGTAGAAGGTGCTGCCTCTACAGAATACAGTAAATGGTTAGACCTTCATGTCTTCTCGGATAAGGATGTGAAATCGTAGGACTAGTGTCTCCAATTAGCTGCAGATCTAAATACATTGACACTTAAATAAAGTCACTTACTTTTACTCGCTCCTTAAAAAACAACCTAAATTCTGATTCAACCCAGGAATTTGTTGAATACATAATTTCAAACTAAGTGGCTTGATAGCTAGACCTGATAATGGCTCCCTGTATCTCAGTGTAAATAAACTAGTTATGTTATTTGTATTTCTTTTTATACTGAGCTCTTTCCATTGTGACTTGTAGACTCACTGCAGAAACATTTTACTGACTGTCTATATATTTAACAAATAAGTGTAAATGAGGATTCTCTGTGTTCTATTTAAAAGAATTCCTGCTCATGCATGGTCTTTAAAAGCTGTGGACACACGAGCAGAACACGAGCACTATCAGCAACTTTTCAAGATGTCAAAGTGCATTTGCTTTGATGGAACATATTCTATTTGTTCTATAATGTAATATTTGATTTGCGTGGTTCTATAAGAAAATCGTGCATGCTTTGTTCAATTCTTTTAGCCAATGAAATTG
Organism: Actinernus sp. WN-2022; assembly: GCA_030867875.1. Classification (NCBI taxonomy): domain Eukaryota; kingdom Metazoa; phylum Cnidaria; class Anthozoa; order Actiniaria; family Actinernidae; genus Actinernus; species Actinernus sp. WN-2022. The sequence continues at coordinate 13,259,630 of JAOWCC010000019.1, read as the reverse complement.
AAGGGCTGTGTGCATAAAGGGCATAAGTGACTTATTCTAAATTCTTTGTTTCCTAAGGGAGAATTTAGAACATGATCAGGAATTACTTATGCCCTAATGTTACACACAGCCCTTTAATTGCACATTCTTAGGAAGCCTTATGACTTGGCTTGTAGCACTTAAGGTTGGTGCAAAAACTTTGTGAGGCTTCTGATTGAGTAATTAGGCTTCATGCTTGGGTTTCCTGTGATTGCATAATTATGCAGAATTTTGGGATTTTGTGTATACTGCATAGTATAAGTATATTAAACATTGGAATCCGTTTGAGAAATTCTGGAAATCCAGAGTATGTTAAAACAGCTAGAGTGTTCTAATAATTGGTCAGTTGATATCGGGAAGCCTTTCGAGCACTCTGATTAGATTGTTTGCTTATTACTTCATAATTAAGGCGTACTTGTGCCTTCTGCATACATGTATCAGGTGACACTTATTCTAAGTACTAAGAAGTGAGCTTGCTTGGGTTTCTTGTGTTTGCAAAGGCATTATGCTGAAATGATAATAAGACTGACAATAGATATTCGATCATTATCTGGGGCAAGGTTAGGCAAACCCTGATCAAGATTTAATTCAACAACATGAAAATGGTTGTGAGGCTTCTGCATTTAATGTATTACTAGTTTATATTATAAACTGTTTTGATTACCAGGCAAGACCCTCCTAGCCCAGACAATATCTAGATGTCTAGATGTTCCTTTTGCTATATGTGACTGTACTGCACTCACGCAGGCAGGATATGTGGGTGAAGACATTGAGTCTGTCATTGCTAAGCTATTACAGGTGAGTGATGGATGAGACTGGTGATGTGATCACAACAGACTGAGTCAGTCCATATGGAGAAAAGCTTTGCCCTAGGCTGAGGTCTTGGAAATGGTTTGAGGCCGAAGTCCGAGGGCCGTTGTCAGGACCAAAGGCAATGTTTTTCTTCATATGGACTGACAGAGGCCAGTAAAATTATAACCTTTTAATGTTTTCCTTTTCAATTTCTTTTATTTGAAATTTGCTTTTTTTAATTCAGTTGCACGCTCATACAGAAGCAATACATTTGTCAGTCTTGAATGTTCACTCTTTGTTTCTGCAATCACTGGCAATTTTATGCAGTTTCCCCTTTTTCCAAGGCTTTCAATACAAGATGTTCATGATCAATGCTAGGGTATGTTTATGTAACAGAGAAAGAAGATTACGAAAAGAACTGTTAGTTATTTTGAACTGTTGCTGCACGAGCGGTTGCACAAGCAGTTTGTTGTATTTATTTTGTGATTGTAGTTAGACCGTTGTATATTTTTAGTCAGTTGGATTTTGGGAGTAAACAACTCAGTTCAGTCTCAGTCTTGTGGAAAGTTACTGTAATTTAACCGACCACTGCTACATTTTAGCGATGCATCGAGCGAAAAGCACCTGAGATCCCCCACGAGCGCCTTTGGTATCAATGCTCTCTTCATCCCCAATGGAACTTCTTACCATGGATTTCCTGTCTTTAGAGAAGGGGAAAGGAGGATTAGAAAGTATCCTTGTGGTCTGCGACACGTTTACCAAGTATTCTTGGGCTTTCCCTACCAGAAATCAGACGTCAAAAACAGTCGCTAAGGTTCTGTGGGACAAAGTTAAAAACAATTTTTGGTTTCCCACAACGCATTCATTCCGATCAAGGAAGAGATTTTGAATCCAACCTCAAAAGAGACCTGTGTAGGCTGGCAAACATAAGCAAGACTCGGACAACACCATACCACCCTCAAGGAAATGGACAGACTGAGCGATTCAATCGGACACTGCTCAACATGCTCCGGACGCTGGAGGCGGATAAGAAGCTGAACTGGCCAGAATAATATGTTGAGACACTGGTACATGCATACAATAGTACGAAACACTCCTCAACTGGTTTCTCTCCATTCTATCTGATGTTTGGACGTCAGCCTCGTCTTCCATGATGTATCCTTAGGAACTGGTGATAAGATCCATGGGAGACCACAGGACTATGGAAATTATGTAGAAAATCTTCGCATGAGATTATCACATGCATACGACCTAGCCAAGAATGACATGGAAAGGAGAAGCGATGTTAACAAACGATGCTACGATGTTCGAGCCCAAGAAGGTTCCCTCCAGCCAGGAGATTGCGTACTGGTATGGAACCTGAGTTCAAGAGGGAAGAACAAGCTAAAAGATCGTTGGGAAGAAAAGACACACTTAATCGTTAACCAACCGAGTGATCTACCAGTGTATACGGTCATACCAGAGGGTGGGGGTAAGAAGAGAGTTCTCCATCGTAACCTCTTACTTCCTTATGTGGCATTGATGCTCCACTGACTAAACCTAGGAAACAACACAGGAAAGGTCAACAAATTGAAGTTAGTCTAACACCCTGCGAAGAGATCGAAAACAAAGAAGATGATATCTCAGAGCAGATGATCATTCTACCGCACAACAACGGTGATGATTTTATTCAGGAAGAAACAACAGAAGAACAAGACAGTCCAGAAGAACAAGAAGAACAACAGGCAACAGAAATTTCATCCCAAGAAACAACGGAAGAACGAGACAGTCCAGAAGGACAAGTAGAACAACAGGCAACAGAAATTTCATCCCAAGAGACAACGGAAGAACAAGACAGTCCAGAAGGACAAGAAGAACAACAGGCAACATAAATTTCATCCCAAGAGACAACGAAGACCAAGCCAGTCAAGTAAGCCAGGAAGAAGAACAAGCAGCAGAACGGGTGCATACAGCCAAGGAAAGTGCAACAAAGGGTAGCGAAATTCAGGAATCTCACCAACCCAGTTGTACAAGATCAGGAAGAACATCCAAGCCATCTCAAAGGCTGATCAGTGACCCAACATGGTCACTAAAGGCTTCAGTTTTGTTGTTGCTGACAACAAAAGATAATAAAGACGTTATCCAAAAGGTTTTTCAAGGATGGCTTGATATTTAAGGACAACAAATCAAGTTCAAGCATAGTAGATACTTTGCAGTGGCGAAAAGACATTGTAAAATTACTTAAGACAATTATAAATAAGTTCAGTTTTATTACCCATTGAGGGCTAAGAGAAAGTTTTTTATAAAACATTTTTGCATTTATTTGAATAGTAGCACCAGGCATCTGGAACCTTAGTTTGTATTAGTGAACTTCGGGATGAAGTTCCTCCTGAGGGGGAAATGTGTAACAGAGAAAGAAGATTACGAAAAGAACTGTTAATTATTTTGAACTGTTGCTGCACGAGCGGCTGAACGAGCTGTTTGTCGTATTTATTTCGTGATTGTGGTTAGACCGTTGTATATTTTTAGTCAGTTGGATTTTGGGAGTAAACAACTCAGTTCAGTCTCATTCTTGTGGAAAGTTACTTTAATTTAACCGACCACTGCTACATTTTAGCGATGCATCGAGCGAAAAGCACCTGAGATCTCATCAAAAAAATCGACTGAATAACTTTGGGATAAGCTGGTCTAGATGAGAAAAAAACGGACCTGATCACCAGCCAATCAGAGTGCACAATTTCAGTGGATTCCAGTCAGGGGGAAAATGAGTGTGCTTATAGACCACTTTCATAAATGCATATTTTCCATTTCAATAGTTTATCTACATGTACAGAAAACATGAACATTGTCATGTGAAAAGGCATGTCGACATAAGTGATCTTGAGAAATTTCATTATTGTAGCTAACAAAGCAGTAAAGTTACAGCCATTTGAAATTAGAGAGATTTGTATGAAAAAAACAATGGAGGCCTTTCTAGCCTCGCTTTCATGTTTTTTCAGCATTTGAAATGCCTTTAACTCAACAGCAATTCTCTATATTGCTCTAAATCTAAGCACAATTGCTAGTTGTAATGTGTTCTTTCATGTGGTAGCATTTAAGTTCCACTCTACAGATTAATCTTCCATATTATACAAATTAGGAGGCAACCATTATGAAAGTGGTCAATAACAAGAAGGGCTGTGTGCAAAAAGGGCGTAAGTGTCTCCTGATCACATTCTAAATTCTCCTTCGATTTCTTTGTTTTCTAAGGGAGAATTTAAAACTTGATCTATAGTCACTTATGCCCTTTGTGCACACAGTCCTTCAATAATATGGCATCTCTATATGAAATATTCTAAAGGAAGTCCACTAAGATTCTGTTTGTTCTTATTTCAATATTTTTCTCTTACTACAGGAAGCCGGCAATAATGTTGAGAGGGCACAGCAAGGTATGACTCTGTCATTATCTTTTTTGCTGTTGTACTGTTACTGACATATGGTAGCTTTATGGACTATTTCAGTAACCAAGTGTTATGGTCAAAGAAAAACTTTTCTGGAAGTAGAAATAATAAGTATTATATTAATATTTGACTCTCTCCCATCACAAATTCCAATAATTATTGGTTGATTCACCTGCAAATAACTGTTTGCTGCAAAAAAAAATCTGAGCATGGCACTGTTGACCGATCCATTTTGTGAACACTACAGCTTGATTGGCACAGCTGCTGGAGGCTCAAATATCCAGAGCCAAACTCTGGAGGTATAAAGGTTATATTTTGTTGAATGATAAAACAATAATTGAATTTGGCTATGGCATAATATCATGATCTGTCTGTGTCTCGCTATCACTTAATTACTTCTCCTAAAGTTTGTGAATAATTGAAAGCTCACCATGAACAAATCGTTATATTTTCTTAATCTCATACAATAATTCCATATTATTTGTGAGGTCTATTGATTCATAACAAGGGAAGAACTTATTGTGTGACGATGCTTCACAACTGTCAATAACTATTCTGCTCCAGTTGCAAAATTGAAATTATTTTTTATGTTATCATCCAGGGTTGTAGATAAGAGCAGGCAGCTAAGAACATTCACCTGGTACTCTGCCAAGTTTTGCCAGCTACTTTTTTGGGGGCTCTAATCCCCTAGTAGGTGAAGGGCTTATATATGACCTTCACTATATGGTAATTATACATCTACTTTTCAGAATTACCCATCTACTTCAAATCTTATCTACAACCCTGATCATCTGTCACTTCAGTTTTATGACCCCACCAGCCATGCTGATGATACATGTGTATATTGTCATGTATGAATAATTTATTGGCTACACAACATTTTCTGTGATGGAAGTGGCCTTTCCTGACTTCAGAGTTCTTGTTTGAAGATTGTGTTGATAGGTCTATTTCTTGTCTTGTAGGTATTGTCTTCCTCGATGAGGTTGACAAGATAGGTGCTGTACCAGGTGTACATAATCTGAGAGACGTTGGTGGCGAAGGTGTTCAGCAGGTAAAACGGGTTTTATTCTGTCTCCTACCCAGGTGCCTTTTTGAAAAGGGCTCCATCTTTCTCCTACCCAACCTCCCATCTTTCTCCTTCCTAAGATCCCATCTTTCTACTACCCAACCTCCCATCTTTCTCCTACCCAACCTCCCCTCTTTCTCCTTCCCAAGCTCCCATACTTCTCCTTCCCAAGCTCCCATACTTCTCCTTCCCAAGCTCCCATACTTCTCCTTTCCTAGCTCCCATACTTCTCCTTCCCAAGCTCCCATACTTCTCCTTCCCAAGCTCCCATACTTCTCCTTCCCAAGCTCCCATACTTCTCCTTTCTTGGCTCCCATACTTCTCCTTCCCAAGCTCCCATACTTCTCCTTCCCAAGCTCCCATACTTCTCCTTCCCAAGCTCCCATACTTCTCCTTTTCAAGCTCCAATACTTCTCCTTCCCAAGCTCCCATACTTCTCCTTTTCAAGCCCCAATACTTCTCCTTTTCAAGCTCCCATACTTCTCCTTCCCAAGCTCCCATACTTCTCCTTCCCAAGCTCCCATACTTCTCCTTCCCAAGCTCCCATACTTCTCCTTCCCAAGCTCCCATACTTCTCCTTCCCAAGCTCCCATACTTCTCCTTCCCAAGCTCCCATACTTCTCCTTCCCAAGCTCCCGTACTTCTCCTTCCCAAGCTCCCATACTTCTCCTTTCCAAGCTCCCATACTTCTCCTTCCCAACCTCCCATACTTCTCCTTCCCAAGCTCCCATACTTCTCCTTCCCAAGCTCCCATACTTCTCCTTCCCAAGCTCCCATACTTCTCCTTCCCAAGCTCCCATACTTCTCCTTCCCAAGCTTCCATACTTCTCCTACCCAAGCTCCCATACTTCTCCTTCCCAAGCTCCCATACTTCTCCTTCCCAAGCTCCCATACTTCTCCTTCCCAAGCTCCCATACTTCTCCTTTTCAAGCTCCCATACTTCTCCTTCCCAAGCTCCCATACTTCTCCTTTCTTGGCTCCCATAATTCTCATTCCTAAGCTCCCATACTTCTCCTTTCCTAGCTCCCATACTTCTCCTGCCAAAAAGGAATAAGTTATTACCGTTTTCGTTGAAGTGCGACCCCGGAAATTACTAGTCGCATCTGTAAAATTCGATTTAGCCGACCGTCAATCAAACGCGTGCCTTCCAGAAATAATGAAGTCTAGGTGGCAATCGTTGAAAGCTCTGTTTGAGACAAGACTCAGTGTTTGATTGATGGTCGGCTAAACTGAATTTCACACACGAGACCTCAAGGGTCGCACTTCAACGCAAACGGTAATAACACACATTATTATAAAAGTAATATCTCAAAGTCGCACGAGTTCTGTAAGATCTGCGAGCGTAATGCTCCAATTGAAGCAGTTGGGTTCATAAAAGTCACACTGTTCGATATTCCTAGAATTAAACTAATCTTAAAACGATGAGTACGTGCATCGATCGGTGGTGACGACTATGCTAGCTTGGCACGGTTATATTAAAAGGCCCAGTAATTATATAGGTTTAGTTGTAACCTAATTAAAGTCTGAGCTTTCTCTTATTTGTATGCATCTCTTTTTCCAGGGTCTGCTCAAGATTCTGGAGGGTACGATTGTCAACGTGCCTGAGCGTAACTCACGTAAAATGAGGGGTGACACCGTGGCTGTGGATACGTCCAACATTCTGTTCGTGGCATCGGGAGCGTTTAATGGACTAGATAGGATTATTAGGAGAAGGAAACAGGAAAAGGTACAGGAGTTGTGCACTGGGACCGTGTAACCACCTCCCATCAGGGAAAATGAATGAAAAATAGAACCAAGTCTATCGTAGGAGAAAATTGATATTTCGTTTCTGGTACAAGTTAGCTCTTTACTGGGCCGATTTGATAAAACTTTTACACATGTAATTTACAAGTCTGGACATTGTTTTTGAGGTGAAAAAGGAGACCAGACATGTAAAATACGTGTGTCAAAGTTGAATTGAATTGTTGACCCCTAGGGGCTATAGACCAGTTTACGGTTAATACGCAGTTGTTCAAATCCTTTTTTTTATATGGCGACAGGCAGATGTCAGACAGTGATGGCCGCCAGTTGAATCAAAAGACTTGAACAACTGCGCATGACCCGTAAACTAGTCTTCAATAAAACATGTACACGTGCATGTATTAAGTCTCGCCAGTGTTTTCCGGCGTTGAAACACGTTAAGCAATGGCCAGTCTTGTAAAGTATTCGTGTAAAGGTTTTATTAAATTGGTCCCTGGGTTAACGTTTTACATTTGGGGTCACCAGAAGTGAATAGTTGTTTTGTCTACGGTAGTTCTTTTTTTTGATTTGCCATTTATAATTTTGATATGAAGAAGGTCAGCGAGAAGACCGGTGTCTGCGTCGATGCTAAATATCCAGCAAAAATGTTCCCCTGGTTTATTTACCTTTCGACGTAAAAGTATTTTCTGATGCCAGTTTCTTTGTCCAACCTGCCCTGTTTCATGGAACTCTGCAGCATAAGTCATGTTGTATCACCACAAATAACGACGACATATCCAGAGAAAGTCAAACTAGGGGACCAAGTCAAAGAAGGGAGGCCAAATCCATAATGTCGGATGCTATTGCGACAAGGGGACTATGTGCTTTCTTTGGATTAGTTCAAGGAGGGTTTGGGTGGTAGAGTACAGTGCGCGAGATCCTAAAACAAAACTCGCATGACCCAATAACTCTCTTTCGAGGTAATTGGCTTCGGCGCAAGATTTTGAGTGCGTGAGAGCGTAAAACAAACCTCATGACTCAATAAATCTCTGTCCAGGTAATTGGCTTTGGCGCCCCAGCTTTTCAGAAATCCACTCTCAAGGATAAGGAGCTCGACATCTTCACTAGTATCAAAGGTGACGTCAGAGATGATAACGCCGAGTGCGACGCCCTGTTAAGTGCCGTAGAGGCACGTGATCTCATTGATTTCGGCATGATCCCCGAGTTTGTGGGTAGACTACCAGTTGTAGTGGCACTGCACTCCCTCGACGAAACCTCGCTGGTTAGGATCCTCACTGAACCGAGAAACGCGCTGGTGCCTCAGTATCAGGCGTTGTTTGGTATGGACAAGGTATGTGGTATGCTTGTTTGTTTTTTAGTTAGTTAGTTAGTCAGCTAGTTAGTTAGTCAGTCAGTAGTCAGTCAATTAGTTTGAGTCGCCCCTGTGATAAATGGTAGATATGTGGGGCTATGGGTTCCAGAACCGGACCCGATTTTTAGAGGAGAAAATAGCTCCAAATCCCAGATTTCCAAGTTATTGTGAAAACGAACCCGTATTGATTATTCTGAATCGTCTATAACCCGGAATTCGACATATTTTTACGAAAAAACCGGACCCGGAAATCAAAATTACGTTCAGACCCGAACCCAGTACCGCCGGGGGGCGTCGGTGTTGATGAATAGGAGATATTGTAGTTTAGTCTACGAATAGCAGTTTCAGCGGTATTGACCCAAACGACTCACTTCAATGTAATGAAGCGCCATTGAAACCATCATTCTTACACGACACCAACACCCTCCTAAACAAGCACGACTAATTTAGATACACAGTTTGAATAGCGCTTCATTACATTGAAGTGAGGCGTTTGGGTCAATACCGCTGAAACTGCTATTCGTAGACTCAACTACAATATCTCCTATTAGATCAATTTTACTAAATTGTTTTAGTTGACGCCACCTAAATTAGTGAGTAGCACGGAACCTCTCGAGATCTATTGTCAGGTAGGCCAATACTGTCGCTCGCTTCGAGAAGTTCCACCCGACCCAAATTAGTGTAACCGTAAGACCAACAACGAAATCAGGGAGGCTGAATATAAACTACAGTTTGAAAATGAAACTGTTGATTCCTACAGACGTACACAAAAGACGTAGTCCACACCGCAAGTCAACGCCGTTATTACGTGATATTCATGTCGACTAAATTAGTACTAAATTTAGCTATTTTAGTTATTGAAGTCTAGACTGCGGTCACTACGCGACTCTAGTTTGTTTATTCGTTCAGAGCTGTTCTTTTCGTGTTGTCTCTTTTGCATTTTTCCTTCCTTGCATTATCGGTCTAAACGAAAATCTTAACTATTCGAAAACGTTAGTAACATTAAAGAATCTATTTAAACTAATTGAAACTGTTACGCTCAACTAAATGTTCCACGAAAGCTTTCGACCCTTTGTCAACCAGTGCAATCTGAATAATTGTCTGATACTTGAAGCATCACATGAGGTAGTCGGCAGAAGCGCGTGAACACCTCCCGCGTGACACCTCCCGCGTGACACCTCCCGCGTGACACCTCCCGGTTAGCTCAGTGGCCAAGCGCCGGTTGGTTGGTTCAAAACTTCGGCCGGACCAACGCTCAGGGTCTTAAAATAACTGAGTAGAAGGTGCTGCCTTTGTGAAACAATCGCGTTCTCAAACTGCAAATGGTTAGTAGACCTTCACGTCTTATCGATAAAATCGTAGGTCCACCGTCGGCCTCAAGTTTATCAGTCTCACCAGACTGTTGCGAGTTACCGACGTTAAATAAAGTTGCCTTTACACGATGGTGTTGTAGACCAAGGGCACGCACTCAGGTCTTAGCGGCATTTGTCTCTGTTACGAATTCGTCCATATATTACAGTTTAACAACAGGCTGAGGATTGTAGCGGAGAGTAAAATATTCCCTTCTTCTCCCCCCATAGGTCGACCTTCACTTGGAGCCTGAGGCTCTTCAACTCATTGCCAAACAAGCTCTCGAGAAGAAAACAGGCGCGCGGGGACTGAGGGCAATTCTGGTGAGTAGAACGACGGTGGGTGTAGGGGTGGTGGAATTGAAACCTAGTGAGCTACTACAGTCTTCTTTATTGAGTTCTAAGTTTTGACAAGTAGTAAGCCTAAAGCCAAGGGAAAACGGTTTCAACATCGGTTTAACATTGGAATAACACAGCCTAGTGCCTAGGCCTTCTGGCTGGTATTTTGTCTGAGTAGATTAATGGTATCCCTGTGGTTTGTAGTGAGCGGTTACGTCACAAGCCATTACAAACCACAGGAATCCCATTAACCAACTCAGACAAAATACCAGCGAGAAGGCCGAGGGACTAGGCTGGGTACAACATTTGTTGAAGCCGATCTTGAAGCCGAACTTTGGAATGGCCTGAAAACGTTGTTGAAAGGTGTTGAAAGAGAATGAAAGTATATTGTCTATTTTCCATTTTAAGTTATCCGCCTTCCCCGTCTGTTTGTTGAATGTGTATGTTTCAGTATTTGCTTTTAACCCACCCTAGCCAGACTAGATTAGTTTATTACTACTTCAGGCCTCCTAACACTTCTTTTTCCTTTTTTCATTTTATTGTAAATTAATTTTCAAAAAGTGTGAATAAAGCTGTTGTTGCCGTGGAGAGAGTTTGACTAAGTTAATGGCCAATTCAAGATCGGTTTCGACAAATCTTGTACCGATGTTGAAACGGTTTGACTGGAGCTTAACACTGTCGAGAACTAAACAAAATATGACTGAGCTCACAAAACCTGCTCTCCATCAATTAATCAACTCTTTGTTCTCCCCTTTAGGAAAATATTCTCCTTGAGCCCATGTTCGAGGCGCCAGGGTCCAGTATCGTCGCTGTTCGTATCAGCGAGGACACAGTACAGGGTAACAAACCACCTGAGTACATTCACGCCCCCGAGCCACAGGGAGACACACACACCGACGAGGGAACCGAGATATACAATGAAGATTTACATTTTTACGCTGGAGATGCGTCCAATAGGGCGTAGAAGGACCTCCTTCGTGATAGGATTCGATTACATGACGGTCCAGACCGTACCTGTATTTTAATGCATAAATCTATTCTATTCTATTATTGTGATGGTCACCCAGGGGTGTATCACTTTCCGTGCTTGTGAATGAAAACATTTTCATCCTCGTAAAATTGGTTTTCGCGCCTATTTTATCCACTTTGTTGTAATACGACAGGTTAGCTTTCTCGCATTCCTTGCCTCGTTCCCAGTGTTCTCACCTGACCGCGTCATTGCAGGATTCTCTTCTTTTTTTTTTCGAAATGGCGCATTAAAAATATACTCGACGGCCATAAGGGCGCAAAGCAGAACAACTAATCAAAATATCTTTGATTTGCTAATGAAAATCCTATAATGACCATTATGTCTTTGTGGGTCCCAAGCTATAAATTTCTGATGAGAACACTGTTTCGGTGTCTGATCGATTTTGACGATTTTGCCGTGTGGTCATCCTGTGGTGTGTTGCATTTCTAGTCTGTTTTCTATTGAGTGATCACCCTGTGGTGTACCGCTGGAGAGGTTTTTCTTGGCCTGACAGGAGTCCAGGCACGAATTTTATTGGCAACATACATATACGCCTTTCACACGCATAGAAAGGCAGAGTAAATATATTTGTTATTTCACGTTTATTCCCTTGTATTTTGCTTAATACAGGAATCATGAAATTACAGATCAAATTGATTTTTATTTCGCAAGGCAGATCTTTGCAAAAAGAAATTAAAGTGTAAAAAGACTAACCATTAATACATACATCTTATTAGATGGTTTTTCAGGTAATACGGGCTGATAGTTTACGAGTTGCGAATGTATTTTTCCGAGCCCCGCAGAGGCGAGGAAAAATACGAGCAACGAGTAAAATGCCAGCCCATATTACCTGAAAAACCATCTAATAAGAGATTTATTATACGACACTTGAATGTTTGTATGTAATTCTCTTCGGCCATTTTTGCTTTGAACAAAGTACGGTCGAGTACTAAACCGGTTAATACTGGTTTTCTAGCGGGAAATACGACAATCTAGTGGGTAATACGCTGGCATGTCAGTCCGTTTCTGTGACCTAATATGGTAACATTACGTCATGTCGTATAATAGTTATCATTATAGCATGAATGTTAATCCAGAAAAAAAAAAATTTCCTTTGATGTTAAAACGCAGCTCAACTGTGTGAAACTTTGTCTCTGATTTTAATGATCGAAAGTCTTCCATTTGTTTTGTCCTAAATAAACTAAATTATTTTGTTAGTATTGTTTTTAATGCGTATCTTTGTGTACTCGCTTCCCTGCTAGCAGAGCTACCTTTTCCTCCCATTCTTTGTAATCGCTTCGCGAACTGCAACCGCTGCCGTCCATGACCATGGACGAAAATATTATATAAATACTCAGTACGCATGCTTTTGTAATAGATTTGCTGATTTAAATTTGAGCCTGCTTTACTGCGCACCATTAGTTTGCATACTAATTACCGTGGGATCACTTTCTCCTCATTGGTCAACCCATCCAAGCGTGGCAAAGGTGTTTTTGTGTCGCTTACAAACTCGTTCCCAGAGCCCACGATTTGGTCACCGCTGGCCGAAAAACGCGCGGGCTCTGGGAACGAGATCGTGTCACGTAGTAACTGACGCATGCGCAAAAAACAATGTTGGTTTCTTTTTCCCCTCCAGTTCGAAAAGCGATTACAAAAGAAAGGGAGGAAAAGGAATCTCTGCTAGCAGGGAATGTATTCGTGTTCGTATAGTCTCCTTTCAGTTTCGAAACCTGCAATAAAATCTCGACCACAGAAAGGGTTTGGCCTATTGAAGTGAGTTTTTGTTCTAAGACTGGACGCAATCTTTTAATATCATTTTTCGAAATAGGTCTATTTGTATAGTTGAGCCATAGTTAATAGAGGGGAATGGTTAGGAAACCCGGCAAACTACAAAGGGGCTAACAAAGGCGCTGCGATCTAGGTTGGAAGGAGATAAGGCAAAAGTACGGTCATAGCTCATTAGCGATCCCTGAACGACTGAACCCACACGTTTCTATTGGCTGATTGATTAACATATTCCAATATCTATTGTGTTTTGTGCACGGTCACGGTTGAAAAAAAGCGAACAAAGACCTGTAACAAAGAAGATCGCTGGGTTTCATAACCGTTCCCCTATGGTTGTGCACACTAGATTTCTATATCTACTTAGAGAATATGATGGTTTATTATGAAATGATTTGATTCGTTGTACATAGACTATTCTAACTAGTAATTTTCCGGCTAAGAACGATAGCACTGAACGGCAAAAGAATGTAAAAGGTGTTAACTCGATTATTTTCAGTGATTTTAATTCATATCAACTGACAAACCTCGTGCACATGTGGGATGGTAAAAATCTAAGCAAACATGCAACATATGACTAACAGGCTGTAAAGGAGGCTTCAAGAGAAATGCGCAGCACCGTGACAAAGCGTGATCGATCTTGACGTGTAGTTTGTGTCGGTTCGGGTTGGCAAAAAAGGCGGCAAGTGCCCGGCAAATGAAGTGTTTTTTTCGAGGTAACGTATTCGCATTCATACATAAATTGTAAAGGTGATGTTACACGGGACGATTTTTAGCGCAACATCTAGCTATTAGCGCCTAGGCGGATGAGTCTGTCTTTAATGGCGAAGCGAACAGGTTTCTGGGACGACGTCGCGCGAAAAGTCAACGGCGAGGGTGTTACACCATGAATCGCGAAGGCAATTCAAAAACTTGCAACATGCTGTCACAATGAAGATTGCGTTAAAAATTGTCCAGCGCGCTATGTTACACTATGTTGACTTTTCGGGAAAATTGTCGTTAAAAATCCATATCAACGCAATAGTTCGGGGAACTCGCTATCCGTTTGATTCACGAGCTAGTTCAGTGTTTTCTGTGTGGACCGCGGCAGGAGATGATAGCGAAAGGTCTTAACAAAACTAGGAGGCCCAAAGAAAACATGCTGACAGATATTACAGCCTTCAATAAATTGATTTAAAAAGAGCAACTTGAACCTTTTAAAGCGCCCACGTATTAACACAAGCGTTAATGTTTTTTAGAAGTTATTATCTCGTCTTTTAATGACTTTCGATTAATTATTACGGATAATATGTCCCTAAACAATACATCTACTTAACGCTAAAAGCATTTGTAATCAGATCACAGATTTAATCGAGTTTTTTTTGTAAACCACTAATGATCTGATCGGCCGGCTTATATACCGAGTTATTTAAAAAAGGGTTGTCCAGACAAATGACATTCGCAGCCCGAAATGGATTGTGGTTATAACTGTGCAGGTGTGCGAAACGGATAAATCGCAGTGTGGAGTACGAAAATAGATTCGCAGGCAACATATCCTCGTTCTAGAATTACCAATAATCAGTAATTGGCTTTTGCTCTTCAATTATCAATAATCGCTAATTCTGGAACACAAATTAAACAATGACATTCTTAAAACCAGTCAAGGATAAAGATAAACAATTGTCCAAATCCGAACGGCGGTAGACGCGCTTAGTGTAGTGGTCGTGACGCCTGCACTACCAAGCACAACACGCAAACGATTACGAGTTCAAGCCCGAGTAGGAGCGCTCAAACAAATTCTTTCTCTCGCTTACCTTCTCTTCTTGTTACCTGTGAACCCTAGCCGTCTAGTGAGTGAGAACCCGTCGTTTACCCGCGAACTCGTCCGATGGTTAGGGTTCGGTTTATGGTTCGGGTTAGGATTTGTCGTAGTATTACCAATAATCGGTATTTCAAGCGTGTTTGCCATTTACTGATTATTGGTAATTGTAGAGCGAGGATGCGTTGTCGCAGGAGACCATTAAAGTGTCTATGAACCTTATTTTTTTATTTTAGATATCAATTCTATATCAAGTGAATAGTAGAATGGTACAATATATATTGCTTTGAATGCTGTGCCGCTCAGTTAAGGAGGTTTTAATATCCAACATGCTAATTACATGACGTCAGGGGAGGCTAATTATTATACAAATTGTTTTGTTACAATTAAACATTTTTTTCAAATTATCAGTGTTATACCATGGTTGAAATAAAATAATGTTGGAAATTTGTTTTCCTATATCAGTAGAAACGCCCATTCACAACCACTAAGAAGTGATTGCAGAGTACCTCCCCTGACGTCCTGTAATTAGCATTTTGGATATTAAAACCTTAACTCAGCGGCACGGCAAAATCTATTTTACCATTCTACTATTCACTTGATTTATAATTGATATCTAAAATAAAAAAATATTGTTCATATGCACTTTAATAATCGTCTTAAAGTTTGTTTATCCAAAAAGAAACGAATTCACCAGACTTCCCACAATCCATTTCGGTCTGGGAATGTCGCTTGTCGTTTGTCTGGAACAATCCTTATAGCAGATAAAGGTGAACGGCGAACGTACGTATAGGCTGATGGTCGCCGGTTAAACATCGGGGTCAGGAATAGGAACAGAACGAGAAAATGTCAGTGTAGCGAACTCCGGCATCAACTGGCCCATGCCTTTGATTATGAAGTGCAAAAATAACAGAGTCAAAAAGACTTCTGATAATGAAGTCTCGTATTTAATAATCAAGAAAGAAAAAAAAAAAGGTTGGGAACTTGGAACGAGTAAGATTACGAGGCGCGCGGGGCATTTTGGGATGGGAAGAAGGAAAAATAACGTGCGCCTCGTAATTTTACTCGTTCCAAGTCTCCTCTGCCAACTTTTTTTTCTGTTTCTAGATTATTAAGTAGTGGTCCGGTTAACAACGATAGCACTGAACGGCAAGGAATGTAAAAGGTGTTAATTTTCTATTGTTCTTTCTCGTAATTTCATTGGTTGATACTCATAAATTCAATAGAAAACCATCGAAATAATGCATTTTTATATGATATTTTTTGAAGTTTCAATTTATTTTTGATCAAAATGACTATGGTTTAATTTCGAAGAATATCGACCGAGGGGAAAGTTATCAAATTTGCGATCGAAATATATTTTGTGTTCTCCCTTTCCCATTGGCTGGATGGTGGCTTCTTTGAGTTTTCACAGTACAAATAGCCCACAGCATACAAACTACTTTATTTCCTGGGTGTAGTTTGGACTATAGACATCTCATACAGCACTTAAGTCATATTCACGCAAAATCGACCGTGAGGATGTGCTCATTGCCGCGGCTCTATTGTTTTTACTACAGTTCTTACACGGACCATTACTTAAATAATGACCGGATACAAGTCAGGCACCGCCTCCCGATTAGCTCAGTGGTTAAGTTCCGGTCTGTCGTATGGGAACAGAACCGGTTCAAACCCCGGCCGGACCAACACTCGGGGCCTTAAAATAACTGAGTAGAAGCAGGAGCCCATAACTAGTAGCGTCCATATGTCCTATATATAGTTGTCACAGCGTTTTTACAAGTTTGGCTATTTTTAGATTATTTTCCCCGCCAATTAATGGTTGCACGCCTCATTAGCTACTTTTGTTACACCAAACAACATGGCTGCTACGCTTTTGTGATTTGATTCCCTTAGGAATAATCCAACTCAACAATAGCGATACTTACTGCACGTCATCCATTGTCATTAATGTGCCAACCAGAGATCCATTGGTTCCCGACACAAAGCGGCCTTTTGAAATCATGGTTGGCATATTAGCATAACAATTGTAATATTTATCAACACAAAGTATCGCTATAACGGAAACCGTTCTAAAAATAACCTAACTTGTGAAAACGCTGTGACAAAGCCCGGGGGGGGGGGACTCCCCATAAAAATAGACGGGGGTGCTCGACGTGAGAAATGAAATTCACCCCTAAAAGATAGCAATATGGGCGTGGCTCACAAAAATTTTACCCCTAAAAGATAGCACTCCAAAAGACAAATTTGTGCTAACTAAAGGAAATAAGAGACAAAGCTCTGCCCCATAACCTCGTCTTTGATATTCGGATGGATCAAACTCTATATCGAAGCCGTAAATACCGATTCAACTTGTGGGGTCTCATGCTCGAGGATCCAGCGCTATTTTTTCTCGGCCACAAACATTTTGGGTCTCGGAGACCCCTAAAAGATAGCAGACCTTTGGAAGACCCCTAAGAGATAGCACTGCTAACGATTTTAACCCCTAAAAGATAGGTCGAGCACCCCCGTCTATTTTTATGGGGAGTCCCCCCCCCCCCCGGGTGACAAAGGCCTAGTATGCGGGATGGACGCTCCTAGTTATGGCTCCTGGTAGAAGGTGCTGCCTTTGCGATCGAACTGCAAATAGTTAGACCTATACGTCTTCTCGGATAAGGACGATAAATCGTAGGTCGTCGGAGACCTCCATAGCCCGATCTATTCAAACGTCGATCTTTTCATGCGCCGAACGCAATTCAAACAAAAGATAATTAGGCGGTTTCTTTTGACCTAATTTGGCGCATGAAAAGTTCGACGTTTGAATCGGGCCTAAGCCTGTCGAGGTTCTCCAACCCACCTGCACCTGCGAGTGGTAAAATAGAATAAATGCTGCACACCGATATTATATTGCTTTCACTCTCTATCTAAGAACTTAATGAACTATAGACTTCATATTACTAATGTTATTTATCCAGTGTGAAATAAATTAAATTGAATTTGTGTGGCCGTGTTAAACTAAACAGAACAAGAATCCCACTGGTATAATCAACTGAAAATCGATTAAGGTATGTTAACCGCTGTGGGAAGCGAAAAGGAATACTCGTGAACTAAAAAAATCCCAGTCGGCGAGAAAGCAAATCGATCCAGTTTTTTTTTTTTTTTTCAAAAGAATCGGTCGAGCGGTGCACGGGGAATCGTATAATTCAGGTCGAGTTTCCACCGCGCGTGTTAATCACTCAGTCACATCGCCTCGTTTCAAAGTTAACAACAAATGGTTACAAATCTTTGACATGGGTGCGTTTCTTTGGGAGAATCCGAAATCGGATTTTAAAGCCTGATAACATAGAGGACAAATTAATCCCTAATATCAACTTGAAATTTCATGCGTAATTTGTAATTTCACATATGAAATATCAAACGCCGCCTACGCGCGCTTAACTGATAATGTTTTTGACAAACACGGGTGAAATTTATCCCTAATTTCACTCGTCCCCACTGATTTGATAACACGGATTCTTCATTAAAAAAGAATGGATTATTTTGCCACTGCACAACTCCGATGTGGAGTTCGCGGGAAAATGGCGGCAAGCTGATTTTTGTTTTTTGAATAGATTCTTTCTGGCTATTTAACTCAGCGAGATATTTCTCGAGCCAGCCAACTCCTATTGCCACTCTCAAAACGAAGACCGCTGACCACGTGTACTATTTTCGGATCCTTTGAATCCAATTTTTTATTCGTTGATTCCTTCTTCAGCGTGGTCGATGGTTGAAAATCCTTTTTTGGATTCTGATTATTTGAAATCTGTGTTATTTTAAAAGCTGGTAAAGAAACGCAAAATCCTTTTTTGGATTCGAATTCTTCCATGCAAAGAAATCATCTATTCATTTTATCTCATCAGAGACACCAGTAAGCTCCACTAGCTAATCACAAGCGCTTGCGTAATTATGCTACATCCATGTTGGTTGACTATAAAACAAGATAAACTAAGAAGGCATCTTTTATTATTAACAACATGCCGCGAGAAATAAAATCTAAAATTAACCCGGTTTGGGAAAACGCTGCATCACGATGGTTCCTGATATTAGGTAACAATGCGTATAAACACAAGGCCAGATTCTATGGACCCTTTGCACTCAATCCCCAGAGATTCAAATGACAAAGGGAATGGCGGTCATGTTGGTGTACAGAACAAAAGAAGCTAACGAAGAATCTACTGTCAACTGTACACCAACATGGCGGCTCTGACGTAAAGTGCAAAGGGTCCATTGTTCAGCGGCAATAGGCTTTTGGCACATAACAAGGTTCTCGGTTTTTCATATTGTGCCCACAACCTTAAATAATAAATTTCTTAAATCGAATCCACCGAAACTGTGCCGTTTAAAACTACTTTCCTTTTGTGTGAAAACATTTCGTTCAATCAGAAGAGTCCAAAACAATAACCAAGAAAGCTTTCAATTTTAAAATGTTTCCCACATTTAACTGATTTTCGTCATATTTAAAATTATGAGAGTTTTCACTAGATGCAACTCAAATCTGTTTAAAAAATGAGAAAATAATATTCTTCTTCAGCTTTTGATAGATTTTGATGTCTAAGCCAATGAGGTGGACGATTGAAACAATTTAATATCACAATCAACTTGCCGTTGGACTGCCTTGTTCCTAGTAATGCTCCGGATAAGAAGGGGACGGCTGAACGGTAAGTAATGGCAACAGGTGTTAATTTTCTATTGTTCTTTCTCGTCATTTCATTGGTTGATTCTCATAAATTCAACAGAAGACCATCGAAGTAATGCACTTTCATTAGATAATTTTTGAAGTTTAAATTTATTTTTGATCAAACTATGGTTTGATTTTGGAGAAATTCGTATGTGGGGAATGTTATCAAATTTGTGATTCAAAGATCTTTTGTTTTCTCCCTTTCCCATTGGCTAGATGTTGTTTTCTTTACGTTTTCACAGTAAAAATAGTCAACAGCGTACAGTTTACTACAATTTTCGCTTGTAGCTTTGACTGTGGATATCTCAGACAGCACTTAAGGCATATTCTAGCAAAATCGTATGTGCGGATATCATGCTGATTGCGCCGGGTCTATTGTTCTTGGGGTAGTTTTTATACGAGTCATTACTTAAATAATATCAAATGAACGCACCACCCTATATTTGAAGTAATTGATTTTGATTTGATTTGAGACATTTGGATCAGAGCCTGATCAGAGCCGGATGACAGGAGTACAACAATAGCACTCCAGGACCCTTCTATACCTAGGCTTGCCTCCGTCAGTGGACCTACGATTTTACTTCCTTATCTGCCGGAGAAGACGTGAAGTTCTAACCATTTGCAGTTGATTCACAAAGGCAGCACCTTCTACCCTGAGTGTTGGTCCGGCCGGAGTTTGAACCCGCGACCTCCCGCTCAGCAGACCGGAGCTTAACCACTGAGCTAACCGGGAGGCGGCTATTTGAAATAGTGCTTCTCATATCAATTTATGTATTCAATCACTGCCAAAGAACGTTTACCAATACAGTCAGTATTAAAGTGACAACTTGCGCATCAAGTCTTCTACGATTTTAGAAAAGACCTAATGCATGTATCATTCAGAAAAAGAAAACGCCTTTAGCACAAAAAAAACAAGTGATAAAATATGTTCTCGATTTTTCAATTACCAGCCTTTAGTCTTAATTATGAATTTATTCCAAAAAACTCCAGTTTCGTTTAGAAAATTACCGCTGAATGCAAGGACTACGGACGCATGTACGCAGGGTTAGCCTCATTCTGAAGTTAAACATTCATAAATATCAGCGAGAAGGTGCAAAACGCGAAACTACAACAATACGCAGAGTTGAGAATAGTCCACCTTCTCGCTGGTATTTATGAATGTTTAACTTCAGAATGAGGCTAACCCTGCGTACATGCGTCTGTAGTCCTTGCATTCAGCGGTAATTTTCGAATACGAAACTTTTAGTACGAAAATTTTAAAAATCTGTTTTTTTTTAACAGATTATGAAATATAAACTACTAAATAACAATCGTGGAAAATCTTAATTCGAAATTGGAACGAAAAGTCCGATTATTTTAGCCATAAATTCGAGCTCAGACTGGCCGCCATTACTCAGACTAGAAACGAGCAATTCTTTGTTTAGCGGTCTTTTCGTGACGTCATCTACTCAACAGCTTCGCGACACAGCGACTAGAAGGCATTTTATAAGGTTCAACCTTTGTTTACTAGCTCTCTAGACGTTTCAATGTAAAAAATACCCTTTCCTTCTGCATACTAGACTAGAGTAGCAAAGTTTTTGCTACTATGACGTCGCCTACTCCATTCTAGTTCGAGTAATGGCGGACGTAAATTTTACGTGTTTAGAGGTCTATGTTGCATTAATGTTTGTGATCATATTTTTGCCCAGAAGTATAATTTAAGACCCATATTTTCGAGTTATGAAAAGAACAGCGATAGGAAAATACAAAATTTTCGTCGTAGTAGCACTTTAAGACATTCAGTTTCTACGTGCGTCATGCCGGCTTCATTTGTCATATATCAAAGTACATGAACCTTAGCTTGTTTAAAATAGAACTAAAAAAATAAAGACAATGTCAGATATAACTACCATACCAGGAACTCTTATTTCACTTTTTTTAGTTTTTTAATTAAACATTTTCGAAATTGAGTGCTTATTTAAACAGCTATTTTAATTAACAACTGTCCAAGCAGGTGAATCGGAAAGGATAGGTCAATATGAATATATTAGTAGGAATATGAGAACTCAGATCATATGGTCGCCGACGTGATGGAGAGAACAAGTCTGGAAAGTGACTGCGCATGCGTCACTTAGGGCGCATCTCATTGGCTGAAATTTCACTCGATAATGAATTTAAATGCATTTTCAAACAAGTGACAGGTTTTTCCATTTAGTCGCATAATGCGTCTTGTGCTTGTTTTTATACTAGACGAACTAAGAAGACGCATAATATATAAACCATATAGGTATGTGCCGCGGGATAGGGTATGGTTTTCGAGGTGCTGGACCCTTAAATAGGGTCTCACATTCTGTATTATCATTCTTAAATAAAATATCCGATCCTTAAATAGGGTACGGTTTTTTTGTTCCCCTAACTCTTTTTATGCAATATCGTCAGAAGTCCATAACCTAGTTATGGACTTCTGATATCGTGCATTTGCTCAACGCCCGCTAAACGTAACAATCTTCAATAAACGTAAAGCATAAACAGACTGAGAGAAATAAAAACGATTTGTTCAATGAATCTCAGTATTCACTTGTCGCTTAAATAGTGTCTCATATTTTAGTTTCAAGCCTTGGAAAGGTTATCCATTTTACGATTTTTCACCCTTAAATAGGGCCATGGTTTCGATATCTCCGCGGCACACCCCTATCCTAAATTTATGTGAGTACCCCCCTTACTCGCACTCGAGTCAAACTCACAGCGAAGTAAACA
Source organism: Actinernus sp. WN-2022 (assembly GCA_030867875.1). Taxonomy (NCBI): domain Eukaryota; kingdom Metazoa; phylum Cnidaria; class Anthozoa; order Actiniaria; family Actinernidae; genus Actinernus; species Actinernus sp. WN-2022. The sequence continues at coordinate 13,237,538 of JAOWCC010000019.1, read as the reverse complement.
GCTGAACTCGGCAGATTGGAGTTTGACCCGCGGTATTTCTAGACGTACTGGAGGATGAAAAAATAGGTTATGGGCATTGCTTTCTCTGCTAATAAAAAAATCAAAACATATACAGATACAGATAAGTCGTAACACCTCAGTGGAGCTTAGCCGCTAGCCGTGCGAAATTTTAATTACGAATGATCTTGCTTTGTATTTCCAACGAAACCACCCGCCGGTCCCTTAGTGCAGCAAATCCCCGAGAAACTCACGTAGTAGTCCTTTTGAACCACAAGTGTTCTCTTGTAGACCTAGAGAAAATAAAATGTGGACTGCTGAAGGATTATTTGTCGAGTCGCTTCGCCTCACTGTCTGTTCTTTCTTCGGCATTCCTCTACTCGCCACTCTAGACCGGGATTCGAAGAAATATTCGACTAAAGTTTCATTTTAAAAGGTATATACAAAAGTTAAGATAAAAGAAAGTCAGTTAAGCATATATATCTATAAATAATTACACGATGGCCCAAACTAGAGATGGATTTCGAAAGATTCGAGAGTCACATAATCAGAAAGATCAGTGTTGTTACGAAAATGATTTGCGCGCGAAAAGCACCATGGGCTCGGACACAGGGTCTTTAGTCTTAAAATTATTTTCATGTTATTGTTCTCCATCAGTCATATGAAATAAATATATTTCACATAATTAGTAACATCATTATACGTGCTATCAATCAATTTGACATCACTAAGTTCCATTGTTAAAAAATCAGCTCCATTGAAACACCACTAAATTAAATATGAATTGGTGGTGTTTGCTTGCTCAAACACATGATCTCAGAAATTAAAATCTTATTTATTCTATTTCATTTTTTCGACGATAAGATATAGATGCTTTCCAATGTAGCAGCGCGAAGTTGGAAAGCGTCTTCATTACTATACGCCCGGACACTGCGTAGCTATTTGTTTATCACTTACGCGATAGTTCATTAGTTCCTTTTCTCTTGTAATTGCTGCCAAGCCGCTAAGCCAGGCAGCAACACTAATCATGTTCACAGATCGAGATTTGGATATCTGTCGATCCCGCCACGGCCGAACTGCCAAAGCATGCACTGGAAAACGGTAAGCAACACAATTTTTTTATTTGCTCAGTCAAATATCTTGTTTCAAGAGGAAGACTATGTGCTTTTGTGCTTGTCGACGTTATTACGTGAGCAATTATTTCCAGTTCACCTGTGACTGTGGACTTTTAAAACAACAATGACAGATATAATTCTTAGTATTGTAGTATTTTAATCACCAGTATGACACACGTTTGTTCCTGTTCCGTTATTAAAGTGTCAATGGTTGAAACTACTTCTGACAATGCCCAAAGTTGGCAACGACAGATACGTACAGTTCTTAGTATTTTTATCACCAGTATGACACAAGTGCATTGTAAAAAAAAATCACCTTTTCTCTTTGTAACAAAACTTATTCAAAACAGAAAGTTCCCTTAATTAACGTTTTATTTTTACAATCTCTCATTGACCGTCTAATTATAACTTGGTCGTATGTGTCCTAGTCTCCTTTGCAGCCGTTCTTAGTGTCACTGACAGCTGTCACAAACAACCGGCCTAAACAACATACATTCTAAAGAAACAATACATACTAATTTCCTCCATTTTTCCATTCACTACATTTGTACATCATCCCGAAAACTACAATTCCTCTACCAACAATTCGGCAGCATTTCAATATGACTTGCCATTGGTAACTCCTTGTTTTAATTTTCATAATATGATAATTATGTTTTTGCCGTTTGCTGCTGTCCACCAGGCGTCCGGCACAGGCACACTCCACAAGTTGTCGTGTTATTTTCTACGCCGTTCGTTGAGCGCGTGGCGTAGAATAGAAATGAATCAATAGACCTTTCCGCATTCGATCGAACAATGGAACCAGGTCGAGATTGGGGTAAATGTAAATGGTTTATACAGTTAGGAGCTTCAGGTAGCTCGTTCAAGGTCGTTCAAACGTGCACGTACCGATCGAATTGGGGTAGACAAAAGTACAGTATCGACTTGGTGCCGTTGTTCGTGGGCACTGGAGCTGAATGCAGGAAAGTAGTAATGCGTGCGCAACATCGTCAAACTGCGGGCATGTACTTCATGTAACTGCACAAACTGTCCCAAACCCTTATAAAACCCTGACCCTACATTTAGAAAAACACCCTAACCGTCAACAACGGGTGCTCACTAATTTAGGGTGTTTAGATGTGGTCACTAATTTTGGGTGTTTAGAGCTAATCACTAATTAGGCTAATTTAGGCTATTGTTATAGCTATATGAATTGTACCCAAACTGCGACAGGGCCATAAATAGACAACGTTTCCTCGCTCTATATTAGGCTAATTTAGGCTATTGTCACAGCTATATGAATTGTACCCAAACTGCGACAGGGCCATAAATAGACAACGTATCCTCGCTCTAGAATTACCAATAATCAGTAATTGGCTTTTGCTCTTCAATTATCAATAATCGCTAATTCTAGAACGCAAATTAAACATTAATTAATTCTAAGACAAACCCTAACCCAAAACGAACCCTAACCATCGGACAAGTTCACGGGTAAACGACGGGTTCTCACTCACCTAGAGCTTGGGTTCACAGGTAAACAAGAACCGAAGGTAAACGAGAGTGAAAAAAAAACATTTTTGAGTGCTCCTACTCGGGCTCGAAACCGTTTGTCTGCTTGGTAGTGCAGACGTCATGACCACCAGACTGAGCGCGTCTACCGCCGTTCGAAATTTGACAAATCTTTATCCTTGACTGGTTTTAAAATTGTCATTGTTTAATTTGCTTTCTAGAATTAGCGATTATTGAAAATTGAAAAGCAAAAGCCAATTACTGATTATTGGTAATTCTAGAGCGAGGATATGTTGCAATAGAAGCTTGGGCTGCCAGTGGTCAAGGAATCCGAAACAGGTCTGTGTCGAGGGGCTGGGGCGAGGACCTTTTAGGACATAAAGCGGGTGTGATCGGTGTGATCGAGGGAAGTGACACGATACTGCAGTGTTTCGCTAAAAAAGGCTAAAAACAATTCCTCGGTTGTCTCCTAAACAAGAGATAAACTTGACCACCGTTGTCAGCGGGATTTCCAAGTGGCCAGTGGGGTAGCCAGTCGTGCGGCTGTGTGCCATAACAACGCATTCTCCCCGTTGAATTAACGATTATCATTATTTCAAGCGTGTTTTCCATTTAAGGATAGTTGTTAATTCAACGGGGAGGATGTGTTGGCCATAAGTACATAACTTCCTGCTTGCACTGTTTGACATCATTAACCTATTCCAAATATAAACATTTATAACTCATAGACGTAACACCAAATTAGGATTTGTTTACTATTCAACTATTTACTCGGTTGATGTAGAATCGATTTTAATGATTAAAAATTGGTAATTAGGCTCATAGAGTCTGTCTCGAGTTATAAAAAGTACTTTGAGAGCAACTTGTTTTTGCTCTTGCTTGGCTAGACTTAAAATTTCCAAACGTGCTCAAGGTGAGACCAAGGTATTTATACATTTGAGCATTGTCTATATGATCGATTTTAAAGAAGAATCTTACCATTAATTGTGGAAAATCATCCGATGCACCGCATACGGGCAAAACCAGAATTCCACCTTCACCTCTAGATCTCCCTTTCTCTCGCCTATAAGGATGATGCAGGATGATGCAGGATGATGCACGGTGGTTATAAGGTCAATTTTATGTCATTACAGTGCAACTACTGTAAAGTAAAGTCGCTTTGAGTTTATAGACTGTTATTTTCGAGGAGTTATTTTAACTCCAAAAGAGTTATTCTGTACCATTTTTTTTAGTACAGAATAACTCTTTTGGAGTTAAAATAACTCCTTGAAAATAACAGTGTAGAGGGTGTCAAAGACGTTTACCGGCTAAACCAGAGATCGAATTGGAATTAGTTATTCAGCTAGATTAGCTCTGCTATTCTGAGTAACTTTTACCATCATTTATTAGTCTATTAATATTGTACATGTATTAATTTAGCGTGTCGGTTTTTCTGGAGGATGGAGGAAAACAGGAGGACCCGGAGAAAACCCTCGGAGCAAGGGCGAGATACCAACAAACTCAACTCACATATGGCGCCGCGTCCGGGTATCGAACCTGGGCCACAGAGGTGAGAGGCGAAGCGCTTCAGTAACCACTGCGCCACCCCGACTTCGAAAGTAGTCCACCAAATTGACCTCTTACCGGATCGAAGCTCGAGCAAGTCGAAATGCTATTGTTTTCTACTCGACACTGATTGGATCTTGCAAATATCCGCAAATTGGAATGCTTTATTTACATTCTGCACAGCAATTACGCTGTAATATCGATTCCACACGAAGTCAAGATACGAGTTATAAAAGTTTATATTTCCAATATGGTAATTATGTGATGTCATTACCTGACGTTTCTTTCTCCTTGTGAATGAAACTATTTCCTGATTTATATAAAAACATATTTTTTTAAGTCACTGATATAAGTTAGCTCCAAATATAAATTGGATGTGTATAAGAGGTTATTTGTCTCTGCCAGCATCTTATTTTTTTCATAACTGATGCTTGCTCTGACATCACGGCAGAAACCTTTACAACTCATCGAAACAACACTGAAATCAATAAATATTGTTCCATTCACCTATTCACTTAAAGAATAGGTTGTCATATTTATGACATACAATTTAACCACAAAGGCACTCTTGCAAATAGGCGCGGCTTTGTTTGTAAACATTACCTTTTTTATTAAAATATGCCAACCGAAATTTGTAAGACCCGATTTATTATTCTCTTTTGTTTCACTTGCCAAAGGTTTCTGGTACCTCGGCAAAATGTTACGCTCCGCTGGCCGAAAGAACGAAGGCTCTGGAGTTCAAATACGAGTTTCCGAGGTCTTAAACATTTTTAGTAAATAATTTTATAACTTAGTATTAAACTAACAGTGAATTACAAATTAAGAAACCTTCAACCTGTGAAAGTCTTGGGCTTAGCTTTTATATAGTTTTCTTGTTTTTCGCCGCGAAACATTTCACGTAAATACGCGTACGTACTTAAAATTAGAAATAGGGGTGATTGCCTCTGTTTTATTTTAGAGACGCGCGCGCGACCGGCTCATCAAAAGCGATGATGCGCGTGACGTTGTGCCGCGGCGTGGGCTTACACTAGACGCCTCGTGTTGGCAATTGGTTCTCCATGTTCTATAATAAAATAATGCACGTTAAAGTGCCTATGAACCTTATTTTAGATATCAATTCTACACCAAGTGAATAGTAGAATGGTACAATATATCTTACTTTGAATGCTGTGCCGCTGAGTTAAGGAGGATTTAATATCCAAAATGCTAATTACATGACGTCAGGGGAGGCATCAATTATTATACAAATTTCTATTGTTACAATTTTTTTTCTCTTCAAATTATCAGTGTTATACCAATGGTTGAAATAAAATGATGTTAGAAATTTATTTTCCTATATCAGTAGAAACGCCCATTCACAACCACTAAGAAGTGATTGCAGATACCTCCCCTGACGTTATGTAATTAGCATTTTGGATATTAAAACCTCCTTAACTCAGCGGCACAGCATTCAAAGCAAAATATATTTTACCATTCTACTATTCACTTGATTTAGAATTGATATCTGCAATAATAAAAAATATTGTTCATTGGCACTTTAAGCGCTTCGCTTCTCACCTCTGTGGCCCAGGTTCGATCCCCGGACGCGGCGCCCTTGCTCCGAGGGTTATAATCCGAGTTCTCCGGTTTTCCGTCCACAAAAACCACCACGGTAAATTCCAATTCGATCTATGAATTAGTCGGATCCTTACTCAGTCTCTATGGTTGTGTAAGTTGCCGTTAGAAATTTAGAGAGGTCTTCAAAAGCTGTTGAATGCACTCGCGTTCGAAATGCATGTTTTTATAGGACACTGATCAATCCTCTGTATGTTTTATTTAACAAAATCGATCTACGCCGTTCTGCTCGAGTGTGCTTTTATCAGTAATAAAGGCTGAAGTCAAGTCTTTTAGCAGCCAATGAAATCGCGTGTTCTTAGAATGCTCCCGTAATTTGTATTCTAAAAATAATTAAAATAAGACTGATTTTGAACTATAGATACTGAATACGGACGGTAAAGAACCGTAAAAGGGGAAGTATGTCAACAAACCCAACTAGATCACAGCGGCCCGAGGCGATCAAAGCGCTTCCTGACTCTTGCAATTAGAATCTCGAAATTACATGAAGGGTGGTGAGAAACATTCATCGTCGAACGAAGTGCTTGTGCGTCAAACGCTCAGTGAGGTGCACGCTGTTGTTCAATTATTGTCTCTTTTATCTCGCTTTCAGCGATGATCTGTTATTCTATCTCAATTTCGCTGCTCTTTTATTCGGAGTGATTTCGCTATGATTTTGAATGAAAACCGGCTTTTTAGTTAGAATCCTTTCACGGAATCACCTCGGAGCTGACAATGTGTCTAAATTCTATTCCTTAGTCATTCTGCGGGCATGTTAAGATAATTGATATATTATAATTCCTTAAAACGGAAGTAAAACCATTAGCCACAACAGGTTTTTGTTTAAAAGCTTGAGAAATGTTCTCAGTTCGGTGCTCATAATGAAAGGAATCATAAAAAAGGCAACGGTGTTTTATTCGTGTCGACTCAAGAAATAGAGCTCTCCGCGCTTCTAAAGCCTTAAACCACATAATTAGTCAGTCTTTGTAGGGTGAGTATTTGATCATGCCACTAGATTTCTAGCATAGACAAGACAAAGGCAAATACACTTTACCTCCACATCAGCTGCCTCATTTGCATTACAAAAATCCTCCAGCAAACAATGTTATCTTCCTTGTTCAATCACCCAGGCTTCATTCAACATACTTCAGTATTTAGATCACCAAGCCGATCGAAGTTAAGGTTCGCATCAGCCTCTCTGTGAATCTAGTAAAGTTAATTATGAATTAAGTCCAAGCAGCTTGAATCTTGGCTCACGTCGTATATGTCAGTCGCAGTGCAAGTTCTCGATGTTTTGACGTTTTCGGCCAATTTGAAGAAATTTTTAAAATGCGGAGCAATTCTGCGCGCGCACAAGTTTCCTTTGTTTCGATAAGATCTTCAAGAGCATTCACGGCATGAAACAGATGAGAAATGAGTAATATCTACTTGCAAGAGCGTTCGCTAGACTATAATTAACATTTCCTACTTGGAAGTAATGATGGTAACAAATCACAAGCTACTTATTAACTGCCTTATATCAGCGCACGTTCGGACTTAAAGTCCTGTTCGCTGACAAGAACGGGCTAGCTTAAAGAAACGTTCGGCTTATGTGGCCTCGAGAAATGACAGCTCTATCGCAGTATCTGGCCTTTACCAAGCATAGATGGACAGACCACGTTGTCTGTTTCTCCTTACCTCTAAACCAAACTCGCTTAATGCCAGTAACTCGACGATGCCTTGGTTTAATTGCACCGCTGACGCGAGCTCGGCGGGACTAAACGAAACGGAACACGTCGATCGAGGATTCGGGAAGTCGGCGCTGATGCTTCTTACCGTTTTCATCGCTCTCATGGGAAACTTCTTTATTATTTTTTCGTTCTGTAAAAACTTCCAAATGCGGACTATTACCAATACTTTAGTAGTAAACCTTTGTGGTGCCGATTTCTTATCATCGATATTTGACGTTCCGTTTTGGTCGAGCGCGCTTATGGGTGTTCCGATCGACCAAAACATCCTCATCTGTCGATTGCTCTTCTGTTTTGAAGATTTGTTTCAGATTGTTGCTTTATTAACAATGTGTGGTATTGCTATTGATCGATTCATTACACTGGTAAAAGGGCTACGGCGCTTAATGACTCACCAGCGAGCCAGGCTGTTGATACTGTGGTCTTGGGTCCAAGCATTGCTTTCTGCAGCTCCGTGGAATCTTATAGGTCAGCCGGGAACCAGACGATGTAGCTACATGCCTTACTTCTATGAACCAGCTATTCGGTCTGAGGTCGTAAACATTTTCTTCAAAGTGGTCAGTATCGTCCTGCCTTTCCTCACAACCTATTACGTGTTTTATCGCATCGTAAAGGCGGCTCGTGGCAGAAGCAAAGTTAGCATTGACAATAACTACATATCTCGAAACTACAGTGCCGAGCGATTCGCCGTGGACGCTTATAAACGTTCCTCGAAAACGGCCATGATTTTATTCTTGATGTTTTTCATTTGTAGTTTCCCTTACCTTTGCGTCACGATATGGTCATTGGCTAGCTCAAGAAGAGTGGGTTTCGACGCTGGATTTTTCGTTTATTTTATTTTCACGCTCAAACGTTCGCTCTTCCCCGCCATTTATATTTTCAGAAATCGTGTTATTTGGAGCTACATTCAAGAAACGCTGTCTTGTGGCTCGTGCCGGGGAAGCGTCAACACTCGACAGTCAGATACTCATTCCTATATCGCAGAACCAAATAATTCGTGTTTTACAATATTTGGACGTCACTTCCACCGTTCGCGAATTCACCCTTCCGTGTATGATGGCGAAAATAATTATTTCCCTCAAAACTTGGAGGTCTGTTTTGTAGTAAGTGGGAAAGAACTTCGAGCCTTAACTGATCATTTTACGGATATTACTAAAGAAGAGGATAAAAAAGTCACTTCATAATGAAACAGAGCGGTTGCCTTGGAGTTCTTTCAAAAGGGACGACGCAGCCTGTCACACTACTGTGTCGTGGTGTATTAACTGTACAGACTCTGGTGAGCGCGTTATGCAAATTGCTACCTTACAAACATCAGAATATTGATTTGATTTGAGACATTTGGATCAGAGCCTGATCCCTTCTAGGCCTGCCTCCGTCAGTGGACCTACGATTTTACGGAAAGGAAGTATTGAGCGGAAAGGAAGAGGACAAAATATTTGTATTCGTTAAGTAAAGATGTTGTGTTATATTCTTTTTATGAAAATCTTATATAATTGTATCTAATGTAATAAGAATGGTATAATTATTCAAAGATGACGATTTGAATGGAGTTCTGTTTTTTCTTGTCAAATTAAAAAAATTGGCCAACGGCATCTTAGTCGGGAAAACGGCATGCGCGAATAAACTAACCGAGTGGCCTCGAGCAGATATCCCGCCCGAATAAATTCACATTCTAGAGAAGCTTAAAATTGCATATTTTTATAACTTTTAATGAGATAATGAGCTTTTTACGGTTAGAATTGTTAAATTAATATTTCTGTCAGGCTATTGAGTGAACGTTTTTGTATAGACCAGTTTTCCATGTCTAGCTGGAAAGTCGTACGCATAATCGGGTTTCCGTGAGGGTTTCAGCGAAGAGGAAGTGAAACTGAATGGCTTAGCTAGCTTCGTTGCCGCGTATGGCTCGAATACGACGTTGAAATATGTTTACGTTTTACACCAGGGACCGGCTAAAACTGAAACACAAGGAACAAACAAGAAACAAACTGAATACAAACGAAAATAACCCACAATAATATTTTTTTAAATATAGCCGTCCCCAAGTCTTAAAAAGATTAAGAAATTTAGATAAAAGCAAACATGGTCCAGATTCATATATTGTTTTCATTTTGACTGACATCCGACGTAGTTATACCTAGCATATTCTAACAATCTGCACCTGTCTCGAAACAATTAACGGCAAACGCCTTTTATTTCTTTGACGGATAACACATTTTATATTTTAAGATTAGAATTGGTGACACTTTGTAATGGCCTCACCTCTTAATTTGCATAATTTGGAATATTAATCTGTTGAGGGAAACTAATGCTACCACATGAAAGATATCATTAGTAATTGTGTTCAGTTTTAGAGTAATATGGAGAATTGCTGTTGAGTTATTGGCATTTCTAATGCTGAAAAAAACATGAAAGTGAGGCTAGAAAGTTTTTCTTATACAAATCTCTCTAATTTCAAATGGCTGTAAATTCACTGCTTTTTAGGTTACAGCACTCAAATTCTCAAGATTACTGTAATATCGACATGCTCTTTCACATGATGATGATAATATTTTCTGTACACGTAGATAAACTATCGAAACTGACGGGAATACGCATTTATGAAAGTAGTCTATACCGTTTTCATTTGAAAACGCAAACATTTGAAAACACATTCACATTCATGGTTTTCAGATCGATTCGACCTGTGCATGGACTCCATCTTGGATTTTTAAATTGTAAGTGGACTGGGACTGAACGTTTTCAAAAGTTTGCGTTTTCAATCAATTTGAACGTCTACACGAAACGTTAGCGTTGTGTTTTCAAAAAAATCACTTTGGAGACCTTTTCAAAAGATTGCGTTTTCGATGAAAACGACATCGTTTCCGTGTGGACGGAACATGGAAACGCAAAAATAAAATTGTTATCGCGTGGACGGGGACTTGGGTTCTATTCATTTTCGCAGTACAAATCAAGTTTGCCGAGGCACACTGTTAAAGGTGTTTTCATCTGTGTTTTTCAATCTACCCCCCCCCACCCCCCGCCGCAGCAACTGTGTAACCTTATACTTCTGATACCTCCACAATATTTATTGAAGTCTTTTTGTTTGAGTATTCAACATTTATCAAATCAAGGCATTGGTAGATTCATACAAGAAAGCATTCCAAAGAAACAAGGCCATGATGGCAGCCAGAATAATTTCCGGTATAATCACCACGACAAAACAACAGCTCAGTATGGGTGCGCTGTCTGCCAAAAGACTTAGTCGAAACCCCTGAAGAATGGATACTATTAACAGGCCCGTAGCCAGACCCAATTTTTAACCGAGACATTTTTTAATATTAGATTTTCTGCGAGATACCATGTCAGTAACATTACATGAAATGTTCGCGACATCTTAAGCCTGGTTCCCATATGATCGTCGCGATCTCCCCGATCGCTTGAACATTTTGTTCGGTGTGAATCGAAGCGTAAATTAATATGCAGAACAAGAAAATCAAGCGATCGGGACCATCATATGGAAACCAGGCTTTATTAAATTCCGCAATTTTGGGATGGCGATATTTCGTAACCCTATATTTTCGCGATGTTGTGAATTAGTAGAAACAAATTGCAGAAACTGACCAGATGGAAGTGACCCGATCCATGCACGATTCCGCCAAACCATTTTTCTTTTTCTCGTTTTAATCGTAAAAATGAAATTTGCTTACTGATTATCGAACCTTTTTTCATTTTTCTATAAAGGTTTAAAACCGAAAAAAATTTGCTTCTTAGATTTGTCGTTTTTCTCATTTTCCTGAAATATAAGAAAAGCAAAAAAGCTAACGTACTTTTTATTTTTTATTTTTTTTCTGAAATATGAAAAAACTGAGCAAAATAGCTTTTTTGTGTTTCCATTTTTTTTTTCATTTTTCTGCCAGCTATTTAGCTGTCACCATTTATTAATTTTGTCACGTGACTTCGGGTTTGACCTGCCCGGCGCCATGTTGTCAAGTCGTTGACCACGATGAACTCAGACTTTTTGGTTTCCGAGTCTTTTATGAGAGATCCTTGTTGATAAAAAAATATATATCTTCCCACATGTGACGTGAGGTTTATCTCTGAGAAGTGTCGAGAGGTGTTGTGCAGTTCACAACATGCATTATAGAAACAAGAACATCCAAGTCATGAAGTAAACGCTGTCGTTGTTGATGCTGTAAAGGAGGTGAGAAGCTCGGGTAATCGTTCTCATTGTCTAACAAATAAGTAACGGTACTGTTGATCATTGTATTGAACACACCCACTTTATTTCATTTGTCAAGGTAGGCCCTACGTCTGGTCGTAAGTTCATGACGGGGAACCTACATCATACTTTAAAATGCCCGTGTCTGCGTATGTTGCTTGTGCTTTTGCTGCTGTCGCTAGTATAAACCAGGCTTGAGCGTTTGGTCGAATGTGGCTTGTTCTTTTGTTTATTCTGCCAAATATGCAAATTGACGCTTAGAGGTGAAAATGATCACTTATTCTGTGCGATGCTAAGAAGCAGCGAATGACTTTACATTTCAGAATAACTTTGCTGTATTCTAATGTCGTAAAAATCGGAATAAGTCTCTTAGTCCATAGAGACAAACGACAAATAAACTACTTGAAAAAGGTTACACTTTTTAAGAAATATAAAACTTTGATTATTCACCCCTCACGACGAAAATAATTAATCATTTTACCCAAAAAATCCTGGAACTTTGAGCTCAACCATGTAAGTGTCCAACCTCGTTCCCAGGGTCTTCTCGGTCAGATCCAAGATGGCGGCTACTCAGAGAGAAGACCCTGGTAAAGGCTGGATCACGTGATCAAATACTCCCAGATTTTGGGAGTATTTTGTCACGTGATTTGGCAATCTAAGATGGCGGCCAAGCTAAATATGGGAATAGTTCATGACGTGTACAAACCATAGGTATCCCAATCCGGATTGAGCGAGAAGCGATTAACGGTATTTCCACGCGGCGAACGATGCAGTGAAAACGGGTCTACTAAATGGCTCGAAATGGAGTTTACTTGGAAAAAGAACCAGTGGAAAGGTATCACAAAGCTACCAGGATGTATCTAAGCTTGAAGAGAATCCTAAAAAGCCGTTCATTTTCCGTTAGCGTTGAAGCGAAGCGATCGATCGCACATGTTTAGGTTTAACGGCTTCTCCTGGCTTTCCCACTGATGAACCTTACCAGAAAACTACCCAGTAATGCACTTCATCTATTGTTCTATCCACACAACGTGTTTTAAGGTTATTTAAAATCGTTTTATTGATAAAATTTGAGCAATCTAAACTATATACAAGTTCATCTCTCTGGACTCAGTCCGTGTGGCCAATAAAAAGCATTGTTAGAAGACGAGAACTTTGATCCTGGAAATAGCGAAGAAATAAAGACACTTCGGTGTGGCTGAGCCTTAGTTTACACTTATGGTAGACGGTGGGATTAAAAGAAACCTACCAGGATGGCAGAATAGGTATTTCGTGACCGGCTACGAATGGAACAAGGCGGGAAAGTCAGTTGATGATTTATGCGACTGCTTCGCAAGGATGGGATGATAAATGATAAAAGAACGGCGTGAAAAGTGGCTATAAATCTTCCCAATGACAAGCTCGCCCTCCTTCTATCCATGCCAGCTGACCACCGAAAAATCTGGACCAAATTTAAAGAGATTCTGCTGGCGGAATACCAACCTACACCGCAAACCATCAGCGAGGATTTGGTTCTCAAACGGCACAGAAGAGACGGCGAGTCGTATTGCGTCTTTCAAAAACATCTGGAACGTCTTTATAGAGTCGGTTGCCAATAGAGCCTAGTCAATCATTCGAAGCTATTAGAAGGAAATTTCTACGGGGAATAACCCCCAAAATAGCGGAGAAATTAACGCTAGACAATCCTTCGGACACGATCGAAACCTTGGTCAAACGCGCCAAAGAGACCATGTTTCAGTGTAAATAAGAAATGACGTATCTCCCATGCAGGCATTTCAAGGTGATGTATGAGAGTTAAAATATATCGTGCAGGCAACGCTGGTTAGAGCGTCAGCGATACTAGGAAGTGGAGAACAGTCAAATGTCGAAGCAATCAGCCAGCATAGAAACCCCCAGACAGTTCTCAAGAGATCGACAGACAAGTGAGCGTGGGGAACACCAGCGCCGTTGACCATTTAAGGGCGAGTACTACGACTGTGGGCAAGCCGAACACATGGTACGGGACTGCTGCAAAAGAGCCTGCAGTGCAAATGAGTGCAAACGGCAAGCCATTCCAACACACACCCAGTACTTCACATGTGGTGGATGGGGGCATTATGCCTACCAGTGCCAATCGCAGCGGCTTTAAACTAGCACGTGTTGGTGCCAAGGAGGCTGCGCCAACACTAAACAGTGTTGGAATGCTTCACAACTATGGAAAGGAAATGCGATCCTTCATATAAACGGTAGCGTCGCAAATATTGCCTGCCCATGGCATCTGGACATGCACGGGGGCGGACGTCATGTGTAAGTGCACACCTGCCTGGCATACAGGAATTGACTCTATTGTCCTCAACTTCGACACCGTCTGCGGCGAACTCAACGAGTTTGAATGCATCGGGGAGATGATAACAAAGATTAAAATTGGCCACGTGACCAGACACTGTGAGGGTGTTAGTGATCAAAAATTTGAACTCCCCTGCCATACTTGGCCTTGATGTCTTGCAGGAATATGACCAAATGGCAGTTGATTGGCGAGCTCAGACCCTAGAACTTGGAGGACATAAAATAATACTGGAGAGACGCACGTTGGAGACCCCAAGATAACCAACGGAAGTTGGCATTATCGCGGATCAGGTAATACCAGCACGCTCACAGTGCTTTATTCCAGCAGCACCCTGAGACGTTGGTCTCGTTGCACAAGACACCCTTTTCACACCCTACCAAGAAAAACTGGCCAAATGCAATATACTTCTAGGGTCAGGGGTGGTTAAGCAGGAGCCCAGGAATCAGATCCCAGTGGTAGTTATGAATAACTCTGAGAAACCAGTAAAACTATTAAAATATCACGGCACAACGATCGGTCAACTATCTAGTGTTCACGTCGAAGACTGACGCCAGGTGACCCAGTTAATGTTGATCTGGCACACAGTTGCCTTGGAACAGAGGATAAAGAGACGGTTAAGAATATGCTGGAGGATTACAGGGATAATTTTGCCAACAACGAAACTGAAGTCGGAAGGCCAAGAGGAGTTGAATCAGTTTCCAATAAATACAGGGGATCATCCATCAGTAGCCGTTAAGCTACGTCGCTTTACGTCGTTAAGCTTTACGGGCAGAGGTTGACAGACAGATTAAAGTAATGGATGACAGGGGGTTTATTCGTAAGTCGTCGTCACCATATGGTCATTCCTCACTCTGTTGGTACCAAAGCAAGATGGCAGTTATCATTTCTGTGCAGACTTCATGGCTTTAAAGTTACGTCACACGAATATAAATGTTCCCGATACTCTCAATCATAGAATGCCTTGACTCGTTTGGAGGGTCTGCCATGTTCAGTACTATGGATCTACACAGCGGATACTGGCAAATCAAAATTGACCATAAATATCGACACAAAACAGCGTTCACAATTGAGCAGGCACTGGGAGTTCGCCGTAATACCCTTTAGCGTTAAAAACGCTCCTGCGGTATTCTCACGGCTGATGGCAGATGTTATGCGAGGATTAACATAGTGTGGAGTAGCCATCTACCTGGACGACGTCATAGTAGTAAGAATAGATTTTGAAGAGCACATGAAGCTGCTCGGTGACATTTTCCAGCGCTTGCGAGAGGCGGGACTGACTATCAAACGTTCCAAAGTAAACTTGTGAGAGAAAGAGCTACGCTTCCTAGGACATGTTGTGTCTGTGGACGGTATAGCACCCGACCCAGAGAAAGTAGAAGCCATATCGAAATAGCCCCGTCCAAGCACAGTGAAAGATGTTCGCAGCTTTCCGAGACTATGTAACTACTATATGGAGTTCGTCCCCGACATGCAGCTCATGGCAGGAAAGGACAGGAAAGGACAAAGTTTGAGTGGACGGAAGGAAGGGAAGCAACATTCAACAAATTGAAAGATGCGCTAATGGCGTTCCCAGGTATGAACAAGCCCTTTGAGCTGAGTACCGATGCCTCCGATACGGGATTCGGATGCATCCTTTCCCAACACGACGGCCGAGAGATACCTGTTTTCTTTACGTCGAAGACTTTCCGTGACAATGAACTTTCAGCCTGGCACACTTTGTGGCATTGAAATAGGACCTGCTATTTCTCCTTGGACATTATATCTGTTCCTCGAAGGCTCACGATTTCTCTCAAGCTTCGCTCTCGGAAACTGTTCGCTTCGCTCTCGGAAACTGTTCGCTTCGCTCTCGGAAACTGTTCGCTTCGCTCTCGGAAACTGTTCGCTTCGCTCTTGGAAACTGTTCACTTCTCGGAACAGAAAATATCCATGGACAAATACAAATGTAACCTCGTCCCAGGCGTTCTGGCTGGTAATTTTTCTGATGGGTAAATGGGATCCCTGTGGTTTATGACGCCACGGCTCAACAATGAGCTGTGACGTGACAAACAAGTACACCACAGGGATCCCATTAACCATATCAGAAAAAATACCAATGCATATTTCAACACCTCAAGTAGGTTGTTGTTTACATATAACATGATTGTCTACAATTAATGTACAAGGTTAACCACATTAAAAATACTTTCACTGCATGCTCTGGGGATTAGTTATTCAGTTGAGCGAGACGTTAAGGGGGGATTACAGTTGAATTTGTAGGAAAAGGGTTGAGAATGGAGGATGAAATAAAAAGAGGAAAAAAGAAATTAGTACACACCTAATAGGCCCTTTGCAGCTAACAGTCACGTGCTGATATAGTACTTCATTAACGAATGAATTGAGCTCGTGATTCCCATGGCAAAGGCGTTGCCATGGATGCTGGAGAGCAAGCTATCTTTTAAAACGCAGGTTTAGAAAGATCGACAATCGATTGGAGGTGAAACATAGGCACCCAATGGTGAACTCGTGGATGTAGTGACGAAGTTAGTGGATTGCTAAGAAAAGCCTTCATCTGAAAAGTATACAACACTGGTCCATTATGCTTGGAATGAACAGGAGCCATGTAATCTTTAACTTTGTTGTTAGTAGTGAAATTCATATTGCCATTTAACTTTCATGCTATTTGCTGTAACAATGAGATGTACTGTTGATACATACATACATACATACACTTTATTTATCCTCGAATTTACAGAGTAGCTGAAATAAGCTAATATCTTTGATGATGTGACAACTTTCAGGATAGGTAATGAAAGTTACATGTACCTAGATATCATCCAAACTTCAGAGCTGAAATAAAGCTTGCGCGCTCTTCAGAACAAATGAGATGACTGGTCCATTTAAAAAACTGGTTGCAGGGGCCCGTTTCTCGAAAGCCCCGTTAACTTACCGGACCCGGTAATACCGTTAAAAATGCTAAAAACGTATTGCTTACCGGGCCCGGTGAGTTATCAAGTTATCGGAGCTTTCGAGAAACGGGCCCCTGGCCGTAGCTAGCAGGGAGACAAGTGGGGTATCTGCAATACCGATCTCGTATAGGGAAAAAGAACTGAGGTTTTATGATAGATGGGCACCAAATTTGTCTGCTATCAACCCAATGTGCTCTCGAGTGGATTGTCAAGTAATAGGCCCTTTGCAGCTAGCACATCACGTGGTTGTACTGGAGAGCAAAAAATATCTGACTTCATTTATTTTAAGGCCTTGTCGGAGTCCATTACCAGGAGCGTACCTATGTGATGGATAGCGTACCTATGTGATGGATAGCGTACCTATGTGATGGATAGCGTACCTATGTGATGGGTAGCGTACCTATGTGATGGGTAGCGTACCTATGTGATGGGTAGCGTACCTATGTGATGGATGGCGTACCTATGTGATGGATGGCGTACCTATGTGATGGATGGCGTACCTATGTGATGGATAGCGTACCTATGTGATGGATGGCGTACCTATGTGATGGATGGCGTACCTATGTGATGGATGGCGTACCTATGTGATGGATGGCGTACCTATGTGATGGATAGCGCCCATGGCACAGTAGACGATCTGCCTATTTATAGTCGCGGAGTTCTGGTATGCGATTACGTTGTCTTTTGTTCTCTTGCGCTTTAGTATTTTTAGCAGTTTGAACCGTGTTTATTACAATTTTTCAGTGCATCCTGATTGGTTAAAAGTGACGGCCTTTGTTTCTTCTCGCGGGAAACACAAAGCTAAAAATAACTATATCATCTGTTTTGCTGTTGGACAGACCTAATGTGGGATCGGAGATGCACGCTCCTGGTAAGGCCGGCTCCGCTGTATTTACTCAAAAACAAATCCAATCGCCCAACTCAATATTTCCTTATGAAAACCATGAAAAAATCCAGAAATTATAATAAGCTAATCGAACCTTCAACTGCAAAATGAATGAAGCGATTTTAAAATAACCTACAATCCCAATGAGAAATAGCGCAAAAACTACGCAAACGTGGCCAAAAAGCGCATTCAACTGTAATCTCGCTTTCAGCTCGAGTTTGTAAATCGGATAAAGATCGGCCGCTCATTCTTTATCTATTACATATAAAAAGTTATAATGACTAAGTACTGTTTTAGTGGGAAGGCTGCCGGACACGAAAAACCAGGGAAAATATTTACACGCCTTGCTCAGTGCAGGAAAAAACCTGGAAACGTGTTCTCCAACCCAGTGCATGCCTGCCCGGAAAAACTCCTGGAGGTTAAGAGTTGGAAAAACCTATTAGACGCCCAGAAAAAATCCAGGAAAACTGATGAGTGTTACGACAACGGGAAAACGAACCCGAGAGCACAACTGAACTCGAGGGTTAGCTGGAAGGCGTCAAGTGGCGTGAACTACGTCAAGGAGTGGTTTAAGTATGCTCTATGGGACCCAAGGGACCGGGGCGTACAAAGCACCTCATTAGCAGCTAAAAGAAATACATTTGTGTTGTCGACGTTATAAACTTGAAGAAATGTCATAATTTAGAGGTTTCAGTTAAAGAGAGCATTTCCGAGCACTTTAGCAACCTTGTATGAGCACTTTGGTGACAAATGTGAACATTAAGCATTAGCATATTATAGCAAAGGAAAACAAGCATAATGTACAAACATTATAGTTAATAGAGTGGAATGGTTAGGAAACCCAGCGACCTTCTCTGTTACCTATGCGTTGCCGGTGTGGGGCGGTTTAATATGCGGTAAAGATAACTTTAAGTCATTAGAGATCCTCCATTGTAGAATAGCTAGAATTATTTTAATCTTTCGCGACATATGCATTTTTATGAACTTAGCTAAACTAGTATTCAAGATTTATAATGACCAAATACCCACCTGTATGTCCCACATAATTGTAAAGCGACCCCACAAGTATAATCTTTGGGGCACAAACAGCCATTATATCACACTTGACACGGTTTTCTTTGTTCTTCATCGGGGTGAAACTCTGGTATAAACCCGTTGAACAATAGACTAATTAAATCATAAATCTGAGGTTTATAACTGTTACAGGGAAGTTTATAACTCAGTTTTAAACCTCCTTTCTATTTGAGAAAACCTCGCCAAATGTGATATAAGTCAGTTTCATACCTCGAATCTTCGGTTCTAATCCCTAAACATCCCTCGGGATGTGTTTAGGGCTTAGAACCTCGGTTCTCGGTATGAAACTCTTACATGTTAGGGATGATTTTCTACTGTTTTAATTATTACTCTTTTATAATATAGCACTTTTAAAGTATTTTCGCCTTGTTTTAGCTTTTTAGTACCCTAGTTCTACAAATGTTTCTCGCTCATAACTATAGCTTACGAAAATATTGTACATATTATATGTAAATTATAATTTTAACAACATAGAATACTTCAATAACATAGGAGTCCTTTATCGTTTAATTAGTTGGTTAGATAATTAAACTTTTTATACACGACCCCACAAGTACCCTGCATGCCAGAGGTTCTACTGCCTTCTCTAAGCCAAAGTTTAGGCGCGTTCGCTTCTCTCTGACTTTGGCTTTGAGAGGGCAGTAAGAACCTCTGGCATCCACGGTACCCCTAGCCTACTATGTAGACGTAATTTTTCACTCTCATCAATTCGAAGAAAAAAGTAACTTCAAATTTATGAGAGTGAAAAAATACGTCTGCATAGCAGGCTAGGGTACCCAACAAGCGTGTTTAAAATAAAATTATTGATTTGATTATTGATTGACGACATAGTACGAAAACGTGTGCCTCCACTGGAGTTCGAACGTAACCTCGACCCTTCCGACTGCTTGCACTAACTCTTGACCACTACACTACTCAGTCGCGAGTTGAAATCACTTCCAGCAAAAAAGAAAAATAAGCCATCTATTGAATAATTAAACACAACAGTCAGACGGTAAACAATACTTGCTAATGATGTTTTAAAAGAAGCGTATGTAAATTTAGCCATTCGCATGAGAAGTCATTTCTAACACTCATTGTTCGTGTTTCATTAGGGATTCTAAATATTTCGAAAATAATAAATAGAGGCTACGGGTTCATTTGTTTTCGCAATATTTGGAATCCCTGATAAAACACTACAATTCGTGTTTCAAGTGTGAAATAGTACTAAAAGTCTTCAAGTCAGCCCGATCTCCCCTGCTGCTATCAGTCAACGCCGCCCGCTGCGTTTTAGCCTGCAATGCAAACGTACTTTTTCACTCTCATAAATTCGAAGAAAAAAGTAACGTCTGCTTACCCGAGCGCTTAATTAGTTTCCAATATGCAAGCATGACGTCAGCAGGTTTGTTTTATTTTTCTGCTCAATCAAATCCATTGTTAGAATTTTAGTAAATTGGTGCGCCAGTGAAAACTCTCCTGATTGGTCAATGGAAAATGTAGTCTGAATTCCTTTTAATTGTAACATTACGTCATTTTCCAGGATATGGAAGGTAAAATCTGATTGGTCCATAACACAATTAGGTGTGCATATTGGAAACTAATTAAGCGCTTGGGTAAGCAGACGTTACTTTTTTCTTCGAATTTTATATGCGGGAAAAAATACGTCTGCATAGCAGGCTACCTGCTTTTAGAATGAGGTTTTTACCGAGGTACCAAGACCGCTTGGAAACAAAAGGGTGTGCCGTCTATAAATACCAATTATTATACGACTGTGACGTAAACTTACCATATAAGGTCAAATTTGAGGGCAAATATGGAGCCGTAATACCCACTAGACTTCCCATATTGCCCTGTAGAATACTTGTTTGACATTCCATGCCGCTGCCTTATGATCTGACACTAGAAACTGGTTTATCAGGCTCCCTTCAATTGTCACAATTCTTTCATTTTACCCAATCACATTAAAGCATGTAATTGGCTTCCGCGCGTGATTCGTCATCATTGATTTTCTTTCAGTTTCTATTTTCCTGCCTATAACTGGCTCCCCGATAAAAATACGTTTTAAATGGTACAGAAACCCATGAATTAATAAGCTGGCGTATAATAAATCCCTTATTAGATGTTTTTCCAGGTTTTGCGGAGTCTACCTAAATGCCGAGCCAGGATCCGAGCCAGGATCCGAGCCAGGATCCGAGCCTGGATCCGAGCTAGGACTCGAGCCAGGACCCGAGCCCTGGCACCTCTGGTATCCAGGGTATGTACATGGCGAAGTTAATAAAATAAAATAAACAACGTATTCACAACTCTGTCTCGAACAAATGACATGATAGCTGGAATAAATTCGGAATCACCTTGAGTCCTAAATCGTTTGTCACATACTTTACCTGAGAGGAAAATGATAACGTATTATGGCTTACAATACTCTAACAGTTAATTGAGAATGTATCGAATCTGTAAAAGTTCTTGAAAGTTAAACAATGAAATAGAGAAAACCATTATAGGGTCTTATAGAATCTGTACAATGACTTTGTTGCCAAGTAGTAATTTGTCTGAGTATATCACTAGATGATTTCAATTTGAAAGAGCTAAATGCATACATATAGTAGAGCTATTGCTCGATGACTGAAACGAGATAAATATCAGCAAACCAAGTTATCTACTGTACCAGGTCAGGGTACAGTTGTTATAGTATACATGTATATTGCCAATCAGTAGCGGAAACGAGATAAACAAATATTTTTGTTTGCGACCGCGTTGGGCTGCTAGCTTGGCACGTTGGCCGCTCATTCGGTTTGTTCGTTTGCAAGTCTTGGTGTGCACTCCGTTCGTTGTTCATACCATTACTGTAAACTGCTGGGTTTCGTTTGTAATTCAAGCTACTGTCTTGTTCTGTGCTCAGTTCAGTTGAAACAGTTTGATTCCGGCGTAGATTTACCTTGGAAATCTTGCACTATTTTGGCACCACATGAACTCAGCAGTTATATAATCATTTGGAAAAATGTTCCAATAACTTCTTTTTGTAACATTTCGTTTTTTTAAGGATAGAATACTTACCAAATACTGCAAACATGCTCTTAGCCTCCCTCTCTAGAACGTTGCACTAACGTATAACCATGTGCTTGAGCCAACATGATTTTATGTAAGCGACTTCATGAGAAATCATGCGCGCGCATGTTCAGACATGATATGGCATGATAACAAGGCTAAAACGTCCTCGATCGAATCTCAAAATGACCCAGCATCTAGCGATCACCACAGGCTACCCAGGAGGAAATGTCGAGATTAGTCTTGCTGCTCGCTATCGCTCGCAGCAATAACCAGTGTAAGTTGAACAGGACTGGTGTGATGTGACTGTATCTAGGAGTATAGCAAATAAGTCTAGCTGCCCAGTTCTGTAACCGCTACAGTTTGGTGAGATGAACAGCAGTGCGACTACTGCCTGAAACCGGGGCCACTTAGAAAATGAGAACCAATCATATTGCAGAACGTAAACAAAGCATTCCCACTTGCGGTTACTTGAGCCAATCAGTATCAATTACAAGACAATAGCATTTCCACTCGTTCGAGCTTTGATTCAGTAAACTGAGGCAAGTCAGGGCGACTAGTTCTAAAGTCAAAGTCTTTCGAATGAAGAAAATCGCATGGATATGCTAGGATTTATACTTTGGAATGCTTTAATTTCGTTTTGGAATGTGTTTAGTTCTCATTGTCTAAGTGGCCCTGGTTACAGTAGTCACACTGTATTTGTAATGTGTTTAGTTCTCGTTGTCTAAGTGGCCCCGGTTACAGTAATCGCACTGTAAATCATCATTGGCAGAAATATGAGACAAGATGGCGGCGCACATGCGCATCAGTGTCGGTTGTCGATTCGCGGCAGGTTTAAAGTACAGGTCAGGTTACAGGCCAGGTCACAGGTCAGGCTACAGGTCAGGTCACGTTATGGAAATTTAATTTTAAAATCGAATTCAAATCAAATGAATAAAGTAATGTAGGCATCTCCAGGTGTCAAGAGTTGAAAGCAACAGCAACACGGGTATTCATTGCTGAGCGGGTTTAAATATCGGGGATACGATAGTATTGTCGTAAAAGTACTGGTAATTCCATACGTCCAAATGCGTATTAGAAAACTCCTTTCCAACTTTCTTGGCGTTGTCTGAGCCGTTTTTGATATTTCCATAAACGAACGCATAAGGCCCTGGTCAAACCACAGGTACCCCAGGCTCATTATGCGTAAAACGGTTATTTCCCGGATATTTGAAATTACAGTAAATGTGTGGAGTTTTAGTTCGAATGCCCGTTTGCTCTAAAATAAAATTCAATAAATCGTCAAAATATTCTTACCTGTCTCTTGTGTGTTCCTTTCAGTTTCTGTGAAGTTTCAAGCCATTCATCTCATTATCCATACATCTCATACGCGATCACTGCCTGGGGCAGTGCCTATAAATCCCACTTGAAAAAAATCCAAACCAAACAAAATCATCTTGTTAGAATCCTGTTTTTTTGCCACTCTATATGGAAAAAACACTGAAAGTGCTTTACCACTACTAAACTTGCTAGATATTTTGACAGTTGACAATGTATACAAACTTCAGGCCTAAAATTTATTCATCAATGGCATAAAAAACAATTACCAGGAATTTTTGATAACTATTTTCGTTATGCCATATAATACCCGATTTCCATCAAAAGATATTTTTTTATAAGGCTCACTATATAGAACAAATACTGGCAAACAAACTATTTCCGCCATGACGACTTATGGCAACAACTTTCCTATGAATTAAAACAGCTCAACAAACTCAGTTTCGCAAAAAAAGTTAAACAACATCTGTTCCTTAAGCAAAATTAATTGCTTCGATCAACTTAATTGAATTTATTTGTCAAATTTCCTCCACATCTATTTTTCTCTACTAATTTTTTTTTTAATCTTCAACTTTTCTCCTTCGTATTTACTAATTAGTGTGTTAGATATAGCATGATTAGCATGCTATGTGTGTGTATATATATGTATGTGTATACATCGATAAATTTTTCTTTCTATTGTTATTCAAATTGAGATTAATAATTATGTGTGTGTGCTACATTTCAAATTTAACATAACAGTCTAGTGTCTAACTTGATAACCTCACGGTTTATTGAGACTCTAGGCATTTCCTTCTGTGTTACTATATTTAGTATATTTTTGTAATAATAATAATAATAATAATATGAAAAAAAAATTCTAACTAAATATAGAAAATGTAACTGGAAAAAATTATTGTGAAATGTGAAATAAAGTATTGTATTGCATTCCGTTCAATATTGAGGGAGTTACAGGAATCTTCCTTCCCTTGGTATAATTATTGGGAAGGTAGCAAACTGTACAATTACCGTACGCCGATCAGCTGCAGAAAATCGCCTCGAATTCCCATAAAAATCCCGTACATCGCCAAAATTCCTTCAAATAACGGTTGCCCAAAGACAGGTCCTTCACCACACTCAGCTTTCCTTTCACTGGTTTACTTTAACGGGAGAAAAATGCCACGTAGTTTGCAGTTTTCGAGTTTCGCGGATGTTCAGTTCGATCTCGCCTGCAACGAGGCGACAAACAGTAGACCGTCCCTTACCATGTCAATTCGATCTCGCCTGCAACGAGGCGACAAACAGTAGACCGTCCCCTACCCAGTGAATTTGACACTCCGCTGTGCCATTGTTTCGTCTACCAATCGGAATCGATGTAAAAACGGCTTGTTACCCAAAGTTCACGGGCTCAGACCTCATACATATATATATACCTTATTTTGAAAGCGGTATTCAACAAACGGTTCTATGGTAAAGTGGTTTACGTCATTCGATTTTGATCCAACGACCGGAGTTCGAGTCCTACACCAGGCATAACATATTTTTTTTACTTCTTGTTCTCCTAGCTAGCTTTCTCTGTTTTATCAGTTTATTCTTTTCCTCTATTTTAATCTATTAGAGCCGCCTTCTACACTACTATAAAATCGAGGCCGTGACCGTGTTGGGTTGAGAGCCAATACACAACAATGTTTTATTGCCAACGAGCGATCCGAGCCAAGAGGCGAGGATCGCGAGGCGGCAGCATTATAGAGCCGATGCGCGTACGAGGCACACGAGGTATTTTGCAGGCAGAAAAAATCTCGATCGAAAATTGTAATGTAACAATAGAAGGAAATAAAACCAATCACAGCGCGAGATTTTGCGTGTGACGTCATGGTCCATGTGATTTCCCGAAGAGAGAGCGCGAGGTCGAAGTCGAAGTGGCGATTAGCGAGGAGGAGGTAAAGTATTCCTTTCTTCGCATTGAAAACTTTCTGATTTGCTTGAATAATTTGCTTTCTTTTTGTGGTGTTGAACTGTGAGTAATTCTGTACCGTGAATCTGATCGAACCATTTGGTTCAAAATCGTACGGTGGCTCATAGGAACAAAACACTTGCCAGATTAAAAACACTAATGCCAGAATGAAAACACTTCCCAGAATGAAAACACTAATGCCAGATTGAAAACACGTGCCAGAATGAAAACACTTGCCAGAATGAAAACACTTGCCAGAATGAAAACACTTGCCAGAATGAAAACACTTGCCAGAATGAAAACACTAATGCCAGAATGAAAACACTTGCCAGAATGAAAACACTTGCCAGAATGAAAACACTTGCCAGAATGAAAACACTTGCCAGAATGAAAACACTTGCCAGAATGAAAACACTTGCCAGAATGAAAACACTTGCCAGAATGAAAACACTTGCCAGAATGGAAACACTTGCCAGAATGAAAACACTTGCCAGAATGAAAACACTTGCCAGAATGAAAACACTTGCCAGAATGAAAACACTTGCCAGAATGAAAACACTTGCCAAATTGCAAAACACTGCCAGGTAGCGGAAATAAGTCAAAAGAGGCCAGGCTACATAAGTTCTAATGATGCCATTTTAGAGACAGCGCGCGTCTTCCACGGTCAAAATGCACTGGACCCGAGTAAATATCCTGAGAATGGTAACTGGTAACTAATATAGTAACTTTTTCAGTCTTTAGCGGGAAATCTAAATAAAGCCGTTGAATTATTCATAGCCGGTGTGAAAATGAATGCTTTAAATGAAATCCGTCGGAAACGAATGCCCAATGCGTATAACGGGACGAGGTTGAGTGGTTTAAAAAGGGATTTCATCAGCCAAAAACGTGGCGCGAAATATATCGTATATCGTAACGTGCCACCGGCGTTGTTGGGAGGAGCGTGACTATAGCCTGCGTGACATGTTATAATTACCTTACTTGCAAAAAACCGGTTTGACCGGTGCTCAGTAATTTTACTGGCGCGACGCGGGAGTTTTTTTGGACAGCACGTTTTCATCGGCTCAAAAAGTCCAGTTTTCTTGAAAAGTTTGTTGATTGAATGTTAAGTTGAATTACGTATTGGGTTCTGTCACAACATTTGTTTTGTAAAATTTGGAAACCAGCTTTTCAAAACGAAAGATAAAATTAATCGGGAGGAATAATGAAGGGAAACCGACATGTTAAATAGGTTTAGGGGGAAAAAGATTAATAGTAATGTACCGATTCAAATCGAAACATAATATATACTTATCAACAAAATATATACTTATCAAACTTCAAGTGTTTATTTATCTCGAATTCGGGCTATACAAACGCAAATTATAACAAAGATTTGTCTGCTCTTCGAGAAACAAGTCGCAATCGAAAAGGCTACGACAAAGTGCAGTGTCATGGTGTCCCGGGGGTAGGGACATTTAATCGCCTAATATGACCCTGTAATGGACATTTTGGCCCGGGGGAGGGGAATTTGAAATAAAAATGAAAATTGAGGATTCGAACCTGGGCCACCGGGTTTGACAGACGTGCTTTCGGTACAGCTCGTTGTCAAATAGCAAACAGAATTCACGAATGTTTGCTCTAGCTCATCGTTGTGTGTATGGTGCCGCGCTATAACCAAATTTCAAAATCTTTGTCAAATAAACAATAACTTTAAATAAATAAAAACAAGACAATGCAAGAGATCAGCGAACCGCAAAGCTATTGTTTCGATTGTGTTTTTAATTTTTAAAGTTTTATTTTTTTATGACAACGTTCCCGAAATTAGGTATACTTATTTATTTCAATAACATGTTAATAATGACCAGGCGTTACTATATTAGTTACCAGTTTCCATTCTCTTGGATATTTACTCGGGTCCAGTGCATTTTGACCGTGGGAGACGCGCGCTGTCTCTAAAACAAAATGGCATCATTAGAACTTATGTAGCCTGGCCTCTTTTGACTTATTTCCGCTACCTGGCAGTGTTTTGCAAATTGGCAAGTGTTTTCATTCTGGCAAGTGTTTTCATTCTGGCAAGTGTTTTCATTCTGGCAAGTGTTTTCATTCTGGCAAGTGTTTTCATTCTGGCAAGTGTTTTCATTCTGGCAAGTGTTTTCATTCTGGCAAGTGTTTTCATTCTGGCAAGTGTTTCCATTCTGGCAAGTGTTTTCATTCTGGCAAGTGTTTTCATTCTGGCAAGTGTTTTCATTCTGGCAAGTGTTTTCATTCTGGCAAGTGTTTTCATTCTGGCAAGTGTTTTCATTCTGGCACGTGTTTTCAATCTGGCATTAGTGTTTTCATTCTGGGAAGTGTTTTCATTCTGGCATTAGTGTTTTTAATCTGGCAAGTGTTTTGTTCCTATGAGCCACCGTAAAATCGAGCAAAAAGTGCTCAAATCGAACCAGCGTGTTCACATCGAACGTAGTGTTCAATCGGCCAGCGTACCAACTCAACAATTGAGTGAAAATCAAAATACAAACTATCAAACAAATTCACATATTATTAACATTGAATCAGCGTATTCACCTATCGAGTCAAAGTACTATTCACTGAGGTAATGCTTACACGACCTTACACTGCTTGACGTCGACCCAGCAATATCTCTTCAGAGTGACGGAGTTGCTACTAGACATCAAGGACATTGAGTTCACATACAACATCAACAAGAAAACTATAACAAAGGTTCTAATCTGTATCCCATTAGTTGCAGTTAGTACAGCAATATATATTTAAATTCTTCTGCTCTCCCTCAATCGCCTGGCTGTTATATGCTGCGCACAGTTACAAAGTGTTCTATCGTGATTTATTAAAATATAAACAAACTTTAAATATAATTGCTATTCTCATTTATCAGCGTATCATATTCAGATCAGGCGGAGGCAATTTTTCTGGGTTTCTGTTTTCGTTGGCACTTTAGCGATAGCTACGACTAGTTTATTTTAGTGTAGAAGGCGGCTCTAATAGCTTAAAATAGAGGAAAAGAATAAAAATAAAACTGAGAAAGGAGAAAAAGAAGTAAAACATTTTTTTGGCACTTTTAAATGTTCTAGGACACGATGCAATACCTGTGCTTACACTAAACCTACGACATTTATTTCAGGAACGAAAGGCTCTCTTAAAGTCACTGATCATTTTGATTTTACTTCCAGTAATGTCATTTATTGTATCACCTGCACACTTTGTAACAAACTCTACATCGGAGAAACAGGGCGAAGATTAGGAGATCGATTCCGCGAACACTTGCTAGATGTTAGAACTAACAGCAAGGATCTCGCCAAACCTGTAGTTCGTCACTTTAACATTCCTGGTCATTGCATTAATCACATCACTGTATGCGGCATTTCTCTGCATCAAGGTACTACCGACACGCAAAGAACAGAACTTTATTTTCAAATTAGGCACTTTGTCACCTCGCGGTATTAATAAATGCTTTTCGTTTAGAATTCACGTATTCACTCACACTTAGATCAGCATGTTTCCTTAGTTTACTCATCAACACTTGCTGTTACAACTATTAGCATTTCTATTGTTGGCGCACTTTTCTTTGATCACAATTGATCCGAGCACATGTTTCCTCAGCGATAATCATGCATTGGCGCAATTTTCTTTGATCCCAATTGATTCGAGTACATGTTTCCTCAGCGGTAATCATGCACTCGACACTATATAAACCGTTTCCCCACCCACAATTCCCTCTTTTGCTCTGACGAAGGGCTAGCGCTCGAAACGTCAGCTGCTACTCGCTTTCCACGGCGGTTAGCATACCTCGATCGACTTTAGTTGATTACATACCAGTGTTTACCTAGTACTAGGGTTATCCTAGCACTAGGGTCAAAGATAGCCCGGGTTTACAAGCAAAATGATTCAGGAAGGGTTACCTTATTTCCAGGGTCAACTCAACACAAACCAGTTTGAAGTCTGTTATAATAATTTATATTAATAATTAACATTTATAGTGCGCAAGTTCCATACGTAAATGCTCACATGCGCATAACAAGAACATACTAGTTACTAACTGATAGTTACCAACTTATAAACTTATTGGTAACGATCGGCTATTCCTAGCACGAGCAAGGTGAAATTTTGCTTGTTCATATTCATGAGAACATCATGCTTCACACGGAGAAGAGCTGTCTCTGTGCTATGGAATTCACGGTAGGAGGACTGGGCTTTATGGTACAAGTTATGGACTGTCATATGATTGTGTGTTTGGTTAGAAACCGCACGTTCAGTAAGCTTTGAGGTGAATGACAGATTACTGATTGGACGAAGATTCTTGAATACGACGTCCATCCCTGGCTTCTTTAATCTGGGATGAACGTCTGCTTGCTTCCAGTTATCAGGGAACAGGCCAGATTCCAGAGATAGATTAATCATCCTGGTGAGTACAGGGAGGAGGACGTCCAGGCATTCTAGTACAAGTGGAGTAGGCATTGGATCCAAATGCTTTCAAACGAAGAATATACAAATATATTCTTCATTTGAAACGCCGTTTCATATAAAATGTCATACCACTGAATGAAAACATGTGCTACTAATATTACTCTTCCACTTTTCTTTCATTTTTATTCGGTTCAAATAGATATGTGGAAGTGATTTTGATTTTACTGATTCTTTGGTAGCCTGTGAACCGCTACGGCTCGCGGCCGCCAAAATCATTCAAGCATAGAAAACAACATGGCGGACACGAGTAGAGTTTTGGCGGGTTTTGGCGGGTTTTGGCACAGGCAGCCCAATCTCGTGATTTGTGTATTTGTACGCTTACAAATATCGCTTGAATAGTTCATATTATAAATCCTTCCAAAACATGTATGTTAGACAAATAAATACACAACTTCACCCTACAATGTTTCAGTTGTGGTTATTCATACCTCTGAGCTCTTCTAGGGTCGTTTCCTGAGGGAAAGAGGTTCGAAAAAACAGTTTTTTGGGATTAACGTCGATTCTTCTTTCTGTGGTACCCTTTATTGCAGCTGTCTAGTATCCTAGAATGTTGTTATGTTACCTACTAACTGCTAGAGAACTTCAGAAACTTGCAATGTGAAATTTGGCAATGAATAGAGTTGACCCGGATAGGCTATTAAACCAGCTATTAAACCGTGACAAGGACAAAACATAGCCCTAGTGCTAGGGTCACCTTAGCTCTCAGACAGGGTAACCCTAGCGCTAGGGTAACCCGGGCAGCCGAGTTGAGTTGTCCGGCCTGCTTGTAAACACATCGCTAAAAATAAGAGAAAATGACCCAGCGCTAGGGTAACCTTGTAAACAGGCCCTAAGAAAACAAAGCTCGTACAGGCTCATCAAAGCTCGGACAATGAGAAATAATTAGTTAATTGTTGTACACAAAGATCAGATTTTTACATGTGAACATAGTGGTGACCATATTTGGTACTTCTAACTCATACTCTTACCGTTTTGAATTCTCTCTTGAGGATCTATGTATGCCAACTGGGAGGGGAGGGGGAGGGATCAGTGTAAAAAGACGTTGTGGGAAGGAGAGGTCAATAAAACTGTTTTCCAAACGGCTGACTGTACAGATCATCTGCCTGTCCTGATAAAAGAACTAGCGGATGGGAAGGGGGGTGTATGTGAGGTCGGTCGCGGCCGGTATTTTTTAGGGAAGCGTCTTCACACTTCAATAAATGTGAAATTTTGACATTATTTCATGGCAGGAGAAAATTTATCTTTCAGTCGGATAATCCCTAACAGCATAATGCAGTAGGTTTGTTTTGCTTCTTATTTGTTTTGCTGTTGGCCTGAGGGCAGCGCACACTTAACTGAGACAAACCGCAAACGAGAAAAGGCAATGTTTTTTTCGTTTTTTCATTGCCGTATTTTCTTATGGTGTTAACATCTGATAACTGACACTACTATCATCTCCTGAGGGAAATTAGGAAGCTATACAGCTTAACTATACCCTGCATGTGTTATCATATTTCATACGTAGGATCACGAGTTCACGGTGTGAGTTCTTTAGTATGTCATTTTTTTTCTCTGTGTAATCACCTTACTAAGGTAGAAGAATATGAGTCATTATCCCTTGAAGAAGAAGAAGAGTGGAATCCCTTTTCAGAGTAAGTATTAGGTACTTATTGACTGAGTCATGACGTACGGACCGAGCGCAGCCTACAAAATGACCGAGAGCCAAATATTTTTCCATCCCGCCCGACCTAACTCAGTCAATAATATGACCACTTAGTTTGTTTTAATAACGGCAAAACAATAAGCATGAAATAGAGCAGGGCCGGACGACTTTTTCCGGCCCGATCACGCCATACACGTCCGGACCTCATCACGTGACTTTCGTAAATGAAAGGAAAGCGCGCGCGGGGCAGTACGGGTCATATGATAAATATATACATACGCATTCCTTTATTTTACAAATAAGTTAACATATAACACTAAACCTGTGTGTCACACATCTCGGTTACACAATAAAGATTATCACCGTATGTAAGGTGACTAAACGGAATGCAATAATTATACCTTTTTGTCATATTTCCACAGCGACCCTACTGAGTATTACAGAGATGATCCATCAACTCCGTACCTTTATAAAAGTAGAATCAATTTAACGTTCGAGGAAAAGTTTATCCTCCTCGTGTTGAATGTAGATCAGTCTAAAGTTTACATAAAA
The DNA here is from genome assembly GCA_030867875.1 of Actinernus sp. WN-2022. NCBI lineage: Eukaryota > Metazoa > Cnidaria > Anthozoa > Actiniaria > Actinernidae > Actinernus > Actinernus sp. WN-2022. The sequence continues at coordinate 13,205,718 of JAOWCC010000019.1, read as the reverse complement.
CGCCCACTGACGTGTCAGGAGAATGGAGGATTTGTTATGGATCGCAGTGCACTGAAAGATGCATCTGACTGGCTTGTCACTGATTTGGGATCCTTTGACAACAAGGGCCAGGGCGGTCGCATAATAAACGTTGATGGCATGAAGTTTGCTAGCAGTTTTCGAATGCCACGACGTAAAGAGGATCACCCTGTGCTCCAGGAAGGCCAATTTGTTGTTGTGACAACCTACTGGAAACATGCGAAGTACACTGACTTTTGGAGGAGCACCACCGTTGTTAGCAAACACGACGGCACTGAAATTGAGTATGGGCTTGTTCAGTATTATTTTATTGGAGAACCGCATAAGGTGTGTCCGAAGAAGAATCGCTGGAATAGATCATTTAACTCAACGAGTTCAAGCACTATGAAGTTCATTGAAGAAACGTCATATAGACCGTTGGGGCCAGGGACCGTATTTGACCGGGCATTTGAAAAAGCTGGTGGTGTCATAGGTCTTGAAGCAATAAGTGATGATCCTAGGAACATACAGCAAGTAAAGAACGCTCGGCACAAACTAAGAGTTCAGAAAAAGGACGACCAATTTCAAGCTCTCCTAGCCTTTTCCGCAGAAAGTGAAGAAGTGAAGGGGTTGCAATGGACTCCCTCGCCAAGGGTTGTTTATGTTTCCGGGGAACAAACGGAAGAAATAGTGGAGAACTGTTGCGGACCAGATGCAACTTGTGTCTTTTCCATAGACACCACCTGCAATGTAGGAAATGTTTATGTAACTGGTACAAGTTATCAGAACAAAAAATTCGTTCATCAGCAAACGGGAAAATCCGCCAATCTTCCAGGTCCCGCGATGTTCCACGTTAAACAAGATGCAACTCAAGCATGTTAAGGCCTGGTTCAGGGGTCAAATTTCGGGTAAAAACTGTTTTCCTTATTTCAGCACAGCCGAGTATGGTAAGTACGCCAAGTTTCTCACGATAATAGGTATCGCCATTCTTGACTACCTAAGTGGTTTGTGTGTAGTAAAACGTGTCACGTGGTCTGTCACGTGACTTAGAACACGAAATCAGTAAATCAAAAACGCGGCTCCGAGTTTAAAACAGCTAGGATGGTGAGTGGATATATTTAGTTAAGGTTGGAGCCTTTTACCTAAATCAACTTAGAAAAGATGACTACAATGTTTCGTTAACGAGTAATTAAGGCGAACATATGCAAAATAGGTCACGTGACTTTTTGTACCCTTAATATCTCCTTATCTTTACATGATAGTCATGTTTTCTAAGCGTGATCTGAAACACTGCGGGAGGAGTAATGTTTTAGCAGGATTACTTTATATTCATATGTTATCGTCGCAGCCGCATTTCACTTAAACGATTTTATATTATTATGACGTCATCGATCACGTGATACCACAACCATCCACTTAACACATTTAAGAAAGTTGATATTAGTATTACAGTGTAATTAGTTTTTGTCTAAACTGTTATTTCTGTCAGAAAACATTTTTTAACGTACATCTATTTTCCGTTAAATGAACCAGGCCTTAACATACTTGAGAAGCCAGTTTCTGTATTTTGTAAATACACTGCTGGAAGCTCAGTATGAGTTCGAAAGGATTCGATATGTTGGTGGCGAAGAGCCCAAAGTCAAAAGGCTTTTCTGAAACCACTGAAAGGAGCAAAGTTCGTGCCTTGCATGAGACATGTTAAAGAAGACATGAAGCGAAAAATGGGTGACCTGGGTATGCTCAGGGGCGTTAAGGCATGGGTCTCCAATATGGCCGCCGCAAATAAAGAGGGGGTGGTCTATCTCTTTGTGCTTGTGAGATATAATCTTGACACTTTGACAAATTTGATAAAGTCACAACCTTAACACATTTTTGTGACAGTTTCCATGGAAATGTGTAATGTGACCTTTGAACTTTAATTTTAAGAAAAATTGGGAAAAGCCTCCTGGAGGTCGGTAAAAGTTGTTGATATAGTAGAGATTTTCATGCAAATGAATCAAGGTTAGTGCACACTTCGGTGCTCCAATTTGAAAAGTTGGTTATTATTGGAATGTTTGTTAATTCGGTGGAAAGTTGAGGATATCAAATTTCATATTTGCCTTAAATTGCCTTCCCCTTAAAATAACCAACTTTTCAAATTGGAGCAGGAACGTGTGCACCAACCTTGATTCACTTGCATGAAAATATCCACTATATTAACAACTTTTACCGACCTCCAGGAGGCTTTTCCCAATTTTCCTTAAAATTAGAGTTCAAAGGTCACAAAACACGTTTCCATGGAAACTTCCACAACAAAGTATTAAGGTTGTGACTTTATGGAATCTGTAAAAGTGCCGGGACTATATCTAACAAGCACGAAGAGATAGACCACCCCCTCTTGATTTGCGGCGGCCATATTGAAATAGTTTGAGACCCATGCCTTAATGCCCCTGAGTGGGAGAGGTAGAGCAGCGGAAAATTCTAAGAGACGTATTTGGAGATGACGAAAATGCAGAAAAGGGGATCGTTGACTCACTATCCGGAGAAGAGGTTGATGAGAAGCTTCAAGTGTTGAAGGCAACATGGAACGATGAGTTCTGGAAGTACTTTAGCTCCTACATCGCGGAAGATATGAAAACTGGAATGTCACCACAGCTGAGAAAAGAAATTGGCTTGAAGGATGATTTTTACTACAATAATGCTCTGGAGTGCCAGAACTTTCGCTACAAGCAAAACGTTCGGGAACAAAAGAAAGAATGTGAACCTGGAGTAAAGTCATCGGAATGTTCGTGGGTAGAAGCCATTGAGATCTATCACAACATGGTGGAAGAGACTCGTAACAATATCCAGCGTACAGCAATTGGCAGAGGACCGTTTCGACTTGCCCCAGAATTTGCCCACCTACAAGTCACCGAGGATAGATGGATGGAAATGGGTCCTGAGCAACGGCGCAAGCATTTGGGTAAATTAGATCCGTTTGCACGGCTGAATCACTCTTGCACTGGTGAAATGATACTACCTGGGGTCAGTACTGTAAGGAAAGAGAGCTGTCAGCAACTTTCAGCAGACAACACTTGTGATGAATGTCTCCCGAATCCGTCAAGGATTTCGGATTTGTTAGGAAGCTGATGCGCCAGATCATTTCTTAAAAACATGTACGCTCGACACACAGAGCTCCAAGCGCTGTGATAGTGGTTCTTGTTCCATCCCAGCAACGAGTGCTACCACCACAGCATCTAATTCAAACATGGCGTCTAATATTCCTTCTAAATCAGTGGTTGGCACACTTGTCCATGTTCCAGATATTGGACGTTTCGAAGAATCAGGACTTCCTGAACATATAAAGGGTCATTGATAAAAACGGCGTCGGTGACTTTCCTGGATCGGAGTCGAACAAGGTGGTGATTTCCCTATCTCAAGATGCTTGCCACATCGTAAAAGTTTCCCGCTCTAGAAACTTGGAGTGCGATGGTCAATGTCCCCGATTTAAACGCCACAAGATTTGTGCACACACGATCGCTGTGGCACATGAATATGGGCTCTTGCAGACACTTTGTAGCTCATATAAATCACATCTGTCACACATGGTTAACTCACTCATTCCAGCTGTTGAAGATACCATGGACAGTAGTGCGGCCTTAGAAGTCGTATTCATCCACGACACGCTCTTGCATGCAAAGGCAAGGTTCACCAGAAGCGCTCCGATCCAATTCCTGGTGATCCATACATCTTCCTTAGAAGGAAAGAATACAGGGCATTTAGAAAAAGAGGCAGCAGGGACAACAAGTTAACGATATCAACGAGCCCTGAATACGTGTACTACCACCCCTCTCGCTCCTGTCTTCCCGGTAATAATATTGGAAGTAAAATATGGGCTGAACTTTCCACTAAGAACAGGTTACGAGACAGCCATAAGGCATTTCACTTTAAATACTTCAGAAACTCTTGTTTTTAGCAGGAGAGGATACTGAAAGTAACACATGAAAGTAATATATTCCACTAAGAGCAAGTTACAGGACAGCGGCCATAAGGCTTCATCATTTGAAGGGAGAGGTACTTAGCTATTTCGCTATAAATATGTAAAACCCTGCCTTTAGTTATTTATCTTGATCGTTAAAATGTATTTGTTAGAGTTAGATTTGTTGGATGTTATTTATATATATTTGAATTAAGAATAAGTAAGAGTGATACACCCTCGTTTCATTCAGATCCCAATCTTAAACATAGTAAGTCTACGATGTTTTCCAGTCGCTATAATATTAGCGAAGTTCAGTTCAGAATTTATTATTAAAAGTCATATTTGTTGTTTGTTGTCTTATATTATATTCCATGCAATACAACGGAGCTACTCGTCTTCTGAGTTCACTCTTTAGGTGAACAGTAAAGTAGAAAAGCAAACAACAACAAGGAAAGAGGAGTTCGACAACTCCAATCCAACCTGAAAGGCGAATTGCACGAGGAATTGAAGAGAATTTCGACATTGAGGACTGTCAAATTTATAGTAAACAAAATAAAACCTGACATTAACTAGGAAGAAGTCTTACCTGAAGTAACGGCCAGCATCTCATTATAAGCAGCAATCCAAACACACACCCAGGCAGTAGGTTAGAGTTTCCGAGTGAACTAGCTGTGAACCATTGATCGGACGGAATCCGAAGTATTGAAAACCATCATGAGAAAATGGCGAATGCAAAACGACATGTGACAGGCGTTCTTGCGGAAAACAAGAGTGAATGGGTCAACTTTGAAAGAAACGAATAGGCGATTTGCATGATGACGTCATAATATACTACGACTACCGCAATTCTTTATGCGGTTTCTCTTATACCGGCTGTAGGTATTCAAAGGAATAAGAAATATAAGAAAAACAATAAGCTGAAAATAATTCTGGTAGTTGTTGGAAAATATTGGCATTACGAAAAACGCGATTTAATTGTGATCTGACCTGTAAACTGTAACGTGACCTGTGACCTGTCCAGGCCCGTGACTTGACCTTTGACCTGATCTGCGACCTGACCTTTGGCCTGATCTTTGACCTGTTCTGCGGCTTTAAACCTGCCGGTCGATTCGTATAAGAAAATGTATGAAAAACAAAACTTTTCAAGTTTGAAGACCTAATAAGTTTGATTTCATATTAGTTCGCCTCGAGACCAATAACTTACGGATTATTGAGGCCACAAACAATCCCTCAGATCGTCGGCAAAATACTTCCCCGAGAAGTCCATTTCACCCTTCAAATTCTCCTCGTTTTCCATGTTGTTGTCTGTAATCTGGCTGAACCCATGCACAGTTTGTGGTGCAACAGTACGCCAAGTCTTCGGTGAGGCAAATAAGTTCGCATCCATATCTATCGCCAATAAAACGTACAATAACACTCCTCCAAAGTACTTCCAAAGACGTCTGAGTTTTGTCGAAATAATGTTAGCGCCAGGACACCACATAGGATTACATTTTCGAAGAAAACTCGACGAGAAAGGAGAGAAACGTCACCATATTGTTTTCTGTCCGCCATCTTGTTTTGTTAACCTAAATCCTGCAATGTTTGCTGGGATATAAACTGGGTTTCAGGCCTTTCTCCTCTAAATAATTGCCGCAAAGCAGCTGGACTTGGACAGACAGACGCCAGAGAGACGACAAATTCTAAAAAAATGGCTTTTTAATCACAATGGCTACGTTTAAACTAATATAACTCTCGTTCCTCTTCTCTATTCTTTTTTCATCGCAGAAAGTTTCGGTTTTCTTTGCGTTGGAAGGTCTATAAAGAACCTACAGTCTCACTCACTATAAGCCGCCATTTTGAATCGGCTAAAAGGCGCCCGCAGTACCTTTCCGCTGATGTCCATAATTTGCATTTTAACAACAAACGCAAATGGTATGACGTCATTATCAAACGGGCAGGAAAATTGAGCGGCCTAGGCATATATACAGTATATATGCCTCATTTATATATACAGTATATATATGCCTCTACGTGAGACACTCGAGTTAATAATAATAATTCCTAACGATAATCATAGAAATAATACAATCATTAAATAATTAATTAATTAATTAATTAATGTTCGGTATCTAGCGCCTGGTTGACGGCATAAAAACCAGCCTATCTTATGTATTTTCGCCCAACTAGATGAAATTGTGGGTGTGATATTCGCGCAAATGAAGTTGAGGGGGGTTAAGCGTTTTTGAAATTTTGTTTTGCCTGTCATTTCCCCCCCCCCCCTGAACTTTAATGTCAACCAAATGAAGAAGACCCCCTGCACTTTTCTATGGGTAAAAGTTTGGTGAAAACCCCATGTCTCTACGATGTTGCTTTCTACCCGTAAAAATCCATCGCCCTTTCCGTTTTGGCCGCAAAGCATGCTGGGACAGTTTCATTTGCTATTTCCGAGTCCAGAACTGGATTAAATAACGTTGCAGCGTTAAAATCATAGTTTTTGTAGTAAACACGACGAACACAACACATTGCTTGCAAATGTGGGGTAAGAAATGCGAACCTTGCAAAACTGAGGGGGGAGGGGTGGAAAATCCTATGCATTTCCTGTTAATAACGGTGCCCTCCCCATTAGAAATGCTTGAATGAAGTTGCAGCGCTAAAATCATAGTGTTGGTAGTAAACACGACGAACACAACATATTGGTTGCAAATGTGGGGTAAGAAATGCGAACCTTGCAAAACTGAGGGGGGAGGGGTGGAAACTCCTATGCCTTTCCTGTTAATAATGGAACCCTCCCCCATTTAGAAGTGGCTAGAATGAGGTTGCAGCTTCAAATCACAATGGATCAAGTGATGTGGCAGAGTTAAAGCCATGGTTTCTGTACTCGACACGACGACTGCCATGCGGCATGAACTGCCGGATGGCTGTCGGTTCGCGAGCTTGTGATGACATTCAATGCACTTGGATGGAAAATAACAATCATTTCAAGGAGAAACCTTTTTGGCGGATGTTTTAGGCCACTTATTTCCACGAGAAGTGCTCCAAAATTCCAGTTGAGCCTTAGTAAGTGGAAAATAACCATACACCCAGGATCACTACCATGCAAGTTGCATGGCACTACCCAACACGCGCTATGACGTAGCTAACATCTAACACGCATGTTGGATTATCGTTAGCAGTATCTAGTAGCAGCAGCAGCAACAACAGCAGTAGCAGTAGCAGTAGTATAACATGACATGTTAAATAAAAATGACAATTATACGGTCATCTACAAAGTCAATATGTTGAACATATATAATACAAGAAACCGGAATGTTATGGCGTATAACGTGACATGTATCCAAAAATGACAAATATACGGCCATCTACAAAGTCATTAGGTTATGAACCAAGTCGGGTTAAAATTTAAAGCCATTTGTGTTTAGTGTAGACTGAGAGTTAATACTATTGACTTAAGCCTAAGTTAGACAATGAGTTTTTGCAAAATTCCTAACATGCTGTGAAACAGGAAACAGCGTGTACCAAACATGAATATAGGCCGATTTGAAATTTATCATAATAATTTTGAATGAAACATCTAACTTTGTAACTTCAGAAACAACCGGTAAAGGGCGCTTAATTGTGTAAAGCTATAGTATGACTAAGTGGGGTAATCAAATGAGCTCATTTGGAATTTTAATAACGAGTGGAGAATACGAAAGACTGGCTGTTTAACCCTTCTCGTCAGGGTCAAAAGTTAAACAGGGTTGTTTAGTGGCCAAAAAATGAAGATTTTGACAATGTTAAAATGAACTGAGGGCCGAAATTAAACTGAGGTTAAATTTAGTTACTGAACAACCATATGTTTCAAACCCAAAGACGCCATGAGTTGATCCTACATAATGATAACCCAGTAGTTTACATTGCGGCCCATTATAAAAACTAAAACTAGATAAGAATTACAATATAGAAACTAGATAAGTAATATTATAAACTAATTGCGATTTTGAGACGCCGATACCGAATTATATTGCCGGCCAGTTGGGAGAAAATATATTTCGTATTGGGCGGAGTCGCGCAGCGACGAAGCCCAATACGAAAAATATATTTTCTTCCAACGACGGCAATATAATTCGGTATCGGCGTCTCAAAATCGCAATTAGTTTTGTATCGCGATTCAACAGTTAAGTCGGGAATTGTTAAAAGAAAGAAGAGAATGAAGCACCAAACGTATGCTGATCGTAATTTCAATTCTCAAAAGGCGCCTAGTATATCTATGGCGACGGTTTCACAGCTTGAGTGGAGAAAACTGTCGCGACGTGTTTTGAAATCTCTTCAAAAATTGTGAAAATTGTACTTTTAGCGGATAAGAGTGTTAGATTTCTGACGTAAACTACAATGCCAACCTTACCTTTAGGATTGCAAAATTCTTATCTTGTAATTTACAGTGTTTTGAAGATGAAATTGTAGAAGTCTTGCTGTTGAACAAACGACTTTTGAACTTGACCTGGAACCCATGTAACTGCAAGGGCTCGCGCAAGAGCCAATCAGAGGCTGGTATTCTGAGACGCCAATACCATGTTATATTGGCGTCTCAAAAGTAAACAAAATGATCAGTGAATCGTGATACTAATTGTTAAAGATAATTTTCAATTTGTCCTAAAAGTAGACTAAATACTGAATTAAAATGTTCTTGTAATGTTAAAATGTTTATGTTTGAAGTTATTGGATAAAATGTTGTTGAATAAATATTTCTTAAAATTACTTAGTTGGGAAATGTTTTTCGCATCGCTACTAATGATTCCATAATCTAGTGCCGCTCGCATGAAATTTGCTATCGACGTTTCATGCAATAGTTCTCGAAGCTAAAATCCGTATTAGAAAATATTGCAATGTTTCAAATAATACAATTCAGAGTGACGTATGACAGCTCTTCTCTCCATCAAACCCACCGTTCTCACTAGGCAGTATTTGTAATACTGAGCTGTCTGCCACAACCATTGTATTCACCGTTCTTTTCTTCAAATAGGCAACAAAGTGAAAACGATGTGGTTTGGATGTGTTTTTAAGCAAGGCCCCACAACCTCACAATTATGAAGTGGCCCACTTGTCCTCAGTTGGGCACCATACCGCAGATAGCTTAAGCATCAAACAACAACAACAATTTATTTACCACAAATCCTTATCTAATTTACATTGTTTATCGACACAACAGGTAAATTTCCCCCCAGAATAACTATAAAGAGCTAATCGAGCTGGGTGGCTCTAATCGAGCTGGGTGGCTTTGTCCTAATGGGCTGTCTACTGCAATAAGACAAAGGACTACTTCACATTATTACAAACTGCTGGTCTTCCTACTCTTTATAATAGGAGATTACAAGACATTGGAATTTTAATGTATAAAGTCAAGAACAATTTATGTCCTAAGTATATTCAGGATTTATTCACAACTAGTAATAGTAACTATAGCCTAAGAAATGCAGATTTTACAATTCCCAGATTCAACACTGTATCATATGGTAAACATACCATAAGCTACTTAGGAACTATGTTATGGTCAAAACTTAGCACCAGTGTCAGGACATTACCTAGACTTAAGAACTTTCGTAAATGTATTAGGAAAATTGACATCGCTGACCTCCTGACAGATAACTGTGACAATTGCTTTCTATGTTCAAACTAGATTGGTAATATACATTTAGTACATATTAATTATCCCATTTTAGCACATATTAATTATGCCATTACTCCATACATTTTATATAATATATAAGTTTAACTTAGAGTTACAGACGTTTTCTTGCTTACATTGAATTCTTTATTATTGTATATAGGATCATAGCATTTTTAATTAGTATAGCATATTTTACAATCTATATGATAATAGTTAGGATATTATATTATTTATTATTCTTATAGGTATAAATAGTGTCCCCAATTAGTAGACTGTATAGTCAGCTATGTTCATATTGACACTTAAATAAAGTTTATTATTATTATTATTGTCCATATGTACCGCGGATTGCTTAAGCGAGTATCTCACTGCTTACAGAAAGCGCCACAGTTGTGAGACTGCGCTTACAATGCTAACAGAAAAGTGGCGGTAAGCAGTAGACAATGGGGAGATTGTTGGTCTACTCTCAACCGATACGAGTAAAGCCTGTTTATATCACCCTCTATTGTTGGCCAAACTCAAGGCCTATGGTTTTAATGAAGGAAGTCTTAACCTTATGCAGTCATATTTTACGGACCGTTATAGCAGAGTAAAACTGGGAAACATTACCAGCTCCTGGAAATTAGTGGAAAAAGGCTGTCCACAGAATATATTCCAAAATGACTTGACACATATCATAAAGTCTAATGTTTGCATGTATACAGATGACCACCAATTTTACAAGACACATAAAAATGTGAAAGTAGTCCAGACCAAATTACAGGAGCGAGCAGTAGAAGCAACTAGCTGGTATGATTCAAATTTCCTCAGTCAAGAGTAATTTCAAGATATATGGGAGTATGGTGATTGGTAAGAATAAGCAAGAGATTGGGATTAATGTCAAAGGCACTGAGGTTGAGCCTTATCATAATATTACACTGTTAGGAGTAAACATTGACAGTAAGCTGGCTTTTACTGAGAAATGGTTGTAAAAAAAGTAGTCAGCGAGTAGGCGTTATTATGAGGCTGCGCAACTTGATTCCAACTCGTGCGGAACTGCAGTTATATAAAGCAGTAATTCTCCCACGTTTAACATATTGTAATACTGTGTGGCATTTCTGTAAGGCTAGTGATGCCAGAAAATTAGAGAGGGTTCAGGAAAGAGGCCTGCGGGCTGTGTACTGCGATTGGAGTTCAATCAACTGTTGATATGGGCTAAATGCCCATGCACTTTAAGGGAACAGGAGATTGCAGGATATAGCTAATATTATGTATAGAGTTAAGAAAAGCCTTTGCCCTAAGTATATCTGTGATATATTTTCATTGAATAATACAACGTACAACTTAAGAGTCAAAGAATTTCAGATTCCTAGATTCAATACAGTTAGTTATGGAAAACTTCCAGGCGTTATAGTTCACCACAAAATTTTGGCGCGCGCTCATTGGTCAAAAGCGATCACGTGACGTGATAGTTGTCATCCGCGGAGGCAAACTATCAGGCGATATAGTTCACCACAAAATTTTGGCGCGCGCTCATTGGCTAAAAGCGATCACGTGACGTGATAGTTGTCGTCCGCGGAGGCAAACTATCAGACGATAGTGCCCGCTGAGCACGAAAGACAATTTTGTGTTGAACAATAACGCAAATAGACTGTGTCTGTCTCTGACCTATCGGCTGATAGTTTCCCTTGGAAATTTGATGTTCTAAAAACTAGCATATAAGCCCTCGAACGCTTATATTTGTTTTAAGAACATCAAACTATCAGCCGATAGTTCCTCGACGGACACAGTCTATTTGTATAATAGTGCCCGCTGAGAGCGGAAGACAATTTTGTGATGAACAATAATGACAAATACAGTGTGTTTGTCTCGGAACTATCGGCCAATAGTTTCCCTTGGAAATTTGATGTTCTTAAAACTATCAGCCGATAGTTCCTCGACGGACACACTCTATTTGAATAATAGTTTGGCGAGAAATGCCTTTTGGCCAATGAAATAGCGCGTTCTTAGGATGCTCCCATAATTTATACGTTCTATATCTCTCTGACGCTAAATAAAAAATATAAAAAAATTCTTTAGAATACCGAGGTTGGGAAAAAGTAAATTATACGGTTGTTTGGTAAGCACCCTGTGAATTTCTTCTTGATAAGTGAGTAAGTTCTTTTTATAACGAAATCCAACAATACGCACAAACAAAACAATGGACAGACTGAATGGAAGTCTGATTCATTTATACTTGAACAATAACGTCCGCGCCTTGGTAATATGCATTTCTTAGACTTCAATATCTTCTTTACCTAATGAATACCACAATACGAGAGCATAGCCTTAATTCCTGATATAATACCAGGTTTTTCGCTAGTTTATTAAAAGCGTTAGTTCAAACACAGCTGACATTCATTCATTCAGAGTTGACTAGCTTTGTCGGTACAATGAGACTAGGCAATCAATTGTTTTGCCGTTCTCCTGAGGCAGTAGACAAACCACCGGTTCTCAATTGCTCAACGATATTTTTTTCCCCGGAGATTTATTAATCCGGTTTAAATAAAAAAACGACTGATACTCTAGTTCAACTGGAATGTTCAAGAAAACACGATGTCAGAGAGTACCTGGTGGCGTAGTCTAGTACTAATTTCAAATTTTCAACCATTGTAATAATTAATTTGGTCGGTAACTTTTCATGTGTTAAGGCGGAAGTCGCTCAAGTCCTCGAAAATAACAAAACACGATATTTCATTCCGTCTTCAGTGATTGTAGTTAATGATTTTCCATATGAAGATGGAGAAACACCGAAGTGTTGAACAAATCAGGCAAGCCTTTGAGATGTACCGTTGGATCAATAATAGACTGATTGATTTTGCAGCGGAATTAAATTGTATGCCAATAGTAGCAGTTCTGTTTGCGAGTGATTTCAATCAGATTAAAACAAAAATTTGGGCTTCATCTTCCGTGCGCAGTTTCTCTCTTTAGTTATGTTCATTTCGGAATAACTGGTGTTTCCTGTAATTTGATAAGCTGCAGTGATTTCAGGCTAAATCGCATCATTTTGTTTCTGCAATTGCATCTTTTGTTGAACCAATCAAAAAGCAGAATTTAAGAAGCCATTTCACAGCGGTAGGGATTGTGTGATCGTTCGCGCATGCTCCTAGATTTCAGTTTCCCTCTTCTTCAAAGCTTCTACCGCTGGACATTTCTAGTTAACTGTTGTAAAAAAAATTACGAAAGGTTTACCGCTTCATTGTTAAGATTTCAAATTGAATATAATTAAGTGGTAATAGAACTGAGTAGAGTGCAATTTTGGTCTGAAATCATACTCTTGATAACAAATTGCTTCGCGGTCGTACAATTTTGCAATCACTCGTATGATTTCAGACCAAATTGCAGACACGAAGTTCTATTACCATTGTGAACTCGCATTCTCGACCCTTCTCCTATTTCTTACTGCGCATGCTGGACGAAAAAAAACACAGCTCGCGAGAAAGTAGTCTCATGAGAAACTGATTTCTACGGTGGCTTATAGGGGCCATAAAAAGTTCATTTCTTTTATAACTGGTCATAGACACTTATAACTGTCCGTCGACACTTATAACTGTCCGTCGACACTTATAACTGGCCGTCGACACTTATAACTGTCCGTCGACACTTATAACTGTCCGTCGACACTTATAACTGTCCGTCGACACTTATAACTGTCCGTCGACACTTATAACTGTCCGTCGACACTTATAACTGTCCGTCGACACTTATAACTGTCCGTCGACACTTATAACATGGTTCCAGTGTCGTCATGTTTATAAAAGTAATCACTCCATGGTTATAGAAAAATGGGTCTTCGTTTATTAGTGGCTGCTTTTCTAATTGTTTCTAGTTTGTCACGTTGCAATGGCGTCGGTTGTCTTCATATATTTCTGCTCAAAATCCGACAGAAACATATGGCACCCAAGATAAGTTAATTGAAAATTCCTTTCGTTTGGGATTGGAATACTCGGAGATTTTACTCTTTCTTCTCTGTTGTCATGGAATAAGTCTGATCATGAGGCAGCTGAAAAGGATTTTACAAGCAAAAGGCCTTTCAAGAATAAAAACATTCTCTGGTGCATCTGTCGATAACTGATTAGATTTCCACTACCCTGTAGTTCCTCATCTATAGCAGCAAGTACTTCTGTCAGAGGACTTCGCTGTTCTTTTTCTTCTTGAAAGCCTTTTGCTACTAAACACTGGTATATAATCAACTAAAGTCGATTGAGGTATGCTAACCGCCGTGGAAAGCGAGTAGCAGCTATTGCTTGTCAAATCCTTTTCAACTGCCTCGCGCTCAGGCTTATTCCACGACAACAGAGAGGAAACAGTAAAATCTCCGAGTATTCCAATCCCAAACGAAAGTAATTTTCAATTAACTCATCTCAGGTGCCATATTTTTCTGTATTTTAAGAGCAGGAATGTAAGAAGACAACACGCCATTGCAACGTGACAAACTAGAAACAATTAGAAAAGCAGCCACTAATAAACGAAGACCCATTTTTCTATAACCATGGAGTGATTACTTTTATAAACATGACGACACTGAAACCACGTGATACCGACAGCCGCCTTCGATGGCCAGTTATAAGTGTCGACGGCCAGTTATAAGTGTCGACGGCCAGTTATAAGTGTCGACGGCCAGTTATAAGTGTCGACGGCCAGTTATAAGTGTCGACGGCCAGTTATAAGTGTCGACGGCCAGTTATAAGTGTCGACGGCCAGTTATAAGTGTCGACGGCCAGTTATAAGTGTCGACGGCCACTTATAAGTGTCGACGGACAGTTATAAGTGTCGACGGACAGTTATAAGTGTCGACGGACAGTTATAAGTGTCGACGGCTACTTATAAGTGTCGACGGACAGTTATAAGTGTCGACGGACAGTTATAAGTGTCGACGGCCACTTATAAGTGTCGACGGACAGTTATAAGTGTCGACGGCCAATTATAAAAGAAATGAACTTTTTATGGCCCCTATGAGCCACCGTAGATTTCCGAGATAGAATGTGGAATGTCAATGTTGAGAAAGTCGTTAGAAAGCCTCTATGTGCATGGCTATATTTCCTCAGTCCCAGCAATAAAGCGTATCGATGTTCCTTGTAACAAAGTAGCACCCTATTACACTCTCGATCCCGGGACTTCTTATTTCTTACTGCGCATGCTCGATGACTCGACAAGCACGCATGCGCAGAATACACGCTTTAAGTATTTTCCTAAAAATATATTTCAAAAACCAATACTGAGCCATTCATAGACAGAAATGATACCTGATTGGTCAAATCATTAAAGCAACGATTCTGATTGGTTAGCTTTACGCGATTCTGATTGGTTACCTTTACGCGAGTCTGATTGGACGCCTATTGAAAATAAAGATTGTATTTAATGAATTGATGTAATGATGTTACTCCGATACATATATAAAATGCACTGGAAATATTATTTTTTATTCACAAACTCGTTTGTGTCGAATCAACTGTGAAATTGTTCACTGTAATTACTTTTGTAAGCCGGCAACTTCCATGTCCCTCTGGAATCGTATTTAATCAAAGCTGCCGCGTGATTTTTCTTTGTAGTTTCGCGAGTAAAAACTTCATGTCTCTGTAATAGCTACTGATCCTTGCACCAACTGCCGTCTGAGGACCTACAGGAGATTTAGAGCTTTTCTTTATCCAAGGCAACACATCGATACTGTTTCTACTATGGGAACAAACGTGTATCACTTGATGTGTTATCAAAGCCTTCAGGCTATATTCACTATCCAGTCGAAAATTGTTTAACTCTATTTTTAGATCAATTCAGGGGCTGGCACTGATTTCAATGCGAACAGAGAACAAAGCAAGTTGAATTGTCTCGGCGAAGAAAAGCTTTACACGCGGTCATGCGGGGTAAAACAATGGACCTCACAAAAATCTCACAAAAAAGGCGGTTGGTGCAAGTTTGCTTAGCGAAAAAAAGGACAAACACTGTCTGAATACCTGATCACTGGCGGTATCATCTTGGCTATCAGTTCGAGCTGTACGTTTATCGAAGCCAAAGAGATAACAAATTCTAGACCTGGGACTGGGCAAAACCCAGAACGCACGAAATGCTTGCGTGCAGACTCAAAGGTAGACTTTAAGGAAGCAAGGGTGGCGCAGTGGGAGGAGCGCTCGCTTTTCACCGCTGTAGTCTGAGATCGAATCCCGAACGTGGTGTCACACGTGAATTAAGTTTGTTGTTGGTTCTCTCCCTTGCTTCGAGGGTTTTTCTCCGAGTTCTCCGGTTTTCCTCCCTCCGTAAAAACCAACATTTATAAATTCCAATTCGATCTGCACGTGCACGTTTGAGCAAGCTGCCTGAAGAGAGTACTACAGTCCGCTCCAAACCTGTAAAACCTGTATTATATCACACTTGACTCTGGTATTCACTCTTCTTAATATTTATGTGCTTATAATTAGCTACTCGAAAACGAGGCTATCCCCGCATCGTTTCTTAGCTGAAAAGCAAAATGGCGTCGCGGACGGAACATTGTTGTGTTCCTCTATGCATTGGAGACAAAAGGAAAATTCCTGAATTGTACTTTCGAACTAAGGTGGCCGTTGCGGCATCCTCGATGCGGGGATAGCCTCATTTTCGAGTAGCGAATTAGATATGTGCATAAATATTAAGAAGAGTCAATAAACCCGTTCAACAATAGACTGCTACAGGGAGGTTTATAACTGTTACAGGGAGGTTGATATAACTCAGTTTTAAACCTCGCCAAATATGATATAAGTCAGTTTCATACCTCGAACCTTCGGTTCTCGGTATGAAACTCTTACTTCTGATTGCACCATTGTACTGTAGCTCTATTGTTTTTGTACTGCACGTTCTCAAGGTTGGGGTGTTTTGTATTGTTGGGTAAGCCAATGCTGTGGCTCGTTTCGAGCGGTACAGGTCTGCTCAGTCCATAACCTGTATTCTGATTGCACCATTATACTGTAGCTCTATTGTTTTTGTACTGCACGTTCTCAAGGTTGGGGTGTTTTGTATTGTTGGGTAAGCCAATGCTGTGGCTCGTTTCGAGCGGTACAGGTCGGCTCAGTCCATAACATGTATTCTGATTGCACCATTATACTGTAGCTCTATTGTTTTTGTACTGCACGTTCTCAAGGTTGGGGTGTTTTGTATTGTTGGGTAAGCCAATGCTGTGGCTCGTTTCGAGCGGTACAGGCCGGCTCCCTGATGCGCCAAAGTGTCACGTGGGTAAATAAACAATTTCATTTTTTACAAAGGAGTACTGTCAACCCCAAATATGATCAACTTTCTCATGACGAAATACATAAATAACTACTCAGATTAGCAGAATATGCTTTCCAGGTAAGTTCAAGTTCAAAGTTCAAATATATTTTAGCACTTTCTCATTATCAGTTTACAATATTAAAGTGGGAGAATATTAAAGGTAGAAGTATAACATAATAATAAATAATACAAGTATGTATTTGAGGAAAATTAATTGTGCACAATATTAACATCCCAAACAAACTTATCAAACTCGCAAGCGGACCACTATCTATACCCTTCACAAAAATATACAATGAATCAATTTCAACAGGAACGGTTCCTGATGTCTTTAAAATATCAAGGGTAACCCCTATATTTAAGAATGGCAATGTAACGGAGCTTGGGAACTATAGGCCAATTGCAATTATTTCCCCCTTTAGTAAAGTATTAGAAAGACTTATATATGATCAACTATTTTTTTTTCTTGAAAAGCAAAACATACTCTTTAATTACCAGTTTGGTTTTAGAAAAGGATATTCAACTGAATATGTCATTCTTGAAACTTTGGAAAATCTAAAAACAGCTATAGATGAAAACAAAATAACATGTGGGATCTTTCTGGATTTTTCTAAAGCATTTGACACGATTAATCACGATATTCTCTTAACAAAAATGAATAAATATGGTATTCGAGGACTACCCCATGCATGGTTCTCGAGCTACATAAGTAACCGTCAACAATATGTTAAAATTGGTGACAAGGAATCCAGCTTGAGAACCATAACATGTGGTATCCCCCAAGGATCTACCTTAGGACCTCTACTCTTTCTCCTCTATATCAATGATCTCCCAAACTCTTCAAAAAAAAATATCTTTAGAATCTTTGCCGATGATACAAATATTTTTTATTCCTCTAATGACCTCGATGAGTTAGGAAAAGTTGTTAATGATGAGCTTAAGAATGTTTTAAAGTATTGTGCTGCAAATAAGCTATCCATCAATTTTAAAAAGACCAACTATATGCTAATAACCACACCCAGAAAAAAACCTAATATAACAATAACAACCTGTAATATAGAGAAAAAAAACAAATAAAATATTTAGGTGTCTTTATTGATCAGCACTTACAATGGGATGCTCAACTCAAACATATTAACAACAAATTGACAAAAAATGTAGGAATTATTTTCAAACTTAGACATATTTCTATTAATACACAAAAGCAACTCTACTATACTCTTATTTACCAATATCTAAATTATGCTCTAATGAGCTGGGGAACAGCATGCCAATCCAGACTAAATAAGATCAAAACTAAGCAAAATAAATGTGTCCGCTGTATTTTCTTTGCGAAGAAAACCGAAAGTGCCACCCCATATTATAGAATTCTAGAAATCCTTAAACTTGAGAACATTTTTAACTTTAAAATATCTACTCTTGTACATAAAATAATATATGTGAAACATAGAATTCCAGCCACTTTTTCTGACTTCATTGTGTCTGCCTCTGATGTACACAAACATAATACTAGATATGCTGCTAAACAAAACCTACACAGACCAGCCTCCAGAACAAATTATGGCCTTACACGATTTAGAGCTCTGTCAGCAAAAATATGGGAAAAAATACCATTCGAGATTAAATGTTTGCCTCATAATAGTTTTAAAAATCAATATAAAATATATCTCCTTGGCAGCCAGTCATAGTCACCTGTATTCTCCTGTGTTTTTTCCCCCTTCAAAATACTGATGTTATTGTATACGTAATATCTGTAGTGTAACATTTATCTGTTAATCTTTAAATATGCAAGTCTACTTTACTTGTAAATTATTATCAAATACTTTTCTTTTGACTCCTTCCTTTCTTTCTTTCTTTTCTTAAATCTACACCTAAGCCATATACATGTAAGCTAAGCACCTTCCTTCCCTCATCAATTTCAACATTGTAGTGGCCAACTCGAAAGCTTTGCTCCTTTGGCCACTACGCACTCTCCTCCTACAAAATCTTTATACCTTACGAAAAAAAATCTTTTTTTTTATGGCTGTCGTAAATGTACATAATTACCAAAAAAAATATTTAAATAAGTGTGAATAAAATGAACTTGAACTTGAACACAGAAGCCAAAGTAGCATATAGCTTTCGAGTTGGCTACTGAATACGTACATTGTTTGAGTAGGTGAAAAGAAGGAGATTTGAATGTTATAGTTGAGGCATGAATAAATGGAGTGGCGATGAGAGAAGTTAGGCTAGTATACTAATAATTATGTGTATCTAAGAGAAGGAATTACAAAGGAATAAAGAGAACCAGAGAGAGAAAGAAAAAAGAAAAGAAAAAGAGGAGAATATAGAATGACAGAAAAGTAAACAATCTAATTATAGACTACATATAGTTATTGGTAATTAAGTTATTATAATAGGCTTAATTTTGATGAGTCTGTGTACAGCTATGATATATATAATAATAGCGAATAATAATAATAATATAAATATGAATAAATATTAAATAAATAAATAAATAAGCACTGGAAATTTACATGTGATTAGATTTATGCTTATGGCATATTGTTAATATTTATAATGATAATTTATAATTACAATGATAATGGTAATATGATAATGGCTAATAATGATAATGGTAGTAATAATAATGGTTGACATGAAACATTATGTAAACCTGATGTTTCAGCTGATTTAATTGTTTGATCAAATTGTCTAATTCTAATGTAAATTCCTGTAAGTTGGCAGTAGGATGCCGGTAGATGCATCCAACTATTATATTTGGTTTACCATTACCAGTGACTATTTCTGACCAACAGGATTCCACTAGTGGCATTATAAATTTTAAATCAGGTCTATGAATAGCCTGGAGATCTTTAGATATGTAAAGACCAGCAGGACCAGCACCTCCAGCCATAGTTAGAGAATCAGTGTGTTGGTTACAGTGCGGCTATTTAGCTTTGTTTCGGTTATAGCTAACACATACGGTATATTGGCAATATCCGGCAAAATGTAAGGAGATCGTATGATATTTTTAAGAAGAAACTTTTTTCAACAATAATTCTCGTAGAAAAGCTCCATTTGAAATTTTGTAAACGTTTTTAGGTGTTCACGCTAAAGCATCAAATCTAGCCGTTTATGCTGAGTTAGGTAGGGTACCTCTTATTTTACAGGTATCTGCTGTTATTGTGAAATATCGGTTACGTCTGAATGACCCCATTCTTAGTGAAACTATCGTTGGCAAGGCTTCACGCGTATGTATTAATTCCAATTCTCAAAGTGTTATATTTGCGAATTATATCTTAAAGATGTTTGGTCTTGATAACGTTCCAAATCTCCGTGTTCCATTAAGACAGTCAGGACAGTTTGCAAAAGTTCTAAAAACAAAGTTATATGGTCTGTACTCTAGTTTTTGGAACAATGAGGTTTTCGGAGGGCATTCTGACTCTCATGAAGTAAAGCGGGGTAAATTACGGACATTTGGACTTGTTAAATCTGATGTGTGTTTTGAGAAGTATTTTTAAAAGTAGTATCTCAAATGTAAAACATCGACAAGCTGTTACCCGATTACGAATCTCGGCACACAGGTTGCCGGTTGAAACTGGGCGATACAAAAAAATACCATATGATTCTCGAATCTGTACTATTTGTAATGATAACAGGGTTGGCGATGAGTTACATTATATATTTGAATGCAACAATCATGATTTTGTCAACTTGAGAAATGATTTTCTTCAAAAGTTATATTGCGTCAATGATGTTTTTCGTGTATTCAATAAGAGGACTTTATTTTTGTATTTGTTTTCAATGAAGGATGATTCTATTATTGATAAATCTTCAAAATATTTTTATGATGTTTTGGAATTAGCAAAAGCATTAACAGTTGTATAATTATTGCTGTAATGACTCTGTAAGTGCTTACAAGTATTTGTTATCTAGTATTATTTTACCAATGTATCTGTAGGGATATAAGGTGTAATAAAGTATTATTATTATTATTCAGGAAAAGAGGTGTCAATGATGTGTACAGCGCGATACAGAATATCCCGCAATGCAATCAGTTAAACATGCTAGGAGTGACATTCCAATCAAACAACCGATTTGACGCTCATGGTAGAGAATTGCTAACTAGTGCCAATAAATGCCTATACGTAATCGTAGCCTCAGAAAAGAGAACTATAGCGAGATACAGAATATTCCGCAATGCAATCAGTTAAACATGCTAGGAGTGACATTCCAATCAAACAACCGATTTGACGCTCATGGTAAAGAATTGCTAACTAGTGCCAATAAATGCCTATACGTAATACGTAGCCTAAGAAAAGAGAACTATAGCGAGATACAGAATATTCCGCAATGCAATCAACATGCCAGGAGTGACATTCCAATCAAACAACCGATTTGACGCTCATGGTAAATAATTGCTAACTAGTGCCAATAAATGCCTATACGTAATACGTAGCCTCAGAAAAGAGAACTACATGTATAGCGCGTTAACAAATCGCACACATTTTGCCATTGTCTGTACTCGTATTGATCATAGAAATGACGCCATAAAATGTTCAAAACTCAAGTGGAACAACGAGCATAGCGAGTTGTTTCACTGCAAAGTTTTGGACATTTTATGGCGTCATTTCTATGATCAATACGAGTACAGACAATGGCAAAATGTGTGCGATTTGTTTTTTACAACGACGAAGCACTTATAGCTTCAAATGAGTGCGTAATAAACTGCTTTCGAGTCGAAAAAGGCCATTGAAAGTCAAAACGTAAACACTTCTAATTACCGTTGCCGATAAAGCTTTCTTAGACAAATGGCAATTTGGTTCACCGATTAACTTCTGTAATTGATGGAATGCATGTGAAATCCTTTCTTGTTTTTTTTCTGGATCAGAAAAGTTATTGTTATATAATTCAAAACTTTTGAGCTCTGAAACTAGTCTAGTCACAAAGTCTGACTACAAATTCGCCGAAACCTTCTCCACTCAAGAGAAAACTCTCATTTTGCCAAATGGCACACTACAAAGAAGTTTGACTCACCGATTAACTTCTCCTAGTAATAAAATGCTTGTGAAATCCTCACTTTCTTGTTTTTGGAAGCGAAGTTAACAGCCATTTGAATTCACAAACCTCGCCGTGATTGTGAAAAGCACTTTGCAAAGCTACCACGGCTTGCGAGTGACGTCATTGTCATTGTATGTACTATTTTGCATATAGCGGAGAGCCAATCAGAAAGCGAGAAAATTGGATGTTGTTGTAAAAACAGAAGTTGACTATCTTTTTAGATCAATAGTTATGCCTAAAATATGTTATGCTTTATCTGTGTATGGTGCCTCTATACCAGAGCTCACAACTATTCAGTGCTTTTTAGCATTCCATATACGTAAATGGTACTGCCTAAAATAAACAAACAAATAAACAAACAAAAACAATTACAATCTACATAGCTGATCGAGAAAGTAAGGCACTACGTCTATCGAAGGCTTCATAAACATAATGAGCTAACTTTTTACATATAAATGGTTCAACACTATTGAAGAAAAACAGGATCTTGTCAGCGTCATTAAGATGTGAAAAGTTACTGCTGTAATTGTTTACGTCATCAAATAAATCTTTCCTGATGTCAGCATATGAAACACAGGAGAATACGAAGTAATTTTCATCCTTAATATTTGTTGACGGGCAGCACTGGTAAGTTC
This sequence comes from Actinernus sp. WN-2022, assembly GCA_030867875.1. Lineage (NCBI taxonomy): Eukaryota > Metazoa > Cnidaria > Anthozoa > Actiniaria > Actinernidae > Actinernus > Actinernus sp. WN-2022. The sequence goes on along the minus strand of JAOWCC010000019.1, from coordinate 13,183,220 downwards.
TGGACTCTCTTGGTATCTTAGGTTGTGCGTGCCTTCCAACTTCTAGACGTAAATTATGATTTCCTATTCGTAGTTTAGCTAACATTCTTCTGTGCTTCATATTTTTAATCATGTCATAGCATTCTGAGGTATTGGTGTCAACTTTAAATGTTGAGGAAAAAGAAACTTTCTTGTTTAAATGAATAAGTTTCATCTGATGTAACTTGGATTCATTTCTTATATTCAAAATGATATTATGTATATATTTTTTAAATGACCTATTTGTGTGATCCTGTTAGTATTTTAGACACAGGGTCACAACTTGTATGCTATCTCGAACAAATAATGACTTGCTCTACAGGTTTGCCAATAATTTATCAATACATGAACGTAACCCTCCCCCTCCCCCTCCTCCAATCAATATTGTGATGATAAATCACGACTTTGGTCAAAACAAAAAACAACATTGATTGGGGGGAGGGTGTGTGAAATAAAACGTTTTTTAAATAACAAATGGCGTGTCCCAACCCTTTTGACCAGGCTTGTAGTTTACATTATCAGACTTAGCAAACACCAAAAATAATTCCTACGGGACGTACTAGAAATAGCCAATACTTCCCACTTTTCCGAAGTGGAATATATGCAAGATTTCGAGGTATTCTAATTTCGGTAAAGCTGGAATAAGTCCCATAAAAACTCGCCCCAAGACTGAGCCTAGACTGGGTTTAGCACACAGCGGCAAAACATCAAGCGCATGCGCTTTTGATGAGCCGGTCGCGCGCGCATCTCTCCAGTTTCCCACCGAAACTAAAAGAAAACAGAGACTTAATCACTCCTGTATATAATTTTAAGTACGTACGCGTAGGTTAAAGTTTTTTAAATTTGTAATTCACTGAGTTTGTATAGGTAATCATATGGGGACGAGTGAAATTAGGGATCAATTTCACGCGTTTTTCAAAATCGAAGTAATTTCCCGAGCCGCTTCGTACGTAGATTTTGACAAACACAAGTGAAATTTATCCCTAATTTCATGAGTCACTATTTGATTACCATTATTATTATGGAGAGCAAATTACTATCCAGAAAAAACATTATTTTAAGCGCGCGTAGGCGACGTTTGAAATTTCACATGTGAAATTACAAATTACGCGTGAAATTTCAAGTTGAAATTAGGGATTAATTTGTCCTCTATAGTATTAACCAAGTTATAAAATTATTTACTAAAACAAGTATGAAGAAGCAAAGACCGATACAACGTAGAATTTTGAATTTAGTGGTACAATATTTCGGCTGGCCACACCAGCCTTCTTCAGGTACAATGAAGAAAATTTACATTGGCGTGTATTTTTGAACTTGATACTGAGCTGTCATAAAACAGATTACAATATGATAGATCGTGAAAAAATGTTAAGAAGGTGAAAACAGATATCTAGTACTAAAACAAGACCTGGGAAACTTGTATTTGAAATCCAGAGCCTTCGTTCTTTCGGCCAGCGGAGCGTAACGCCGCCGTGTGGGTTTAGCATTGGAAAGTGTCGCTCTGTAAAAAATAAAATTTCATGTGAAAAACTGAAGAGCTACGTGGGCGAGTATATAGCATGTAGAGAATTGGACCGTAGACATCGTTAACGACGCGCCAGTCATTCTAACCTATAATTAGCGGCATGAATACGAAATCGAATATCATTTACAGAATATTAACAAGACAAATTAGAGGGTTGAACGTCAGCTTTAGACAGACAGACAGACAATCTTTATTTATCCACGGTTTAAAAACATCAGTTGTACACGTAAGGTGTACCATTGCAATAGTAAAATATGTACATTAAAAATTTAAAAATGTAATAATGCATTAAAACTGTTTTACATGTTTGCCGTGTGGGAGTCCGATTTAGCATACAGGGTATCAATTTCCCTTTTGAAGTGCTTTATATGTTTAGACATTCTTAGGTCATGTGGGAGATTATTCCATAAGAATGCCCCACTGTAACCGAAGCTACGTTTTAGGTAGTTAGTCCTCGGTTTAGGTATACATAATTTACTTTCAGAATCTCTTAGATCATAGTTAGTATTACGAGTTGTAAAGAGATCCTGAAGGTAACCTGGGGTGAGCTTATGCATGGTTTTGTACATCGCCATTGCTTTTTGTTTTTTTCGATGTGTATATACGTTGTCCCAGCCAAGCATATCATCGAGTAATTACTCTGGCTGCCCGGTTTTGCAGTTTTTGCAGTTTATCATTTAACTGTTGACTTAAGCCATCCCAAACTGAGCCACAGTAAACAAAAAGCGGCTCAATCAGGGCTTTATATATTTTTACTGCAGTATCTCTGCATATGAAAGGCCTTGCACGCTTAAGTGCGCCAATGCCAGAGGAGATCTTTTTTGATATTTCGTCTATATGCTTCCGCCAGGACAATGTATCATCTATATAAACCCCCAGAGATTTGGTGTAGTTCACTTTTGTATTTCTTTACCCTCTATACGAACGTCGATGGTACAGTCGCTTTGAGTTTGTAGTTTTTGGCGAGACCCAATAACCATAAACTCAGTTTTAGCGATGTTGAGACTTAGCTTATTTGCTTTGAGCCAGATATTTACATTTTTTAGTTCCGCATTGATTTTTGTTTCAAGATCTCTCTGGCTTGAGGCGGCAAAACTAATATTAGTATCATCGGCGTACATTCTTGGCAATCCCTCGTTTAGGCAGTTTGGCAGGTCATTAATAAAAATCAAAAAGAGTAATGGTACAATTATCGAACTGTGCGGGACTCCACGAGTTATCGGGCTTTCACTAGACACGTGGCCGTTCACATTACATTTTTGACTTCTATTTGATAGATAAGAGTCAAACCATGCCAGGGCAATTCGGTCAATTCCATATTTCGCTAGTTTTTGCATTACTAATTTGGTGATTAATAGTGTCAAAGGCCTTTTTTAAATCGATAAATATTACACCATTAAGGAAACCTTTGTCAATATTTACACACCAATTATTAGTGGCTTCAAGCAGAGCAATGAGAGTGCTGTGGAGTGACCGGAAGTCTGACTGGCAATTCGTTAGTAGGATGTTGTTGTTAAGGTATTTGTATAATTGGTCGTAGATAATTATTTCGAATATTTTAGCAACAATTGGTATCACGGATATCGGTCGGTAGTTGTTAAGATCTGATTTAGTACCTTTCTTAAAAACGGGTGATACCCTAGCCAGCTTCCAGTCAGTAGGAAAGATTCCAGATACTATCGATTCATTAAAAATACACGTCAAAGACGGTGCGACAATGTCAGCGGCGATTTTTAGAAGTTTACATGGAATTCTATCCAGACCTGTTGCTTTCCTACCGTTTATTTTGTTTAATAGTTTGCGGACTTTGCGAATTTCGATTTGTTGGAAAGAGAATGACCTATCTGTGGTTTTTAGATAGGTAAGAGGGTCAACGTCTATTCCAGGGATCTCGCGCGCTAGGTCCTCGCCAATGTGGGTGAAATGCCGGTTAAAAACCTCAGCAATGTCAGCAGAAGAACTGAGATGTTGATTTGCTTTTTAGGCATGAGTGACATGTGAAGGATTTCCGTGTCAGGTCGCCTGAGCTAAACCACACCGGGGCCACACAGCGGTCAAACGTCTGCGCATGTGTCAAAAGTCTTGCAACAACAACCTATTCCAAAACAAATTTAAAGCGAGCCGGCGGCCGTCACTGTTCACAAACCCGCTTTCAAACCTTCAGAACTTCTTTGGTAAATTACGAAACAATTTGGTAAACTCACAGTTTGAAGTTTGTTCAATTTCCCGTCGACTGTGAAAATAAAAAGCTTAATTTTCACGTATTTTTCTTAACTTTTTGGGGTAGAAGTTCACTGTAATATGTTTTAAGGTAAATTTTGCGCGGGAAATTCGCGCGGCCGCCCACGCGCAGACGTTTGACCGCTGTGTGCACCGGGGCAAAACGTTGTACTCCGCTGACCGAAAGCTCTGGAGTTCAAATACAAGTTTCCGTGGTCTTAAACGTTTTTAGTAAATAATTTTCTAACTTAGTAAACTCACAGTGAATTACAAATTAAGAAACCTTCAACCTGTGAAAGTCTTAGGTTTATCTTTTATGTAGTTTTCTTGTTTTTCGCGAAACATTTCACGTAAATACGCGTATGTACTTAAAATTAGAAACAGGGGTGGTTGCCTCTGTTTTGTTTTAGTTTAGGCGGGAAACTGGGGCCGGAGACGCACGCGCGACCGGCTCATCAAAAGCGAATGCGCGTGCCGTTTTGTGGCGGTGTGGGGCACGTTGATACATGCAATGTTGTACAACATGCCATCGAGAGCAAGTCAGCTACGGGCTTACCTAAGCCGCGAACGATCGTATAGAGAGGTCAAAAACTGAAGTTCGCGACTAATTCAAGCCGTGGATTAATTAAGTCCTCGTTTTAACAGCACATTTTTGAGAACTTCGCGGCTTATCTAACTTCCTTTCGTAGATGGCCCTAAAATTGTCGGATGGTAAATGGCTAAACGTGATCGCAACTTTCATACAATACAATACTTTATTTCACATTTGACAATTAATTTTTTCAGTTACATTTTCTATATTTAGTTAGGATTGTTTTTTTATTTTATTTTATTATTATTATTATATAAATATACTAAATATAGTAACACAGAAGGAAATGCATAGAGTCTAAATAAACCGTGAGGTTATCGAGTTAGACACTAGACTGTTATGTTAAATTTGAAATGTAGCACACACATACACTAATCTCAATTTGAATAACAATAGAAAAATTATCAATATATATAATCGATGTATCATACATATATATAAACACAATCAAGATTCAAAAAATTTTGTAGAGAAAAATAGATGTGGAGGAAATTTGACAAAGAAATTCAATTAAGTTGATCGAAGCAATTAATTTTGCTTAAGGAACAGATGTTGTTTAACTTTTTTTGCGAAACTGAGTTTGTTGAGCTGTTTCAATTCATAGGGAAGTTGTTGCCATAAATCAGTTGCCATGGCGGAAATAGTTTGTTTGCCAGTATTTGTTCTATAGTGAGCCGTATAAAAAATACTTTTGATGCAAATCGAGTATTATAAGAATGTATATCTTTGGCATAACGAAAATAGTTATCAAAAATTCCTGGTAATTGTTTTTTATGCCATTGACGAATACATTTTAGGGCCTGAAGTTTGTATACATTGTCAACTGTCAAAATATCTAGCAAGTTTAGTAGTGGTAAAGCACTTTCAGTGTTTTAATAATAATAATAATAATAATAATATAATAATAATAATGAATTTCTATAGCGCCACTTCTACTAAGAATCCAGTGGCGCTTTACAATAATAAGAATTTAAAACATTGATATTAACCAATTGCATGCTAATTTACAATATAAATAGTAAATTAAAAATCTATTTTTACAATATTTAAGATAAATATTATATTAATACTAATCCTAGTTATAAAGCTAAGTAACGGTTTTCTAATTAAGATTATAAGCAATCTCAAAAAGATACGTCTTAACCATAGATTTAAAAGTGCTAAGACAGCTGCAGTGTCTAATATTAGTAGGAAGAGAATTCCAGAGTTGTGGTGCTATATACGAAAATATATAGAGTGGCAAAAAACAGGATTCTAACAAGATGTTTTTTGTTTGGTTTGGATTTTTTTCAAGTGGGATTTATAGGCACTGCCCCAGGCAGTGATCGCGTATGAGATGTCGTCCAACAAAGTTGGCTTATTTTGTACAACGCTTAGCCCTGCCTTTTAATTACTGTGTCAATAATCTACGAGAAAAATCATTAGGAAAATATATCTTTGACCACGACCACCAAAACAAAGCATTCGTTGCTTAAGTCCTATTTATGACTGCTGTAACTGAGTAAATTTTGTTATGCTACTTACGTCACTTGGTAACAAGTGAAATACTAAAACGCTAATTTACTGTTTAAATAAGCAGCTATTTGAAGCCTTTAAAAAGCCAGTTGTTAAATGTTAGAAAGCAAACTGCTTTCATCTCAGAATTTTTTTACATTTCTTTTTCAATGAAAGTTTCAAAGGAACCCAAATTCAGTCCAGGTAATGTAACTGGGGTTCTTTCTTAGTTAATTTGATTCGTTTGTAATAAAAAACTATACTCTGGTATGATTAAAACAGGTTTTCTGTCTGAGAAGTAAGTTTTACTAGCCTCATATTCAGACGGTGAGAGAGGAGGACCTCGTACAGTCTTAAAATCTGGCTAAGGTTTTCAGTTCCGGCTTTTTCCGTCGTTAACAGGATGACGGTATAGTATTTTTGCGTGGGTATCGTTCATGGTTGTTAAGACTTCCCTCTCGCCACTCTGCTCTCAACAGGAGATTGTAACTCAAAGGAATTGCCGGATGACAGGATTTTTTGTCAGGCTAACTTCAATAAGATTAAGAAAATATCAGATATATCAATACAACGAAGAACTAAACAACAATAATATTATCATGTAAATCAAATCACCAGTGGTTTTTTTTCCCGTGGGAGAAGGTATATCACATTATGGTTTTGTCAAAGCTATGGCTTCTGGTTTTGTTGATAAACTTCTCAAAAGAGACATTAACATAGCATAAAGGCGGGAGGTTTGACGACACGACTCTTCAGGGAAAATTTTAATGAGCACAAACATAGAGAATGGTCTCATTTGGTCAAACATTCCTGAGCACGATAGAACAAGTCCGCCAAAGCAATTAATGATACTCAGTTCAAGGAAGGAAGCGAACATCTAATGAGTCAGTTCTTTTGTGTCTATTATACTTCTTCAATGACTCAAATCCCTCGTTTTTCCTCGACGTTATTAATCAGTCTCCTGTCCAAAGCAAACAAAGATGTCGGTAGCGGCGGTCGATGGACTAAGGATTACCGATGACGTCATTAACAGGCTCCTCTTTTAAAAAGCTCTCTTCTCTAGTAGGACGATTGTATGAGTCTTTGTATACGGAAAGTAAAGCTCCTAAGTGAAACCACTTTAAGCTTAATTAACAGGCTAAGGGTAATATCGATACAAAAAGTACCCAATGAGGTCGAAGAGAACCGAAAAACGGTAATTGCTTAACTACTTGAACGAATACAAACAATATTATGATAATTTGAAATTCCCAAGCTTCCCAAACTCACCGCAGCTATTTCTGTCCGACGGCGAAATATCGCCATTTTCGGCACGTAAGATTAGTCCTGAACATACACTGCATGCAAATATTTGTAAACCAGACCCATCACTCATAGCTGTACATCGCTCATCCATAGGCCATACAGTACTTTCGGCACTTTTGAGACTAATCTGGAGTGTTTACAAACCCAGGCTGATGTTGAAATGATTATCATGGTTCGATTCACACACCAACTATTCTCGCCTTTGTGAGTATTTCTGCTGAGGTTTCGATGGTTACTGCAGTAATTTGCGAGATCTGTTGGGTTCTAAACAATAGGCTTCGGCTTACGAGATAAAGAATGGGATTACCTCAAATTGGGGACGTGGCCGAGCGACAAACGTCTTGCAAACACACACACACACACCGCCACAATTTAAAACTAGGTTTCTTATCAACACTCGACGAAGCTGTCATCGCTCTGATCACCAATATGATCTAGTCTTTTCCGGGTTGAGAGATCGAAGCCCCAAAAAGGCGTGAGCTACTCGAGTAGCTGTCAAAGCAATTATACATATATAAACTTAATTGCAGCATTATATAATAATTGCTGCTACTATATAAAGGTTGAAAACACTTGGGAGTTAAGTCTTTATATGATTTTAATACTTGTCCAAAGCGTTGCCTCAAATTGTTTTCTCTAAAAACCAATCGCGTTGAAGATTGTCCATAATCCCTAACTCTCTATAATTTTTTGATGAGTATCTTCGATCCTATCGTGTTTGTATTGTATAAAAAATACAGTTCCCAGACCGAGAGAATTCTATTTCGAGTACAATACGTGCCATCTTGGGATGATTGTGGTTGGGGGTCCTTTATTTTCTCGAACAGTCGAATGGTTTTCTTTGTCAGTAGATTTGCTCAATAGGTAATGTATCTCAATTACTGCCGCATCCGAGAGCTACGAGCACAAAGGGATTGACACTTTGCCAAGATTCTGAAGGATCCTAGAGTTTTTGCTCGAGGGAATTATATGCAAAACACCTGAACTTCGACAGAGGGTAAATATTAAATAATTGATGTTGCCAGCAGCCAATCAAGCGCACTGGGGTTCGGACTATCAAGACAGTGACGTAAATACAATTACTCTAGTTGAGTGAGTCCCAATTGTTTCCCTCACAGACAAACTTGAAGCAACACATTGCACTGACTCCCTCTATTGCACATCCCGACAATAAACGTGGCAAGGTTATGAATTCGAAAAGATACGATTCCAAGCAAGGATAAAACTCTGCCGAGAACAGCTTCGAAAAATGGAGAGCCCAGCACCAATATTGAAATAATCAACCATTTGGCGCGAACTCGAAAGGTCCCTGTCGCTCATTCCAAGAGGCTGTTTGAAGGGAGCTAGATTAACATTTCAGTATTAATAGTAGTCTTCGCATCCCAGGTATAACTCCCTGACTATACATTTTACAGAGATGCCTTGACGAAAAAAAGTGCCCGAAATTCCGAGCACAAGCTGCCAGAATGTCTTGTAAAATTTGGATAAATCGAACTGAAAATAGTTTTCCTATTCTGCACCACAGTTTGTTTACCAAGGTCATTAATTTTTCAGTACCTCGTATGGCCTTCGTTTAGTGTTTGATAAATACAAGTGGAATTAAAGCTCCGAATGCACCTTGTATTTATTTCAGCGATCGAATTTCAAATTTTGGAAATAGAAAACGGTCCAAGATGTGTTAAACTATTGACTTTGTGTTAAGGAGCAATTTAGAGGCTGATATATATATATATATAGAGAGGCGTTAGACTAATCGATTTATGTAAATTTCTGCCTGTGTTGTCAATATTCTTGCATTCAAATAAGATGTCTGGTATAATAATAACCACCAACTCCCTACACGCAAGTGAAACATTCTTATAAAACCTTCAATCGCTTTATTAAAACAATTTGAAACACTATCGTAATACATGCAAAAAATTCCAGTGCACTTCGTACTGAAGGAAGGAATTTTCATTCGCTTTGGGAGATTGCGAGAACACATTCTTCGTTCTCGAGCTACCAAGATCGAACGAAAATTCCTTCCTTACTACAAGCATTTGTGCTATACTAAATTTTACAAACCTACTAACTCAGCAATTCGAGGAATATAGATACTTCTTTAATAGCAAAAAATAAAATTTACACTTTAATTTTTCTGTATACGTTACTCCAATATAGCGTTATGTAAGTGCATTAAAATAAAAAATACTTTAAATTTTCAATTTTCTTACTGGAATTGAACAGCTAAATATATAGAATGGGTTCACAGGCTTCCATTTTATATCTTAGCCATATTAAAATAGGTCAATAGAACTATAGTGCAACACAATATAGTATAGTATAGAAATTATGACTATTCAATGTACAAATATCGTATATTTTTTAAGCATAGAATTCGCTCCAAGAATGTATCAAAAAGTTATCATATTACATAAAATAGTTCACATAAATATAGCTATGAAATGTGGCTGGGTTTGAGATGAGATATTCCTGTAAAACATTTTCAATTATTGCTTTGTGGGTATATTCATTTGGTACTCTACTGAATAGATAGATCTAGTGTTTGCCAAATTCTGTACTTGGCTAATTTCTTATTCAATGATGAAGTTAGTTTACTATATCGAGGACATGCAAAACCATGTCAAGATTCGTCACAAAACCCAGCATAGAGTTATTAACTTAAGATACTTTGAACATCACTAAATATTAAATTAGGGAAACTTTGTCTAACTTTACATCTTCTTATATTCATATACGACCTACTCGATTGAAAACATCTTCGAAAACATTCCGCTAGAATCGTTAACCGACAATAGTGGTTGATTATTTTAGCCATCTCCAGATTACTCATATGCAGTTATATTTCTACTTAATAATTTCATACATTTTATCTCTGGGGAAAATAACCTGAAGTTCACTCTGTCGTTGTAGTTTGTAAGTTCAGTCGAAATTCGAGTCATGGGGCTTCACTCCTCCTACGAAAATATACGCAAGACTTGAATCACTTGCTTCTGGCAAACGGGGCACGAGGAGTGCTCTTCCCTGATTCTGTCTGCGCATTCCATGCAAAACAGGTTGTGACCACAAGGTACAAGGGCTGCAACTACTTCACTTTCATAACAAATAATACAATCCTTCTTCTTATCTTTCGCCCCTGTCTGATTGTTGTTAGTCTCTCCGCTTATCGAGGGACGCGTTCCGATGGCATCCACTACAGTCGTAGCAGTTGCAAGAACTCCTGCACTGTTCCCGTTGGTTATGGTGGATACATCCGAGTTAATGCAGCTCGTAGATGGAGCCGTGAATGGCGTAAATGCTTGCAAGGCTGAGAAATTCCCTGGTAAGGTCTCGCTCTTCTGCCTGCGAACCGAGCCGTGAGGACTCGTTGGTCTTCCAATGGCGTTCTGCAAGCTAGAGCCATTCATACTCGACGCGCGTGAAAATGGGATTTGGTCTCCAACTGCACGAGAGCTCACTCCTCCGTTCGATACAGGAGCCCAGATGGAGGGAGATGGAGGGGTTGGTGCTGGATCAAATCCACCAGAACCACTAGAAGTACCATCTGAACCAACATCTCGCTCCGTCGGCGAAGGGAAATCGTTGAAGAAGAAGCCGTTAGGGGAAAACGGGCTGTTGATTGGGTTGAAGCCATCGTTGACAATCTTAGACGAGCCGTTGGCGTAGTAGAAGGAATCAGTCGACTGCGAACGACCTTGGTTAATGGAACTCGAATCACGGAAACTCGAGAAACCAGACTGCGAGCCGCTCGAGTAAATAGATCCTGAGCGAAAATCACTGAACGAATTCAAGTCGCCGTTATGAAACACACTGTCATCGTTGGCATCCATTAGTCCTCCAGTACGGTTGGAAATGTGGTTCAGAATCTCGTTTCGAGCGCTCTCCACATTCTCTCCAGAACCTGTAACCTCGAATACTGGCTCTTTATCTCTCGATGGAGTCACTATGTACGTATTGGTTTGCTGCTGAATTCGCTTGATCGTAGCTCCTTTAGGCCCCACAACAAGACCCACAACGCGATATGGCACACGAACATGAATCGTACTATGGCCAGGTACGCTTGGAGATGGTGGGCCGGGAACCAGCGAGTTTAGGCTGTTATTTTTCCTCTGTGCGCGTATTTGCGAAAAATGCTCCGCTGCAGAAATGATTTCTCGCTTGGCGAGTGCAACATCCTCTTTTCGCCCAGTTACCACGAAAACTGGGTCTTCGCCACGCACAGGTGTTTTGATGTATGTGTTCGTCTTGGCTCGTAGCGCCTTAATCTTGCAGCCTGAAATCCACAACACAACACAAGACATGTCAGAAACACGAGGTTTGTTGCACAAGTTTTGCATTGAACACTAAGCTAATTCGATTACCACTAAAGATAGATTGGAGAACTTAGGGAACTTACCCTGCCGACCAACAATCTCTGCGACGTGTTCTGAGCTGGGCACAGGAACACATTCTGTCATATTCATGCTTTTCTTGGAGCGAAGGTCGTCAAATGAGTTAGGATTTGAGTCATCGTCATTTGTTAGGCCCAGCATTGAGAGTTCTAAGGCGATTTGAAGCGCTCGTTGATCTGCCTCCAACTGGCCCGTGCTCGAGCTTTCCATATCGAGTACTAGTGAGCTCGGCATAGGGAAAACAGACTCGGCGAGAGCTGTAACTGGCCCCTCCGTTTGAAACTTCAACTGGTCGTGTTTGGATCGGCGAAACACTGCTCCGATCCGTCTCTTTTTCCCGCAACTAAAAGGCCGGATTAGACGTCATAGAATTTGACCCGAACACAGCCCATAATGTCCACTCATTTGCAACATCTGACGCACGTGATGTCGAGGCTGTGCTCTGATTGGTTCGTTCCACCAGGAGGTATTGTAGCTTGTCAGTTTCAAGGCCGCCTTGTCAGAATCGCGTCAAAGTGTTGATTAGGAGAGTTTAGTGCCTCACGCCCCTCGGTTTATGCTTAAAATCCATTTCCTCATCCATCATCATTCAAGGCTAGTAAAAACATCCTAGTGAGGGATCGTGCTCCTTTATTGCTTGTACCACTTAAGCGAAAACAGTGATAACGACTTAGTTTTCGGCGAAATTTGAGTCAGATCGACTGCCGCTCATTATAAATTCCCTCTTGTGGGATTTTTCTCGCATGTATATCACACCCAATATGCAAATGCTACGTTTTGTTTATGATCTCACTCGCTCCATCTGCCGAGTAATGAGGAAAGCGCCAACAAATTTCAACGCGGAGCGAATTCCCAAAGCGGATTACACATTGATTTGCAGGACAACGCGTTTTGAGGTTGAACGCAGCGATGGAGAAAGAAATGTGTGAATTTGAGTGAGGGAAAAATATTTGAAGTAGCTCCATGTGCAGGTGTGAATGAAGCGATATGTGTTAAGATATGTCAAGTACAAACTGTGTTAGCATTTGTATGGATATCCTTGGACTCCCCCCCGTCGGGTCAGTCCTTTGTAAAGTTTATTGTATTTGAATTTGCAAAATTAAGTTGTATTTTCGTCCGAGGTCGCTTGGAGGAAACTTTCAATTATGAAAAACTTCGCAGTTGGCAACGTCTCTTTTTGTCTCGGTGGCAATGAAAAATCACCAACGTTGGCCTCGGCCGAAGGCTATTGGGTTTTCGACTAAACAATCATGGTTTTTGGCAAGGGTGTTTGTGTTTGTAAACTTATGAAATCTACCACGTCTGAGACAGTCACTTTCTCTTAAAATTGGAAATATACTCCGCTGGAAGTCGATTGGTTGATTTCCGAAAGCTCTCAGTTGATCAGTTGGACGTTAAAAAGACTTCTAGTTAAGGATTTGAAGTACGCTAGACAAATTGTTGCCTCTGAAGAATTTGCATCCCTACTGAATTGATTATATTTTATTTATATTACTATTATTAGACTGCCGAGGATTCGACACATTCATGCATAATCGCATGGCTGTCCACGTCAAACGACACATCGTTCTTGCGCCGTTGTCTTCAAAATGGCCGAAGTTTACATAGGTCTATTACAGCTTTTTTTAACCGTGGTCCTGGCAATTGAACCATTTTTCTCATGAGTGTTACGCCAGCAAGCGCTTTAAGACAAAGGCTTTTCAATTTATTGTAGCTGCATCTGCATTTGAATGCTTTTTAGCGAACCGTAAACCAATACCTTGACCTGTTCGAACTGGTCGCTGGGATCATAAGCACGTGGCCATAGCAAATAGGACCTCGTTAATGGTGAAGCCTTTGTGGCCGCTACGTGTGGCTGTCAATACAAAGTACAAAATTTGCAACTTGGCGGAAGTTGATCAAACAAAACTAAACAAGTTTCTGAACTTTTGCCTTCGCCCTAATACCCCACTCTAACCTATACGCATTCATTTGGGTTTCCTTAGCGCATAAGATAACCCAACAAAGGGTTCTTTTTGTATACTAAACACAAAGAACACTAAGAACTTCATTCGATGTCTGATAATGATAAATCCGTTGGCTTAGATATAATATTTCGCTTTGCACAGCTGTGCTTTGCCTTAAAAAAGAAAAACAACCGAGGCATTTTTGAGGAAATAAAACATATAAAACGACCACCCAAAACGACTACGTCTTTCGTGACTCGACACAACTCGTATACACGCATCCTTTCATATTAATTATTCTGTTACATATGTATGAATATTTAGCTGAAGCAACACTCCAGAAAGTAGCAACGGGATCAACGTAGTCGACGCCGGAGGGGTTTCTTATTCATCATTGTAGTACATTCACTACGTTTCGCTGTTGTCAAGTTCACGATACTGTTGCCGAGATACCGGAGATACAGTTGAAACTCGAAGAGTTTTTTTCCTATTGCCTTGGTTGGGTTAGATCAAGCTTGTAATCACTCTGAATCTGATTACCCGGTTTAATTACCAGTGTTAGAAAAGAAGAGGCACAATGAGATGCAGATCAATGAACGACGGAGGCGTGAGTGATGAGTGTTAACTTCTTGACAATCAAGCTTGGTGGTACGCTCTGAGTAGTTTAAAAAGCCAAACTTGTTTCTGCGTTCTGATCTATTGCCTACATTTTACTCGTAAATGCATTGGTGTACCTGTTTACAAGGAACCGCACTTCAATAATGCCGTCATTCTAAGCCAATATTGGCCCTTACCGATTTTCATGAGATCACGAAGATTCTAAATTACGAAAGTCAAAAAGCCTAGAAGTTACTAAATGACATAGGTATTAATTCTTTAGAGTTTACCAGTTGGTCATTAGGTCATTAATAAAGCCTGGATTATCATTAGTAAAGAATAATTATATTGCTGCAAGCGCAGTTCTGTTCCTCTCTAGGAGAGCTCAAGTTTTTGAAAACCAACCGTGAAAACTTTTACCGAATGCACTCTCCTTTTTGGAGTGCGAGGGTGTTTTATCGATGCATCTAGAATGGCCATGGTATTAAAGCGTTTTGGCGCGAAATCCGACTTAATCTGCATTCATGAGGGCCTCATAAAAGCTATCAAAACCTGGCCACGTTAAAATTGTATAATAAGGGAATAATTTCGTGTGGTCAAATATCAAGGACGCTCTAACACACACAATAGGGAGCTTCAGATTCGAGTACGACTTTTCACAATCGACGAACAGTTTAAAAAGATATATAAACGAACACATACTCTTAGTAGCTTGTTCTCGTGTCTGCAGCATTGCTTGGCAGAAATGAAAGATTTGTACTTTCTTGCGACAGAGATATTTTGAGTCTAAAAGTCGTACTCGTACTCGAATCTGAAGTTCCCTATTGTCAGTCTGAAGACGACGTTGGCCAACAATGCATGAAAATGCTCTTGAGATCCTTAACGAGTTTGTTTTCTTACGAAAACGAGAAAAAGCGATCGTGAGTTTGCTATTATCATTTCGATTTCAAAGCACTGAATGAAAATTGAATGAATTAGTAGAACAAACAACTAAGCTTTTCAACTAGAAAACCACAACATTCAATCCAAGCTAGAAATTTCCTCGTCTCAAAAGACAAACTCCGCGAATTCTGGCGGGCTCCCTTAAACAAATCTGGGCTTGGGAAAGAAAAATTGCAAAGTTCCTCCACGAGCTGTTTATATTTATCAAATGTCATTAGAGATCAAAATAAACAAAAGAAACCATGTCGATTGTGTTTGTTTGTGAAATGTAATTGGAAAGAATACAAATAACCTTAAGATATTGTCATTTACAAGCCTCCCATATGATTTGAGTGACAGACAATTCCCTAGAGCGAGGCAGGTGTAACCGCGGTGAAGTTTGTTTCTTTGGCAAATAAATGACTTTAACCTTGAGCATAACAGTCCCGTTCGATATTCTCCGATTTATTACTCGATTCTAACTCTAGCTTCTCAACCTAAAAAGTTTTTCGTTTCTAAGCAATTTGTTGTGAATTTCAATAATTATAATGCAAACAATGACATTTCTTTAAACAATGAACAGAAGCCGAAATAATGTGATCTACTGTTTGTTGAGGATATTACTACACAGTGAATGCTGCTGATAAGCTTCTTCACCTCAATGGAAAGAGAAGACAATACAGTCGTGTTTATTTACACGGCAGATGAGCTAATTAACGGAAAACCGAGGTTCCTATACTTTCGAAAGTTACAAAACAGCAAATTTATTAGACTATTTTTCTTTTATGATTTACTTAACTTACAAGAATTAACCAGCATGCTCTCATTTGTGAGACTGATATCTTTTCCGGAACCAGCCAGGAGTACCAAAAATAGATTTTTGTCAGAGTTAATTAAAGTGGCAACATCGACTCCAAAATGATAAAAATACAAAACTAACTATTCAGATTAGCAGAGTATGCTTTCCAGGCATACTGGAGAAAATCTGAGACAATTTTGATTTTTACTTTAGTATTATCTCAGTTTTAATTTATATTTATTAATGACCATCATCTTCGTCTATCTTAGCAGAAATTAGCATTTAACTTAGTATTATCTTAGGTTACTTGATTCACCTTACTATTATTAAATTATTTCATAATCTCATTTTTAATGCCCATTCTATCTCTGTAAATTTTTATGTCTGTCACGGCTTACATGAAAACCAACTTAAGTTGATTGAAAACACCGTGGGTAAGAAAAGGTTTGATTGATTTGATTGAAGGATGGCAAAGATTCGCGTGGATGAAAAATACTGCTTTTAAGAGAAACTGACAGGAAATTGCAATCGGTTCACTGTAGCTGTAAACCAAAATCAATTTTCTATAAAAAGCTTTTGTAAGCCACATTAATCTTTGCCATCTCTATCGAAAAAGTTTGTAAAGCATATCAGGACATTCACATGGTATTTCTCTTCTCTCTCAGGGTGTTATTGTTGTAGTTTGTAAAGCATATCAGGACATTCACATGGTATTTCTCTTCTATCTCAGGGTGTTATTATTGTAGTTTGTAAAGCATATCAGGATATTCACATGGTATTTCTCTTCTATCTCAGGGTGTTATTATTGTAGTTTGTAAAGCATGTCAGGACATTCACATGGTATTTCTCTTCGATCTCAGGGTGTTATTGTTGTAGTTTGTAAAGCATATCAGGACATTCACATGGTATTTATCTTCTATCTCAGGGTGTTATTATTGTAGTTTGTAAAGCATATCAGGACATTCACATGGTATTTTTCTTCTATCTCAGGGTGTTATTGTTGTAGTTTGTAAAGCATATCAGGACATTCACATGGTATTTCTCTTCTCTCTCATTCATTCCAGACATGCGCAAAACCATGACACAGCGCCTTTAACGAAACTTGATTGTGGTTATTCTTAGCTATCAATAGTATTTTGACTATCAAAACCAGCTACTGTATCTGTAAACACCTCCCTTACAAACTTTCAGTTTTGAAATTACCTTTAATTTTCTTAACCTTTAGCTACTCGTGAAACCTTAGAGCTCTCAATACTCAAAGAACTCAGCTATTTACATTCTCAGAACTTGTATTGGTCTTAAACGGATTGGCGCCAATTTGTGGCAACGACCATTCGCTTGGTTTTAGCTCGTGGGTTACCTGTGGTGAAGATGGCGGTTTCTTGGGTTATATTGGTTTAGACTCATTAATAGTTTTGTAAGATCTTCCGAGTGTGAAGATAGGAAGTTTGTAAAGGATACTCGGATCTCTGAACATTTGTCTGAGAAAGGAATATGGCAAGACTGAGACATGCAAGGATATGCACATTTTATATCAGCTAACAGCAAGACAACCACAACAATAAAGCAAAAAAGTCGAAAAATGAACAAAGATAACAACTGAAAAACAAAGTAGCCACTGTAAAAGGTAAAAAAAGGTATTCATTTATTTAGCGCAAATTCTATATGAATATATTCAAATGCGCTTCACAATGTTATTTTTTGTGATACAGCCGACTGCTATTATGGCGCAATATGCTGTGCAGTGATTGTTAGTACCTCAGAATACCTGGCTGTTGTTTCGGGAGACAATCCCTACTCTTTCTCGAAATAACACAACAGGTTCTTTCACGTTCCCCATGTATAGATTAGAAGAGGAAGGAGATAAGGCAAACGGTTTATACGTCCCTGCCCAAGGACGCGGCCGGGATTCGAACCCCTGACCTCCCCCCACTCGACACCGTGCTCGACCAACTGAGCTAACCAGTGAGGCTCGCACGAGTTTCCCCACAGGTTTCGTCCCCTACTGGTGTTCTGTTGTTTTATTTAATTTTTCCTATGGCTATCAAAAACTCTTGCAACCGAGACTAAAGGTAAGGGTTTCTAAGCGAGTTGTAACTAACATTTCGAGGGCTAGCCCTTCGTCAGAGCAAAAGAGGAAGGTCGGGTTAGCACTCGAAACGCAAGGAATTAGAAACCGATTGCGGTTTAAAATATCAAAATGGTTTATTTTGCGTCGAGATACAGGGAGTCGTTACCGGGTGTTCCAAGCCAGAGGCTTATATCTAAATATTCGACGAATTCCAGGATCGAATTCGAATTTAGATTAGTTTTTGAGGAGGGAAGAAAACCGGAGTCGGAAAAACTCACAGAGCAAGAGCAATATATGGCGCCACGATCGGGAATCGAACTCGGCTACAGAGAGCGAAACGCTTATCACTACCAGGTTAAAGGAAACATCTTTACACGACTTATGGGAGAGCACGTTTAACTTCTTCCATTTGCTTTTATGGAAACGACAAATTATTCATCAACCATTTTAGGAAAATATTTCGGACTCCCGCATCGCTTAGTTGTGTCTGCAAAACGTCTTTAATACCTGCCAGGCTTACAAAACAAACCCACTTTCATATAAACAAAGATCCGCCCGTATGCCAATCCGCCGTGACCAGTGTTGATCAGTTAAACCGTCAACCTGGCTGAGTATATTTCCGCAGTTTCCAGAAGCTAAGGCTGAGTTCTAACCTGTTCTCTAACCACGAGGCCATGTTTCTCACTACAGGTCTTTCCTTTCATGAGGAAAAAAATCATATTTACTTCTAGCACGTGGTTTTCAAATAACATGAGCGGGTAAGCCGCAACACAGGTAACCCACAAATAATAACAAGCATTTTGCAACATTGTTACAACGTGAAAAATAACATTACAAATTTAAAGATGGGTAATTCGTTGCCACAACTTGGCGCCAAACTATATACGACTAGTGGAAGTGTTGAGTGAGATGGGACGTGAGGCGGTTTCGTTGAATTCTTGGCAGCCGTCTGAAATTTACAACCGGTACCTGTTGACGGTAGGATAGCTATAAATATCGCACAAGAGTGCTTTTCTAATGCTGTGTGAATGTCACTCCAAGTTACCGAAATAGGAAATGGCTGTTTTTCTTTACTCGAATCCGAGATCATATTTAATTTTCAGTACATTTTAAATACAATATAACGTGGTCCACTGCCGTTTTGTCGCTCTCGCCTGACGCGCGCAAAGGCAGTTTTCTTTCACTACCACAACATTCGTCACTCTTCCAGACTTCTGAAAACTTGTTCTGCCCGCAACTCACAGAAAACCACATTTGGCGTAATAACAGACTTGCCAGTACACATAATGGCTTAAAGATACTGTCTTTGGGTTTCATTCTGCTCACAAGTCGACCGTGAAAGTGGTAGTTTTCTACAAGAAATCAATACAAAAAGGCATCAGATCTAAACGTTCTTTTTACAGAAAACCACCGTAAAGTTTCAACTGGCACAAGTTTAGAAGAGCAGTTAAAAAATTTCAAATCAAGCTAAAACTTTTCTGAGTCATATGATGCAATGGCTGGTTAAACCATATTACGAGCTGATTTTAGCATCCGAAACAGTGTTTTTTTACACATCCTGCAGGTGACAAAGAGATCTTAGTTCATATGGGCTTTTGATGTTGGCCTATTGAGTGCTGCTCCAATGACAAAGAGATCTTAGTTCATATGGGCTTTTGATGTTGGCCTATTGAGTGCTGCTCTAATGCACAACACCGTGCCAGACTGTTAACCATTCCTTTCTTTAGAAGCCATTTTAACCAGTACGGTCGCCACATTAGTATCGATAACCGCAAAGCTTGCAGACTAATTGAAGCCTGCAGGTATACTACAAGTGCCAATATTAGTGTACTTTGTGAACGGTTGGATTGTGGTCAGGTTAGGTGTTGCTTAAATGGGCAGTTTAGCTAATTTTAGCAAAACAAAATCGTATCCAAACAAATGAAACCACCTCCCCTCAAAAAGGTCCAGTTTTACCAAAAGATAGTTCATAAATGAAGTGAAACAAAGGAAACGCTTATCGTGATACGGATCCAGTAGCAGTCGTTGTGCAGGGGAATGGAGTAACAAAGACGCGCTACGCAACGCCTGCTACAGGGAACTAGCTACGGTGGCAAAGATGGAATTGAATTGTAATTAACAGAGAAGTTGGGCCAACGTTTTTAGGTTTAAACCTGGTATTGAAATTGGGCAAAATTTAACCATTCAAAACTTGACAGTATTTTTGAAAGGAGTAATTTCTGTCTGAGCAGAAAATACTTTATTAGTATTTATCATAGTTTTGTCCCCAAATGCGAAAACCCTTAAGAAATAGCTCCCTAAAAAGCTGCCTGCTTTCCACTAATTCCAGGACACTTAACTGTTAACCACATGCGAAAAATGAAAATGAAAATAAACAGACGACGTAATTCAATCGTTTTTTTGTTTTGGTTTTATTATTTTTCCTTTCTATATTTCTTATAGACAGTACAAATAGCACTCTATATTTTTATGAAGTTTGAACCAGAAATAAAGATAGCTCAAAGCATTTTATATTCTTGGGGAGGGGGTTACTTTACTCAATCAAGTAAAATCCCGGGCTATTTGCCAACTCTATACAGCCATACTTTCGTTTTTTTATGCTGGAAATTTTAATGAAAATGTCAAAAGATATCACGCAAATTCCTTAAAACAGAAAACAAACCACTGAACTGTGTTTCTTTTAGTTTCGTTTAGAGTTCAAGTTTCCTCCTGATTCATGATTCGGAAACCAAACTTAGTTGTAATTTTATATCTAACGGCAAAAACAATGCTGCTGTTGCATGCCTGAGACTGTGGAACACATATCGTTTTGGGTGACAGAGTCATTAGGCGGTGTAGTTTATTCATTGTTCATAGTTTAATTTTATTGCACAAACCACAAAACGCTAAATGGGATACAGCGAAATGGGATATTTGCCAGTTTATGTGGAATATCTATTATTTACAATGTATTTGAATTTTTTGCTTAAATCTGCCACTCAAAATTGACGTTCTGTACTCTGAAAGTATTTTCAAATTCCGGTTAACCATATTTAATTGATGCTACAAATTCCACTAAGTACATCCTACTTCGTCGACTTTCATTGAAATAGAAACGTTAAACTCTCTGTACTCAATTGCCAAGATTACCCTCCTACCAAGCTTGCCAAGCTTCATTTACGAGCAGATTTTAAATTATTTAAAGGGGAATTAAACCTAAATCAACTCAACAACTATAACAAAGATGTATTTGCAAGAAATAAGTTATGCTCTATTATTTATCTGTGTGAACAGAAAATTAGTTTTCAAGTTCCCCTTATCCTACGTCACACATACAAAGGAAAAACAATCACACTTCCAGCAAAAAGAAAACACAATGACCGCAATAGTCCGGTTTCGTATTCAAGAATTACCGCTGGATGTGATGACTACTGACGCATTTACTCAACGTTAAATATTCATAAATACCAGCGGCAAGATTGCATTACCATTGGCCATTACCAAATTGATGGCCATTACCAAGACACACCGCGGCAAAACGGTATGCTCCGCTGGCCAAAAGAACGAAGGCTCCGCTATCAAATACAAATTACCGAGGGTTTCAACTTTTTTAGTAAATAATTTTATAACTTAGTAAACTCACAGTGAATTACAAATTAAGAAAACTTCAACCTGTTAAAATCTTAGGCTTAGCTTTTAAGTAGTTTTCTTATTTTTTGACAAAACAGTTCACAAATGGATGCTTTTAAGCAGAAATTTTAAAATCACGGGTATGTTGTTTCATTTCAGGTTTCGCGGGAAACTGGGGGCGGCCGCGCGCCGACAATAAATAGCAAATACGCATGCGCGTAACGTTTTGCCGCGGTGTGTTACCAAGATAGCCATTACCAAATTGAAAAAAGATCACTTCGGAATTAGTAAGAATACCAAGATTGAGTATGATTTGGTAAATAGAAACTGAATAGCAAGCTTGCAAAACTCGCAAAAATAACAGACGTTTGTATGAATTGGAAGGACAAGCGTTTTGAAAGCTCACCATATGGTAAATATCCAATGAAACGTACTCAAATTTGGTAAACTTACTAATTTCGATGTGCTCTTTCTTATGATGGAGTTGATTTCTTAATGAGATTATAATAGACCAGTTCTCGGTAAATTCCGACATTTTGAAAGGGTGCAAACATGGCGCGAAATACAGTGTTTGTATAGGAATCGATGGGAATCCGATGCCAAATAAAATCCGTAAAATCGAATTTCTGAAATATTCTTCAGATACAAACTTAATATACCAGGTAAAAGATTAACATATCGAAATAGGGATGTAGCTGTGCTGGGAATCGTGCAATCGTGTTTTCAGTTTTCGATACATTGTCTGTAAATTTTCACGCGGAATGTGACTCAGTCGTTTTTATATATTTCAGAAATTCGATTTTACGGATTTTATTTGGCATCGGATTCCCATCGATTGCCATACGAACACTGCATTTCGCGCCATGTTTGCACCCTTTTCAAAATGTCGGAATTTACCGCGAACTGGTCTATTTAACTTTACAAACTCGTCCCAGTCCTTTTTTCATTTGGTAACGGCCAATTCACAACTCTATGTATTGTTGTAGTTTAAACTTCTGCACCTTTTCGCTGGTATTTGCCGGTGAATAATTTCATCAGAATGAGACTAACGTTGAGTACATGCGTCTGTAGTCATCGCATCCAGCGGTAATTCTTGAATGCGAAACGGGTCTATTAGGAGCCGTTTGTTCAGCTTTTCAATGCTGGGGACAGAATGGCAAAAGTAATTTAATTCCCGTACGTGACGTGACAAATTACAATACTTGAGCCGTCTGTCACGCAACACAGAGAAATAAAATAGCAGAACTTATTTCTTTCGAATAAATCTTTGTTTAGTCGTTGGGTTCAGTTCTCCCTTTACATGTAATAATAAAACTCAGTTTCCCTTGGGAATAGTCATTAAAGGAAACCTTCACTGAAAAACGATATTTGCTCGCAAATGTTCCTTATGAATTGTACACTAGATGTCATATTGGATATTATGAGACGGTTGGCTCTATTTGCTTCTCTAGATGCCCTTTTGATTTTCTACTCTTTTCTCAAATTTATCGTTTTCGTGCCACCAACTCGTGCCACAATTTTACGGGGAAAACTATCAGACAAGAAGGCGCAGCCTGGTCAGCGGACACATGTAAATAAAGTTCAAGGTTTTAGGTCCGCAGTCGGTTAAGAGTGACAATGGGGTTGTATCGCGCGGTGGCCATGTTGGTTAGAAACAATAGGTTTTGTCCCTTTAGCCTCACACTGGGGCAGTTTCAGAACGAGTTTAGCTGGCAAAAACAAAGCTTTTTATTCTCCTTGGGCTCAACATGGCCGTCGCGTGATAAAATCCCATGTAAGCTGAAAGCTTATTGTACCGACAAAGAAAGAAGAGAAACATCGATTCACATTTCAACAGATGATTTAGTCAAACATCCAGAAGCTACTCAGTTGGGAAAGTCAAAGTTTTGGCCAAGGTTATGCTGCACAAAGGTATCCCGCTGGCGTTTTGATACAACTACCTGGTCTGCGCAGGGGGAGGGGGAGACAACTACTTGGCCTGCGTGGTAAGCGGAGGGGGAGGGGGGAGGGGGAGCGGAGACGACTACCTGGCTGTCTAGTGCCATCCCGTGGGTGAATACGAAGGTCATGAAGCTTGCATTTCTTGCAAATGTCTCTGTTCCACGTTAAAGAACTGTTGATGTCTGAGGAAGGCTGTGGTGCCTATTGTCATGACTGATCCACTACGATGCGACCCGGGAATCTAAAACAGGAAATGTAGAATTTGTGAGTAGCCATAGATGCAAGCGTTGTCATTGATATTTTTAGTCAGATGGCTATTGAATGTTTTGCTGCTGATGGTGACTTCATACGTACGAAGGCTATTACCCATGTGGGATGCGGTTGAATATGAACATGTCTACATCGTATACAAAACCTATACAGGAAAAATAAACACACTAGAGTAGATTTCGTACGAGTGGGACAAACTACGGCATGTCCGTAGCCTTACTCTAACTTACTGTACCGTAACTCTGTAATATGATTGGATCAGAAGGACAAAAACAATAGGGAAACTAATTCAATGTCACGGCACCGTGCCGTAGTCAGTGCCGTAGTTTGTCCCACTCATACGAAATCTGCTCTAAACCATTTCAATGTCACAGCATGCCGTACAGTAACCGTGCCGTAGTCATTGCTGTAGTTTGTCCCACTCATACGAATCTGCTCTAAGTCATTTCAATGTCACGGCATGCCGTACAGTAACCGTGCTGCCGTCATTGCTGTAGTTTGTCCCACTCATACGATATCTGCTCTAAGCCATTTCAATGTCACGGCATGCCGTACAGTAACCGTGCTGTCGTCATTGCTGTAGTTTGTCCCACTGGCATATGAAATCTGCTCTAGGGGCACAACTGCTACGTCGACAGTAGGGAGTTTATTCGGTTGAAAACCCCTTTTTACCTCAGAGAAAAACGTTAATACCATTCGTGACCAAAGTTACATTTTTCTAGTCAGACCTTATCACTAAAGTCGTCTATTTTCGAAACAAAACCAAAAGTGTCTTTTAGTTGCACTGATCGTTGTTCGTAAAGAAAACAAAAAATTGGTATAACAAAGTTACAAGTGCATGTACTTTTAAATCTTGATAGTTCTAGAATGCATTTGCGCTTCGCTTCTGTATCCACTTCCAGATATCCACACCTTAGCGCCCACCAAAGATCCGGGGGGGGGGGGGGGGTACCATCTCCTCACTGGTTAGCTCAGTTGGTAGAGCACGGTCTAGAGTGCGGGAGGTCGGGGGTTCGAACCCGGCCGCGTCCTTGGGCAGGGATGTTTATAAGCCGTTGGCCTTGTCTCCTACTTCTAATCAGTATTTGAAGGGGACGTGAAAGAACCTGTTGTACTACTCGAAAAAGAGAAGGGGACTGTCACCCGGTACAGCAGCCTGGCCATTGCACTAACCACACACTCAACAGTGTAAACTGCATGGCAGCCATTGGCGCCATAATAGCAGTCCGAAAAATTCACTGATGGGATATGTCAGTAAAATGTGAAGCGCCATGAGACTGTGGTATATGGCGCTATATAAATATGGCCTATTATTATTACTACTAGCATCTATAAGCTATACGGGTATATGCCGCCTGTTTTAGTCTGAAATAGGGTTATAAATTTTGCCTTTTCAGTCAGGAATAGGGTGTTATTTTGACATGTAAGTATGAGATCACACATGTTCATTGATTTCTCTTAGTTTCTTTTGCTATTTTCAGATAGATCTTTAAAATAAGTCGAGAAAGAGAATAATCCACGGCAAAAATATCATTGGATTAGATAACGCGATTAAAGACAGCTTTAAGTGGTAGCAGTGTATGAGTACAGATTTCGGGGTTAGGTCCGAAAAAGGGTACGGAAAATCGTATATTTCGGTCTGAAATAGGGTCAGTTTTAAGACCCGGGGGGCACGCCCCCACATTACATTTCGGTGAATCCCCCCTCCCAGGCGAAATATATTTAAAGTATCTCCTATATGTTAAATAGCCTTCTGCATTTTCATAGAACTCACCTTTTTTGCCTCCTGTTCATACCCTAAGTCTGTACCCGAGCCGTAGAATGAACTCTGGTGTGACGTAAGTGGCAAGAGGGTAAACCGTGGAGGGTTGGGCGCTAGAGGCATGATATTGTGTTGGCCCTGTGAGCCGGACGAAGGACGTGACGTCACACCAAAGGAATGATTGGAATGCTTGTCAAGACTGACCAAAACCCCGAACAACACCTGTAAAATAGTAACAAGAAAAATAACATTAGCCAAGGGCGAGGTGAGCGCCTATGACATGTACGCACACAAATGGAGGTCTACGGGATTCACTCTTTTCACCTGGTGGCCATCTTGGATTGAAAGCGAG
This sequence comes from Actinernus sp. WN-2022, assembly GCA_030867875.1. NCBI lineage: Eukaryota > Metazoa > Cnidaria > Anthozoa > Actiniaria > Actinernidae > Actinernus > Actinernus sp. WN-2022. Next base: position 13,157,407 of record JAOWCC010000019.1, on the reverse strand, counting down.
GCAATCCTTTGTTTTTGTCAGGTTAGCCTCGCAGTGAGGGATAGTAAAAACGAGGCTAACCTGGCAAAAACAAAAGATTGCCTCGCTTTCAATCCAAGATGGCCACCAGGTGTATAGAGTGAATTGGTTACAAGCAGGTGTGTGAAACTTTCCTAACAACCGGACAAGATTATTTCAAAAACACGATGCATGCGGCTAGCCCATAATGAAATCATGCCGGTGTCCTAGGGGATTTGGTTCCCCCGGACTGCATTCACTAAGTGGATTTGGTCCCCCTTTGTGGTCCCCTTCAGTGGATTTGGTCCCCCGTGGATTTGGTCCCACCAGACCGAAAGAAGGGAAAAGGCAAGATAGAAAATGCGAGTCAAGAAGTTGCGAGTTGTAATAACAATACGTTTTTACTTGGTCTGCCTGCAGCAAGCCCGAGTCTTATATTGGGCTCTGTGGCGATCAAGAAATTACAGAAAGTGTTACGTACTTATTTATTTCATTTTAAAATTGCACCAGGACGTAAAAGAGGAGGCATCAGGTTTGATGTCAATGGTATGTTATGTTATAAACATGCGAATCAGACGACCTGCACCGGGAGATCTGTCGCAGTAACAAAACCGGCCGGAAGAAACTCTACAGGAAAAACACATGCCTGACGAGGTAATTCCACGTTAAATTGCACTCGAAAAACCGATATCGCCCTCGTCGCGGTTTTCTCGTGCAATTTAACGTGGAATTACCTCGTCAGGCATGTGATTTTCCTTGAATCGCATAGTCCGATGAATTACTTGAAGATTTAGTACTTTTGTTGATATTTTGCTAAGTTATAAATAGCGTGCGTAATCTACATGCAGTGGTCATTCCACTCTGAGTCACCACTCAGGCAATCAGCATCTGATTTCGCAAATGCACCGTGCGATTCAGCTTTGGCTATGCGATTCTACAATGAATTGCATTGTCTACGAACAGAATAGTACAATTTGTAGTCCTTGAAGGTAACCAAGCCTTAGCCTCGCATGGAGGCTGGAGTTGACACTGCATTAATACAAACCCTCTTTCTATGAATATGGATAGATTGTGATTATCATACTAACTAGATACAAGCCATGGAGGCTGGAGTTGACACTGCACTAATACAAACCCTCTTTCTATGAATATGGATAGATTTTGATTATCATGCTCACTAGATACAAGTCTCTAACTAAGCTGTCTCAACTCCCGGCCCTCGATATCACCAAAGGCTTGGTTACCTTTCAAAATGGCGGTCAAGAACTACGAAATCGACTATTAAGTGTGGCAGGTGTGAAGAGTAAGAATTATGTCCAAACCGAAGGATATGCAGCTTTGTTTTGCTGGCAGGACAGTGCTTCTGTTGCTGTTTCTGCGACCACTAGTAAATGAAACTTTTAACGGGAAATGAATAAATTCTAACGAATGCACGGATGTTATACGTTATCTTAACAGAAAACGTGGAGTCACGATTAAGTACGCAGTCTTCCAAATTGTAAATATCGGGTTTTCCCTCTAAAAATACTTATACACCGCACGGTCTAATAGGTCAGGTGGTCGAGCGCTTGTCATGGTGAATGCGGGAGGTCCTGGGTTGGAATTCCGGCGGCGTCCTTTGACAGGGACGTAAAAACAGTTGGCCTCGTCTTCCAACACTTTCTCTTCATAAATGGGGACGTTAAATAAACTGTCGTGTGCTACCACCAAAGCTTCGGGCAAAGAGACAGACCTAGTAGGAGACTTCGCATCCTGCTGTTTGTTCTCCCGTGGTCTCGACCTGCCAATCTAATCTAAATCTATACACACCGCTCACCAAAAACATTATTTGACCATAAAAATAAAAAGATGAACAGTTTGAAAACAAATTACATTTCTACCGCATTACACATCCTGATTTGAAATGTAATTTCCTGCAATCTCATTGGACGAACGGTTTATAAAAATATTTGATGTTTTCACGCAATCAACGAGTTTTAAAATGTTCAAGAGATTAACTGCCTACACGGTCCTCCCTTCTTCTTTTTCTTCACACTGTTCGTATTGAAGGCTCAACGATTTGTACCAAATGTCACCAAAGACGAAACTGAAACACTAGGCAAGAACTGATCCAGTCTGTTGACACTCATCCCTCATTCGAATATTTATGAAGTGCTAAGGGAAACTAATGCTATCACATGAAAGATCACATTAAAACTAGTAACTGTGTTCAGTTTTAAATTGATATTAGCAAATTACTGGCAAATTTTATTGGCATTTGAATGTAGAAAATCATGAAAGGTTGGAAAGGCCTAAATTCTTCTTTCTCATACAAATCTCTACAACTGTTTATACTACAACACTTATATTACACAGGATCACTAATGCTGATATGTTTTTTGACACAACGATAATAATATTTCTCATGCACATGACTATCGTGTTTAATGAGGGATATTCTCTTATGAATGCTGTATGTCGTAAATGAAGTACCGGGTAATCTCATAGAGTTCACGGCTAAAATAGAGAGAAGGTAATGACACTCAGTAACACCACCCACACCATAGCGGATCCACACCATAGCGCACCTACACCATAGCGCGCCTACACCATAGCGCGCCTACACCATAGCGAACCCACACCATACCGCACCTACATCACACTGTCCTGTTAATTGAAGACAGTCAAACCAAATAATCGGTTACACGAAATTATTTGTACAAAAAGAAATAAAAGAACACAAGAAATGCCAACGTGACAAGTACACCTTGCAGTCGCGATTCGATTTCAAAAAGAGAAGAATAAGCTCACACAGATCACCGAACAAAAGATTGTCCCAGCTTCTTCATGAAAGAACAAGTGGTACGCGTTTGTCCCGTTTGTCAATGCCGAAACCCGGAGGGGGGGGGGATCTTCCTATATTCGGCTGGTAGGGGTGATCGTCCTATTTTTTAGGGTTTGAAATCGGCGATTTAGTATTTTTTAGGGTTGTCCAAGCGAAATCCATTTTTTAGGGTGGTTTTTAGACCAGGAGGTACATTTTAGGGTGTAGTCTTGACAAGGCATGAGTCATTAGGAGAGCAGCGGGAAGCGGAAGCCTCATCGTACCGAATTAAGCTAGTTCAGGAATTAGCTCACTGTGAGACTAACAGCGGGACACTTCCTTCAATCTGTGGGAATTGAAACGGTTCTCCTTCATTGGAGTTTGTGATTATTTTTAAGCACGCAATCGAGAATTGGTAAATCAGTAGCAGCACCGGTAACCGAATAATCGCAGATCAACGCGGCGATAAATTTCAGAGTAAGGTTAAGTTCAAGGATAGAAGGAAACCTCGTCATTACCACAGAAATTCCACTCATTTGATACGCTTTCCTCGGACGCTTTCACAGTCGAAACTGCACGACAACCCTTTGTGGACTAAGCGGCGAAAACGAGACAGCGATCTCGTGTGTTTGTGTTTTATTTCCAATGCGGATCGACAAACGCATCGTGGAAGAGATTTGTTTTTGTTTAATACTTAATGTATTTTATTTCGATAAGAGGTCACTGGTTTTGAAAATGAGTCGAACTTTCTAGACCTCACGATCACATCAAGCGCGTTCTGATTGGCTAGAAACACGCGAATATAACATGAACGACTCTTGCTCGTACTTTTATAAAAGCAATAACATGAATTTTTGAATGCCTAAATGTTTTCTGTAAACACATAAGCTCGCCCATTGCGAGGCTGATAATTCTATTTATTCCTTGTGTTCTCCCAACACCCTGCTTGTTTGTAACCGAGTACAAACGAAGACTTGAAAAATGGTTTGCTATATTTAATACCAACTGGACTTGCTTGATTAAAACTGAACATTACCAATGCACTTTTATTCTCCCTTACCTCCGTGGTGGCTTAAATTATGCACGCAGATCAATAAAAGTGTGGGAAATGAAAAGTGCAGTGCTACTGTTCAGTTTGATTGAATTTCTTCCCTTCCAGTGTTATTCTTTCCATATCGTAAACACTTGTTTCATTCTCTTTCTTGGCAAACAGATCCCTGATATCTTAACTATAAGACCGAGTTCCGTCAGGGAATTGAAATAGACCGTAATATACTGGACTTAACTGAACAAAGAAGCCGCCAATCTCGATATCAAGCACTGAGGCCTACTATTAATAAAAACATGAGAACAACGGTGCTCTTAGGAAAATGAAGTTATCTTGTGATTATCGTGAGAATGTGGTAGCTATCGCTAAACCCATCCCACTTTTATTAACTGAAATACTCATTACCAACTATCACTCAACCTACCCCACATCGCTGCAGCTGTCTTGTGAGGTTCTTGGTTATGTAAGGAGAAAACACGTCTAGATCAAAAGGGTCCACGAATCCTTCAAAGGCGTCGTCGACTGCCTCCAGTCGATCGGCAAAACTGCTCTCGGGCTCCTTAAGGAAAACAAAAAAACATCATGTCTCTATACGACATTTAAGAGAATTCATGATTCTCAAAGGTAGATTCACAAGGCCACAAAGACAGACTATCTAACAACAGAACTTATAACAAAGAGTAAACCCTTTAACATTGGCTTTACTTTTCATTTTTCTTTCAGGGGGAGGGGTGGGGTTCACATTTGTGACGTCACACTAAAGGCAAGAAAACCTGCGGGGACTGGTAACTGAATTCATGATCCTCAAAGACAGATTCACATGTACCACAAATACAGACAAACGAATTATTGAACTTTTAAAATGGGGCAGATAGGTCCCCTTTTCCGTCATTTCACTTCACTCTGAAGGGTGGGAGGTCACTTTTTGTGACTTCAAATGTGTGCCCCATTCACACCAAAGCTTGACCATGTTTAAAAAGCGGTTTAATACAGGTTTTGCACCACCACGTGATGGCAGCCATGTTGGTGGCCAGAACAATGAGATTTGTTCAATCATGTGAAAAATTAAATCTCAAAGGAATAACATTCTATTGTTCCTGCCACCAACATGGCTGCCATCACGTGGTGGTGCAAAACCTCTATTACACAAGTTTAAAATAATACCCGTTCACACCGCATGTTCGCTGATGCTAAACTAGTTTCAAACTGACCTTTCTCAACTAAACAACCTGTTTTAACCCTGTGTTACTAAACACATTCAAGTTCTAAGTTTATTTTGCACTGTTTGTGGTGATTACAGTAATAATTACATACACAATACTAATAAAGGGAAAGAAAAAGAAAGTGATCAAAGTAGCGTTCGCTTTCGAGTTGATCACTGCCTACGTTTATATATATGTGTAGTTTAAGTATAGCTGAAAGTGCTGTATCATTGAAATTAATTATATTTGATTATTTAGGAGAAAGGTCTTGTATTGCTTTTTGAATGTATTAACAGCTCTAGCACATTTTAAATCAGTCAATTGTTTCCCAAATTTGTGATGAAATAAACTTAAAGATATGTATAGCGTTACTTCGTGTTGATAAACATTACAATTGTTATGCTAATGTCCCAACCATGATTTCAAAAGGCCGCTTTGTGTCAGGAACCAATGGATCTCTGGTTGGCACATTAATGACAATGGATGACGTGCAGTAAGTATCCAGCGCTATTTCCAAAATTGGTTCTTACTTTTGGTCTGCTGAAGTTTAATTTAGAAGCAAATCTAGTATTGTACGAATGGATTTTTGTGGCTGGTGTGCTGTAATTAGGAAAGACAGATGGTAATGCTTTTTTATCATTTATAATTTTATAAGTGAATGTTGCGATTTTGAGTTAAATATATTATCAAATGTTTAAATCCCGAGAATATTAAAATATGGCGAAGCATTCTCTCTACTATGTGCAAAGAAAATATTTCTTGTGCATTTATTTTGGCTAGTACGTATTTTTGTTAGTTTGGTTGTATATGTATTACCCCAACTCATGAGACCATAGTTCAAATATGGGTATTCGAGTAGAGCTGCTTCAACAACACAACTCAGTTTAACACAACTCAGTTTAACACAACTCAGTTTAACACAACTCAGTTTAACACAACTCAGTTTAACACAACTCAGTTTAATTAAACAGGCTTAGTTGATGTGAATGGGTCATGAGCCTTTTAAGGCATATTCACGTGTGCTACAAATAAAGACAATCGAAAAAATGTACTTGTAAAATTGAGCATGGTTTCACTTGCGGGGGGAGGGGGGGGGCTTTTGTGACGTCACACCAACAGCAGGCAAACGTGGGGACTGGGATAAAATGAGTATCAAATCCCGATGTTTCGGCAAAAAAGCCTTCTTCGAGGTTAGATGCATCGATTGATAGATAACGCATTTCCCCCTGAAGAAGGCTGTATAGCCGCCTCAGGGGGAGGGGGGAGGGGTACTCCCAGAAATTTGGGATAGGGGTGTGCCGCCGAGATATCGAAAACCTGACCCTATTTAAGGGTGAAAAATCGTAAAATGGGTAACCTTTACAAGGCTTGAAACTAAAATACGAGACCCTAGCTATTTAAAGTTCTTATGAACCTTATTTTTTTATTTTAGATATCAATTCTACACCAAGTGAATAGTAGAATGGTACAATATATCTTGCTTTGAATACTGTGCCGCTGAGTTAAGGACGTTTTAATATCCAAAATGTTAATTACATGACGTCAGGGGAGGCATCAATTATTATACATTTTTTTTGTTACAATTAAAGAAATACCCATGGTTGAAATAAAATTATATTAGAAATTTGTTTTCCTATATCAGTAGAAACGCCCTTTCACAACCACAAAGAAGTGATTGCAGATACCTCCCCTGACGTCATGTAATTAGCATTTTGGATATTAAAACCTCCTTAACTCAGCGGCACAGCATTCAAAGCAAAATATATTTTACCATTCTACTATTCACTTGATTTAGAATTGATATCTAAAATAAAAATGTATTGTTCATAGGCCCTTTAAGGGACAAGTGAATACTCAGAATTTTATATTGAACATATCGTTTTTATCTCTCTCTGTCTGTGTAATGCTTTATGTTTAATGAAGATTGTTACGTATAGCGGGCGTTGAGCAAATGCACGATATCAAGAGTTAGGGGAACAAAAAAAAACGTACCCCCCCCCCCCGGGTATAGCCGAAACATCGGCATTTTATACACACTTTAGCCCTGATATTATCATATTATATTGTCGTGACAGGTGACGGATCTGAGTCTAGTTGTACCGTTACGTCATCGGTTCTTCCCGCCAGTATGGACGTGACGAACTTCATGTCGAACATGGCCTGAAGCGCTCTGTTCTGCGCGACGCCGGACTTGTGCTCCTCCACGAACCGCTCGTACAGATGCAGTACACCACTCGATATAGTATTGATGAGCTCTTGCAGTAATTGCCTGAAGGACAAGAGAATAAGCCTTTTACAGTGGAACCTCGATTTAACGAAGTGCCAAGGGACTGGGGAAATTGGTTCGTTATATCGAGGGTTCGTTAAATCGAAAACCTCGTTATAACGAATTTGCGGAAAAACAACCAAAATGTTCGTTATATCGAGGTATAGTTAATAATTGTTTCGTAACGAAGTAACGAAGTTAATAGAACTAATAAGAGACAAAGCGGATCTGTACTGAGATGTCTCGATAGTGCCAGTATATACACATCTAATGAGCTGTTGACTGAGAGGTTGTTCTCTTGTTACAGTATTAAAGAATTTTCATCGCTGTTGGTCTGTTCCGCATTAATCTTTTGTCGCGTGTTGACATTTATTCATTATATCGAGGTAGATTTTACGTTTGGGCTGCTGGATTGTGTTCGTTATAACGAGGACTTCGTTATATCGAGGTTCTGTTACATACATTTTACTTCTAATTTTGTCGGGCTGAAGAATATCGTTCGTTATACCGAGGACTTCGTTATATAGAGGTTCGTTAAATCGAGGTTCCACTGTACATTCAATAACCAATGAATTGCGCTCGTGATGCCATTGGAAAGGTTTTACGGGATGGCAAACAAACTTCAGAACGCTATTTTAGATGAGATAGAACGACAATCGTTTGGAGGTAATAACTTTGACTACCTATCTCGTACAAGTGCGTTTAAATGAATGAAGTCAGATATTTGTTTGCCTTCCCGTACCTACGAAAGGCCCATTGGTGATGTACGAATTAGGCCTAGACACACATATCACGTAAAATCGCCTAAATATGTTTCCGGAAACTCAAAATTTCTTTTCTAAATGTCTCGATTTTTTTTCTAAATATCTTGGTAAAAAATCCAAATATCTCGAAAATTTTCTAAATGTCTTGTTATATTTCTTATAAATATCACAATTTTGACTAATTTTGACTCAATAAGAACAAAAGTTTTATAGCTAACGATTATTAACGACTGCAGCTTCAGACCCCTCCTCAGCATCTGCCATCTAGTTCAGTACTGGCTACCATAAGACTTATGGGATACTATTGTTGGCACTAAATTGAGTGAAACAGCTTCAAATGTTAAAAACAGAGAAAATAAGCATAAAACCTATAAGAAAATTGTAAATATCTCCCAAATATCATTTTTTTCTCTAAATATCTAGAATTTTTCTAAATATCCTAGAATCTTCTAAATATCTCAAAAAATATCCGGATATTTGTGTCTAGGCCTAGTACGAATATCATGTGATCTGACTTCATTTATGTAAACGCACTTGTACGAGATCGGTAGTGTTATTGGCAAACGGACTCATCTCATCTCATATTTATTAATCCTTTTAGTCATAAAGACTGTACAGGATGTTACAAAAAGGTCAAACGGCCATTGTGGCGGGAAAATAAAAATAAATTTGATAATAAATATAACGTATCTAAGTAGATACGATGATCAATAACAACAATAAACAGAAACGAAAACCTAATTACACACTTCACAGCATTGTGCTATTTAACTGGCTAGTGGGGGAAATACATTAGTACTATAGCAGGAAGTGCTTCTCTCTGGAATATATCTACTGAACCTGCCTTAACTGCGCTTAATGGGAGATTATTCCACATTGGAATACTCGCGGAAAAATAACTCATACGCATTTATGTTAGATGGAATATGCCGAAATTTTTAAGGATGTGCGAGCGTGTTCTATTATCAGCAACTTGAACAGTGTCAGGAAGGCCTAGGAAACAAATGTTTTGGACAGTTTTATAAATCATAGTTGCAGTATTCATGTATATACGGCATTCTAAAGTGCTCCAACCGACAGATTGGCCTGTTTGTAAATGCTATTTCCACCTCCAATCGATTGTCGATCCTTTCCCATGGGGTCACGAGCGCAATTCATTGGTTATTGAAGTGATATATCAGCACGTGACTGTTTCCTGCAAAAGACCTATTACGTGAATAACTTCGATATATACTTCATGGTAGTGTTTCGTTGCATATAGTCTCCCTGCATAATACTATAAAAGAGTAGAGAAAATGATTATGCAGGGAGACTATATGGAACGAAACACTACCATGAAGTATATACCATAACTTCAATCGACTTCATACCCCGCTTCATACATCACCAATAGGAGGGCGCTTTGTTCGTAAACATTACCCTTTGTTATTCAAATTGCCAATCATAAAATGACCCGCTTTGCTCTCCTTTGTTTCACCAGCCAGTGGATTTCTGGTTGGCATATAAATCACAATGGCTTACGTCAGAGTACGCTCTCCTATAAAATCTAGTCACAAGTAATAGATACAGAATGAGTGGCCTACTTTATCGGATTTACAAACTCAAGCCGGAAACACGAGTCGGACACGAGCAAATCTGATAAAACACGGACACGAATTCTGCATCTAACTTATCAAACGTCTAGATGTATAGTGTCATGTTTTCAGTTATTTTGGCGATTTCGGCCGAGAAAATCGGAGCTAAAGTTTATGCAAATCAGGACGACTCTGTATCAGATTTACAGATCACCTATAAAAATTCATTTCCTCTGTTTTTCCTTCATGAATTATTAACGAGTTTGATTAGTGATAGTTATCAAATGCATGAGTGGCCGTGTTATATCGGTAGATAAAGATACTCATGTTTTATTAATGAGTTCTATACTGTGTATAGGGAGGCCATCACGTGGTGTCATTCAGCACACATGATTGGCTAGTACCCTTATGAATTATTAACGAGTTTGATTAGTGATAGTTATCAAATGCATGAGTGGCCGTGTTATATCGGTAGATAAAGATACTCATGTTTTATTAATGAGTTCTATACTGTGTATAGGGAGGCCATCACGTGGTGTCATTCAGCACACATGATTGGCTAGTACCCTTATGAATTATTAATGAATTTTAGAAGTGTAAATAAAAAGTAGATTTTTGAACTTTTAAGAAAGATATCTGGAACAGCCTATTTTAAGATATGGTCGGATCGAAATCCCCAAATTTTTATTGCCTGGTATGTGATCTTACCTCTAAGGAAGCAACAGGCCTAAATATCCACTAGTCGTACTAAAGAATCTGCGAACAGCTTTTCTGCTGATTTTCGTAACGTCAGAGTTCCATACAAGACACTTCAGCCACAACCAGGCTCTAAGCAGTCTGAAGGGCCGGTTTTCAATGGCAAGCAGATTTCGTATGAGTAGGACATAAATACGGCATGTCCGTAGCCTTACCCGGCGTAACCGTACTGTGACTGTTACCGTAACTCTGTAATTTGATTGGATCAGAAAGACAAAGACAATAAAGCGTCACGGCGTGCCGTACAGTAACCGTGCCGTAAGTCATTGCGTAATTTGCCCACTCATACGAAATCTGCTCTATCTTCCTAGCACTAACCTGTCTATAGCATGTCCACCAATACGATTCAACTCCTGACACAGACTAAACAGTAGTGACGTGACGTAAGATGAAACCTACAATGCAAGGTTGTTTTTGTCAACATAACAATGGCGCATTCTGTTGGGGCTATTTAATGTGACTATTTTGAACTATTTTGAACTATTCCTAGAGACCCTTTCAACTTGTCTGTTTGTTGCCCATTTCAGACCACGTGATAGTTCTCCAGAGGATTCGGTGCTTTATTTTCTAATTATAGAAATTGGTACATTTCCTCTTGGGATACAGAAAAACAAAAACGCATTACTCAAGGGAAAAGTCAGGTGGTCTGAAATGGGGCAACAAACAGGCAAGCTGAAAGGGTCTATTCTATTCTATAACAGAATACACGGAATACTAATTCTCAAAAGAACACGAACAGATATTCCGAAAACGGAATGATCTTGACGGAGGTGACCTGGAAACTAACAACTCTGCCGGACGGATGCGTGCCACACCGCGACCACCGCGGCAAAACGTTCTGTTCCGCCGGCCGAATGAACGAAGGCTCTGATTTCAGAGGGCTTAAACTTTTTTAGTAAACTCTCAGTGAATTACAAATTAAGAAACCTTCAACCTTTTAAAGTCTTTTTAAGTATTTTGTTTGTGAAACATTGCACATTCGTACCTAAAATTAGAAACAGGGGTGATTGCCTCTGGTTTCTTTTAGTTACGGCGGGAAACTGGCAAGCCACGCTGGGCTCAATCCCAGATTTAACTACTTGGGACACTCCGGAGCAATCGCGAATTTTCGTCATAAATGTCAACCCAACCTTGGACAGGGGAAGGGTAAGGGGTAAGATGTCCCAGTCTGATATTGTAGCTTCAGTACGTTGGGAAGTAAATACCTACCTGCACAGGAACGCGAATGGTGGACTGAACCTTTTGTCCCGCTTCTGTTTCTTCCTCGATCTTCAATTCCTCCCAGCTCTGTGGCGAATGGTTCAAATAAAAATAATTCAAAACAAGCTCAATCTAATTTTGCAATTTTGGTATCAATTCAAAGAGTTAGCAAATCCAAGAAACCGAATGAACTCACCGTGATTGAAAACAGAGCAGCTTCCATGCCACCATGCAGTAGGGAGTCTTCGTAAGCCCCGAGGAATATTCCCGACACCCAGTCCTTCCACAGTCTACAAAAACAACGAGAAACTGACAGAGCTGAATAAATAAATAGTGCGCATGCGCCAGCACACGCGAAAATTGGCAGAAATTGTGCCGTAAACACTATATTATGCCGGTCAATGTCTCGTGTTTGTAGTGAATTTGATCCCAGTGTTCAAAACTTAAACTACACTGTTAAAATGTTTTTCTTAGTTTCTGAAGGAAATGGTATTTGAACCTTAAGTTTGTCACAAAAGGCTTTGGTTGTTTCCGAGGTCTTAAACGTTCTTATTTAAAAAAATCATTTTATAACTTAGTAAACTCACAGCGAATTACAAATTAAGAAAAATTCAACCTATTAAAGTCTTAGGCTAAGCTTTTATGTAGTTTTCTTGTTTTTCTCGAAACATTTCACGTATGTATATACGCGTATGTACTTAAAATTAGAAACAGGAGTGATTGCCTGTTTTATTTTAGTTTCGGCGGAAAACTGGGGAGACGCGCGCGATGGACTCGTCAAAAGCGCATGCGCGTGACGTTTTGCCGCGAGGCAAAGACGGCCTCGTTACCAAATGAAGTTCGAGAAATTATGTCATACTTGTAGGCCTGGCTCATGCTCCATATTTGGTCCCCTTTTCATATCACTTCTTATATAGTTTGAGGGTGTCATACCTGTATGCTGTCAGGTATCTGTGTCTCAGGAGCTTCGCTAGCTCGGCCATCTTGCCTTCTTTACCCACCTCAGCCTGTAACCCATGTCAATGAGTTAAAAGATGCCACACGAAACCGAGGTGATATTTAAAATAAAGGAACACTATACATGTAGGCCTTTTGCAGCTAACAATCACGTGCTGATATATCACCAATGAATTGCGCTCATGACCCCATGGAAAAAGGCTTTACTGGAAACAGTCACGTGCTGATATATCATCACCAATGAATTGCGCTCGTGACCCCATGGAAATGGCTTTACTGGATGGCAAACGTCAAAACGCTGTTTTATAAAGAGCGACAATCGAGAGGAGATGGAGAATAACATTTACAAACAGGTCTCGTTAATAACACTACCGATCTCGTACCAGTGCCTTTAAAGGGGCTGTGTCACGGAAATAGACTTTACATTTCCGTTCCGGGCCGGAAACAGCTATTTCCACCGATTTTGATATGAACTAACGAACCTCTCGGCCATGTGGGATGCTTAAAATCAAAGCAAATATGCAAAAATGACTACCAAACAGTATATATAAACAGTCTCCAGGGAGAATATTGAAAATCCTTTCAATCAAGCATTGACGGAGGGAAGTTTAATTATTTGTATCCAATCAACAGCCACCAACCGAGCGATTACTCGATACATGCGCAGTAGTCCATTTAAATAATAATGTTTTGCCATCCAGTACAACCACGTGATTGCACTCCTGCAAAGGCCCATTTAAAGCTTGACTCACTTTCCGCCTTGAGAAACTCGACGACCTTGACGACCTTAACAAAAAGAGAGAATATATGATTAAATTACAGTGGAACCTCTATATAACGGCCCTCTATTAAGCGGCCGCCCTCTATATAGTGGTCACTTTTCAAAGTCCCAAACATTTTCCCAGTCAAACTTTGTAAATGAGACCTCTATTAGGCGGTCACCTCTATTAGGCAGTTTGTTAGTCATTTTTGCTTTGATTTTAACCATCCCACATGTGCGAGGTTCATCAGTTCATATGAAAATCGCTGATAATAACTGTGTCCGGCCAGGACTGCGAATATAAAGACATCTCACATCTCATTTCATCTCAAGCTGACCTTAATTATATAATTTCATGTTCAGGTCGCGGTCCAGAGTCATTAGTTTAGCAAGACACCCTTGCTCTAGCAAAGTTTAAGCTATATATGGCCAGTATTTCACTGATTTTCGGCCAAAACTATAAATACTTTAATAAGTTCCTATTAGTTTTAATGTGCTTTTAAGCTTTAAAGGCGCACTATCAATCAAAAATAACCTTCAAGTAAATAAAACTACAAAAGTAAACAAAACTACCTTTTAGAACAGGGTAGAAAGACGGTGTGGATGTGCTGCTTTCATTACTAGTTTTAGTCAGTCATGAGAAAGTTGATATCAATATGGGATTAACAGCGCTGTTACATCGCGACTAATGAAACCGGGGCCACTTAGACAACGAGAAACAAACACATTGTCAAAGTCAGGTATAGAACTAAGAAAAGTTTTTTACATGCGTGTATTAGGACGCAAATTAAAATTGAACTTTTGGATATTTTATATTTTTAGATGTACATATAATTTTTTCCGTGCGTAAATAATATATAGATAAAAAATAATGTAGAGTTATAGTTCTCTTTTTTCGTTTAATTGTTTAATTGTCTACGAGTATTTCAGCCCTTTGGCTGCAAATCGTGATATTAATTAAACTTAAAACTAAAAAAAAACCGTTGTAAAACGAAAATAAAGCATTCGAAATATAAATCCTAGCATTTTCTTCATTCGAAATACTTTGACTTCAGAACTGGTCGATCAAATTCGCCTTTTACTGGATCGAAGCTCGAACAAGTCGAAATGCTATTGTCTTGTACTCGACACTGATTGGCTCAAGTAATCATAAGTCGAAATGCTATTGTCTTGTACTCGACACTGATTGGCTCAAGTAATCATAAGTCGAAATGCTAGTCTTGTACTCGACAATGATTGGCTCAAGTAATCATAAGTCACAATGCTATTGTCTTGTACTCGACAATGATTGGCTCAAGTAACCATAAGTCACAATGCTATTGTCTTGTACTCGACACTGATTGGCTCAAGTAATCATCAGTCGAAATGCTATTGTCTTGTACTCAACAATGATTGGCTCAAGTAATCATAAGTCGAAATGCTATTGTCTTGTACTCGACAATGATTGGCTCAAGTAATCATAAGTCGAAATGCTATTGTCTTGTACTCAACAATGATTGGATCAAATAATCATAAGTTGAAATGCTATTGTCTTGTAATCGACACTGATTGGCTCAAGTAACCACAAGTTGGAATGCTTTGTTTTCGTTCTGTAAGTGATTGGTTCTCATTGTCTAAGTGGTTTCAGTAGCCGCACTGTAAATGGCTCCGTTGTAACAATACCTGGGAGTGGCTCTGTTGGAATGATTTGTTTTCGTTCTGTATGTGATTGGTTCTCATTGTCTAAGTGGTTTCAGTAGCCGCACTGTAAATGGCTCCGTTATAACAATACCTGGGAGTGGCTCTGTTGGAATGATTTGTTTTCGTTCTGTATGTGATTGGTTCTCATTGTCTAAGTGGTTTCAGTAGCCGCACTGTAAATGGCTCCGTTATAACAATACCTGGGAGTGGCTCTGTTGGAATGATTTGTTTTCGTTCTGTATGTGATTGGTTCTCATTGTCTAAGTGGTTTCAGTAGCCGCACTGTAAATGGCTCCGTTGTAACAATACCTGGGAGTGGCTCTGTTGGAATGATTTGTTTTCGTTCTGTATGTGATTGGTTCTCATTGTCTAAGTGGTTTCAGTAGCCGCACTGTAAATGGCTCCGTTGTAACAATACCTGGGAGTGGCTCTGTTGGAATGATTTGTTTTCGTTCTGTATGTGATTGGTTCTCATTGTCTAAGTGGTTTCAGTAGCCGCACTGTAAATGGCTCCGTTGTAACAATACCTGGGAGTGGCTCTGTTGGAATGATTTGTTTTCGTTCTGTATGTGATTGGTTCTCATTGTCTAAGTGGTTTCAGTAGCCGCACTGTAAATGGCTCCGTTGTAACAATACCTGGGAGTGGCTCTGTTGGAATGATTCGTTTTCGTTCTGTATGTGATTGGTTCTCATTGTCTAAGTGGTTTCAGTAGCCGCACTGTAAATGGCTCCGTTGTAACAATACCTGGGAGTGGCTCTGTTGGAATGATTTGTTTTCGTTCTGTATGTGATTGGTTCTCATTGTCTAAGTGGTTTCAGTAGCCGCACTGTAAATGGCTCCGTTATAACAATACCTGGGAGTGGCTCTGTTGGAATGATTTGTTTTCGTTCTGTATGTGATTGGTTCTCATTGTCTAAGTGGTTTCAGTAGCCGCACTGTAAATGGCTCCGTTGTAACAATACCTGGGAGTGGCTCTGTTGGAATGATTTGTTTTCGTTCTGTATGTGATTGGTTCTCATTGTCTAAGTGGTTTCAGTAGCCGCACTGTAAATGGCTCCGTTGTAACAATACCTGGGAGTGGCTCTGTTGGAATGATTTGTTTTCGTTCTGTATGTGATTGGTTCTCATTGTCTAAGTGGTTTCAGTAGCCGCACTGTAAATGGCTCCGTTATAACAATAGTTGGGAGTGGCTCTGTTGGAATGATTTGTTTTCGTTCTGTATGTGATTGGTTCTCATTGTCTAAGTGGTTTCAGTAGCCGCACTGTAAATGGCTCCGTTGTAACAATACCTGGGAGTGGCTCTGTTGGAATGATTTGTTTTCGTTCTGTATGTGATTGGTTCTCATTGTCTAAGTGGTTTCAGTAGCCGCACTGTAAATGGCTCCGTTGTAACAATACCTGGGAGTGGCTCTGTTGGAATGATTTGTTTTCGTTCTGTATGTGATTGGTTCTCATTGTCTAAGTGGTTTCAGTAGCCGCACTGTAAATGGCTCCGTTATAACAATACCAGGGAATGGCTCTGTTGGAATGATTTGTTTTCGTTCTGTATGTGATTGGTTCTCATTGTCTAAGTGGTTTCAGTAGCCGCACTGTAAATGGCTCCGTTATAACAATAGTTGGGAGTGGCTCTGTTGGAATGATTTGTTTTCGTTCTGTATGTGATTGGTTCTCATTGTCTAAGTGGTTTCAGTAGCCGCACTGTAAATGGCTCCGTTATAACAATAGTTGGGAGTGGCTCTGTTGGAATGATTTGTTTTCGTTCTGTATGTGATTGGTTCTCATTGTCTAAGTGGTTTCAGTAGCCGCACTGTAAATGGCTCCGTTATAACAATAGTTGGGAGTGGCTCTGTTGGAATGATTTGTTTTCGTTCTGTATGTGATTGGTTCTCATTGTCTAAGTGGTTTCAGTAGCCGCACTGTAAATGGCTCCGTTGTAACAATACCTGGGAGTGGCTCTGTTGGAATGATTTGTTTTCGTTCTGTATGTGATTGGTTCTCATTGTCTAAGTGGTTTCAGTAGCCGCACTGTAAATGGCTCCGTTATAACAATACCAGGGAGTGGCTCTGTTGGAATGATTTGTTTTCGTTCTGTATGTGATTGGTTCTCATTGTCTAAGTGGTTTCAGTAGCCGCACTGTAAATGGCTCCGTTATAACAATAGTTGGGAGTGGCTCTGTTGGAATGATTTGTTTTCGTTCTGTATGTGATTGGTTCTCATTGTCTAAGTGGTTTCAGTAGCCGCACTGTAAATGGCTCCGTTATAACAATAGTTGGGAGTGGCTCTGTTGGAATGATTTGTTTTCGTTCTGTATGTGATTGGTTCTCATTGCCTAAGTGGTTTCAGTAGCCGCACTGTAAATGGCTCCGTTGTAACAATACCTGGGAGTGGCTCTGTTGGAATGATTTGTTTTCGTTCTGTATGTGATTGGTTCTCATTGTCTAAGTGGTTTCAGTAGCCGCACTGTAAATGGCTCCATTGTAACAATACCTGGGAGTGGCTCTGTTAGCGTTCTCCTGCGGTTCCGTGCCTTGCATGACTTGCTTGAGATGTGGGCACTGTTCAGTCAGACACTGGCACAAGCGACCAACGAATAACACTCTAAATCATACAATATACCAGTTAGACGAGCACGTATAGTAGATACAGCGGTTAATAAAGAGTAGGATAACAAAATAGACAATACGAGAGCAAAGCAAGTATGGTATCATGCATGGCTTCAGCAGAGTTTTATAAAGAAATATAAGATCATTGGAAAATAGAACCATTTACAGACTTTGAAGAACTATGTAGAAAGTAAAATGTGAGCATTTTACAAGTAGTAATGCACCTATCAATGTTAAGCCCGAGGGGGGAGGGAGGCAAGGGGTGGGAATTTGACATTTTCTCCGAAGAAAATTAAAAATTCCTCACCCTGAGAACAACACGTTTGGTCAAAAATATCAAACATCTGCCCTATCCTCCTTATGCTTCCTATAAATAGCCAGCCCCACCGTGGGCAGGAGGCGTATGTCAAAATCCCCACCCTCGGGGTAGCCCTGCCTGTCAGATCCCCACCCCTTGCCCCCACCCCTCGGGCTTAATATTGATAGGTGCATCAATTTAGAGAAATTCTGTACATTTGTACATTCACAGACATTTTGCAAACATCTTACGTACCTTTTTCATTGTTCTTCAAAGCTGGTAAATGGTTCAATTTTTCCAGTGGATCATTCCTTATAATCAAGCATTTGAAATTTCAGGTTGGAACAAGTCATGATTCTTGAGTTTAGCTGATGACATTTACTATCAATATTCTATAAAGCGATTATACAGCAAACGGTTATTTTACGAGGAAAAAGAAATCGAGACAAGAACTGAAGTTTCAAATGTAATTAAGTTATGCTTTGTTACACTGTACAGAAATATAACTACATACCTGTCTATATAAGTGGTGTCGTAGAGCGAGGCGGGATTCAGGACGGTTTCCATTGTACTCTTGTGCTCTGAGAGTGTATTGTCGACAAACGTCAAGAGCCTGTCACAAAGAGGAGAGAAATAAATAAACGTTCTATTCTTTTAACTAAACTCAACAGTAAAATTATGGGACTATGAACGTTTCAAGTTGCGTTTGGAAAATTGCATTTAACTGACCGTCAATCAAAATCGTACCTCCTAGATTTAATTAAGTCTAGTCGGTACGCGTTAGATATCCTCGGTGCCAGCCGATACACGGCGAAGCCGCGAGAGTCAAGCGATAAAGTCGCGAGCGGCTTTTCGACTTCGTTGCTCGACTCTCGCGGCTTTGCAGCTAGGGCTCTCGGCCGCTCGGTGTGTCGGCGGGAAAATATAACCTCTGAAAGCAGGGTACGCGTTTAAAACTTTTTATTATACGACTTGGCGTTTTCGAGTGCAAATACGGGATTAAACGAGTGCAAATATGAGAGCTTATTACACGGGTCACGAACAGGTTTGCACAGGTTTATTCAACACTTACAAGGTTTTGTAAGTGCTTGAGCCAATCGAAATGGGGCTGTTTGAGTAACAGCCAATCAGCGCGAAAAAAACTTTTTTCAGTGCGCGCCCGCCCCCGGCATTGGACTTCAACTGAGGCTGAGAGGTTTCTTCACTCGAGATTTCTTCTCTCAAGATTTTCTTCAAACAGAGCAGCAAGGTAAGCGAAAACGCGAAAACAAAATTGTTTTGTTCGTGTTAGCTGTCGTATAATAAACAATTTATTACACGAAAATTTGTGTAATAAGGCTGGGAATTTTTACTCGCCTTTCAGGCTCGAAAAAATAAAACTGACTCGTAAAAATACCCAACCGTATTACACAACTTTCCCGGCTGTAACAATCTCTTTGTATGAGACTAGACTTCGCCTTTGGTTGACGGTCGGCTGAATGAGTCTTGAATGGATCACCTTCCCCCTTCAGCGAATTCTGTTTTGCAAAAAAAGCATTTGTGTCGGACAAAATGTACGACGCGGCGTCAAGTTTACTCACTCGTTAAAGGCGTTGAAACACGTTTGTTGTAGAAACACCTGAACTTCCTTGGCGTCCACGTAGCGATCAAAGGGCTCCTTGTTCTCAACGCTCTTTTGACTGAAAAGATCCAGGTCACCCGCTCGAGCAATAATTGACCTTCTAGGGGTCCCTGGGGATATTGTTTCCTCGGGTTCAGAAACGAAATGCCGGGCATCCTCGAGAGTTGCGGCTAGTTTGGTGTTGATGCTGGAACACATCCTAAATTATAAATAGAACCAATGACACGTGTATGATGAATGAAAAAATGTGAAAAGGTAAAGCAGCCTTATTTAAAGTCGGTAACTCGTCTTAACCGTTACCGGGTAAGCTCAGTGGTTAAGCGACCGTCTGTTGTGCGGGAGGTCGCGGGTTAAAACACTAAGGGTCTTAGAATAACTAGGAGAAGGTGATGCCTTTGCTCTGACATGTGTAAATGGTAAGAACTTCTTGGATCAGGATGTTAAATCTTTGGCCCCCAATGAGAATGCAAACAAATATCTGGCAGTGACCACCTCCGTGGATATAGCCATCTATATACAGTTTATTAAAACAGTGTTCCCAATTAGCAATACCATGCTAAATACATTTGACACTCAAATAAAGTCTATTATTTTATTTATTATTATTATTATCCGAGAAGACGTGAAAGTTTAACCATCATTCTGCAGTTCGAAAACGAGATTGTTTCACAAAGGCAGCGCCTTCTACTCAGTTATTTTAATGTTGAATGTTGGTCCGGCCGCACATTTGACCAGCACTGAGCTAACAGGGATGTGGTTTTATGATGAGATTGCACATACTTTTACACGGTTAGGTGAACTCAATGTCCAAGTAAAATCTAAATGATAGGATGACTATTATTACGGCTATTCCAAAACTGCATTTCCTTTAGTGATCTAATATTCTTATTAAAATTAACTTCACAATAATATTTCTATCAGTGTGACAATTAATCTTACCGCTGAACAGCAGGAGTGCAGGCTCGTGCTTTCAAAGCGAGCCCTCCGCCCTCATTTCCCTTAGTCGTCGACCCACCGGTTTGTCTCCCCCATACGGAGCCAAGAGGGACATCATTTGGGCTCTCATGCCACACATACTTCGCAATGTCCCTTTCCCATAATGCATTAATGTCACTGCTATGAGGGTCAGACAGATCGTCCTGGGATTTGCTAATCATGTTCTTACAGGATGAGATAGTGGCATCGAACAGACCGCGAAGAATTGCCTGCCAGTTTGAAAGAAAAACGTTAGAGGGTTTGGATCCACAACAATGTTGATTATGAGATGAGAAAAAACGTGGCAAATAAGGGCATACCACTATCGTTTATTAGATTATTTACGACAACAAACAAGAAATGGTACAGCTAGTCAAGCAGAAAAGCCTTGTAAATGAGGGAAATTGTGGGGGAAAGTGATAATATCACACGCTATGGCGCAATCTGTGGTATGTCCTCTTATTCCCAATGGCAATAAACCAATCAGAAAACGAAAAACTGAGCTGTTGTTGTGAAATAATCTTTTAAAAACCTCTGATTGGCTTATTGCCATTGGGAATAAGAGGACATACCACGGATTGCGTCATTGCTTGCGTCACAGATTACGTGTAGCGTGCTAGAATCACTTTCCCCACAATGTCCATCGTTTTCAAAGCATTTCCGCTTGATCATGACTATTTCTCGTTTGTTGGTGTAAAAAAAACAAATTGACAATAGTTTATCGTGGTATGTCCTCTTATTTACCACGTTTTGCGTCATCGCATGGTCAAAATTGTTGTACCACAACAAGGGGGAGGGGGAAAAGGACCGAGGGGAGAGGAGGGGCAGCTCTACCGTTCGCTACTCCTCCCCACCCCCCTGCCTCGCTACGCAGGCTTTAATTTGTATACTTCCTCTCGTTTCAAAAATAACTAGAAATATAACAAACTGTTGTATCCGTGATACTCACTGGTTAGCTCAGTTGGTAGAGAACGGTCTAGAGTGCGGGAGGTCGGGGGTTCGAATCCCGGCCGCGTCCTTGGGCAGGGACGTTTATAAGCCGTTGGCCTTGTCTCCTTCTACTTCTAGTCAGTATTTGAAGGGGACGTGAAAGAACCTGTTGTACTACTCGAAAAAGAGCAGGGGATTGTCACCCGGTACAGCAGCCTGGCCATTGCACTAACCACACAACATTGTAAACTGCGTGGCAGCTATTAGCGCCGTGAAGCAGTCCGAAATAATTCACTGACGGGATATGTCAGTAAAGCGCCATGAAACTGTGGTTGATATGGCGCTATATAAATGTGGCCATTATTATTATTATTATTATACTGTACGGTGAGAAAAACATTGCTATGACACACTAATTGTATTACTGTGCCTGCAACTTTCTACTCATTCGAAGCCTGCTCTAGATCAGGACTTTTGTACAGAAAAATCATGGCGCTTACAAGACGATGAGATGCACCGAAATTTAGGGAACCACGTGTGGTTTTGCGCGGATTTCTTATGAGCGGGACAAAAATACGGCATGTCCGCAGCCTTACAGTAACCGTATTGTAACTTACTGTTACCACACTACTCTGTAATTTGATTGGATAAGAAGGACAAAAACAATGGGAAGCCATTTCAAAGTCACGGCATGTCGTACAGTAACTGTGCTGTAAGTCATTGCCGTAAACTCATACGAAATCTGCTCTATGCGTGGGGTGATACACTCAGTAATATTTACCTTAGCACGGTCTAGAAATAGAGGTCTCAGAAACGTGTCCCATGGTGACAGCTCGTGGTTGAGCACCTTACAGCAAAGATCATTCCACTCCAAGCTCTGTTGACCATCCTCCTTCGGCTGCGTACTGGTATTGGCCTAGAAAACAAACTCAAACTTTCATATTCTCAGTTGAATTTTGATCAGTCGGTGGATGTGATAGAAATAAGCCGCTAAATTTGAAGCAAATCTATGAGAAAATCCTTGTTCAGTATACAAAATATTATGGGTTTCCTGTGCATAACAGACTAGGCCCTAGTCCCCTCCCGGTGATGCCATTTTTTTTCTCGGGAAACCCGAATACGAAACGGAGAGATGCCTGCTAAAGGACCGTCTGCGAAATGCTCTAAATGGCCCTAAATGGTTTCCGTACAGAAACTCGACACATCGCAAAAAAAAAACAGGGGTTAAGGGGAAATTGCAAGAGTCAAGCCAATTAAATTTGAGACGTGATCAGTACTTAAAAATCGAAGCTTGTACTTTTTGGTAAAAAATGCATTGAAGTTCAAATTTCGAGAGAAATTGCAACCAAAGTGATAAGCACGAGTGTGCTTTCCCGGATGAAATTCACGCATGCGCTGACGTTTTGCAGACCTGACCTGCGAAGGCGGAAAGTTACTAATTTTATGACATAACTCAAATTTTGCCATATCATTAATTTCCGGACGTGCTTTCACGACAAAGGATTCTTTCATACAACACTTTTTATTACAACCCTAAAACGTGCAACTTGATAATGGTATTATTGCGTCAGGCGTTCTATGCCCACCTCCTTTAGGAGCTCCCACACGGCATCTCTGATAGACGCAAGGCCCTTTAACGTGCCGATATACTTCAGTAGCTTGCCGATACCACTCGACACATCGCGTAAACACCTACGTCATGAATAAGTACACCAACGGAGAGATGAGGAGGAACCAGTAATTAGGAAGGATAGAGTTGTGTTTGTTATGAGGGAGCGGTTATGTCACACAAGAATGACGGTTTCAACGGCGCTTCATTACATCGAAGTAAGGCAATAATTACTTTCGTTTTGGTTGTAAGACACTCAATAGAAGATATTAGAGTGGCGTCTACGAATAGCAGTTTGAGCGGTATTGACCCAAACGCCTCACTTTCATGTTATGAAATACTATTCAAACTGTGTATCTAAATAAGTTGTGTTTGTTTAATAGGGCGCGGTTATGTCATACAAGAATGACGGTTTCAGTGGCGCTTCTTTACATCGAAGTGAGGCGTTTGGGTCAAGACCGATGAAACTGCAATTCGTAGAGGCACTGTAATATCTGATATTATAGACATTTTATTATGCAAGTTACTCAAATATTCAAATGCGCGCATATGTAATGAACATATGAATAAAGAGGTTAGAACGAACGAGTGCTGAGAAAAGATAGATAGGAAGAAGAATGGCAGTAATTTCATACATTTCTATTGCGCAAATTAAGTGTCCAACGGCTCGACACTGTATATCCGATACAATTCGGTCGCTCATATTGTAAATAGTACATACAGCAGGGGTGGATCCAGGGTAGTTTATGTGATTTCCGTAAACTACTCAACTTTTTTCAAACCTCTAAATTTTAGGTAGTTTATTACTAGGAGGGGTGGGGTGGGTGGGGTATGAGTTGATTGGTCTGTCAGAGTAAACTACTCAAACCAAACCTTGGATCCACCCCTGTACAGTTTGGACACGAATATTGTATCTATTACTTAAAAGGGTCACCACATAACGCACAAGAATTCATACGTGTGAGGGCCACAAGTTTGTAAGCTTTGCTTTTGGGTGTTACCCTCTTTAAATAAAGAATATTATACGTTTGTCGGACAGTGGATTATGGCCGATCATTTCGTAAAAATGTCCAATAAATTATTAACCATGGCAGGACGCTGGTCCGATTGCTTTCTGCTTCCTTCCATTCGAGGTTTTCGCGAAAAGCGCTGAATACTTCCCTTACTGTCCTACTAAATTATTCTCCTATTAATCTAACCCTAGCTAGGACAATTAACATATATTATTATTATACGACTTGGCATTATCGAGTGCAAATATGGGATAAAACGAGTGCAAGCCTGCGAGCATATATTACACGGGTCACGAATAGTTTTGCACAGTTATATTCGACACTTAAACGGTTTTGTAAGCGCGCGAGCCAAACATAATGGAGCTGTAATAGACAATGAGCTTTTAGTCGTTCGGAAACCGGTGTCAACCAGTTAAATGGCGCGTTTCGTTTTTCTATAAAATAAACATATCACATCATGGAAAATGCTTTGTACGATTTTTATTCATTCACTATGAAGTATCAGAAAACTCTCGCTCGTGTACGCATACATTTTCCATAAAGTACTATATATTTCTTGTGTTAGCAATCGTTTTATAAACAATTTATAACACAGAAAGTTGTGTAATACGGCTGGGAATAACTACTAGAAAATATGTTATATTATATACAAAATCCCTGAGCGCAGTATATTTGAACAGTCACCAGTACGTAACTTACATCGTAATCCATTCCTCGCAATTACCCTGGATGTTATGGAGAGGAATCGTAGCGGGAAATGCTCTCATGTGAGGTCTGTAACCTGCAAGATGAAATGAGTTTTAGAGTCTCCAATCTCGTTTCCAGGCCCCATTTGTTCCTTACTGCGCATGCTCGAAGAAACAATGGACCTGTGAACAGGAATTTAACGTCTTACGCATGCGTACAAGTTAACAAATATAAGTCATTTTGCTGTACACAGATGACGTCACAATGTGAAGAGAACAAAGAAGTACGTACCCCACGAGAAGCGTAGAATAATTGATGTTCTCTACACGTTGTGACGTCATCTGTGCATCGATAAGAGGACAGACCCACGACAAAATGACATATATTTGTTTTATTAAATTAAAACCAAAAATAGCGAACTTTCTCAACACAATAGAGCGTGCGTATGACATTTTGACCTGCGATTCTTTTCCTAGAGAAAAAATGTGGGAAAGAAAGAGAGAAAGGAAAAGGAGAGCCTGATACATTTATTGGACAGACCGCATTCCGCCACTTTCTCAGCTGTCAATCAAATTTACCGGAAGCACATCACAAGCGCGATGTCGAGAATCAAAGTGTGGAAAACGCTAGGCTTTTAGATTGCTTTCTTTGAGATAATTCACCAAAAGTCGCACTCCTAAGTGTATCAACCAAACAGAATACCGCTCTTTCTTTAACATTGTTTTTTACCAATGAGAAAAAAGACAGCATTCTGGACTTTTTACATGCGGTTACAAAATAATTGTATCAGGCCCACCTTACGAATCTCTCTTGTGATTTGTTGTCTTGGGAAAGGAGGGCCTGAACGCAGGTTGATAAACTTTAGACGTTATCGATCTGTGCATCTGTATTAAGACACACAAAACATTTTCCGTGTTTCTATAGAGAGAGAGGGAGTTTGGGAGAACGAGAAATGGCAATGGGAACACGAGCCCGAAAAGCAAGTGTTTCCACTGCTATTCGAGTTCTTCCAATCTTCCATAAGTGTTTCTATAACTCTATGGGGAGACGAGAAAATGTTTTCTATTTCCTCTATAAAATAAACGAGTATAAGCACGGAAAAAACGCTCGTTTACTGATGATCATCAAAACGTATATTCTCCCAACTAGCGCAAGCGTGCGCTCAACTTTCTATGTTTCTATAGTATTTTAGTACAAACCAACTAGTGTTCTATCACGAATCCTGCTATCTGATTGGCTATTCTGTGATAGATAGTGAGTAGCGAAAAAGCCGGTTTTCAACACCAAATCGTCAACTTACCAAAACGTATTCTTGTTTCAGTTTAAGATTGAACTACTTGTCGGTTTCTACTAAAACAATTAAGACCACTCGCTCTCAGTTTCTATGGCTGATAGTTGACACGGAGCTACGCTCCCCGTCAAGTACCGACAGAAACTTCACTGAAGCTCATAGTCTAATTGTTAAATAGATCATGGCTAGAGTAATACAGTACCGCTCGAAACCTGTATTCTGATTGCACCATTATACGGTGGCTCTATTGTTTTCGTACTGCACGTTCTATAGGTTAGGGTGTTTTGTATTGTTGGATAAGCCAATGCTGTGGCTCATTTCGAGCGGTACAGGCCGGCTCCATGGCTATCGACCAATCGGAGTGCGCGTTTTTCCCTGTTTATTGTATAATATTGGATGGTAGGTGTTTGAAGTTAAGCAGCCTGCAAGAAACACCAAGAGCACATTGTCCCGCTCACCTAACACGGTTTTAGGGAGATATCTTGCACTG
Source organism: Actinernus sp. WN-2022 (assembly GCA_030867875.1). Taxonomy (NCBI): domain Eukaryota; kingdom Metazoa; phylum Cnidaria; class Anthozoa; order Actiniaria; family Actinernidae; genus Actinernus; species Actinernus sp. WN-2022. The sequence continues at coordinate 13,130,881 of JAOWCC010000019.1, read as the reverse complement.
GTGACGAGGTCGAAATCAGGTCCAAAGAGGGCCTCCAGTGCTGAATGAGAAGAGAAACAACTGGTTATCATCAACAAAAACATAGTTTAACTCAGTAAATTACAAGTACACATTAATGATACATGTATTACACAAATGATTTTGGCGACCAGAAAAAAAAAACATTGCAATTGAGTATCTTGGTTATCAGCATGCTATAGTGACTAAATATCGTTAGTATGATCACAGGCTAATTAACCATCCTCCCATTTTGTGTATTTGTCACTGATGTTTTAATAATCTATCATTTCTTAGCAAATTGTGAAATAAAATACCCTTTGACTTGATTCTGAGGTGTATGTGTTGATTTAGCACGCGCTCATAATACAGCTCAGGTTTCCTGTGGCTCAGGATTGTTTACATATAGCTCGGGCTTCCTGTGGCTCATCTCGCCAACTATATACATAAAAATAATAATATTTTGATGTAGTTGGCGAGATGAGCCACAGGAAGCCCGAGCTATATGTAAACAATCCTGAGCCACAGGAAACCCGAGCTGTATTATGAGCGTGTGCTAAATCAACACATACACCTCAGAATCAAGTCAAAGGGTATTTTATTTCACAATTTGCTAAGAAATGATAGATTATTAAAACATCAGTGACAAATACACAAAATGGGAGGATGGTTAGCCTGTGGTATGATTGGTCCACTTCGGGAAACCGAACAGAGCTCGTTCTAGTATCGATTTGCTAACATCATAGTGATCCAGTGAATGAGTGACACAACTCCCCCTACCCCAATAACTCGCTTATTTCAAGCTTTGCAATTCTGTTACCTCTGCAATGACCCCTACCCGTAAGCCAGAGAGACTGGTTTTAACTGAAAGAATACAGACCAACCGCCATGCTTTGCACGCTATGGCCGATATTTTGTCACAGTTGAAAAGTCGGTTTTTCACGAGTTTTCTTCAAATCTTTTGAAAAATCGTTATAATCCTGTTTTGTGTTATAGTTTCAATTGGAATCTGGTTTTTGTAAAGTTTCTTTTCTAGTTTTCCTGTTTAGTTTGATAGTTTCACGAAGTGAAAATAAACAAAAGGCTGCCGCTAAGCATCACGGTGGAGCCATATTCTTTAAAGAATAAAACTCGGCAAATGATCTGAGCAACAGTCTCGGTACCTTCTTCGTCGCTGTTGGGGTCGGACTTATCCCTTTTTGTGACCCGGTGAAGAGTTCTGAATAACAGTGCAGGATTATCTGAAAATGAACGAGGTTGGGATTTACGTGTAATAGATATAGGCATGCCTATAAGCTCGATTCCAATTATTTCCGATCACAGTGGCTAATTTCTAGGAATTGTGGTTTCTATACTGGTGCATTTTAAGTTCCTCCCTCATTTGACGTATCACCCTTCAGATAGAACGTCGTAGCATACAAGGGCCTGGGGTGAGGACGCCGTTCTAGACACGGGAATTTGGTTGAAATAACACGACGTGAGCCCCGGTGAACCACAACGATTGTTTATGTTCGAGCATGTCGACTTTCAGGAAAGCTTGTTAGTTTTTTCTCTAGTTACCAGGAATCTGATATATGAAAAACAAGGTTAAATATAAGATGATATATTTTGCTTGAGATAACGACATAAATCTGACCTAGAAACTGATAAATTATGCTTCAAAAAAGCAAAAGTATTCACGTCACGTTCCAGACACAACGCTAAAATACTAATTTAATAACGTCATGTCCACGTGTGTCACGCCGTTCTATCCACGCACAGGCATGCGCAATGGATTAAATGTGGCACACGAACTTCCGGTGGCTTTTCCAAATCTTAAGTTCCCTATAAATTATTATAAAACTGTCTACCTTTGATGTCATGCACTCCAGGGCCGCTTCCCACATCACACACGAACAAACTGTGTATTTGGTACAAGCTGGTCCGTATCACCCTCACTACCTCGCACACCTGCGACTTAATGCTTGTAGCTGTGAATTAATTAAATACCTCTTATTAAACGAGCACGAGGTCCGTACTGCCAGTTAATCAAGTTTTCCCCCTGCTTTATGTTCCAAGCGCGAAGCAGGCAGGCTATAAAAAGGGGGCAAAATAAGGATCCAGAATTTACGGCACGGATCAAGCAAGTGAGTACAATATTAAGTTGTTTCAATAGAGAATAAGTAAGAAGAGGTAACTGCATTTTAGGTAATATTAAAAATTATTGGAAAAATTGAAACTGAATCTTTACCATGCTGGCTGGGGTGGAATATTTCTTGTAAAGCAGATTTTCTCGCCAGGATGAATTCAGAGAAAACCTGCCTGGGAGAACTCTCCTCTAGTAATAGGATGGAACATAATGCTTCAGCGATAACCTTTAACAGATACACACAAAAGGAAGTCAACACAGTGATAGAAATACATGCGTTACAGAATAAGAGAACATCATGAATGGGAGGAGTCAGGATAAACTTGATTAGTATATACCACACCAGTGAATATGACTTTTCGCGCGCTCTGATTGGCTATTCAAACAGTGAATATGATTTCATATTCACCTCCGAGCGAAGCAGCGATCACTTCGCGCGAGTTTTTGTCCATTTGACAGAAAATAAAATAACTATTTAGTGCTGGCTATTCGCCGAAGCGGCTCGGTAAATATCCACCACTATTCACCTCCAATTCGGTGAATAATTGTTAAATATTCCTGGATAAACTCTGAACTCACTTACAGATGACGTTCTTCCCGCTTTTTCGGCAATATGTTTTGTGGGTTACCTGTGGTGCAAACCGCGGCAAAACGAGAACGAAGGATCTGGAGTTCAACTACAAGTTTCGGAGGGCTTAAAAATGTTTAGTAAATAATTCTTTAACTTTAATTAGTAAACTCACTGTTAAAGTCTTAGGCTAAGCTAAAAAGTAGTTTTATAATATACATCCTAAGAACGTGCAATTTAATTGGCTGCTCAGAGTGTAATAATACACGCTCGAGATTCTTTCCGCCTAGATCCAATTATATATTATAAAACAAATAGAAGATGGTTCTCCTACATGTATGTCCTACAAAAAAAAAACTTTTTCGGTCTTGAAAAGCTGCTAAATGCAGTCGCGTTCCGCTCGTGCGTCCTAAGTTTTTCAAGACCTCGAGCGTGCATTATTTTGTTTTAGTATAAACCAACCAGTGGACTATTACAAATCCTGCATTCTGATTGGCTACCCTACCATAGGTCTATTTGTGATAGCCCATGGTAGAGAAAAACCGCACGCACTTTCACGAAATAATAACATGTTTTCAACTTCAATTTGTTTCTTTCTATTATTTTTACTGTCCGACTAGTTAGTTTATACTAAAACAATTAGCTGCACCTCATTGGCTATTGACCCGTAGCCCATTCGGGCTGCAGGTCTAATTGTTAAATAGAACATAGGGAACCATATTTTCTTTATTAATTGCTGTTTTTGGCGAAACATTTCACATATACAACGTACGTACCTAAAATTAGAAACAGGGGTGATTGCCTCTGTTTTCTTTTCAAGGGACTAACTCAGGCATTTCTTGGGATATTTAATATTTTTGATATCACTTGATTATTTATCATCATTGCAATTGCACTGATTCTATTTTAACATGCCCACCACGCCCTCATGAAGTTGAAGGATTAAAGAAATACATTCAATAAATTGCTGAATTATAGTGATCAAGATTACTCCCTCACTGTGGTAGCCATTCTGATATAACTAAACAATATTTCCTGCCAAACCGTTCTCATTGTATCTTAACTGGGCTGGCTTGCTATGTGTAATAGCAGGCTTAACCACATCTAGGCAAACTCAGCAATTCTGCCAAACCAGGCTCATGCAATGAGGGTACGATAGGCAACTAGTTCCTGTAAAAACTAGTGTTGGTCTGCGTCGGCGGGGACGATAAACACTGGTATGTAATCAACTAAAGTCAATTGAGGTATGCTAACCGCCGTGGAAAGCGAGTAGCAGCTGATGTTTTGAGAGCTAGCCCTTCGTCAGAGCAAAAAAGTCCATCTAAAAAAATACCATAATTAATGGAGAAGAATGTACATTAATACATGCTCAAACTGACAAGTGTTCAGTTAAACCTCATCACCTCATCTTCTTGCGTTGCATCTTTCAAGAGTGCTCTGCTTCCCTAAGAGAGAAAAATATGGACACATGAAACAGCTAGTCTCCTTTTAAGACTCATTATCTCTGGAGAATCTAAACAATCTAAATGCACTAATGATTCCACTGAAACTCAGGTTCAACAAAATAACTTATTGTCACTATAATTTGTAAAATTGTCTCATTTGCTCAGTACAACAAATTAAGTTTAAAAAAACAACAAGAAAAAAGAAAACCAACATGCTCATATAACCTTTAGTACTATAGTGCTTTACCTGCAGAATAGAATCCTTGAAGTGGCTAATGGCTGCCCATTGTCGTTGGAGAATAGGAAAGGATGACTACAATATGACAGACACATACATTGGTCAATAACATGTTGTACATGTATGTACATACAGTGCATGTGTATACATGTTTCAAGAATCAAACAGTATTAAAAACTTAACTGAAGTTAACTACAGTGCAATGGAGTAAAAAGGAATATTAAAATGAACAACCTGATTTACGTGTCTAATCTTCTAACTAACCCTAGAAAGGTCTACTAATCGGGAACACAAATTCCTCTGTCACATTAAAATCGAAATTTACATTCGCTTTTGTGGTCAGGAGGAAGGAAAGGTTTGACCAGGTTTGACTGGGTTTCAAGACCCATGCATGTGACCAAATACAGTCCCTCCATTGGATGAATAACCACAGAACCTGGAGAAAAACCTTAGATCAACGATGAGATACATGTACCAATGCAACAAGCTCAACTCACATATGGCATCCCCAGTGGTGAAAGTCGAACCTGGGCAACAGAGGTGAGAGGCAAAGCACTAATTATCACTGCCCCACCCTGGCTCTCACAATTTAATGAATTCTAATTAATCACGTACTGTATTATACAAATGTACATGTGTGTACTAGTACTATAAACAAAATTACATTCAATTGCTTAAAAATTTGCAGTAACTTCAAATCATGACACTCTTGTGTCTATTACATGTAGGATCTCAGAGACCTTCAAAGTGGGCTTTACCAAGTCCTCTGTCCACTCTGAAGTCATAATTTGCAGGCTAAACCTAGTAAACTACATAACTTTCACAAGAAAAAAAACATTTATGAATTCCTGGTAGACCCTTATTACCAATACTTTTGGAGCTGCAGCGGTACTAGAGTCCAGGCGGAGAATGCTAACTATGTGATGGGACAGCAGATAGAGCTGAGTTGCTTTGAGGTATTGCCTTCTTTCTAGAGCACTCCATACCTATGTGTGTAAGTAAGACAAGTAATTAAATCCAATTATGGTTTACAGATCCATACTTAACCAACACTGCAGAATTCAAAGTGGGACATGATAACGAAGTTGAAGAAAATGTTCTTCACTTATCTCTTCACCAAAAAAAGGTTGTAAGGGAAATATGGGACAGAAACAAAATTGTAAACAAAAGTGTGGGACATTAATTTGATTGGCCATGTAGGATACTGGACACATTTTTTAAATGTGAGAAGCAAATAACAAGTTCAAAACTATGAAACCTCAAATTCCCCTTTCTGCATCATTCATGCCCCTTCCAAAAAAACTTGTTCATATCTACCTTTTCAGGTGTGTCAACCAATAGCTTCATTTGCGATGCTAGAGAGTAGAATCCAGTCTTGGAATGGGTAGGGCTGTCATGAGATAAAATGATGTGAGATCAATCAACATTTAAAGACCCTGTGTCCGAGCCCATGGTGCTTTGCGCACGCAAATCATTTCCGTAGGCTACGAAAATCAGAAAGATCGTTGTTGTTGTTATGTGACTCTCAAATCTTTCGAAATCCATCCCTAGTTTGGGCCATCGTGCAATTATTCATAGGTATATATGCTTAACTGACTTTCTTTTATCTTAACTTTTGAATATATTCTTTTTAAAATGAAACTTTAGTTCGAATATTTCTAGAGTGGCGAGTAGAGGAATTCCAGAGAAAGGACCGAGACAGCGAGGCGAAGCGACTCGACAAATAATCCTTCAGCAGTCTACATTTTACTTTCTCTAGATCTACAAGAGAACACTTGTGGCTCAAAAGGACTACTACGTGAGTTTCCCGGGGATTTGCTGTACTAATGGCCCGGCGGGCTTCGTTGGAAATACAAAGCACAAAGCATGCAACCACTTCTGGCATCAAGATCATTCGTAATTATAATTTCGCATGGCTAAGCTCCACTGAGGTGTTACGACGTATCTGTATATGTTTTGCATTTTTATTAGCAGAGAAAGCAATGCCCTTAACCTTTTTTTTCATCCTCCAGTAGGTCCAGAAAGTCTTGCTACCAAAACTACGATCGCGGGTCAAAGTCCAATCTGCCGAGTTCAGCTGTTACTTCGCTGTGAGTTTGACTCGAGTGCGAGTACAAGTCGACATTTCATTTTACACTCAAAATATATCATTCGCAAGGAAAGTAGAGATCTTCAAATACAGCTAAGCAATACTGGAAACATGAAAACAAGGTAGCAAGAGTATGTGTTTGCTTGTAGAGTTGTGAAAAGTCGCACTCGTAAACCTAATTAGAATCTAAAGACAGAACAACTGGCTTCCTGCCGAATACTGTTAAAATCATATTCGAAGCATCCGGAGAAAATTCGTGGGCTCGATTGGGTTTCTAATCCGGTAGAAATTATGAAATTCGTTATCCAAAGTATATGGGTACTTCTTTTATGAAACTTATAAACAATTGAGAGCATTTTAGTTCGCCTAAAAGCTGGCCTTTAATTTATGCGGCCGTTGATAAACGAACTAATCATAACATTGGCGCAAAGCACCATGGGCTCGGACACAGGGTCTTTAAGACTTAAATCCATTTTTAATATTATAAAAAATAAAAAAAATTTGTCATCCAATAGTACACATGTACTTGTTACAAAAAATTGAGGTCAATCATGGTTTTTAGGAAACTATCCACCCACTCCTCCCTTGGGTACATGTTCAGTTATGTGTAACTAATGATTAACCATTAAATTTAGGGTGAAACAGGAAGGGGTGGGCCGGGTATTGGGGGTTTCTCAGAAACCGTGATTGATCCAACATTTGTAAGGTGCTACAGGTCTACAATGTACATGTCAAACAATAAATAAGTCAGAGGAGAACTTAATTAAGTACCCAGTTTCTGGGTTGGTTGGAGCTCCTCCAACACCATGGCATCTGTGTGACTGGTGAAGGTCTTTACACTGTTTCTGAATGTCTTCAACTGTTGTGGTAATCTAGGAAGGCAATTGAAAACAATACAAAATTAAGGACTGATCAATAGTTAGAGGGGAGATTAGGGCTGATGCAACACCATTGTGTTCAATTTTTGCTGACTCTCTCCTTATTTGAAACACATTTTCTGCTGACCTCCCTCCCCCCTCCCGAATTTCCATTCTTGCAAAATCATACCTTTCAATACTGTTCTGAAATTGCCCTCCCTCTGCAGACTCAGTATTTCAAGAATTACCCTTCCCCATTTTGCCTTACCAGTAAGTTACTTAATGCCCCTTTTTTTGCTGCATGAAAATTAATGGTGGCGCTCCCCCATTTTGCATGTGGCCTTCATCCTCTAATGTATACAATGTAGTTCTGACAGCCACAAAATCAGCTCCTCTCCCCTTAGTTACTGTTGTTTTATTCCACAAGGCATAAATTTTAACCCAAGGAATTCAAAACAAATGTGGCCAAAAAATTGCTGAGTTTAGCAAGTCTTCCTAACATTCCAAATGATTAATTATTTATATATTTCCTATCTTTCGCTGAATTCCTTAAATCTTTGCAAACATCAAGTTTTTGTTTTCATCTCATCTGATGGGCTTATGGGACAAGATGGTGGTAGCACTTTTGTATTTTCCTGGGGGAACATATGAATTAATAATCAGTCCCTTATTTTATGTGTTACATGAACCTTTTTGCACAATTATAATGCCACCATGTTGAAATAACAATTTTATGGGATGCCCTGGGGTAAAAACATATGTCTGTAATATATTAGCCAGCCTTGTTATGGTTAGTAGTCACCGGCCCCCATGAGTGGTGAATAAACATGGCATCTGAACTTCACAACGTGGTGTCAGAAGTGGGATACAAACCCATGCCACCATTCGGAGACCATACAACACTAAAGTTGGCACAGATTTCTTTGAATAAAATGATCAAAACTACAGTACCTCCTTGTAGTTGACTACTACAGTTGGTATCCAGAAAATAATTTCAGAACTGAAGGGCACTAGGGCAAAGACTGTTATCAATATTAAGACATTAAGTCATTCTTTAGTCACCACAGAATTCCTAAAGAAGTCATTTCTGACAATGGTCCACAGTATTCCTCTCAAGAATACACCCAGTTCTCAAGAGTATGGGTTTGTTCACACAACCATGAACCCAAGATATCCTCAATCAGGCAGTTTGCATGAAGCGCCTTCTGGAGAAAGCCAGGAAGGACAAACGAGACCCTTACCTAACCCTATTGGAGTATCGAAACACTCAGATAGGTAAAGTAGTAGCCCAGCTCAAGCTCTGATGAACATGAGGTTGAGAACTATTATTCCTGTCAGCATCACCAAGCTCGAACCTAAAGTTATCAACCATCGCAAGTTTCAGTTAAGAGGCCCAAGATTATCAGAAGAAGTACTACAATGGGGATGCGAGAAGTCTACCTCCACTTCAAAAAAGTGATGTTGTCTGCATGCAAATACATCCAGTCACTATGGAAACCAGCAGTAGTCATTGAGAAGCATGAAACTCCACAAAGCTATGCTATTCAAACAGAGGATGGAGTGTACCGTAGGAACAGGAAACATCTCATGAAGACACAAGAAAACCTGTCAGCCTACCAGTGTCTTCTTCATACATTGTTTCACAACAGAGTCCAATTGCAACTTACAACAACTATCCAGACTGAGCAAAGTGAACACTTGTCATCAAGGCCTATTGACAAGGTGCCACAAGTGACACAAGCACAAGACACCACTGAAGTTACTGAAGTCAGCTGCAGGTACGCCCTGTATACAATGACTACGAACAATACCAGGGCTGTCAATTAGGGCCTTAACCCGTAACATCTGTCACAGGTGAGTTCACTTGATTGTTATGGGTGATTGTCGCTATGTTTGATTCAATTTACTCACAAATGTTACGGGTGCAATACCGTGCTTAAAAAGTCAGTTATTGACAGCCCTGGATACTAGAACATGGGGTACCTAGCTACATGTATCTACATGTTGGTACCATCTCCTCACCCCAGACTCATCACTATTTATATCAGCAGTGTGTCAGTACAGTTGTTATCCTACTTTCGAATAACTCCAGTTCATAGACATTTAGACATTCATGTGAATAAACATGGCATCTGAACTTCACAACAGAGTCAACAAAGCAATGCTTCATTAGCTTGCATTGTTCTTGCCTCCTGGGCCATCCCATAAAATAATTTCAAAATGGTGGCATTATCAACAAAAAGGTTTATTATTAAAAGATAAACAAATAAATATATACTGTACCTTCTGTGCACATGTTTTCATTTCAGTAATTGTGTCAGCTGCATCAATCAGATCGCGATATCTCTCTCTGAGGGCAGAAAATTAAGGGAAAAACACACTTTCTATAAATTAATTACAGTAGAGCAGATTTCGTACGAATGGGTTAAAAATAAGACTTACCATAACTGTACTGTAACTTTGAGCAGATTTTGTGTGAGTGGGGAAATCTACAGCACGTCTGCAGGATGTCTGGCCCCTTACGACTCCCGGGGGGGTACTTACATGAAAAATGGGTATGTATGTGAGGCCAAGAGACTCAAACCCTGACCCTGTTTGACCCAATCCGAGCTCCAAAACCCTGATTGCCCCCTTTTTGGGAAAAAAAACCTTATTGCCCCTTCTTTAAATTGTTTTCATAAAACGGTCGGATATATATCCCGGCCGGTATACCGCGTACCGGGATTGCATGCAAAATACGGAACATTTCAAGTCGGGACGTGGTATTGGGTAAACAAATCAGCAGATGGAGTACATAGATAAGTACTGAAGTACGAATTAGCGGCGTCACAATGTAAGGGAACCTCAGTGCTTGCATGTGGACAGGCGATCAAAATGCGGCAACAGAATGTATTTTTTTTGACATAGTAGCTAAAAAAAACTGAACCCTAACTGCCTAAAAACTACTGAACTGCACCCAAATTATACTCAAATCCTGACCCTGATCTGCCCAAATCAGGTCAAAACCCTGACCCTACCTGCCCAAACTGAGCTCAAAACCCACCCGGGCGGCACATACATAATACGTCACAAACAGGAGTACCCCCCCCCCCCCCGGGTTACGACTATACCGTACTGTAAAGTACTGTCACCAGAACTCTGTATTTTGTTTGCATCACCAGGACAAATCCAATATGGAAATATTTCAATGTCACAGCATGCCGTACAGTAACTGTGTCATAGACATTGCCATACTTTGTCCAACTCATACAAAATCTGCTCTACCTGCACCTTACTCTGTAATTTGATTGGATCAGAAAGACAATAATGAACACAAGTCGGATATTTCAACAACAATGATGATAATGAGGGGTTTCAGCTGTGCAGTTATTTCGTTTTTCCTTATCCAAGTTTCACTGTATAATCAGCTTGAGATTAATGAACGTACTCAAATTTGTTAATACTCGGCGATTTAGAAGGAAAATTTGTCCACGTGTAACTTCACTTCACTCAGCTCAACTTACCCAACCATAAGACGTAGCTCTTCTTTCTTGTTTTCGATATTACCTCTGTTTTATGCAAAAAAGATGTAAAAATGCATCATATTCGATAGTTAATGGTACACTTGATACAAGGATTACAGGAGCCCAATTGTTTAAACTATCAAACCTTGTTTCATTTTCCAAAGTACGGATCTCTTCGATCGAATGGTTGGTAAAGAGTGCGTTTGAATCCAGCTCCGCATCCCAAGAAACTAAGATGAAGAATTAAATAAATGCACTAGATTACGTCTCAATGTAATTTATATAAAGAAAAGCTTTAAATAACAACTGACTTGACTTTGAATGACCCTGACTTGGCGAAGACATCGGACTTCTTGCACTTTTCGGGGATGCCATTTTGAATTACAGCGGAATGGATCGCAGGCTCTAAAATGCCTCAATCGCCACAATCTAATTAACATATGTAAATAAACAGACCTTTTGCAATATTTTAAGACTTTTTAAAATAAAAAGAACAACAAAATAGTGCATTCAAAGTGAACTAGCTGTCTTTGGCCTATTTCTTTGTTTAGGTAAGTTTTTAAAGATTTTAAAAGTACTAATCAAACTTTTAAATTATTTAGCCTAATTTAAAACTTCATTTTCAGCGGTTGTGTAAAACGTGGGCTCATTTTCATGACGCACTATAAAGGTAATTTTTGGCCATGCAAAACAAGTAAGGCCCACTAAGGGGTTAGATTTTCGTGTTTTCTTGGCTTTTCTAAATAATATGATGGATTTATAGGATTTGCAAGGTGTAGGAGAAGGATGGTCAATTTGAGTGAAATCTTCAGATCCATTTTTGGCGCTCCTAAAGATATTTTAGGACCCGATGAAGTGCCTCGGTAAGTCGTTCTGTTGCATAATTTTGTCAGATGTTGCGACGTATTTTTATATTGGTGTCTGCATGTGTAGATTTAGTGCTCTTTAGTCTTAAAATCATCTTACGATATTGTCTTTTTTAATTTGGAACTTATCACTGGACATAAAACTGATAGACTACCAAGGAATATTCAAGACTTACAGTATTTTTAATGTAGCTGCATGACCTTATGGCTTAACAATCTCCATGTACATTTTGCAAATTAAAGTTAGGCGTTTTGCCTTGTATCTTAGAATTCCCCGTTATGAGTGCATATTTTTATGAAGAAAACTATATCGGTGACAATAGTGTTTAGCAGGGTAGCTACTGAGAGGAACTGGACAATTCAAGCATTAATGGATGACATGGTCACTCATCTGTCATCAGCTGACCTGCAGGTTGTTGTGTTTTTCAGCTTCGAAGTAAAGTCTTGTTTACAGAATAAACAACATGCAACCATGTCGGCTGTGTGACCATGCTGTCCGTATGCTTGTCCAGACTCCTCTTGGTTATAATTGTCACACAGCTATCTGGGGGGATTATTATCTTTTAGGGGTTAAAAATGCATATTTTGGTACCACTTTATTTGGGTATTCATTTTGAAACATCCACAGTTGTGGATATCATGGTAACTTTTAGGATATTCAAAGTATAAAGATAAGAACTACATTTACTTGTCAGAAAATGAAATTATTGTTCAATGATCTCTTAATTGGCCTGGCTTTGCGTCTTGGTATTTTCACAGTCAATTGCACTTGAATCAAAGTAAAAATGTTGACAGTTAAGTTTGTGTTTTGGGATTGATACCTCTTAGGGGTAAAATCAAAGTTGAGCCACACCCACAGGACAAGATACTCGTATTTTTTAGGGCCAGGGTTCCTTTCAACATTTGCTATGAGCATCCTCATCACTGTTCAAGACATACATTGTATGATTGGGAGTCATGCATCCCGGAGCAGCTCTCCTGCTAGACACTATGATATCATAATTTGTTACATGCCTCAACTTTACATACAAGTAGCTTATACATACAGTTGAGCCTCCCGTAAGCGACCACCCTCAGAACGTGGAAAAGTGGTCGCTTACGAGAGGTGGGCGCTTACGAGAGGTATTTATTGCAGTGATTTGACGGCTGCGAGACAAAACAGGCTTTTGGTAAGTGGTCGCTTAAGAGAGGTGGTCACCTACGAGAGATGGTCTCACAGAGAGGTTCCACTGTACAGGAGGTTAATTTAATAGAATGCTATATAAATATACAGGCTCAAACTTATAGGTACCCCATTAATTAGTTTTCAACATTTGGTTATTATATAGAAATTTCTTTAAAATAATTCTATATCCAGAGAAAGAACCTTATGAAGATTTGAATCTCTTGGACAGCCAAATCTTACAATTGGTTACTAACATTTTTGTCTATTACCAATTGCCGTAACAATGTAAGCTTGTTGGTATTAAATCTTGTGCTTGCTCTAAGAGGTTTTCTCTTGGCCGGTTCTCCAGTTTTCATCCCTCCTCAAAAACTGACCAAACTTTTGATTTGACCCAGGAATTAATGTGTCACCGAGAAGTAAAAGATAATAAATAATAAGAATAACAGTAATAGACTTAGTTTATATTTGAGTGTCAAATGTATTTACAGTAGTATGGAATTGCTAATTGGGGATACTATTTTAATAAGCCCTGGCCTGTACCCACTGAGGTGGTCACTACCAGAGATTTGTTTGCATTGGGGGCCTACAATGTAATGCCCTGATCTGAGAAGATGCAAAGATCTAACCATTTGCAGATGTCAGAATAAAGGCAGCACCTTCTCCCAGTTATTTTAAGGTCTGGTCAGGTTTGAACCCATGACCTGACCCACACAACAGACTGGCACTAATGGTAACCACGCACTGAGCTCACCAGGAAGCAGTCTAAGATATTAATCTAGAAGCTAGATGACATTCTAGACACAAAAATAAAGTTGTTTATTTTAATTTTAATTATTATTTTATGCAGGAGCATCCATGAGGATTTTATGCAAGAGTTTAGTCACAGATTTAACCCTGAAGAATGGAAAGACCACTTTTCATTTCACCCACAAGAAAGGAGCTGGTTCTCTCATCAGGAAGAACAAGATCCAGAAGTCTTTATCATAATCCAAAGAGATGACATGTTTGGAGAAATAGAAGAAATGTTCAACAATTTCTTTCAAGGATTTCATCAAGAGACATTTCCTCCAGATTCATGTGAGCATCGCGCGCGTATCGCACTGCACAACACTCTTTGAAGATTGAATTTTTTCCTGATATAAAAAATGAAACCAACCATTATTACTAGGCTATAATTCATTTTTAAGCTCATATGAATATGAATAATGCTTGGGATTATGATTAATTAATCTTGACAAAATAAAAGGAAACTAAGGCTTTAATAAATGAGACTTGGAATAATGCATAAATAGATACAAAAGGGTTATTACTATAAATAGTAGTTGCCAGGCTATAATCAGCTAATACAGCTCTGTATAATTATTGTTTTTATGAATCATGTATTTTAGTGATCATGAGCCTTAGCTAATTAGGAAAGCTAAATGCACATGGCAAATAAGAATACACTGCCATACATACATGTATTAATTAGCTGATTAGTTGAGTAATAAGTTGTTTGTTATTATATGAATCTGCAAAGAAACTGCACTATGGTATTACACTGGTAAGCCATTTTGATATATTTTTTACTAAAAAATATAAATAGCACAAAATGGTGGAAATTTAAAAAAACATAGGATATTTTAATTATTAAAATAATGAAGATAATTCAGTTACCAGTATCTCAGATCTTCAGTTGTGAAGTTCTCTCAACACGTTCTTTCAGATTGCCATCACCAAGTATTTACTATAATATAATTATTATATCTCACCATGTGTAATTTAAAGTGCCAACTTCATGATGTCATTTTCCCACCAAATCCATTAAAATTGTGAAACCAAAAAGGATTTGTTAGTATGAGAGCTTTTTATGTTGTACAGTTTGACACCGATTGAATTAAAACTGAAGAAGATAGAAACAAATGTGAAGGTTGTGTTCCCACCGTGAAGTTAGATGCATCCTTTGCAGATTTTATTAATGACATTTAATGTATAATTTAATATTTAATTGTTGTTCATTTGTATGTACATGTAGTTCCTGGCCCCTTCCTTGCACCTGGTCCTGGTACTCCCACTGATGATATAGCAATGCCACCTGACCAGGAAGGAAGACCAGTAGAGTTTCCTCAAGAGGATGATTCACTACGAGAGAGGATGTTGAAAAGACCAGGGGAAGACAGACCACATTTTCATCAATATCAGGTTAATATTTTGGGGTAATTAGCATGATTATTGGCTGGTTAACACTAGTCATCAGAACATTATCTTCCAGCTTGCTTTCATTGGCAACCAAAGAGGTAGTTGCTTACAAGAGATATTTGGTGAGATATTTGAGCTGTTCCTCACTCTCAAATACAATTGAAGGGCTGTGCACAACAAGGGCATAAGTGTCTCCTGATCACATTCTAAATTCTCCTTCAAATTCTTTGTTTTCTAAGGGAGAATTTAGATATGATCAGGAGTCACTTATTCCCTTGTTGCACATGTACACTGCCCTTCAATTAAGAAACTGACTGACTGTATTTCATATTCTATGCACCTTCCGGTTTTAGTACATGTATGTACAATACATGCTAAAATGGAAGTAAAGATCTAAAATCGAAGAAGAAGTTTTTAATTTAATTAGTGATTTGACTGAAGAACAAACTACACAGGTTGTTCTAATTGGTTCCACTTTCCTTGGACCAAAAAAGCCTTAAACTGTGCTTTAACATATTAAGTAAAGTAAAGCAGCTTTATTTAACTTCAGTAACTCGTGACAGTCTGGTTAAAGACTGATAAACTTGAGGCTGACGTGGCACTTACGATTTTACACTCTTGCCCGAGAAGATGTGAACCGTTTGCAGTTCAAGAGCGAGATTGTTTCAAAAAGGCAGCGGCACTGAGGTTCTACTCAGTTATTTTTAAGACCCTGAGTGTTGGTTCAGCTGGGGTTTGAACCCACGAACACTCATGTCCACTGTCACTGTTCAAGTTCTGGTGCAAAGGTGCCAGAGCTGCTCTACATCATACCCAACCAACCAATGACAATAATGGAGGCATGCACATCTAAAAATACATTACAGCCAAGGGGAAATTATGATTACAACATGTGAAATAAAATGCCTTGTACATTTTATAATATTATGGTCAAAATAAAAATGAAAACAATTTATGTAAAACTAAATCTGTACAGAGGTTTTTAGAAAATAATAGTTCATGCTTAATTAACGAGAGAAGTGATCGTTTACAAGTGGTTGTCACTTAGAAATGTTTCACAGTATTGAATGTAATGACTAATGTTTCAATCTAGCTTAAAACTCCTCTTTTATTTTTTTCTTGAAACAGTTTCCTGGCCAAGAAAATAGTCAAGAGAACTTCTTCCTGGGATTTCCTCTTCCACATTCATGGGTAAGAATTAACATAACAGGAACTCAAGTTATGTTTGGCAATTATGAGTACACATGCACATTCTACCATACTATTACTATTTCTGCTGTTTTTTTGTCATTTGTTTTAAAGTGCCTATAACCTGGCCTTCTTGCAATTTTTATAGCTATGAACCTCTGAAAAGTTTTGAGTACTTCTGTGAAGAATGTTTTGGTTTATAGTGTATATTTATACTTTATGTTCTATGCTTGTTTGAAATCATGTAAATCCATGACTGCATAAGTAAAAGCCTGGGTAGATGTCATCTTGACGTCATATAATTAATTCGACTTTGCAATCATATTTTGAAGAAGTACTGTACTTTGAATGTTGACTGACATGACTTTTTTCTTTAATAACAACTCACAAACTGTATATTTTTTATGCATTGATGTTGTTGTCACAGTGATAGAAACTGGCGCCATGGAGAATAATGCATTAATGAGATATCATGTCTACTCGTGGCCAGGGATCAACCCGGCTTTTGCTTATATTATGCAGTCATGTGTCAGGAAAGGTCAAATTTACACGATTTCAAACAAGCGTAGAACATTGAGTATTTTCTGTAAGCCAAAACTTTCTCCACAGAAGTACTCAAAACTTTTCGAAGGTTCATAGCTATATATAAAACTTGCAAGAAGGGTTATAGGCACTTTAACATTGGTATTTAACAAATAGATGTTTTGCTCTTCTCTTAAGCCATAGCTGCACAAGCGATTTTTTACCTGCATTGGTGACACATCTTTTTAAAATGACACATACAAAAAGTATGGACTTGTACGGAGCCCTGTATGGGCCATTGTAAATCCCGACTTTTTTTATATGACAACTAGTATTACAGCCTCATCTGTTCGCACATGAATGGAAAGTAAATATGGCGTCCGCTAAGCCTAAGACAAATTCATGAAGACTCCTGTGGCTAGATCGAGTTCAGCAAGTGTCGAGTTGGAGTTACTGTAGGGTTAGTATTGATATAAAGTGAAGAGTCTCAGACAGGCTTGAAAACGTTTTTGCATGCCTCCTCTAGGGAGATATCATTTTATTTGTTTACATGCGTGCCTGAGAATTCGTTCTGTATGATAGTAGGTGTTAATACGTTATACCTCTGCCCTGAGTCGCAGAAGAGAGATTGACAGGTCATCAATGAAAATGTCCCAGTATTCATAATTTTGCACCCCCCCCCCCCCCATTTTCACGATCGCGCGCATCATCTTGGTTGAATTTTCACACGAAATTTGGACTTCAAATCATTGTTACAGAAGACTATGACCTTCGATTTTTATGTCCTTTCATGGATCAGTCCCAAATTTAATTGGCTAATGATGACTAAACTAATAAAACTCTTGCGATTTCCCCCTTAACCAGTGATGTGTTGAGTTTCTGAAGATTTTCTGAACAGAAACCATTTAGGACTGATCATCCCGTACATGTACATAACTGTACTTCTCCCGCGATTTCTACCGATGACTGGACATGCGCACATTTTGCAGACCTGTCGCCACCGGTAACAAAACGAGCGAGAGACTGGAACCCAGTCAGTAAAACTAATTCAATTAATAACTAGTCAAAATGAGCATTATTTTCCAAAAGAACAGATCAAACTTAGCCAGTCTGGAAAGTTTGGTGAACTTTAGCTCAATATTGACGATATTAGAAGGCATCAAATATGTCAATTTTCCCATACAAATTCTCTTATTTTTTAACGTTGTCCCTCGCTCCAAACCATACATTCATTGTAAAATTTTGGAGGGACAAAGAAATTTCAATTACTTATAATTCAGACAAGATTCACGTGAATCACGTCAAACTTGGCACACATGCTAATTTCAACATGCTCTATCATGTGATGAACTTCAATTTAGAATTAGAATAATTCTGAAAAACACGGTCCCAGTCCCTTGCTCGTTTTGTTACCGGCCAATTTTTCATGTACAGAAGACGTCATCAAAACGTGACGAGAACAAAGAAGTGCGCCGCGAGACACAGTCGAGTGTCGTATACGTAGTCGTTCTCGTCACGTCATCAAAACGTGACGGGGGCAAAGAAGTGTGCCGCGTGACACAGTCGAGTGACGTGACTGTCGGTCTCATCACATTAAGACGTCATCTGTCAGCATCTATAAGAGGAAAGAGGCATGGCTAATGTTATACAATAATTAGCAAACATTCCAAACGAAGTAGAGTGCACATGTGACCTTGTAACGTCATCTGTTCATCTGTACTCTAATAGGTCATGGCCTATTTATCATATAGTTTATAGTGTTCTCTAGACAAGACCTACATGTACCAATTATACAGGCATGTAACTGGCTTACTGTTGCACTGTCGACTGAAAAATAACTGGAGAACACTGTATACTGAACTCTATAAACTCATATTTATCTTAGTATTTGCATATTTAGTTTGGAGGTTTAAGGAAGTCACCATTTGGAGAAATGGCACAGCCAGAAGAAAAAGTTGACAAAGGTATCTGATGTATATGTGCAGAATCTGTAAAATGAAATACAACGTAGTTATATCCTTGCACATATATTGACATAAAAATGTCCTTTAGATCTTGATAGCGAAGTAGAGAGAGGGGCACAGAGTCTTGACGACATCTTGTCACGTAAAGGAGAGAGCAGATCTCCCACTAACAGATCATTTGGTCCATTTTCATCATCATCGTCTTCCTCCTTCTCAAATGTCACGACCATTGACTCTAGCGGCGTAAGTAGACTAACATGCTGTTGTACATGGTGATGCAATGTTTTCAGTAACCTACTCCACAGGCATCTCTGCCGGAAACGGAAACACTAAACGGAAACTTCAGGATTCCTGTGGCGGAAACTCAGGATTCCTGTGGCGAGCGGGAAGAGGACGGGTAGGGGAGGGGCACTAGTTCCTAGTCCCTCTCCCGTATTCGCTTTGGCCACAGGTAGCCTAAATACCGATTCTCTGATACCTGCGGAGGAGGCTAGCTGGTACATTCTGTTAAAGGTCCCTCTCCGAACCATCGTGCTTTTCACACCAAAATCCCAGTTGCCGCCATTTTTTTGGGCCCCGAAATTCAGATCGTGCGAAAATCTTGAAGAAAAAAACAGAAGGAATGAGACTCACTAGGCTTCATTTATTACTGCATAATATATATTGCGTTACGTTTGAAACTCAAATGAATGGCACGATGTTTCGGAGGGCAGACATTTGAACGTTTCCGGATAATAACAATAATAATAACAATAACGTGCAATGCACACTGGCTGAGAGAGACTTTAAGTAGCTGTAGAAACAACTTCAAAGCCTCTCCTTTTCATACTCTTTTCAATAGAGATCCTTACTTTGTCTGAGTAAAGTAGCTGTAGAAATAACTTCAAAGCCTCTTCTTTTCATACTCTTTTCAATAGAGATTTACTGGTGTACTTGTAATCACATTATAAAAACTAAGATGTTCAATACATTCCTCAGCGCACTGAAAGTAGGACAACGCGGCGAGATGCCAGTGGAAATGAAGAGGTAAGACTAAAACATAATACAAGTAAAAATACATGCTGTGCGATACCGGTATTTCTTTCTCGAAGCTCGAGACTTTATGTTGTTATGCAGTAAATAAGACGGCAGATAATTAATAATGCCAGGCAAACACGAGAATGAAATATGCGCGTTACATGGCCTCGCACTATGTAGTTTCTCCGATCACAATTGTTTTTTCATGAGTTGCCTTTTTACGAGGAAAACACTTGTCTTCCTTGTCACACCTCCTGCACTTGGGGGGGGGGGGGCACTTGTATGACTGAAGGTGGTTGAACTTTTACAGTAGCAACATGCCAAGTTTATCTGTAGACTGTAGAAATATTAACTCTTATGCTGCATTTAGAAGCCATTATTAGAACGTGTTATTTAAGGAACAGCAGTTTTTAAATCATGTTTTTAGTTTAAGTGTGACCATTTTCATTCGATTTTATTTCCAAGTTATTGTGAAAAACCTGGATTCTCTCCCTGTTTGATTATTGGCAATCATCCATAACCCGGAATTCCACGTATTTTTACGAAAAACCCGGACCCCGAAATTGGAATTGGGTTCAAAACCGAACCCGGTTCTACCATACATGTGATGCCATAAACAAGAGTGAAGGAGCTCAAGGGGGTGTTACTGCTAAGGTGACAGCTGGGACGAGTCAGCTGTGAAAGTTGTTACATACATATTGATTATTACAGGTCACAATAACTCGACGAATCGGTGACCAAGAATACAGTGTCAAGCATCGCAGGGATGGCAGTGGATCAGAAGAGTCTGAAAAAAATTTAGTCAACATCGACCAGGGTATGCTTTACAGTCTGTTATTAAACTCATTAATAATTCATGAAGCAAAAACAAAGCAAATCACCGAGCGATAATGGGCCATCCTGTACCGCTCGAAACGAGCCAGAGCATTGGCTTTCCCAACAATACAAAACACAATACAATACAGAATTCGTGTCCGTGCTTTTGTAAATGGGATAAAGCATGGCTACCCATTCTGTATCTATCACTTACACATTATATAGAGTATTATCACTCATTAATAATTCATGAAGGAACAACAAAGGATATCAATATGCTATAAGTGATCTGTAAATCTGATACAGATTTCGTCCTGATTTACATAAACTTTAGCTTTTAGGATCGAATAATACGAGTAAAGAACTAAAAAAATATCATTAATTACTAAACCCTAAGTTCTCATTCTTACTTACTTTGTTCATTGCACAGATACCCTTTCGAAATTCAATGACAAGTGGAGCCAACCTAATTCAGGCAAGTAGAGCTTTAAAGTCGGTATGGGACGCCATGTTCACTGAATTTCGGTGCTTTAAATTTGAACATATAGCATTTCGTATTGATATCATGAATAACGATAATGGTTATCTTTTTACAACTGCCCAGTTTCTCGTTTTCCGATTGGCTGATTCGAAATAAGAGGACATACCACGGTAGATCACGTGATCGCTCGCGCAAGAGTGATCGCGTGATAGCGCGCGTTAGAATCACTTTCCCCGCAATTTTTCTTGTCTTGGCCATGCGCGCTTCACTATTTTTAGTTTGTTGTTGTAAAACAAATACGGTAGTTTACCGTGGTATGTTATTTACCACGTTTTTTTCCATCTCATGGCCAAACTTGTTGTGGATTTCACGAGGCGCTAGCTTAGCTAAGTAAGAGGACATACCGATAAAATATCGTAAATTTGTTAAACAAACAACCTACTGTGGCGTTGAAATATAAACTTGTTTGCATAAGTTATGTGTTCCGATATGAAAACAGCTTCTGAGAGAGAAGCTCGAGGAACAGATATGACCAAGCACAAATATCAGTTCTTTTTTTTTCGCGTGTGACCGGGCGGTAACCTACGATTTGCTGCGCTCTGATTGGTTCCTGTAGTCGGCGGCGTTTTCCTATCTCTGATCACGGTCACGGTAACCAGTGCACGCTCTCTCAATTCATTGGAGTTTGTTCAATAAGTCATCCCTCAAGTCGAAAGACAGAGAGAAGGAAACTTTATTTACCGGCTTAGGGTCGGTCGTATAGAGAAAAACCTCGAGTACTGTTGCCAATGCTCCGTGGTCTCTGCCTGCCACAACTGTTTAAAAACTCTAAATCTAGAAATCTAAAGTCTATATATTCTTTTCATAGGTGTAACAAGCCCCTCCCCACCCATGCTAGGCGATGGTAGACGCCCTGAAGGCTCACCGCTGTCATCTTTGTACGATAGCATTATAAAACAGTTCTTCCCAGGACGGAAATGATGCGAGGAAGAGTAATCAAAAGATGCTGTGACCGCACTGTCGAGTAACTGCAATGTCGGCAGAATGTCGACTACAATCTACATGTACCAATGTTACGGCATGGACGAGTTTCTGGAAAAAAAATTGACTGTAACAACGGAAACGAATTAAACTACTTCGAAGCTCCCATTTGAAAATGCAACACATTTCTCGTAGAAACATCTGAGGATGAGTTGGTGCTATTGGTAGCAGACCAGGAGAAGCGATCCTTATAATATCTCCTCGTTAGACATCAGCAATAAAGTACATCGAAGTGTTTGTTTATTGTAAACCCAAATCGGTTTTTAGTGGGAATCAATACTAAATTAATCGCAGAATATTTGGAGTTTAAGCAGCATTCAAGTTACACTGCACGATAAGCGTATGACACGATAAGCATATGATAGCGTTGAGTTTAATGATTCATATCAATAATCTTTTATAGGTTACTTATATTAAGCCGAAGCCAGAGGCTTATTTGGCAACTAGGTCAGGGTACAGTGGTTTCGGAAAATTACATAATGTCATATAGACTGACAGAATCGAATAAAAAATGCCACCCTGCTACTCATGAATCATAATTATAGAAGTTATTAATCATACTAAAGGGAAACGAAAAAAGAGTAATAGAGCCTATTTCTATTGATTGAATATTACTATTACAAAGGATGGTGTAATTAAACGTAACATGTCTATTACATAACTATCACAATTACATTACTATTACATTAAATACTACACAAATACTATATAAATACTAATAATAACGCATTACTCGCTTTCAGCTCGAGTTCGTAAATCCCATAAAGCACGGCCACTCATTCTGTATCTATTACTTATGTCTAGTAAAATAATTGTGAAAATCATAATTGAAATTAAAAAGTAAGGATATTGTGGAAGGCAACTGCTTTTGGGTATGTAAGAAAACGAAACGTAATATTTGATATTTTAAAACTTCGAAAATACTGAAGATACTAAAATCGTTAAATGGGGGAAGGTGTTTGTGGGGGTATTGACGTGTTTAGCCATGGAATCACAAACACAACAAAGCTTTGTGACGTGCGCATTTGCTGTACGTAAAGAGTACTAACGTGTTTAGCGATGGAAACACAAACACAACAAAGCTTTGTGATGTGCGCATTTGCTGCTGTACGTAGAGTACTGACGTGTTTAGCGATGGCAACAACGCTGTGACGTGCGCATTTGCTGTACCTAGAGTACTGACGTGTTTAGCGATGGCAACAACCCTGTGACGTGCGCATTTGCTGTACCTAGAGTACTGACGTGTTTAGCGATGGAACAACGCTGTGACGGGCGCATTTGCTGTACCTAGAGTACTGACGTGTTTAGCGATGGCAACAACCTTGTGACGTGCGCATTTGCTGTACCTAGAGTACTGATGTGTTTAGCGATGGCAACAACCCTGTGACGTGCGCATTTGCTGTACGTAGAGTACTGACGTGTTTAGCGATGGCAACAACCCTGTGACGTGCGCATTTGCTGTACGTAGGGTATTGATGTGTTTAGCGATGGAAACAACGCTGTGACGTGCGCATTTGCTGTACGTAGGGTATTGACGTGTTTAGCGATGGAAACAACGCTGTGACGTGCGCATTTGCTGTACCTAGAGTACTGACGTGTTTAGCGATGGCAACAACCCTGTGACGTGCGCATTTGCTGTACGTAGAGTACTGACGTGTTTAGCGATGGCAACAACCCTGTGACGTGCGCATTTGCTGTACCTAGAGTACTGACGTGTTTAGCGATGGCAACAACCCTGTGACGTGCGCATTTGCTGTACCTAGAGTACTGACGTGTTTAGCGATGGAAACAACGCTGTGACGTGCGCATTTGCTGTACGTAGAGTACTGACGTGTTTAGCGATGGCAACAACCCTGTGACGTGCGCATTTGCTGTACCTAGAGTACTGACGTGTTTAGCGATGGCAACAACCCTGTGACGTGCGCATTTGCTGTACCTAGAGTACTGACGTGTTTAGCGATGGAAACAACGCTGTGACGTGCGCATTTGCTGTACGTAGAGTACTGACGTGTTTAGCGATGGAAACAACCCTGTGACGTGCGCATTTGCTGTACGTAAATAATACTGACGTCAGTGTTTAGCAATGGCAACAAACAACACTTTTTAACGTGTGCATTTGCTATACGTAAAGAATACTGACGTGTTTAGCAATGGAACAAACACAACAACACTGTGACGTGTGCATTTGCTGTACGCAAAGAATACTGACGTGTTTAGCAATGGAAACAAACACAACAACACTGTGACGTGTGCTTTTGCTGTACGTAAAGAATACTGACGTGTTTAGCAATGGAAACAAACACAACAACACTGTGACGTGTGCTTTTGCTGTACGTAAAGAATACTGACGTGTTTAGCAATGGAAACAAACACAACAACACTGTGACGTGTGCTTTTGCTGTACGTAAAGAATACTGACGTGTTTAGCAATGGAAACAAACACAACAACACTGTGACGTGTGCTTTTGCTGTACGTAAAGAATACTGACGTGTTTAGCAATGGAAACAAACACAACAACACTGTGACGTGTGCTTTTGCTATACGTAAAGAATACTGACGTGTTTAGCAATGGAAACAAACACAACAACACTGTGACGTGTGCTTTTGCTATACGTAAAGAATACTGACGTGTTTAGCAATGGAACAAACACAACAACACTGACGTGTGCATTTGCTGTACGTAAAGAATACTGACGTGTTTAGCAGTGGAAACAAACACAACAACACTGTGACGTGTGCTTTTGCTATACGTAAAGAATACTGACGTGTTTAGCAATGGAACAAACACAACAACACTGTGACGTGTGCATTTGCTGTACGTAAAGAATACTGACGTATTTAGCAATGGACACAAACACAACAACACTGTGACGTGTGCTTTTGCTATACGTAAAGAATACTGACGTGTTTAGCAATGGAACAAACACAACAACACTGTGACGTGTGCTTTTGCTGTACGCAAAGAATACTGACGTGTTTAGCAATGGAAACAAACACAACAACACTGTGACGTGTGCTTTTGCTGAACGTAAAGAATACTGACGTGTTTTGCAATGGAAACAAACACAACAACACTGTGACGTGTGCTTTTGCTATACGTAAAGAATACTGACGTGTTTAGCAATGGAACAAACACAACAACACTGTGACGTGTGCTTTTGCTGTACGTAAAGAATACTGACGTATTTAGCGATGGAAACAAACACAACAACACTGTGACGTGTGCATTTCCTGTACGTAAAGAATACTGACGTGTTTAGCAATGGCAACAAACACAACAACACTGTGAGGTGTGCTTTTGCTATACGTAAAGAATACTGACGTGTTTAGCAATGGAAACAAACACAACAACACTGTGACGTGTGCTTTTGCTATACGTAAAGAATACTGACGTGTTTAGCAATGGAACAAACACAACAACACTGTGACGTGTGCATTTCCTGTACGTAAAGAATACTGACGTGTTTAGCAATGGAAACAAACACAACAACACTGTGACGTGTGCTTTTGCTATACGTAAAGAATACTGACGTGTTTAGCAATGGAACAAACACAACAACACTGTGACGTGTGCTTTTGCTGTACGTAAAGAATACTGACGTATTTAGCGATGGAAACAAACACAACAACACTGTGACGTGTGCATTTCCTGTACGTAAAGAATACTGACGTGTTTAGCAATGGAACAAACACAACAACACTGTGACGTGTGCATTTCCTGTACGCAAAGAATACTGACGTGTTTAGCAATGGAAACAAACACAACAACACTGTGACGTGTGCTTTTGCTATACGTAAAGAATACTGACGTGTTTAGCAATGGAAACAAACACAACAACACTGTGACGTGTGCTTTTGCTATACGTAAAGAATACTGACGTGTTTAGCAATGGAACAAACACAACAACACTGTGACGTGTGCTTTTGCTGTACGTAAAGAATACTGACGTATTTAGCGATGGAAACAAACACAACAACACTGTGACGTGTGCATTTGCTGTACGCAAAGAATACTGACGTGTTTAGCAATGGAACAAACACAACAACACTGTGACGTGTGCATTTGCTGTACGCAAAGAATACTGACGTGTTTAGCAATGGAACAAACACAACAACACTGTGACGTGTGCTTTTGCTATACGTAAAGAATACTGACGTGTTTAGCAATGGAACAAACACAACAACACTGTGACGTGTGCATTTGCTATACGTAAAGAATACTGACGTGTTTAGCAATGGAAACAAACACAACAACACTGTGACGTGTGCTTTTGCTATACGTCAAGAATACTGACGTGTTTAGCAATGGAACAAACACAACAACACTGTGACGTGTGCTTTTGCTATACGTCAAGAATACTGACGTGTTTAGCAATGGAACAAACACAACAACACTGTGACGTGTGCTTTTGCTATACGTAAAGAATACTGACGTGTTTAGCAATGGAAACAAACACAACAACACTGTGACGTTTGCTTTTGCTATACGTAAAGAATACTGACGTGTTTAGCAATGGAACAAACACAACAACACTGTGACGTGTGCTTTTGCTGTACGTAAAGAATACTGACGTATTTAGCGATGGAAACAAACACAACAACACTGTGACGTGTGCATTTCCTGTACGTAAAGAATACTGACGTGTTTAGCAATGGCAACAAACACAACAACACTGTGAGGTGTGCTTTTGCTATACGTAAAGAATACTGACGTGTTTAGCAATGGAAACAAACACAACAACACTGTGACGTGTGCTTTTGCTATACGTAAAGAATACTGACGTGTTTAGCAATGGAACAAACACAACAACACTGTGACGTGTGCATTTCCTGTACGTAAAGAATACTGACGTGTTTAGCAATGGAAACAAACACAACAACACTGTGACGTGTGCTTTTGCTATACGTAAAGAATACTGACGTGTTTAGCAATGGAACAAACACAACAACACTGTGACGTGTGCTTTTGCTGTACGTAAAGAATACTGACGTATTTAGCGATGGAAACAAACACAACAACACTGTGACGTGTGCATTTCCTGTACGTAAAGAATACTGACGTGTTTAGCAATGGAACAAACACAACAACACTGTGACGTGTGCTTTTGCTGTACGTAAAGAATACTGACGTATTTAGCGATGGAAACAAACACAACAACACTGTGACGTGTGCATTTCCTGTACGTAAAGAATACTGACGTGTTTAGCAATGGCAACAAACACAACAACACTGTGAGGTGTGCTTTTGCTATACGTAAAGAATACTGACGTGTTTAGCAATGGCAACAAACACAACAACACTGTGACGTGTGCTTTTGCTATACGTAAAGAATACTGACGTGTTTAGCAATGGAACAAACACAACAACACTGTGACGTGTGCATTTCCTGTACGTAAAGAATACTGACGTGTTTAGCAATGGAAACAAACACAACAACACTGTGACGTGTGCTTTTGCTATACGTAAAGAATACTGACGTGTTTAGCAATGGAACAAACACAACAACACTGTGACGTGTGCTTTTGCTGTACGTAAAGAATACTGACGTATTTAGCGATGGAAACAAACACAACAACACTGTGACGTGTGCATTTCCTGTACGTAAAGAATACTGACGTGTTTAGCAATGGAACAAACACAACAACACTGTGACGTGTGCTTTTGCTATTCGTAAAGAATACTGACGTGTTTAGCAATGGAAACAAACACAACAACACTGTGACGTGTGCTTTTGCTATACGTAAAGAATACTGACGTGTTTAGCAATGGAAACAAACACAACAACACTGTGACGTGTGCTTTTGCTATACGTAAAGAATACTGACGTGTTTAGCAATGGAACAAACACAACAACACTGTGACGTGTGCTTTTGCTGTACGTAAAGAATACTGACGTATTTAGCGATGGAAACAAACACAACAACACTGTGACGTGTGCATTTCCTGTACGTAAAGAATACTGACGTGTTTAGCAATGGAACAAACACAACAACACTGTGACGTGTGCTTTTGCTATACGTAAAGAATACTGACGTGTTTAGCAATGGAACAAACACAACAACACTGTGACGTGTGCATTTGCTATACGTAAAGAATACTGACGTGTTTAGCAATGGAAACAAACACAACAACACTGTGACGTGTGCTTTTGCTATACGTAAAGAATACTGACGTGTTTAGCAATGGAACAAACACAACAACACTGTGACGTGTGCTTTTGCTATACGTAAAGAATACTGACGTGTTTAGCAATGGAACAAACACAACAACACTGTGACGTGTGCTTTTGCTATACGTAAAGAATACTGACGTGTTTAGCAATGGAAACAAACACAACAACACTGTGACGTGTGCTTTTGCTATACGTAAAGAATACTGACGTGTTTAGCAATGGAACAAACACAACAACACTGTGACGTGTGCTTTTGCTGTACGTAAAGAATACTGACGTATTTAGCGATGGAAACAAACACAACAACACTGTGACGTGTGCATTTGCTGTACGCAAAGAATACTGACGTGTTTAGCAATGGAACAAACACAACAACACTGTGACGTGTGCATTTGCTATACGTAAAGAATACTGACGTGTTTAGCA
The DNA here is from genome assembly GCA_030867875.1 of Actinernus sp. WN-2022. Taxonomy (NCBI): domain Eukaryota; kingdom Metazoa; phylum Cnidaria; class Anthozoa; order Actiniaria; family Actinernidae; genus Actinernus; species Actinernus sp. WN-2022. The sequence continues at coordinate 13,102,218 of JAOWCC010000019.1, read as the reverse complement.
ATGGAAACAAACACAACAACACTGTGACGTGTGCTTTTGCTATACGTAAAGAATACTGACGTGTTTAGCAATGGAACAAACACAACAACACTGTGACGTGTGCTTTTGCTATACGTAAAGAATACTGACGTGTTTAGCAATGGAAACAAACACAACAACACTGTGACGTTTGCTTTTGCTATACGTAAAGAATACTGACGTGTTTAGCAATGGAACAAACACAACAACACTGTGACGTGTGCTTTTGCTGTACGTAAAGAATACTGACGTATTTAGCGATGGAAACAAACACAACAACACTGTGACGTGTGCATTTCCTGTACGTAAAGAATACTGACGTGTTTAGCAATGGCAACAAACACAACAACACTGTGAGGTGTGCTTTTGCTATACGTAAAGAATACTGACGTGTTTAGCAATGGAAACAAACACAACAACACTGTGACGTGTGCTTTTGCTATACGTAAAGAATACTGACGTGTTTAGCAATGGAACAAACACAACAACACTGTGACGTGTGCATTTCCTGTACGTAAAGAATACTGACGTGTTTAGCAATGGAAACAAACACAACAACACTGTGACGTGTGCTTTTGCTATACGTAAAGAATACTGACGTGTTTAGCAATGGAACAAACACAACAACACTGTGACGTGTGCATTTCCTGTACGTAAAGAATACTGACGTGTTTAGCAATGGAAACAAACACAACAACACTGTGACGTGTGCTTTTGCTATACGTAAAGAATACTGACGTGTTTAGCAATGGAAACAAACACAACAACACTGTGACGTGTGCTTTTGCTATACGTAAAGAATACTGACGTGTTTAGCAATGGAAACAAACACAACAACACTGTGACGTGTGCTTTTGCTGTACGTAAAGAATACTGACGTATTTAGCGATGGAAACAAACACAACAACACTGTGACGTGTGCATTTGCTGTACGCAAAGAATACTGACGTGTTTAGCAATGGAACAAACACAACAACACTGTGACGTGTGCATTTGCTATACGTAAAGAATACTGACGTGTTTAGCAATGGAAACAAACACAACAACACTGTGACGTGTGCTTTTGCTATACGTAAAGAATACTGACGTGTTTAGCAATGGAACAAACACAACAACACTGTGACGTGTGCTTTTGCTATACGTAAAGAATACTGACGTGTTTAGCAATGGAAACAAACACAACAACACTGTGACGTTTGCTTTTGCTATACGTAAAGAATACTGACGTGTTTAGCAATGGAACAAACACAACAACACTGTGACGTGTGCTTTTGCTGTACGTAAAGAATACTGACGTATTTAGCGATGGAAACAAACACAACAACACTGTGACGTGTGCATTTCCTGTACGTAAAGAATACTGACGTGTTTAGCAATGGCAACAAACACAACAACACTGTGAGGTGTGCTTTTGCTATACGTAAAGAATACTGACGTGTTTAGCAATGGAAACAAACACAACAACACTGTGACGTGTGCTTTTGCTATACGTAAAGAATACTGACGTGTTTAGCAATGGAACAAACACAACAACACTGTGACGTGTGCATTTCCTGTACGTAAAGAATACTGACGTGTTTAGCAATGGAAACAAACACAACAACACTGTGACGTGTGCTTTTGCTATACGTAAAGAATACTGACGTGTTTAGCAATGGAACAAACACAACAACACTGTGACGTGTGCTTTTGCTGTACGTAAAGAATACTGACGTATTTAGCGATGGAAACAAACACAACAACACTGTGACGTGTGCATTTCCTGTACGTAAAGAATACTGACGTGTTTAGCAATGGAACAAACACAACAACACTGTGACGTGTGCTTTTGCTGTACGTAAAGAATACTGACGTATTTAGCGATGGAAACAAACACAACAACACTGTGACGTGTGCATTTCCTGTACGTAAAGAATACTGACGTGTTTAGCAATGGCAACAAACACAACAACACTGTGAGGTGTGCTTTTGCTATACGTAAAGAATACTGACGTGTTTAGCAATGGCAACAAACACTGACAACAACACTGTGACGTGTGCTTTTGCTATACGTAAAAATACTGACGTGTTTCGCAATGGAACAAACACAACAACACTGTGACGTGTGCATTTCCTGTACGTAAAGAATACTGACGTGTTTAGCAATGGAAACAAACACAACAACACTGTGACGTGTGCTTTTGCTATACGTAAAGAATACTGACGTGTTTAGCAATGGAACAAACACAACAACACTGTGACGTGTACTTTTGCTGTACGTAAAGAATACTGACGTATTTAGCGATGGAAACAAACACAACAACACTGTGACGTGTGCATTTCCTGTACGTAAAGAATACTGACGTGTTTAGCAATGGAACAAACACAACAACACTGTGACGTGTGCTTTTGCTATTCGTAAAGAATACTGACGTGTTTAGCAATGGAAACAAACACAACAACACTGTGACGTGTGCTTTTGCTATACGTAAAGAATACTGACGTGTTTAGCAATGGAAACAAACACAACAACACTGTGACGTGTGCTTTTGCTATACGTAAAGAATACTGACGTGTTTAGCAATGGAACAAACACAACAACACTGTGACGTGTGCTTTTGCTGTACGTAAAGAATACTGACGTATTTAGCGATGGAAACAAACACAACAACACTGTGACGTGTGCATTTGCTGTACGCAAAGAATACTGACGTGTTTAGCAATGGAACAAACACAACAACACTGTGACGTGTGCATTTGCTGTACGCAAAGAATACTGACGTGTTTAGCAATGGAACAAACACAACAACACTGTGACGTGTGCTTTTGCTATACGTAAAGAATACTGACGTGTTTAGCAATGGAACAAACACAACAACACTGTGACGTGTGCATTTGCTATACGTAAAGAATACTGACGTGTTTAGCAATGGAAACAAACACAACAACACTGTGACGTGTGCTTTTGCTATACGTAAAGAATACTGACGTGTTTAGCAATGGAACAACCACAACAACACTGTGACGTGTGCTTTTGCTATACGTAAAGAATACTGACGTGTTTAGCAATGGAACAAACACAACAACACTGTGACGTGTGCTTTTGCTATACGTAAAGAATACTGACGTGTTTAGCAATGGAAACAAACACAACAACACTGTGACGTGTGCTTTTGCTATACGTAAAGAATACTGACGTGTTTAGCAATGGAACAAACACAACAACACTGTGACGTGTGCTTTTGCTGTACGTAAAGAATACTGACGTGTTTAGCAATGGAACAAACACAACAACACTGTGACGTGTGCTTTTGCTATACGTAAAGAATACTGACGTGTTTAGCAATGGAACAAACACAACAACACTGTGACGTGTGCATTTGCTATACGTAAAGAATACTGACGTGTTTAGCAATGGAAACAAACACAACAACACTGTGACGTGTGCTTTTGCTATACGTAAAGAATACTGACGTGTTTAGCAATGGAACAAACACAACAACACTGTGACGTGTGCTTTTGCTGTACGCAAAGAATACTGACGTGTTTAGCAATGGAAACAAACACAACAACACTGTGACGTGTGCTTTTGCTATACGTAAAGAATACTGACGTGTTTAGCAATGGAAACAAACACAACAACACTGTGACGTGTGCTTTTGCTATACGTAAAGAATACTGACGTGTTTAGCAATGGAACAAACACAACAACACTGTGACGTGTGCTTTTGCTGTACGTAAAGAATACTGAAGTATTTAGCGATGGAAACAAACACAACAACACTGTGACGTGTGCATTTCCTGTACGTAAAGAATACTGACGTGTTTAGCAATGGCAACAAACACAACAACACTGTGAGGTGTGCTTTTGCTATACGTAAAGAATACTGACGTGTTTAGCAATGGAAACAAACACAACAACACTGTGACGTGTGCTTTTGCTATACGTAAAGAATACTGACGTGTTTAGCAATGGAACAAACACAACAACACTGTGACGTGTGCATTTCCTGTACGTAAAGAATACTGACGTGTTTAGCAATGGAAACAAACACAACAACACTGTGACGTGTGCTTTTGCTATACGTAAAGAATACTGACGTGTTTAGCAATGGAACAAACACAACAACACTGTGACGTGTGCTTTTGCTGTACGTAAAGAATACTGACGTATTTAGCGATGGAAACAAACACAACAACACTGTGACGTGTGCATTTCCTGTACGTAAAGAATACTGACGTGTTTAGCAATGGAAACAAACACAACAACACTGTGACGTGTGCTTTTGCTATACGTAAAGAATACTGACGTGTTTAGCAATGGAAACAAACACAACAACACTGTGACGTGTGCTTTTGCTATACGTAAAGAATACTGACGTGTTTAGCAATGGAACAAACACAACAACACTGTGACGTGTGCTTTTGCTGTACGTAAAGAATACTGACGTATTTAGCGATGGAAACAAACACAACAACACTGTGACGTGTGCATTTGCTGTACGCAAAGAATACTGACGTGTTTAGCAATGGAACAAACACAACAACACTGTGACGTGTGCATTTGCTGTACGTAAAGAATACTGACGTGTTTAGCAATGGAAACAAACACAACAACACTGTGACGTGTGCATTTGCTATACGTAAAGAATACTGACGTGTTTAGCAATGGAAACAAACACAACAACACTGTGACGTGTGCTTTTGCTATACGTAAAGAATACTGACTTGTTTAGCAATGGAACAAACACAACAACACTGTGACGTGTGCTTTTGCTATACGTAAAGAATACTGACGTGTTTAGCAATGGAAACAAACACAACAACACTGTGACGTGTGCTTTTGCTATACGTAAAGAATACTGACGTGTTTAGCAATGGAACAAACACAACAACACTGTGACGTGTGCTTTTGCTGTACGTAAAGAATACTGACGTGTTTAGCAATGGAACAAACACAACAACACTGTGACGTGTGCTTTTGCTGTACGTAAAGAATACTGACGTGTTTAGCAATGGAACAAACACAACAACACTGTGACGTGTGCTTTTGCTATACGTAAAGAATACTGACGTGTTTAGCAATGGAACAAACACAACAACACTGTGACGTGTGCATTTGCTATACGTAAAGAATACTGACGTGTTTAGCAATGGAAACAAACACAACAACACTGTGACGTGTGCTTTTGCTATACGTAAAGAATACTGACGTGTTTAGCAATGGAACAAACACAACAACACTGTGACGTGTGCTTTTGCTGTACGCAAAGAATACTGACGTGTTTAGCAATGGAAACAAACACAACAACACTGTGACGTGTGCTTTTGCTATACGTAAAGAATACTGACGTGTTTAGCAATGGAAACAAACACAACAACACTGTGACGTGTGCTTTTGCTATACGTAAAGAATACTGACGTGTTTAGCAATGGAACAAACACAACAACACTGTGACGTGTGCTTTTGCTGTACGTAAAGAATACTGAAGTATTTAGCGATGGAAACAAACACAACAACACTGTGACGTGTGCATTTCCTTTACGTAAAGAATACTGACGTGTTTAGCAATGGCAACAAACACAACAACACTGTGAGGTGTGCTTTTGCTATACGTAAAGAATACTGACGTGTTTAGCAATGGAAACAAACACAACAACACTGTGACGTGTGCTTTTGCTATACGTAAAGAATACTGACGTGTTTAGCAATGGAACAAACACAACAACACTGTGACGTGTGCATTTCCTGTACGTAAAGAATACTGACGTGTTTAGCAATGGAAACAAACACAACAACACTGTGACGTGTGCTTTTGCTATACGTAAAGAATACTGACGTGTTTAGCAATGGAACAAACACAACAACACTGTGACGTGTGCTTTTGCTGTACGTAAAGAATACTGACGTATTTAGCGATGGAAACAAACACAACAACACTGTGACGTGTGCATTTCCTGTACGTAAAGAATACTGACGTGTTTAGCAATGGAAACAAACACAACAACACTGTGACGTGTGCTTTTGCTATACGTAAAGAATACTGACGTGTTTAGCAATGGAAACAAACACAACAACACTGTGACGTGTGCTTTTGCTATACGTAAAGAATACTGACGTGTTTAGCAATGGAACAAACACAACAACACTGTGACGTGTGCTTTTGCTGTACGTAAAGAATACTGACGTATTTAGCGATGGAAACAAACACAACAACACTGTGACGTGTGCATTTGCTGTACGCAAAGAATACTGACGTGTTTAGCAATGGAACAAACACAACAACACTGTGACGTGTGCATTTGCTGTACGTAAAGAATACTGACGTGTTTAGCAATGGAAACAAACACAACAACACTGTGACGTGTGCATTTGCTATACGTAAAGAATACTGACGTGTTTAGCAATGGAAACAAACACAACAACACTGTGACGTGTGCATTTGCTATACGTAAAGAATACTGACGTGTTTAGCAATGGAACAAACACAACAACACTGTGACGTGCTTTTGCTGTACGTAAAGAATACGGACGTGTTTAGCGATGGAAACAAACACAACAACACTGTGACGTGTGCTTTTGCTGTACGCAAAGAATACTGACGTGTTTAGCAATGGAAACAAACACAACAACACTGTGACGTGTGCTTTTGCTATACGTAAAGAATACTGACGTGTTTAGCAATGGAACAAACACAACAACACTGTGACGTGTGCTTTTGCTGTACGTAAAGAATACTGACGTATTTAGCGATGGAAACAAACACAACAACACTGTGACGTGTGCTTTTGCTGTACGTAAAGAATACTGACGTATTTAGCGATGGAAACAAACACAACAACACTGTGACGTGTGCATTTGCTGTACGCAAAGAATACTGACGTGTTTAGCAATGGAACAAACACAACAACACTGTGACGTGTGCATTTGCTGTACGCAAAGAATACTGACGTGTTTAGCAATGGAACAAACACAACAACACTGTGACGTGTGCTTTTGCTATACGTAAAGAATACTGACGTGTTTAGCAATGGAGCAAACACAACAACACTGTGACGTGTGCATTTGCTATACGTAAAGAATACTGACGTGTTTAGCAATGGAAACAAACACAACAACACTGTGACGTGTGCTTTTGCTATACGTAAAGAATACTGACTTGTTTAGCAATGGAACAAACACAACAACACTGTGACGTGTGCTTTTGCTATACGTAAAGAATACTGACGTGTTTAGCAATGGGACAAACACAACAACACTGTGACGTGTGCTTTTGCTATACGTAAAGAATACTGACGTGTTTAGCAATGGAAACAAACACAACAACACTGTGACGTGTGCTTTTGCTATACGTAAAGAATACTGACGTGTTTAGCAATGGAACAAACACAACAACACTGTGACGTGTGCATTTGCTGTACGCAAAGAATACTGACGTGTTTAGCAATGGAACAAACACAACAACACTGTGACGTGTGCTTTTGCTATACGTAAAGAATACTGACGTGTTTAGCAATGGAACAAACACAACAACACTGTGACGTGTGCATTTGCTATACGTAAAGAATACTGACGTGTTTAGCAATGGAAACAAACACAACAACACTGTGACGTGTGCTTTTGCTATACGTAAAGAATACTGACGTGTTTAGCAATGGAACAAACACAACAACACTGTGACGTGTGCTTTTGCTGTACGCAAAGAATACTGACGTGTTTAGCAATGGAAACAAACACAACAACACTGTGACGTGTGCTTTTGCTATACGTAAAGAATACTGACGTGTTTAGCAATGGAAACAAACACAACAACACTGTGACGTGTGCTTTTGCTATACGTAAAGAATACTGACGTGTTTAGCAATGGAACAAACACAACAACACTGTGACGTGTGCATTTCCTGTACGTAAAGAATACTGACGTGTTTAGCAATGGCAACAAACACAACAACACTGTGAGGTGTGCTTTTGCTATACGTAAAGAATACTGACGTGTTTAGCAATGGAAACAAACACAACAACACTGTGACGTGTGCTTTTGCTATACGTAAAGAATACTGACGTGTTTAGCAATGGAACAAACACAAAAACACTGTGACGTGTGCATTTCCTGTACGTAAAGAATACTGACGTGTTTAGCAATGGCAACAAACACAACAACACTGTGACGTGTGCTTTTGCTATACGTAAAGAATACTGACGTGTTTAGCAATGGAACAAACACAACAACACTGTGACGTGTGCTTTTGCTGTACGTAAAGAATACTGACGTATTTAGCGATGGAAACAAACACAACAACACTGTGACGTGTGCATTTCCTGTACGTAAAGAATACTGACGTGTTTAGCAATGGAAACAAACACAACAACACTGTGACGTGTGCTTTTGCTATACGTAAAGAATACTGACGTGTTTAGCAATGGAAACAAACACAACAACACTGTGACGTGTGCTTTTGCTATACGTAAAGAATACTGACGTGTTTAGCAATGGAACAAACACAACAACACTGTGACGTGTGCTTTTGCTGTACGTAAAGAATACTGACGTATTTAGCGATGGAAACAAACACAACAACACTGTGACGTGTGCATTTGCTGTACGCAAAGAATACTGACGTGTTTAGCAATGGAACAAACACAACAACACTGTGACGTGTGCATTTGCTGTACGTAAAGAATACTGACGTGTTTAGCAATGGAAACAAACACAACAACACTGTGACGTGTGCATTTGCTATACGTAAAGAATACTGACGTGTTTAGCAATGGAAACAAACACAACAACACTGTGACGTGTGCATTTGCTATACGTAAAGAATACTGACGTGTTTAGCAATGGAACAAACACAACAACACTGTGACGTGTGCATTTGCTATACGTAAAGAATACTGACGTGTTTAGCAATGGAAACAAACACAACAACACTGTGACGTGTGCATTTGCTGTACGTAAAGAATACTGACGTGTTTAGCAATGGAACAAACACAACAACACTGTGACGTGTGCTTTTGCTGTACGTAAAGAATACTGACGTGTTTAGCAATGGAAACAAACACAACAACACTGCACGGTGGGCACAAACGACCATAAAAACGGCATCAGTTCTATATTTTAAAAAGTTTTCAATGTAGACGATTGACTTTTGGTAGGATGTAGAATCGCAAAAGGAATATAACCTGATTTTTTAAGCTATGTTACTACCATCGTGACGTCACAATGACGTCATTTATCCATTTGTAATACGTTTCTTGCAACTGTTCATTATCTCTAAAAACGAAATGTCGTATATTGTTAAAATCTACTCCTGATGAGAATGAAGGAATCGAAAACCCGATGTCGATTGGTTAAGGAAATCAAAAGTTATGAAAGTTTGAATTTTGTCCATTTTCCCGCCAAAATTTGGCGGGAAATAAACAGCACAAAAGCATTTATGAAAACATCGCTTCATTCAATTTTTAGAGTTGTAAATATTGTTGCATGACATTTTGTCCAATCATAAAACACGTTGGTGGCTAAAATCGTATGCTTTTTGAATTCTGATTTTTTGTCCATAACCGGCTTAAAATTGAAGTCATATTTTCGGCAACGTCATTATGACGTCATACATTTTTATACATGCCCTTAGAAAAAAATCCTTTGAGTGATTTTCGAGTTTTAGTGATGAAATGCGCTAGTCTGGCACCCAAAACCCACATTATTTTATTTTCTTGATTTTTTAACAATAGGCAGCCTTATTTAGGTATGACACATGACGTCACTAAATATGACGTCATAGCAACAGTCATTCCTCTATAACTTTTGCTATAATAGTCGTAGAACGTTCAAATTTGCGCCAAAGGAATGTGTGTCATGAAGGCCCTTTGATGGTGTAGTCTGTTTGTAACATCTATTATAGGGGGAATTTTACCAAAAAGGAGGCATCACTTATGACGTCACAACAACGTCATCATACTAACATAAAACACCTAAAATATGTAGTTTCATTTTGTTAACAAGTCACCAACATTTCTTCAAATTGAGACTATAAGTAAAGAAATGGTGTTAATTTTAATTATTTGTCCACGCTCACTGATGCCGATTTTGACGTACTTTATGCCCGACGTGCTGTGACGTGTGCATTTGCTGTACGTAAAGAATACTGACGTGTTTAGCAATGGAACAAACACAACAACACTGTGACGTGCTTTTGCTGTACGTAAAGAATACGGACGTGTTTAGCGATGGAAACAAACACAACAACACTGTGACGTGTGCATTTGCTATACGTAAAGAATACTGACGTGTTTAGCAATGGAACAAACACAACAACACTGTGACGTGCTTTTGCTGTACGTAAAGAATACGGACGTGTTTAGCGATGGAAACAAACACAACAACACTGTGACGTGTGCATTTGCTGTACGCAAAGAATACTGACGTGTTTAGCAATGGAAACAAACACAACAACACTGTGACGTGTGCTTTTGCTGTACGTAAAGAATACTGACGTGTTTAGCAATGGAAACAAACACAACAACACTGTGACGTGTGCTTTTGCTGTACGTAAAGAATACTGACGTGTTTAGCAATGGAAACAAACACAACAACACTGTGACGTGTGCTTTTGCTGTACGCAAAGAATACTGACGTGTTTAGCAATGGAACAAACACAACAACACTGTGACGTGTGCTTTTGCTATACGTAAAGAATACTGACGTGTTTAGCAATGGAACAAACACAACAACACTGTGACGTGTGCATTTGCTATACGTAAAGAATACTGACGTGTTTAGCAATGGAAACAAACACAACAACACTGTGACGTGTGCTTTTGCTATACGTAAAGAATACTGACGTGTTTAGCAATGGAACAAACACAACAACACTGTGACGTGTGCTTTTGCTGTACGCAAAGAATACTGACGTGTTTAGCAATGGAAACAAACACAACAACACTGTGACGTGTGCTTTTGCTATACGTAAAGAATACTGACGTGTTTAGCAATGGAACAAACACAACAACACTGTGACGTGTGCTTTTGCTGTACGTAAAGAATACTGACGTATTTAGCGATGGAAACAAACACAACAACACTGTGACGTGTGCATTTCCTGTACGTAAAGAATACTGACGTGTTTAGCAATGGCAACAAACACAACAACACTGTGAGGTGTGCTTTTGCTATACGTAAAGAATACTGACGTGTTTAGCAATGGAAACAAACACAACAACACTGTGACGTGTGCTTTTGATATACGTAAAGAATACTGACGTGTTTAGCAATGGAACAAACACAACAACACTGTGACGTGTGCATTTCCTGTACGTAAAGAATACTGACGTGTTTAGCAATGGAAACAAACACAACAACACTGTGACGTGTGCTTTTGCTATACGTAAAGAATACTGACGTGTTTAGCAATGGAACAAACACAACAACACTGTGACGTGTGCTTTTGCTGTACGTAAAGAATACTGACGTATTTAGCGATGGAAACAAACACAACAACACTGTGACGTGTTCATTTCCTGTACGTAAAGAATACTGACGTGTTTAGCAATGGAAACAAACACAACAACACTGTGACGTGTGCTTTTGCTATACGTAAAGAATACTGACGTGTTTAGCAATGGAAACAAACACAACAACACTGTGACGTGTGCTTTTGCTATACGTAAAGAATACTGACGTGTTTAGCAATGGAACAAACACAACAACACTGTGACGTGTGCTTTTGCTGTACGTAAAGAATACTGACGTATTTAGCGATGGAAACAAACACAACAACACTGTGACGTGTGCATTTGCTGTACGCAAAGAATACTGACGTGTTTAGCAATGGAACAAACACAACAACACTGTGACGTGTGCATTTGCTGTACGTAAAGAATACTGACGTGTTTAGCAATGGAAACAAACACAACAACACTGTGACGTGTGCATTTGCTATACGTAAAGAATACTGACGTGTTTAGCAATGGAAACAAACACAACAACACTGTGACGTGTGCATTTGCTATACGTAAAGAATACTGACGTGTTTAGCAATGGAACAAACACAACAACACTGTGACGTGTGCATTTGCTGTACGTAAAGAATACTGACGTGTTTAGCAATGGAAACAAACACAACAACACTGTGACGTGTGCATTTGCTATACGTAAAGAATACTGACGTGTTTAGCAATGGCAACAAACACAACAACACTGTGACGTGTGCATTTGCTATACGTAAAGAATACTGACGTGTTTAGCAATGGAACAAACACAACAACACTGTGACGTGTGCATTTGCTATACGTAAAGAATACTGACGTGTTTAGCAATGGAAACAAACACAACAACACTGTGACGTGTGCATTTGATGTACGTAAAGAATACTGACGTGTTTAGCAATGGAACAAACACAACAACACTGTGACGTGTGCTTTTGCTGTACGTAAAGAATACTGACGTGTTTAGCAATGGAAACAAACACAACAACACTGCACGGTGGGCACAAACGACCATAAAAACGGCATCAGTTCTATATTTTAAAAAGTTTTCAATGTAGACGATTGACTTTTGGTAGGATGTAGAATCGCAAAAGGAATATAACCTGATTTTTTAAGCTATGTTACTACCATCGTGACGTCACAATGACGTCATTTATCCATTTGTAATACGTTTCTTGCAACTGTTCATTATCTCTAAAAACGAAATGTCGTATATTGTTAAAATCTACTCCTGATGAGAATGAAGGAATCGAAAACCCGATGTCGATTGGTTAAGGAAATCAAAAGTTATGAAAGTTTGAATTTTGTCCATTTTCCCGCCAAAATTTGGCGGGAAATAAACAACACAAAAGCATTTATGAAAACATCGCTTCATTCAATTTTTAGAGTTGTAAATATTGTTGCATGACATTTTGTCCAATCATAAAACACGTTGGTGGCTAAAATCGTATGCTTTTTGAATTCTGATTTTTTGTCCATAACCGGCTTAAAATTGAACAAGTCCAAGGACTACAGAAAAGCTGATCAAACAACGTATATATTGATAATCTAACAATATTTCGGCTGGCCAAACCAGCCTTCTTCAGGTCACTAGATCTTACAAGTGAATAATATTTCACAATGGTAAGTAAAAATATAAAAATGTTATTACACAACATATGAGAGGGAAAAGGAAATGACGTAAATAGAATAACCCTCGAAAAAAATAATATATAGATATTAAGTTTCATCACGCTTGTTCATTCCGAGTGGTTCAAGAGTTTTAGCTAAGTCGATAAGGAATGACTCTCTGGCTTTACGAATAGAGTCTCGTGGAGAGTAAATTATTTCTAAGGGAATAAGTTGCATGTCAGTGTTATGACGTCATACATTTTTATACATGCCCTTAGAAAAAAATCCTTTGAGTGATTTTCGAGTTTTAGTGATGAAATGCGCTAGTCTGGCACCCAAAACCCACATTATTTTATTTTCTTGATTTTTTAACAATAGGCAGCCTTATTTAGGTATGACACCTGACGTCACTAAATATGACGTCATAGCAACAGTCATTCCTCTATAACTTTTGCTATAATAGTCGTAGAACGTTCAAATTTGCGCCAAAGGAATGTGTGTCATGAAGGCCCTTTGATGGTGTAGTCTGTTTGTAACATCTATTATAGGGGGAATTTTACCAAAAAGGAGGCATCACTTATGACGTCACAACAACGTCATCATACTAACATAAAACACCTAAAATATGTAGTTTCATTTTGTTAACAAGTCACCAACATTTCTTCAAATTGAGACTATAAGTAAAGAAATGGTGTTAATTTTAATTATTTGTCCACGCTCACTGATGCCGATTTTGACGTACTTTATGCCCGACGTGCTGTGACGTGTGCATTTGCTGTACGTAAAGAATACTGACGTGTTTAGCAATGGAACAAACACAACAACACTGTGACGTGCTTTTGCTGTACGTAAAGAATACGGACGTGTTTAGCGATGGAAACAAACACAACAACACTGTGACGTGTGCATTTGCTATACGTAAAGAATACTGACGTGTTTAGCAATGGAACAAACACAACAACACTGTGACGTGCTTTTGCTGTACGTAAAGAATACGGACGTGTTTAGCGATGGAAACAAACACAACAACACTGTGACGTGTGCATTTGCTGTACGCAAAGAATACTGACGTGTTTAGCAATGGAAACAAACACAACAACACTGTGACGTGTGCTTTTGCTGTACGTAAAGAATACTGACGTGTTTAGCAATGGAAACAAACACAACAACACTGTGACGTGTGCTTTTGCTGTACGTAAAGAATACTGACGTGTTTAGCAATGGAAACAAACACAACAACACTGTGACGTGTGCTTTTGCTGTACGCAAAGAATACTGACGTGTTTAGCAATGGAACAAACACAACAACACTGTGACGTGTGCTTTTGCTATACGTAAAGAATACTGACGTGTTTAGCAATGGAACAAACACAACAACACTGTGACGTGTGCATTTGCTATACGTAAAGAATACTGACGTGTTTAGCAATGGCAACAAACACAACAACACTGTGACGTGTGCTTTTGCTATACGTAAAGAATACTGACGTGTTTAGCAATGGAACAAACACAACAACACTGTGACGTGTGCTTTTGCTGTACGCAAAGAATACTGACGTGTTTAGCAATGGAAACAAACACAACAACACTGTGACGTGTGCTTTTGCTGTACGTAAAGAATACTGACGTATTTAGCGATGGAAACAAACACAACAACACTGTGACGTGTTCATTTCCTGTACGTAAAGAATACTGACGTGTTTAGCAATGGAAACAAACACAACAACACTGTGACGTGTGCTTTTGCTATACGTAAAGAATACTGACGTGTTTAGCAATGGAAACAAACACAACAACACTGTGACGTGTGCTTTTGCTATACGTAAAGAATACTGACGTGTTTAGCAATGGAACAAACACAACAACACTGTGACGTGTGCTTTTGCTGTACGTAAAGAATACTGACGTATTTAGCGATGGAAACAAACACAACAACACTGTGACGTGTGCATTTGCTGTACGCAAAGAATACTGACGTGTTTAGCAATGGAACAAACACAACAACACTGTGACGTGTGCATTTGCTGTACGTAAAGAATACTGACGTGTTTAGCAATGGAAACAAACACAACAACACTGTGACGTGTGCATTTGCTATACGTAAAGAATACTGACGTGTTTAGCAATGGAAACAAACACAACAACACTGTGACGTGTGCATTTGCTATACGTAAAGAATACTGACGTGTTTAGCAATGGAACAAACACAACAACACTGTGACGTGTGCATTTGCTATACGTAAAGAATACTGACGTGTTTAGCAATGGAAACAAACACAACAACACTGTGACGTGTGCATTTGCTGTACGTAAAGAATACTGACGTGTTTAGCAATGGAACAAACACAACAACACTGTGACGTGTGCTTTTGCTGTACGTAAAGAATACTGACGTGTTTAGCAATGGAAACAAACACAACAACACTGCACGGTGGGCACAAACGACCATAAAAACGGCATCAGTTCTATATTTTAAAAAGTTTTCAATGTAGACGATTGACTTTTGGTAGGATGTAGAATCGCAAAAGGAATATAACCTGATTTTTTAAGCTATGTTACTACCATCGTGACGTCACAATGACGTCATTTATCCATTTGTAATACGTTTCTTGCAACTGTTCATTATCTCTAAAAACGAAATGTCGTATATTGTTAAAATCTACTCCTGATGAGAATGAAGGAATCGAAAACCCGATGTCGATTGGTTAAGGAAATCAAAAGTTATGAAAGTTTGAATTTTGTCCATTTTCCCGCCAAAATTTGGCGGGAAATAAACAACACAAAAGCATTTATGAAAACATCGCTTCATTCAATTTTTAGAGTTGTAAATATTGTTGCATGACATTTTGTCCAATCATAAAACACGTTGGTGGCTAAAATCGTATGCTTTTTGAATTCTGATTTTTTGTCCATAACCGGCTTAAAATTGAAGTCATATTTTCGGCAACGTCATTATGACGTCATACATTTTTATACATGCCCTTAGAAAAAAATCCTTTGAGTGATTTTCGAGTTTTAGTGATGAAATGCGCTAGTCTGGCACCCAAAACCCACATTATTTTATTTTCTTGATTTTTTAACAATAGGCAGCCTTATTTAGGTATGACACCTGACGTCACTAAATATGACGTCATAGCAACAGTCATTCCTCTATAACTTTTGCTATAATAGTCGTAGAACGTTCAAATTTGCGCCAAAGGAATGTGTGTCATGAAGGCCCTTTGATGGTGTAGTCTGTTTGTAACATCTATTATAGGGGGAATTTTACCAAAAAGGAGGCATCACTTATGACGTCACAACAACGTCATCATACTAACATAAAACACCTAAAATATGTAGTTTCATTTTGTTAACAAGTCACCAACATTTCTTCAAATTGAGACTATAAGTAAAGAAATGGTGTTAATTTTAATTATTTGTCCACGCTCACTGATGCCGATTTTGACGTACTTTATGCCCGACGTGCTGTGACGTGTGCATTTGCTGTACGTAAAGAATACTGACGTGTTTAGCAATGGAACAAACACAACAACACTGTGACGTGCTTTTGCTGTACGTAAAGAATACGGACGTGTTTAGCGATGGAAACAAACACAACAACACTGTGACGTGTGCATTTGCTATACGTAAAGAATACTGACGTGTTTAGCAATGGAACAAACACAACAACACTGTGACGTGCTTTTGCTGTACGTAAAGAATACGGACGTGTTTAGCGATGGAAACAAACACAACAACACTGTGACGTGTGCATTTGCTGTACGCAAAGAATACTGACGTGTTTAGCAATGGAAACAAACACAACAACACTGTGACGTGTGCTTTTGCTGTACGTAAAGAATACTGACGTGTTTAGCAATGGAAACAAACACAACAACACTGTGACGTGTGCTTTTGCTGTACGTAAAGAATACTGACGTGTTTAGCAATGGAAACAAACACAACAACACTGTGACGTGTGCTTTTGCTGTACGCAAAGAATACTGACGTGTTTAGCAATGGAACAAACACAACAACACTGTGACGTGTGCTTTTGCTATACGTAAAGAATACTGACGTGTTTAGCAATGGAACAAACACAACAACACTGTGACGTGTGCATTTGCTATACGTAAAGAATACTGACGTGTTTAGCAATGGCAACAAACACAACAACACTGTGACGTGTGCTTTTGCTATACGTAAAGAATACTGACGTGTTTAGCAATGGAACAAACACAACAACACTGTGACGTGTGCTTTTGCTGTACGCAAAGAATACTGACGTGTTTAGCAATGGAAACAAACACAACAACACTGTGACGTGTGCTTTTGCTGTACGTAAAGAATACTGACGTATTTAGCGATGGAAACAAACACAACAACACTGTGACGTGTTCATTTCCTGTACGTAAAGAATACTGACGTGTTTAGCAATGGAAACAAACACAACAACACTGTGACGTGTGCTTTTGCTATACGTAAAGAATACTGACGTGTTTAGCAATGGAAACAAATACAACAACACTGTGACGTGTGCTTTTGCTATACGTAAAGAATACTGACGTGTTTAGCAATGGAACAAACACAACAACACTGTGACGTGTGCATTTGCTGTACGTAAAGAATACTGACGTGTTTAGCAATGGAAACAAACACAACAACACTGTGACGTGTGCATTTGCTATACGTAAAGAATACTGACGTGTTTAGCAATGGAAACAAACACAACAACACTGTGACGTGTGCATTTGCTATACGTAAAGAATACTGACGTGTTTAGCAATGGAACAAACACAACAACACTGTGACGTGTGCATTTGCTATACGTAAAGAATACTGACGTGTTTAGCAATGGAAACAAACACAACAACACTGTGACGTGTGCATTTGCTGTACGTAAAGAATACTGACGTGTTTAGCAATGGAACAAACACAACAACACTGTGACGTGTGCTTTTGCTGTACGTAAAGAATACTGACGTGTTTAGCAATGGAAACAAACACAACAACACTGCACGGTGGGCACAAACGACCATAAAAACGGCATCAGTTCTATATTTTAAAAAGTTTTCAATGTAGACGATTGACTTTTGGTAGGATGTAGAATCGCAAAAGGAATATAACCTGATTTTTTAAGCTATGTTACTACCATCGTGACGTCACAATGACGTCATTTATCCATTTGTAATACGTTTCTTGCAACTGTTCATTATCTCTAAAAACGAAATGTCGTATATTGTTAAAATCTACTCCTGATGAGAATGAAGGAATCGAAAACCCGATGTCGATTGGTTAAGGAAATCAAAAGTTATGAAAGTTTGAATTTTGTCCATTTTCCCGCCAAAATTTGGCGGGAAATAAACAACACAAAAGCATTTATGAAAACATCGCTTCATTCAATTTTTAGAGTTGTAAATATTGTTGCATGACATTTTGTCCAATCATAAAACACGTTGGTGGCTAAAATCGTATGCTTTTTGAATTCTGATTTTTTGTCCATAACCGGCTTAAAATTGAAGTCATATTTTCGGCAACGTCATTATGACGTCATACATTTTTATACATGCCCTTAGAAAAAAATCCTTTGAGTGATTTTCGAGTTTTAGTGATGAAATGCGCTAGTCTGGCACCCAAAACCCACATTATTTTATTTTCTTGATTTTTTAACAATAGGCAGCCTTATTTAGGTATGACACCTGACGCTAAATATGACGTCATAGCAACAGTCATTCCTCTATAACTTTTGCTATAATAGTCGTAGAACGTTCAAATTTGCGCCAAAGGAATGTGTGTCATGAAGGCCCTTTGATGGTGTAGTCTGTTTGTAACATCTATTATAGGGGGAATTTTACCAAAAAGGAGGCATCACTTATGACGTCACAACAACGTCATCATACTAACATAAAACACCTAAAATATGTAGTTTCATTTTGTTAACAAGTCACCAACATTTCTTCAAATTGAGACTATAAGTAAAGAAATGGTGTTAATTTTAATTATTTGTCCACGCTCACTGATGCCGATTTTGACGTACTTTATGCCCGACGTGCTGTGACGTGTGCATTTGCTGTATGTAAAGAATACTGACGTGTTTAGCAATGGAACAAACACAACAACACTGTGACGTGCTTTTGCTGTACGTAAAGAATACGGACGTGTTTAGCGATGGAAACAAACACAACAACACTGTGACGTGTGCATTTGCTATACGTAAAGAATACTGACGTGTTTAGCAATGGAACAAACACAACAACACTGTGACGTGCTTTTGCTGTACGTAAAGAATACGGACGTGTTTAGCGA
This sequence comes from Actinernus sp. WN-2022, assembly GCA_030867875.1. Lineage (NCBI taxonomy): Eukaryota > Metazoa > Cnidaria > Anthozoa > Actiniaria > Actinernidae > Actinernus > Actinernus sp. WN-2022. The sequence goes on along the minus strand of JAOWCC010000019.1, from coordinate 13,082,843 downwards.
TGGAAACAAACACAACAACACTGTGACGTGTGCATTTGCTGTACGCAAAGAATACTGACGTGTTTAGCAATGGAAACAAACACAACAACACTGTGACGTGTGCTTTTGCTGTACGTAAAGAATACTGACGTGTTTAGCAATGGAAACAAACACAACAACACTGTGACGTGTGCTTTTGCTGTACGTAAAGAATACTGACGTGTTTAGCAATGGAAACAAACACAACAACACTGTGACGTGTGCTTTTGCTGTACGCAAAGAATACTGACGTGTTTAGCAATGGAACAAACACAACAACACTGTGACGTGTGCTTTTGCTATACGTAAAGAATACTGACGTGTTTAGCAATGGAACAAACACAACAACACTGTGACGTGTGCATTTGCTATACGTAAAGAATACTGACGTGTTTAGCAATGGAAACAAACACAACAACACTGTGACGTGTGCTTTTGCTATACGTAAAGAATACTGACGTGTTTAGCAATGGAACAAACACAACAACACTGTGACGTGTGCTTTTGCTGTACGCAAAGAATACTGACGTGTTTAGCAATGGAAACAAACACAACAACACTGTGACGTGTGCATTTGCTGTACGTAAAGAATACTGACGTGTTTAGCAATGGAACAAACACAACAACACTGACGTGTGCATTTGCTGTACGTAAAGAATACTGACGTATTTAGCGATGGGAACAAACAAAACAACACTGACGTGTGCATTTGCTATACGTAAAGAATACTGACGTGTTTAGCGATGGGAACAAACACTGTGACGTGTGCCTTTCCTGTACGTAAAGAATACTGACGTGTTTAGCAATGGAACAAACACAACAACACTGACGTGTGCATTTGCTGTACGTAAAGAATACTGACGTATTTAGCGATGGGAACAAACAAAACAACACTGACGTGTGCATTTGCTATACGTAAAGAATACTGACGTGTTTAGCGATGGAAACAACGCTGACGTGCGCATTTGCTGTACGTAAAGAATACTGACGTGTTTAGCGATGGAAACAAACACAACAACACTGTGACGTGTGCATTTGCTGTACGTAAAGAATACTGACGTGTTTAGCAATGAACAAACAACACTTTGTGACGTATGAATTTGCTGTACGTAAAGAAGTTTACAGTAATTGCTTATCGTCTTAAATTGTTATTCTTTATTACACTTTATTACATATTTGATTTGGTAATGCACAATATCATTCGTCGTAATGTAAGATCCGCACTTTCTTCGCTGTAGCTTAATTCAGTGTATACGTTTCTATATTAATTCGTATTTGGGTAGCGTAAGTACATCTGGCTCTACTTCGATATTTGATTAAATTATGTTAGTGCGGTTTTGGATTGAGTGTAGTAAAGCCAAAACTACTTACAGAGCCAATCACAGGAGCAAGTGAAAACACAATGAGCCAATCACAAACTGAAGTAATTCGTGATTAGTTTTAGAGCGGTTTTCAATTGAGTGTCGCAAAACCAAAACCAAAGTAATTACATAGCCAATCAGGAGCAAGTAAAATCGCAATAAGCCAATCACGAACTGAAGTAATACATGGTTGGTTTTAATTGTACCAATCACGAGAAAAAGTAAACGTAATCGTGGACAACTCTCGCTAAAATGAAAATTGATGGTGTAATGGACAAAAAACAATGTTTCGTTTTATTTCAAAACTTGATTCGCTGATAATTACACAAAAATTCACAGACAAATAGAAAGGCTAAGCAAACGCAAAACCAAAGCACTCACTTATTATATTCGACACTCAATCGAAAATGGCTCTATATATTCAAATACCGATTTTGCCGACCAAGTGAGTGAGTTTTTGTTTGAAATTGTGTATCAAAAGTATGTTAAAATTATTCAGTGGTAATAAAACTATAATAACTTACGAAAAAGCATAACTTGATAAAAATACGCGTAATACAAAAAAAATTTTTTTCTAGAAACATTGTAACTGAAAAGTTGAAAACAATTACAAAATTGTTAAGCTAATTTCTACATGTGTCTCGACGCGCTTATGTTGAGATATAAATTATCTTTTGAAATTTAAATCTTTCTAGCAGATGTTCCTAAAGGCACTGGAACACAGTGAACACAGTGAAGTTACATGTAGCATCTTATGTATCTGTCTATCCTCCTCCGCAGGTATCTCTAGTTATTAAGAAATGATGACCTCTCAAGTAAGAAATGAAAAGAAATAGTAAGAAGCGGTCACCCTGTGGCCGGACATGTGGGACCCCTCCGCTTAGTTTTCTTCCTTTTCGTTCCCAGTCTTCCACTTCCCCACTCCCAAGTCCACAGGGTTCCCAACCTTACTATGTCTTACTATTTCTTACTAACTAGAGATGCTTGCGGAGGAGGTTTAGTGTCTGTCCTAATAATGACGATGATTTTAGTAATTAACATGGTCAAAATAGCGAGAGCTTGTTGTTGTTGTTAATAGCTGTGGATCCACGATCGAGGCGTCTTTTTACAACAACAGACAATGGAAAATGTAGGCGACTTTGGCTTTTTCAAAACAGATTATGCGGTCACACGCACGCCTCGCATCAGCATTATCGTCTGTGTTCTTATTGACGATAAATACTATCCAAGCAATTGTTGTAAAAAGGCGTTTTGCAGGAAACAGTTACGTGCTGATATATCACTTCAATAGCGAATGAATTGCACACGTGTCCCACGGAAAATGCTTTACCTGGCAGCAAACAAACTTCTAGATCGACAATCGACTTGAGGTGGGAAATAGCATTTACAAACAGGTTTTGCTAATAACTATACCGATCTCGTACAAGTACCTTTATCAGATTTTTTTGTCATCCAGTACAACCACGTAATTGTATTCCTGCAAAAGGCCCATCAGATTTACACACGTTGCAATATCTCCGTTGCCGGCAGTATTGCAGCGTGTGCTCAAGGGACTATATCATGGTGCTGCGCATGTCTGCAGTCAATGTTGCGCATATCTGCAGTCAATATTCAACCTTCAAACAGTCCCCAACCTAAATGCGCGTTTGAAATATTTTCCTTGAAGACACATAGTTTGTTTCTCATTTTTGCATAATTTGCTTTGATTTTAACCATCCCACTGACGTGTGTGAGGTTATTCAGTTCATAGGGAAATCACTGAAAATAACTGAGCCCGGCCCAGACTGCGAACATAAGACCTCTCACCGTGAAACAGCTCCATTAACCATCCCACATGTGCGAGGTTCGTCAGTTCATATGTAAATCACTGATAATAACTGTGTCTGGACTGTGAATATAAAGACCTCTCACCATGACACAGCTCCTTTAACCATCCCACATGTGCAAGGTTCGTCAGTTCATATGAAAATCTCTGAAAATAACTATGTGCGGGCCGGATAGATAATATAAAAACCTGTCACCATGACACAGCCCATTTAAGTCCAACAACTACATGGGGTAATTGCTTTGGAAAATATCATCAATTAAGTCGAAAGGAATAGAATTCACAGAAACAACAGCATTATGTAAAACAAATCAATCCTTTGAGATTATAGCCTGCGAATACGGCCGTCTCGCATCGGGAACCACAATCAAAACATGGCTCCCGAGGGAGACGTACGCGTCTTGATACCAAAAATTCCATACTGACGACGTTATGCGGCCAGGATCTGGTCGCGTTATTTGATTGGCTAGTATGCCTAATTATCTTATACGAGCCAACAAATGACACGACCAGATCCTGTTCGCGAAACGTCATCAGTATGGAATTTTCGGTCTCAAGACGCAGACGTCTCTCTCGGGAGCCATGTTTTGATTGTGGTTCCCGATGCGAGACGGCTGTATTCGCAGTCTATTGAGATTAGAATGTCCCCTATATTTTGACTGAAAACAAAAAGTGTTTCAGCCCAGTGTACACGAAAAGCGTTTTGGGCACGGCACTCCTAACTTGGGCACGGCACTCCAAACAGGCGGACGAGATACCTTTTCACAGGGTCTCAGCACCCCTAGATATTCGGGCACACGTACCGAGAACATTCCCATTTACACGACAAAAATAAAGGGTGCCGTGCCGAAAAAAGTTGGCACGCGTACCACTAAATTAGGAGTGCCGTACCGTGCCGTACCGTGCCGTGCCGTACCGTGCCCAAAATACTTGTCGTGTAAACCGGGATTTCGTGCAGCCACACTCCTGAAATGTTTTACCTCCTGAATTATAAACTGTGTCAAAGCTCAGTTTTTCTCAATTTCTTTGTCTTTCGTTCTATTTTTTCCACTATTAAACGTCAAACGTCCTTGTATGAAAGAATATCCTATTTTGACGGCATTTATCGTATGCAACACAAGGGATAAAGTGTGGCTAAAAGAATGTTTTAAATAATATGCAATGTAATGATTGTTGACATAAGTGTGAATATAAAACTACTATAATTGATAATATTATAGTTGACTAGTGTCAGCAGAACTGTTCATTGGACCTCAAGCTCAGGATTGCCAGTAGTGCTTGCTCCACGTCAGAATTCAGTTCTCCCTACAACATAGAAAACAATGTTGAAAACAGATGCTGAGAGATCGCACGTGTAGCTGTTAATTTTTTATATAACCCGTTTTCCGTTCAAAACGAGAGTTTGTCGACGTCATGTACACCTATTTTACAGTGCGACTACTGTAATCAGGGCCACTTTATAAGACGATGAGAACTAAACACATTGCAAAACGAAAATAAAACATTCCAATTTACAAATCCCACCATATCCACAAGATTTTCTTAATTTAAAAGTCTTCCGCATGTTGATCCCATCAACCCCTTCGCCCCTTCTTTTATCCCAGTCTCCCTCCTCTGTTTTGGCGACTGGGGTCGAGTCAGCCTATTATTACTCAAAACAAACCTCACCTGAACAGCGCCGAGGAGATGTAAGCGATATAGGTTTATTTTGTGTTTGTACTCTGCATCAGACTCCTGAGGAAAACATATCATTCTTAAAGGAAAGAAGAGTGAAGTGTGTCTAATTAGAATAATATTTAAAGTGTCTATGAAGTGAAAATATCATTTTGTGCAATTAAAAATAAATTTGGAAAGCGCGAACATAATTTTTTCCTGTTGGAGTAAGGCATAATTGTCAAAATCATGCGACAATTTATATATCGTTAAAGATATGTTAATCACATGCATGAAGTAAAGTGGTTTGCACATTTGTATTCACAAAAGTAAAAATATCGCCGACGGCAAGGCTTCTTTAAGAAAAAAGATGACAGATGGCAAGGCCTCTCAAGTAAGACATATTTAGAATGACAATTAGGCAAAAAACGAACTGTATTTTGTATTATTTACGAAGACGAATATAGATGTGCAAATCACTTGACATCACGCATTATCATATCTTTACAGAATTTACCGGGGAAGGTTATATATTTTAGACTTTTTGATATGTTTCTCCATCCCCCCCCTGCTAATTTCTGACCCTGACCAGTCCCTAAGTACAGTCCAGGGCCGGGTTGTTCGAAGCAAGGTTAACTTTAAACCTAGGTTAGCGCCAAATCTGTAATTGCAATCTGTACAGTTTAACCCCGGAATCGCTTAACCTTGCTTCAAACAACCGGGCCCAGATTAGGTACATGGAGGCTCAGAATAACTAAAAAGCTAAACTAAACTAAGCCACCAAAAAATACGCGATGATCTAAGTTTATATCCGCTGCTGGCGCAACAGTTGCAACATGCTTATTTAATGAATACTCTAGGATTTAGAACAGGTTTACATGAACAATTTCAGCTTAACCTATCCATGTCATAGAAATCACAACCTATGACATGCATATCTGTAAACCGGAAATCCCCTGTCTGACATACGGGAGGTCGTATAGATTCGATTCGAGTCCGCGCCGACACTCGAGCTCTTAAAATAACTGGGTAGAAGGTTGCTGCGTTTGTGAAGAAATTTCGTCCTCAAACTGCAAATGGTTAGACCTTCACGTCTTCTCGGATAAGGACGTTAAATCGTAGGTACCACATCGGCTTCAAGTTTATCAGTCTCACCAGACTGTCACGAGTTACACACCCTTGATAGACTGTCACGAGTTACACACCCTTGATAGACTGTCATGAGTTACTGACGTTAATTAAATACGTTTGCTTTACTTTTACTTCACCTTTATTCTATTCTTGAGTCTGCACACTTCGGACTCTAAATACGTCTTGTGACTCAAATCAGCAAGCGATTGCTTCTCTGTCTTCGCGTTCCGGCACTTTTCACAGTCTTTCCTGGTATCAATAACCTGTGCCGTCAATAAGAACGTGACGTCAAGAAGGTTAAAGAAGGTTAAAAGCATATCAGGACATTCACATGGTATTTCTCTTCTATCTCAAGGTGTTATTTTTGTAGTTTTGTTTTGAAGAAACTTGAAGGTTCAGTTCAAGTGACAGTGGTCCTTTAACCTCGCCACAAAATGACACCGAGGCGATCAAAATTTTGCGTAATTCGACGGGTAATTCAATCTTCTATCTCTTTTTGTTCTACAATGTGACGCAAGTAGAAATATCTTAAAAACACCTTATCTCACAGATCTTATCTTGTATTTTTACTAAAAGTGCCGTACTTTGAACGTTACACAACAATAAAACTTCAATACCTTGGGACAGAGCATTCCCGTTTAACAACACAAAACTCTCACTGATCGAAATCACTGCTGTCCTTCCCTTAAAACACCTTACTTCTTCGATCACAGTAAAAATGCGATCGCTCTTAATGCAACATTTATCTTAATTATTCATGGAGTTACCTCTTGTTCAAGAACTTCGTTTGCCATTTTCAGCTCCTCTATTTGTTCTGTTAATTGAAAAACTTCTTCTTCAGTAGATTCCTGAAACGATAACATGGATATTCCTGGTATTCCTATTCCAGGTATTGCTACTCCTACTGCTATTCCATGTACTCCTACTCCTATTGTTATTCCAGGTATTCATATTCCAGGTATCCTATCCCTATTTCGATTCCTATTTCGACTCCTATTTCGACTCCTATTCCGATTCTGGTTTCTATTCCTGAAGGTATCATATACCATTGCACAATTAAAACGCTACAGTCGGCTTCATATTCTCAAACAAAACTGAGTTGCAGGGTAGGATTAAAGGAGCTGTGTCACGGTGAGAGGTCTTTATATTCGCAGTCTAGGCGAGACGCAGTTATTATGAACTGACGAACCTCGTGCACATGTGACACGGTTAAAATAAAAGCAAAGACGAAGTCTTGAAGCTAGGAAAACATTACGTATCTATCATTTCAATCAAACACTGGGAGAGTGAACTTTAACTGTTTATAGCCAATTAACATATTGACTTCATGCATGCGCAGTACCATGACAAAGCCCCGTTAGCTGTTTGTAGCCAATTAACATATTGACTTCATGCATGCGCAGTACCATGACAAAGCCCCTTTAACTGTTTATAGCCAATTAACATATTGACTTCATGCATGCGCAGTACCATGACAAAGCCCCGTTAGCTGTTTGTAGCCAATTAACATATTGACTTCATGCATGCGCAGTACCATGACAAAGCCCCTTTAACTGTTTATAGCCAATTAACATATTGACTTCATACATGCGCAGTACCATGACAAAGCCCCTTTAGCTGTTTGTAGCCAATGAACATATTGACTTCATGCATGCGCAGTACCATGACAAAGCCCCTTTAGCTGTTTGTAGCCAATGAACATATTGACTTCATGCATGCGCAGTACCATGACAAAGCCCCTTTAGCTGTTTGTAGCCAATGAACAAATTGATTCCATACATGCGCAGCACAAGCAACATACGCAGACGCAGTGCCATAGTGCCGGGGTGGTGCAGTGGTCAAGCGCTTCGCCTCTCAGCTCTTGGCCCGAGTTCGATTCCTGCAACACGACGCTACATGTGAGATGAGTTTGTTGGTATCTCGCCCTTGCTCCGAGGGTCTTTCTCCGGGTTCTCTGATTTTCCTCCCTCCTCAAAAACCAACTCAAATTCCAATTCGACCGAGGAATCCGTGTCCCCGATTACGAGACCCTTCTAGGGTCAGCGAGAAGACTAGACACGTAAATATTTAACAATTATTCACCGAAGTGGTGGTGAATAGTGGTGGATATTTACCGAGCTGCTTCGGCGAGGTAAATATCCACCACTATTCACCGACACTGAGGTGAATAATTGTTTCAGTATATACCACACATTAGTAAATAGCCGACACCAAATAGTTATTTTATTTTCTATCAAATGGACAAAAACTCGCGCGAGGTGATCGCTGCTTCGCTCAGAGGTGAATATGAAATCATATTTACTGTTTGAGTAGCCAATCAGAGCGCGCGAAAAGTGATATTCACTGGTGTGGTATATACTAAAGATATTTATTTTGAAGTTGTTTATTTTCTATTTATCATTACCGGTACTTGGTCTACTCATAGGTGTGAGATAAGAACGAGTACCGCTAATGATCATCGCATTACTGTGTCTGAGTTGGTTGCTTGTGCTCATGCTTATGTCGCTAGTGTGAACCAGGCTTTAAGTGTTTCCAACCTTGAGTTGTTGATAAACTGGTAACGGTATCGCTACTTTTTCTTGAAGCTCATTGTGGTTGATTTCTCCATTGATTTGCAGCTACAAACGAATCGAAACACATTTGTTATTTCGCATTTATACGATAGTTGAACATATTAATTTCAGTATATACCGTACGTGACCATATTTTCTCAAATAGACGACGGGCCCCGAAAAAATGCCGGGTTCAATTAAACCCCGGGTCTGGGCAGGCTGATTTTAAATCAACGCCGCCGTGGCCGTTCATTCGAGATGTCATCATTTCAAAAGTTTAGGCGAATCATTATCACGACGGGACGTACAATGGCTTTCAGAAAAAGTAAAATAAAACCTTTTTCGACGAGGTGCTCCGATACGTTCAATTGCGATCTAAAAATACGGCTCTATCGTCTGGTCCTCAACCTCAAATGAAAACCTGAAGAGTGTGTTTAGGATACAATTGAATGGAAGCGTGTGTCATATTAGAATCAGATGTTTTAGCACTGACTGTGAACTTATTTAAACAACTTGACTAGATCCCATTCTACGACGAAGTGAAGATCTCCAAAGCATCATCCACTACAAATAAAGTTCATTATTGATTATTATTATTATAAACTAAACTGTGAAATAAAGACCATTAAAAGTGTTACGAGTTATTAATGGCAAAGCCCCGGTACAACATTTGTTGAAACTGATCTTGAAACCGTTTGAAATGGCCATTAAAAGAAATCAAACTCTCTCAAACTTGCTTTCAACAATGTTTTCAGGCCATTTCAAACGGTTTCAAGATCGGCTTCAACAAATGTTGTACCGATGTTGAACCATGACTCAACATCGGTTCAACATGGTTCAACATGTACCGATGTTGTAAAGATGTTGAAACCGTTTGCCCGGGGTTTAAAGAAAAAAACGATTATTTCACCTTGTCCATCATTTCCCTTAGTGCCTCGTTCTCAAGTTTCAGTGTCGTTATCTGACCATTAAGCGACACGAGCACATGCGCACTGGGTACTATAAAATTAAGAAGAAGTCAGTTGCATAAGAGAAGACCGCTGAACATTGTACTTCACTTGCGGTTGAACCCACGAACCTTCTTAGCCAATCAAATAGCAGAGTTACAATACGACAAATACACGGTAGGACATTACAAGGCTAAGTTTTTGCCATTGCTGTTTCACCCTCACCCCCTCCCCCACTCCCTTGGGATTTTTTTCCTGCACAAGTGCACGCCTTACAATAGCAGATATTACAGTATTCAGCGGTATTGACCCAAAAGCCTCACTTCGATGTAATGAAGCGCCATTGAAATGGCCATTCTTGTGTGACCCAAACCTAAATGTACTCACTGAACCCTAAATGTATTCGAAAGAAATAAGTTATGCTATTTTATTTCTCTGTTGTGCGTCTATGAAAAGAAAATCTGAAAACCTTCCTCACAACATCCGCTATATAAAGACGGCTCAAGTCTTGCAATTGACCGATTTAGCTTGTACACTTGTTATCCCAATTCAGGTCATGTGACAGCTCTCTAGAGGATTCAGTGCTTTGTTTTCCAATTAAAGAAATTGATACATTTCCTCTTGGGATACAGAAAAACAAGAAAACAAGTCGGGTGGTATGAAATGGGACAACAAGTGTACAAGGTAAATGGGTCAATTTGTCACGTCAGCTACGGGAAATAAATTAGTTTTGCTATGCTGTCCCCAACATTGAAAAGCTGAACTAACGGCTTCTAATTGCGGACCATTGTGTTTTCTTTTCATTGGAGGTGTGATTGCTTTCCAACACCTTATTTCGATACACAGTTTGAATTGTGCTTCATTGCGTTGAAGCGAGGCGTTTGCCTAGGTACTCCTTCGTGTAACGTGCACGTAAAGTATTGAACCCGTTGTTGATGGTTAGGGTTTTTAAAATAATGTAGGGGCAAGGTTTGTATTCGTCCACAGGACTATTAATTCAGTATGCATTATATTTATCTGTTGTTTAGTGACCTCCCCCAATACTATATGCGTACGTTACAAGAAATGTCTACCGGCATTTGGGTCAACACCGCTGAAACTGCTATTCGCAGACGCACCTGTAATATTACAATATGCTGCAGAAGAAACACTTACCTTTGATGTTTTTGTTATTTCTTGGGCTGTGATTACCTTCCATTCCTGACAAACAAAAGTAAATATATTTATCAGTCCTTTTTGTTAATACGACTAGTAATTATTTTGAAATACGGTTTGTACATGGTGTTTCCGAGGATGAAGATTAATCACAGCCATGGAACAGCAGAACAAAAGGATTGCTTTAACAGGACTCGATTTAGTGTCCTTATGGCTAGTGATAAATACCTGGAAGATCGACGTCCTCTTCTTCGTAATCACTGAGCATTAAGCTTGAATTGCCTTCTTCATCCTAACATTTTCGAAATATAAAAGCAACATTTCAGAAGAGAATAACAGTCTTGAGGTCGCAGCGCACTCTTTCCATGCAGTGCTTTTCTCCTTACACTTATGCCAAAACCAAATTCTAAACAAGTTTCACAGCATTCCAAAACACAGCCATAAAGTATCAAGATAAAATGAAAATTATCTACGACTTGACTTGCAAAATTACTGTAAAACAACTCCCCCCTCCCCCACCAACGTGCCTCGTGGAACAGCGCGGCCTCTACAATGACTAGCAGTACTTCGAAATAAACCAGTTCGCGGTTTTTCCTACATTTTGAATGAGGTGAAAATTTGTTCGATTAATAAGAAAACGTGTGGAAATTTTGGAGAGTTTTGGACTCTCGCACGTAGTAAGTATTTGACACGAGAGCATCAAATGTTTAGTATAATGAGATACCGTAAAATTCCGAAAATAAGCCCCGGGGCTTATATTTTTCAACGCACCTTTTTGAGGGGCTTATATTCGGCAGGGGCTTCTATACGGAGGGGCTTACTATAGGAGTGAATTTTGCGTTTAGAAATCAGCTGGGCTTATAATTGGAGGGAAATTTGTGTCTGCAATTTTTCAATCAATGCAAAGATAACAGGTGAAAAGCGAGGAGCACCAGAGGGAGTTTGGGTTCAGGGCGGCGGGATCGAACTTCCTTGTAAATACTATGTCTATGGACCGAAGGAATTCAAGGCGAGAGTGAGGAGTGAACTACGTAAAGGACAATAAACTCTGACACTTCTTCCACAGTGGTTCAGCGTACGGAAACGTTGTTTTATAAATAAAAAAGGCTTGATCATAATTTACGTTGGTTTATTTTGTATTTGGGAGCAATTCCCAATTATAAGCCCCCGGGGGCTTATATACGGAGGGGCTTAATATAGGCGGCTTTTTCGCGTTAAGAATCTGAGGGGCTTATATTCGGTAGGGGCTTATACAGGGAGGGGCTTATTTTCGGAATTTTATGGTATTACAAGTGTCAATAAATGGGTGAAATTTGAGCTGAATTGAATACAGTTGCTCTTCCAAACATAAACTCTGAACTCTCTGAATTTCTAAAGAGACCTGAAACAACCATGCCTGTGGGGACTGATCAAAGCCAGGTCCTGGCTAATCCACAGATCGAATTGGAATTTAGCGTGTTGGTTTTTGCGGAGGGAGGAAAACCGGAGGACCCGGAGAAAAACCCTCGGAGGGCGAGATACCAACAAACTCAACTCACGTATGATACCGCGTCCGGGAATCGAACCTGGCCCACAGAGGTGAGGCGAAGCGCTTAACCACTGCGCCACCCCGGCCCCAGCTCCCCAACAAAATGCGTAGGTTCCCGCTGACCAAGTTTGAAGGCCGCTCTGGATACGAGATTGCGCTTGTCCGTGAAAACCATTTTTTGAAATACAATGGATATAATATTAGTTCCTGTAAAAACTAGTGGCGCTTTACTCTGTCAAAGAAGCAACCTTTTACATAAACTAATTAAAAATACTCAAAATTATTTGCCAACTTTTACCTGATATGAATCCACTTGGATTTTTAGCGTTTCAATTTCCTCCTGAAATTTCAAACGAAAGTATCACGAGTAAAGCGGACAGCATCCAACTGTATTCCTGTCGAACCATTGACACTGTCTAGCAAACAAACACAGTGGCTGCATCGGTTCTCTTCAGATTTTGAAAGTAAAAGTACCAGAAAGTATTAAATATTTACCATGCCAAATCTTTAGTCGAAATCCCTACGCGAAGTCCGATTATTTTAACCCTAACTTCCAGTTCCGACTTTCCGCCAATGCTCGGTTTAGAATTGAGTGACGTCATCAAATCAACCCAAGAAAATAAACATGGCTACTTTAGAATGCAGAAGGGAAGAGAGCTTTATATCAGAATGTCTACAGAGCTTGTATTCAAAGTTGGAACCGTAAAACATGCCTTGTAGTCGATAGTCGCTGTGCCGTGCAAGTGTTGTTTGGATGACGTCATGAACAGACAGCTTTAACAAAGAACCACTCGTTTGCAAACTGACTAATGGCGGACGGATTTTCACAGGTTTACGCGGTCTTCTCAGTTCTTGGCTGGGTTAGTACATACTGATCAAATTTATAGCGATTCGTATAATTTTGGGCCTAAAGATGCGACTTCTGTTAAAAAAAGGCGAACAAAATACACAATTTTCGTTATCAGTAGTGGCACTTTAAAAGACGAAAAATAGAGCAGCTTTCGTATGAGAGGGATAAACTACAGCATGTACGTAGCCTTACCGTATTCGCACCGTAACCGTGCCGTAGCGTAACTCTGTAACTTGATTGGATCAGCAGCAGGGGCGTAGGGAGGTTATGAATTCTGAGACATTTTCACTGATGACTTCTGTCAATCTATCGGGAAACTATTTCAATATCACGGCATGCCATACAGTAACCGTGCCGTAAGTCATTGCCGTAGTTTGTCACATGCCATACAGTAACCGTGCCGTAAGTCATTGCCATAGTTTGTCCCACTCATACGAAATCTGCTCTAAGAGCATTTCAACATCGCTACTCTACCTCGGCTTCTCGTTTGGCTATTGTTTCCTTCTTTAGTTCCACTTTTAATTTGGTGACCTATTGAAGGAAGAGGAAAGATTTATTTTAGCTGACTGTATTTCGCTCAGTTTCTTGTATCAATGTTGTAACTTCGTCATTATTCCCCACCGTGGGTTTTGCAGGATAATTTGGAAATAAAACAGAGGCAAAACAGACGCCTCAAAGACATACGTTCCTCTGTAAATTTTTCGACATTTATTAGCTCGTAACTTTGTCGGTATTTATATATCAAAAACTTTGCACAGTTAATCATCTCTTGAGTTTGTTATTAGTTGTTGTCTCCTATGAGTTTTGATGAGTTTTCAACTGCAAAATCCTCATTCTTTGGGTATCATTTATGAGTTTATGGTATCGTGTTTTCTATTTACAATCCGTATTCACCGTATTCGTCAGTCTTTACAAGTTATATATACGCACCTCTTGTTCTAGCTCTTCGATTTTTCTATCTTTCTCTTCTACTAGGTCTTCCTCGATCGATCCCTGTCATAAACAAGCAAGCTCTGGTCAAGTCAGAACTCTTTTAAATTCAGTTCTCAAAAAGAAATGTTTCTTTTCCTTAGCTAGAATTGTTCACTTAATTTCAGATACTTACGTTCATGTGAGCTTGCACAGGCGATGCCGGAGCTTTCTTCTTTTCTACATCAAGTTCGACTTCAGTGAATCGAAGCTAACGTAAAAAAGTTAAGAATACCTTGTAAGACAATCGTGAGACTGGATTGCCCATAATTTCTAACATCTACTATATAGAGCAGCAAATTTGCTCATTGAATTCTCACAAATTAAATAAATTTTAGAACGTACTGGACTTGAAAATAAGGTTATAATCACTTGGGTAAAATTCTGGTACAAAAAAACTTCCAGAGTCACGCAATACCAAAACGTTTTAAATTTTATAAGTTAATAACAACAATGTTTCAAATAGTTTTTTTTAATAATAAAAGATAGGCTGGTGTAGCTTAAATTACTTTCCGCAGATGATGTTTATTTGGTTTACTTCTGGTTTGCAAATTATAACGATACAAATTATTATACGGGTCACGAACAGGTTTTTAATCAACACTTAAAAGGTTTTGTAACACGCGAGCCAATCAAAATGACTGTTTGAGTAATAGCCAATCAGCTTGTAGTGCGAAAACAGTTTTTTTTTTGCGCGCTCGCCCCCGACATTTGGCTTCAAAAAAGGCTGTATTTTAGCTGTCATATATAATAAACAATTTGTTTCACGGAAAAGTTGTGTAATACGGCAGGGAATTTGTACTCGTCAAATATTTTTTTTCTCGCCTTTCAGCCTCGAAAAAAATCTGACTCGTAAAAATACCAAGCCTCAGATAAATCTTCAAAATACTTTACCCTTTCTAGCGTCTTCTGGTGTTGAACTCTCAGCTTGTTGAGTTCCTGGTTGAGCATTTCATTTTCCTCCTCGAGTTCCTGTATAGTAAACAAGATTCAGCCAGATTAGTTGAATCAAGCTATAAAGAGAGCATAAGAGAGGGACTATTGTACAGCGCTGTGTGCGATGATAATGTCTAATAAAATCAATTTTAGTAACCGGAAGTAGCTGAACCAAAGTGCGCGAGCGCGCGACAACAATCACATTTTGCCGCCATGAGATTGTCGCGCGCTCGCGAACTCTCAGCTGCTTCCGGTTACTAAAAATAGATTATATTAGACATTATCATCGCACAAGCTGGAGATTCCCTCTCTTACTTATGTTCTCTTGGTTGAATCTAACATTCACATTGCATACTTGTACATACCTGACATATTTACATTGTATTACCCATACTCCAGCGATCGAATATTGCAACAAAAAGCGTTTATTTTATCTGGTCCGGAATCCACTGAAATCGCACGTTCTGATTGGCTGATTTTGTCATCGGCCGGATCGGCCATTCCCAATTAACGTTTTTGACGCGATTTTTATATCAGTAAACTTCTCAAGATCATGAATAATCAATGAGATCAACAGCCAATCTGGTCATCCCATTTTGGTCAGGCGGATAAATCTTGATATCCAATGAAACACCAGTTCAAGACCGCTCCGGTTAGTTGAAACACTGATCAAGACACTTGAATTTTAACTAAGTAACAAGGATTACATCAGTATGACTTCACATGAATAATGTGAAGGAAAACATGGAAATAAAAATCAGCTGCGTACGTAGCGTCTCTCGAACATTCCACCTCATGGATGTTTCCGACTTCTACTCCTCTGTCTTGAAAACGTTTTCAAGACCGAGAGCAAAGTTTTTCTCCCTACAGATCTCTTACCTTGACATCGATCGTTAAATCCCTTTCCAATGTCATTCTGTGCGAGGATACGGCTGTAGACGCCTTGGAAGAAAATGATTCCTGAAAAATGAAAAGGATTCAGAAGTAAAGAATTATAAAAAAGCAGGATAAAGGAGAAACATCGCCGACTTCCTCTTGGAGCAGCAGACCTACTGTTAAAACGGTTGTCAGCAAATACTTTTTGTCAGCAACGGTAAAGTTGTAGACTTGTCAGGGTTAGCGCTCTACTGTCGCCGTGGCCTTTGTGCCCTAGCGGCTTTAGCATACCCTGTATACTAACTGTATACGGTTTACCATTTGTCTAGGTCATATTCAGCCACATCCCACATGGTTCATAGCTTTCACTCACTAGTGGTAAGTAAACCCAGCCTTAGCCATTACTTACGCCATACTAGAGCATATTTCGTACGAACGGGAAAAACTACGGTTACGGTTGCAGCAAGGCTACGGCAAGGCTACGGACATGCCGTATTTTTGTACCACTCATACTAAATATGCTCTACGGTATGGTTACCGTGCGGCTTGCCATAACATTGAAATGGTTTCACATTGTTGTTTTTTTGTCTTTCTGATCCAATGAAATTACAGAGTTAC
The DNA here is from genome assembly GCA_030867875.1 of Actinernus sp. WN-2022. Classification (NCBI taxonomy): domain Eukaryota; kingdom Metazoa; phylum Cnidaria; class Anthozoa; order Actiniaria; family Actinernidae; genus Actinernus; species Actinernus sp. WN-2022. Next base: position 13,066,424 of record JAOWCC010000019.1, on the reverse strand, counting down.
GGTACAGTAAGTTACAGTACGGTTACGGTAAGGCTACGGACATGCCGTATTTTTGTCCCACTCATATGAAATTCGCTCTAGTATTATTGTAGTATGTTGTATACGGTGTTCATCATACCTGTAATGATGATTTTTCACTGTTTATAGAACTTGCAACTCTCTAAAAACAAAGAGAAATTTAAAAAAGTTACTTCTTAGCTGCAGTAACTACGTCAAAGCAACTCACTATCTAAAAAAGAAACGAATCTTGAACACTTTTATCAGTTAAAAAAACTGTTAAGCTAAGTAAACCCGACAGTCATTTCGAAATAAATATAGCTACATGTGAGGCCGAATGCAAGAATCAACATTGCGCACAATCGCTAAATTGCCGCCTGTGCGGACGATAGATATTCACTGGACTTTGTAAACGAGGTTGCAAGAAACTGCACTGTCATAAGGGGAACTGAACCCTGCAATCAACCCAATGTCTATTCAAACATATATTCGAAATAAATAGGTTCTGCTATTTTATTTTTCTGTTTTGCGTCTTGGAAGAGAAAATCCGAAAACCTTACTCACAGCCTCCGCTTTGTACAGACGGCTCAAGTCTTGTAATTTGTGACGTAGTAACAGGGAATAAATTAGTTTTGGCATGCTGTCCCCTACATTGAATAGCAGAACTAACGGCTTCGAGTGAAACTTTAAGGTTTTAAGTTCTTTCAAATTTTGTTTGTACAGTGTCGCAAAAGTTTTAGTTTCATTCGAGAAGTCATATTTAAAATTTAAAGTTTTGATGTCCTAAATTATAGTTAAAATAACGCCAGTTGAACGTTTCCGCTTTCTCTAATGTCATTTTCTCATGCTCCCTGTGTACCGTTGATGAACTTGGCACAGAGTTCTGGTATGACGCTATGGATATTTCCTCTGAATCATCATGAATGTTGAATTCTGATACAAGCTCGCCCTAAAAACAAGAAAGAAAAACAGCAAAAAGGAGTTACAATGCTGCTCAGTCACATGATGATCAGTCAAACTAGACTTGGCTAGGTTCATTGTTATAGTTATAGAAACGGATCTAACGGGACCTGAAACAACCTGACGGGCTGATCAAAGTCACGACCCGGCAAATAAGCCTTTTCAAGAAAATGATGCATCGTGGGTAATCAGGACCAACATGATGGAAACTGCAGTATCTGTATAAGAATCTGATGTCAAATAATTTCCATAAAATTTCAGTTCTGTGAAATTCATCAATTGTGAACTTAAGATACTAGGCAAAATATTTTACTGATCAAATTTCAGCGGTTTATAATTACTAGAAAGCGAGCAGTTACACTTTTTAGTTTCTATACATTTCTGTGTAAAAAATACCAATTAAGGAAACGGGAAAATACGGTCGGCTCTCTTTCTAGTAAAGCTACACCATTCAAATTTTATCAGCAAAATATTTTGCCTAGTACCTTAAGTTTACAATTGATTTCACAGAATTGACATTTTAAGGAAATTATTTGACATCAGATTCTCATACAGACACTGTAGTTTCCATCATGTTGGTCCTGATTACCCATGATGCATCATTTTCTTGAAAAGGCTTATTCACAGATTGAATAGGACATTTTCATTATGGCATCATTTTACTACAACTACCAGAATCCTTTTCAAATTCTTTTTCTCATTCAGATTTTTAAACTCCTTTGAGAATTCCAAGACAATGGCCCAAATTAGAGGAACTAAAGGATCCGCGCAAGGAATTCTGGTAGTTGTAGTATGTGACGTCACATACTAATGTCCTATTGGAATCTTGCGTTACTGGTTTACACAAGAGATACATGTTTGGACACCGAAAATCGGGTTTAACTTACAAACTTCACAATTTTGCGCCTCGGTTGGGCAGTAAAGCTAAAAATGAAAAAGTCGGCCGATAAACATACGTTTGGAATCTCTGGTTGTTCTTCTTCCTGCTCAGTGTCATCACCTATAGGAATAACAAAGAATGAAGTGCAACTAATTCTCTGTAATCTAAGAGAAGAACCACATAAATTCAGTGCGTCCCATCAGGTCATTAAATCAGTATGTTTGCCTCCACAGATAAAGTCAGGGAAAAAGGTATTTCGATCATCACTTGGGACGACTAAAGTATAGGGCATTTCATAAAACTGGAAAAAGAGAAGCTTTAGTTCAGCGTGACCCATTCTAAGTACCAAACGGCCCCTTGCGTGACATTTAAATACAACTCGTGTATATGTGCCGTCCTACAGGGTATGGTTTTCGAGCTCTTTTAGTCTGAAATAGGTTATAAATGGTGTCGTTTTAGTCTGGAAAAGGGTATGATTTTGACAGGGAAGTATGAGCCCCCACATGTTAATCTATTTCTCTTCAAAATACATTGAGAAAAAGAACAAACCACGGTGAAAAATGTCAATGGATTAGGTAACGCGATTAATAAAAAAAGCTGAACTTAACTTTTTCTTTAAACGGCGCCCAGTTGTTACCCCAAGCAAGGCCTCACTACAAATGCAATAAAATTATCGTTTTTGCGTGAAATAGCTAATTTAGAGATCCAAAAGCAAAAATATTCGAAATGTCAGCATGAGTAAACAGCTCCCATTAACTGCTAGTTCTAACTATTCATAGCGAACAAATGAACTTATTATGCACTATGTATACCAAACGTTACGTAAAAACCTATAAAATACTGCAAATGGACAGTACCATAGTAGAATACGACGAAATATATTTCGTTAGTATCATAAACGAGCGTAAACATAAATCATCCAGAAATTAAACATTATTTATACTTTGGTATCTGCTGGCCATTAAATATATTGAAGCAAAAAAGGTCACCATTTTCGTTTCGGAGATATTTTGTAAAATATCGCAAATTTAGCTCCAAAACATACCTTTTCCGAGGAAGGACTAGGGCGACTTTCATAAAAATCGTCTTAAATCGCCCAAATGAAATTTATTTTTCATTGCCAACGTCAAATAAGTGTTAAATACGTAAGATTCAGTATTACACTCAATCACAGATATTTATACCTATGATTTTAGATTTTGCCAACATGCGCCGTAGATATGCGCATTGCAAAACAAGGGAATCACCTTAATGGCCGCTTTAAGTGGTGTATTGCACGGGATCAGGTCTGAAAAAGGCCATCATATAATTTGGTCTGAAGTACCCACACCCAAAATTCCGGGGAGTGACCTCCCCTGAAATTAACAACAATAATGATAACATATTTATGAACTGAACAGGAAGCCTTCTCACTAGCCTGATGGTACGAGGTCGTCCGAGGAAGTGAGCGGACGACCTCGTACCGTCTGAAAATCAGGCTACCTTCTCACACGTTGAGTCAATTCTCATCTGTTTACCTGCATCCCATGTGGCTACAGTTGGAGCATTCTTGAACATTGGAATAATCTCCTTATTGCCTCCGATCCTAGCATAGTCCTCCGCTGTAGGAAGAAACATCCGTGTTAGGTTCATCACGATCAACCATACGCAGTACGTTTACATCATCCGAGTATTTGTGTGCCCTATATGGTTTTAATAGTTAATCGCATTTTTATAGATTGCCATTTTTTAGCTCGCCAGTTTTTGGTGTTATGCTGATCAGTTTGTATCGTGGGAGTGACTGGAGCCGTAGGCAAGTCAACCTCGTTCCCAGGGGTCTTTGCACGCCTAATCCAAGAATCGCGCAAAGATCCCTGGGAAGAAGTTTGCCTCGTACTGGATGCCGCTACCGATCCCAGCTAGCCAGCCCTTATATGAAAGCACATGAGCTATGAACCAGAACCATGAACGTTTTATGATAGATAATAGAACAGTTTTCGATCGAGTGTCGAAAGTATTGTTGGTTGCTTTGGTTTTGAGTTTGTTGAGCTTCACGGCAATTAGCTGTGAAAAACGTTTTGTGACAATTCTACCAACCAGAGACAATCAAAGCCGAAGACCTATTATTTCAGTTGTAATCAAGTTCTAAACTAAAACCAAACATTGTTTTGGTTAGTTTCGATTGGTTGCTTTTTCAAGTAAAATCAATAACGACTTACTCCAGTTCGTGATTGGCTCATTTATAGATTTTGATTATCATACTAACTAATACAAGCCTCGAACTAGAGAAGATTTCATGAGTGGACAAAATACGACTTGTCAGTAGCCTTGCCGTAACCGTACTGCAGCGTAACTCTGTAATTTGATTGGATCAACAGGGCAAACACATGTACAATAGGGAAACCATTTCAAAGTCACGGCGTGCCGTACAGTAACCGTACCGTAGTCATTGCTGTAGTTTGTCCCACTCATACGAAATCGGCTCAAAGCGGAGTAGTCAACTCCAGCCTTGATATCACGAAAGGCTTGGTTACCTTTCAAAATGGCGGCCAAGAAATTACTTTTGTTTTTGTTTTACAAAACTCAATCGAAAACCGCTCTAGCAAGAGTAAACCAATGGAGGTAACATTATACGCTGTGGCTTTCCTGTACCTGTGTGCCCATTGCCGTCTTCTAACTTGGAATTGGCTCCTCGTTTGAGCAGAAGTTCCACGCTTTTCATCAGACCAAGTAAACTAGCGTACATTAGCGCTGTCCTGTGGTAAAGCAAGTAAGATGCATGGAACTGCTCAGTACCAAACCGAATTTGATATCAGAATGGTGCTCAAAGACAATAACATGTGTGTCAGGTAATAGGACTCTAATGAGTAAAACACACACTGATCAGTTTTCGCGATATTAAAGGGACTGAATTTCAGTCGGTGTTTCCCAAATGTATCCTCGTTTGCGCAGGCCTTTACAGCAAATCATGTTTATTGTGTATGAATTGCATGTTTTAATTTAGGTGGTTTAAATTGTCTTTGAAATTCCAAGAAGAAACGGTTGAGGATACTTGGTTATAAATCCAAATTTTAATTTTCAATAATCTTACTTTCTGGCGTTGTCAGTGATGTTCACTTTTGCTCCTCTGTCGAGTAGAAGTTTAACGACTTCTTCATGTCCACTCTGTATTCCTATCAACAACGGTGTTCTACCATCCTAGAACACAAACGGGAACGACAAGAAAGATGAAGTTAGAGATTCTTCATGTTCACTCTGTATTCCTAACAACAACGGTGTTCTCCCATCCTAGAACACAAACGGGAACGACAAGAAAGATGAAGTTAGAGATTCTTCATGTTCACTCTGTATTCCTAACAACAACGGTGTTCTCCCATCCTAGAACACAAACGACGCGGAACAAAAATAAATATGAAGTTAGAGATTATAATACAATGAGGTAACGCAACATTCTCTGCAAACTGAATCGACGTAACATTTTCTTGTTCTAGAAAAGTCGCTGAATCCCGGTGAAACAAAATAGGACGACGTTCTCCTCTTTGCAGGAAGTTTTATTCGTTGCTCATGTTATAGTCTTTTCTGCATTTCTTCTCTCTGAAGAAAATGTAGGGTAACATGGTAGCACGTACTGGTTGTTCCCGGGGCATCCTAATCTCATTAATAATAATAATAATAATAGACTTTATTATCCACAGAAATCTTTCAGTTTACACTGATTTCCAAAGATGCTGTGCAACTAATAATAGCAATAATAATATAATAATTTACTAGATACTAATTATAATATGTATGCAATAAATAATACTAATAATAACCTAAAAATATATATATATATAATATCTCTGCATCAACGTACATAGAACAATCATGAGTAATGTCTCCAGTAGATTGACTTAAACTCCTTCACACTGCGAGCAGATTTAACCTCAGGATAAAGACTGTTGAACAGCATAGCCGCGGAATGGGCAAACGACCTTTGGCCAGATTTAGATGTAATTTTACTAATATGGATATTGTCTCCCCCCCTAGTATTATAATTATGTACTGATGAGTTTCTCTTTACAATACTTGAGAGATATGATGGAAAAAGGCCATGCAGGCACTTATAAGCAGCAATACGTTTGTGGAAAGACCAACGATCACTAATAGGTATCCAACCTAGCTGTCTAAACAGTTCTGCTGAACGTTGATCTCGTATTTTCTTCTGTAGGATAATACGAGCACCTTTCTTCTGGAGCCTAACAAGTCGTTCCAAACATATTTGGTCAGCATTAGATCAAATGACATTACAATACTCAAAAAGTGGCTGGACAAGGGTGCTATACAACTGTTTACATGTATCAACTTCAAGATATTTCCTAATCCGTGCCAGTAATCCTAATCTACTACTAATCTTCTTTGCTACATTATCTATGTGGTCATGCCAGCTCAAGGACGGATCTAATGTAACACCCAGATACTTCATTACAGATACAGTCTCAATCGGTAATTCAGGCAGTGCTGAACTAGACATAGTAGTGGTGGCCAGGTGTTTGCTAGTTCCAAAAAGCATGAACTTAGTTTTCTTTACATTAAGTACAAGGTCAGTCGCAGTGAACCATGCATTGAGGCAACAACAACAACAACAACAACAACAGCTTTATTTGTACCCTAGATTGTGTCATATAAATACAAACGATAGACTTGAAATATTGAGAGTACTGGGAGGCCTGAAATAGTGTGAGACTAATCGAGTCAGGCATCCCAGAAAATGTAGGTTTAAATTTTTTTGGGGGGGGTCGAAGCAAAGCAAGGCAAAACACACGCTAATTATACGTTACAAACATTAATGCAAGCTATTAGTAGTAGGACAAGAAAATGACATTTGGAGGCCTGATTCTACTGGTATAAGTAAATACAGAGAAATTTTGAAATATATGTATAAGTAGAAGTTGATAGAAATTCGAATCTTAATATTCTGAAGAAAACTTTTGTTTCAGTTTTGATTTGAATGACGTTTTGGAGTTCAGATTTCTGAGGTCTTCACTAAGTGCATTCCAGATTATGACACCCTTGTATCTTAGACTGAATTTTCCAAAATTAGTTCGAATTTGTGGAATGAAGTGCAGACTTAGATGTCTATCTGGTCTAATTATGGATCTAGTGTTAATTTTGAAGTATAAATGAGAGATTGAGAAAGGTAAGGTTCAAAAGCTGAAGGAAGATTATGGTATGATAGGAACATAAAGATAGAATCAGAAGAGAGATTATATCAAGGAATTTGAGAATGTTTAGTTTCTTAAATAACAGGTTAGTATGAGCATCATAGTTAGAGAATGTAATGATCCGTAATGTTTTCTTTTGCATGACTATGAGATTTTTTAGTGTAGTAGGGTAGGTGTTTCCCCAGGATAAGATACCATATGTAAGATAAGGATATATTATTGAATAGTAAATTTTAATTAAGATATCTATGTTAACATAGTGTCTAATCTTTGAAATGATTCCATTACCTTTAGAGATTTTTTTAGATACTTCGTGGACTTGGTATTTCCAATTTAGATTAGCATCAATTAAGACCCCAAAGATATTTAACATAAGGTTTATTAGATAAGTTTTGATTATTTATGGAGACCTTAATTGGAAATGCTTTTTTTTGTGATGGGTGAAAGATAACGAAATGTGATTTATCTACATTTAATGATAGTTTATTAGTGTTTAGCCAATCTTTGACTTTAATCAGTTCATTGTTTACAGTACGTTCAAGTTTGTTTAAATTTTTATCTGCAAGAAATAAATTTGAGTCATCAGCAAATAAGTGAAAATCAAATAATGTAGAACAGGAAACAAAGTCATTGATGTAAATGAGAAACAATAAGGCTATTTAACTCAGCTTGAAGGGTAGACACTATAGACTGAATGTCCTTACTAGCAAAAAATAAAGCTGTGTCATCTGCATAGAGAATCACTTTGCAGTTTTTTTACATTATCAGCCAGATCATTGATAAAAATAATAAACAAGAGGTCCCAGTACAGAGCCTTGTGGTACACCCATTGAGATATCCATAGCGTCAGATGTAGCTCCATTAACAGCTACTACTTGGGATCTGTTTGAGAGATAATCCCTAAACCAATCCAGAGCTACACCCTTCACTCCAACGGTTGTCAGTTTATCCAACAGAACTGTGTGGTTAACCAAGTCAAAAGCCTTTTTCAAGTCCAAAAAGACTGCCCCAGTAAGGTTACCTTTATCTATGTTCATCAGTAGATAGTCGCTGAGGTCTAACAATGCTGTGGAGGTAGAATGCTGTGGAGGTAGAATGCCCTGGGCGGAAACCAGACTGGGATGTTGACAACAGCCCGTTATCCACAAGGTGATCGTACAGTTGTTTATGTACTGCCTGTTCAAATATCTTCATAACTGCAGGAATGACTGATATTGGACGGAAGTTATTTGGATCTTCGAGGCCACCGTCTTTATGTATTGGCGTCACCTGAGCGGCCTTCCAAGCTGATGGAATATGGTTAGACTGTAGCGACAGGTTAAAGATCTTAGTCAGTGGAGGAGCTATGACATCAGCACCATACTTCAACAGGCGAGTAGGTATAGGCATCCCAGAAGCCTTCTTGACACGTAAGCATGTTAGAGCTTTACGCACAAAGTTCATCGAAATGTTCGAAAAGGTGAATCCCTCTACCCCATTGGCAGATGAAGTATGGCTCACAGCAGCAATAGGTGGTGAGAACAGAGCTTGTTTCAAACGTTTACCAATTGTAGTGAAGGTGTTAAAGCAATTTGCAATTCCTTTGTTATCCGTGATAGTAACATCATCAAGACAGAGTTCATGTATGGACGTGGAATTCTTTCTGGGAATCACTTTGCGCAAGGTAATACTTGCATGTAAGATTAACAATTATATAAGAACGTATCCAAACTGAAAATTTCGTTAACCGTGTAGCATAATGCTTGCGGGAGTTTTATTTTGCGGATTGGCGATTTCTATTTTTGGGAGGAGGGGGGGGGGGGGGGGGGGGGGGGGGGTGAGGGGGTGAGGGGAGGGGGGTTGCTGGATCAATTTGTTCTCGATATGAAAAGTCCGAAATTTTCTGATGCAGGTAGTCAATCCCGAAGTTAATTTTTGCGATTCCAGCAGAATCTCATTCATAATTGCATGTAAGATTAGCAATTAGATAACAACGTGTCCAATCTTAAAAGTTCGTTAACCGTGCAGCATGAAATGTTTGCGGTACTTATATTTTGCGGATTGGCATGTTTTGTTTTTTATTTGGGAAGGGGGGGGGGGGGGGGGGGGGGGGGGGGGAGGGAAGGAGGGAGCCGGAAGGGGCGTTGCTGGATATGAAAAGTCAGACATTTTCTGGTGCAGGGAGTTAATCCTAAAGTTACGTTTTGCGATTCCAGCAGCTCGTGCATCCAAAAGTTTTAGAACTTATCGAAAAACAACAACATGCAATACAATACGTATACAACTGTACTTCACAAAATACTATATTATCTGTCTGAAGGTCCGTATAGAGAAAAACTTTGCCAGAGGTCTTGAAAACGGCCCGAGGCCGCACTAGCCTCCGATCCTATGCAGCTTGTGGCGGGGAAGTGACACGGAAGTCGCCGCGGGGGTCTGCTTTAGGAGGCTACACCGAGGGCAATGTTTCCACTAATGCCATTAAACAACGTTTCTATTGATAAAAACACGGTGAAAATGCAAATTAAGTTCCACAATAATCGTTGCCGTCGAAAACAGCCGAATATTTGCGCTCGCTCCGCTCGCCGAAGCGGCTCGGTAAATATCCACCACTATTCACCTCCCCTTCGGTGAATAATTTTAATGTTAAATGCTCACCGAATTTACCAACAAAAGGCAAAACCGCGCGGAAGGCAAAAAGTTCTGCTGTCCGCGCACTCGACGATCCTCGCGCCTTCTGCGCTACCAACAAAAAGTCTGGAACCCAGGGTACCATATATGGAAAGTCCAAAGCCTCAGCTTCACCAAGCAGTCAGTTCAGATGAGTTCACTTTTTTTGAGCAAATTACAGTCCAAAATCTCTAGACAACATTCTTATTGCGAAAAACGAAAGCATTGTCAAACAGAGTCAGAAGAGGATCCTCCATCTTGACAACTCACAGAACCAGAATCAAGTTAAAATCCAAGATGCGGTCCGGTTTCAAAATTGTCAACTGTTGCCCCGGCAAAGAAATCTTCAGGCATCGATCTTGGTAATTCCTGTCTTTGGACCGTCAGCAATGACATTGTAGTGCTCGATGTTTTGCTTCCTACATGTACGTCCCTGTAAGTATTTCCAGAGTGGCTAGTGAAACTCTCAGAAGATATGTCGCTCATGGTTGAGGCCGACACGGTAGGAATTTAAAATTATGAACATTTTGTGACCACTCATCGTCTTATGGCTTATGCCATACAATTTTCAAAATAGGCTCTAGAAGAAACTTGTCATTCTAACATCTTTGCAAACTCTATTGAAATTAGGATTCTAACGAGGGATCATGCATGCACTCTGCCAGATCTAGAATAAGGATTAAGGTCATTAAGGTCATTGACTATAGTCGTAGCAGGTGTGACTTCTGTTTCTCTAGTATTACTGATAGAGATTAGCAGAATCTTTGTGTAACATAGATTTCATAGGTACATGTACCAATAGATCGTTTATTTTCGATTAATTATTGAAATTGTGCGAGTTCTTCGTCTTTTAGTTGTAGTTGTACTTCGTTGTAGGTCCGAGTGCTGGCAGGTCTGTTGCCTTGGTTTTGGGCTTGACTTTGTTGGCAAAGTTTTTGCTTTCTTGTACTGAGTTGTAGAATGTTCTTTTCCTCAGCTAGATGTTAAAATTCACTGCCGGTCGCAATGATAGCTTTCATTGTCAAACTCTTTTTTATATCTTTTGAATGTTTCAAAAGAAGGCAAACAATCTTACGTATAGCCACGAGCGGTCCGGGTAGCGAGATCCGTACTGGAAAAAAACCGGACCGTACCGCTGAGCATCCAATCTCACATCGCGCGATTTCGATGGTACCGGCCCGGAAAAAAAATTAACATCGTATATAATTGTTCTTTCAAATGTTGTTGTTAACTTGGCTCATTACCAGAGTCTGGGATTAAAATGGCAAGTGATTGTCGTTTAGTAGCCGTCAGATGAGTACAAATAACAAAAGAAATGCAACGTTGGTGGTCTGGTCGTTGCTAATATTGAGATCTCTCTCTTCATATTCCTGCACCTCAGAATCACACACTGTCTCCTCACGCACGATATACCAGGATTCTTTAATACTTGTGTATTTTTATGTATGATTCAATAGTTTTGATTTTTATGGAAGAGATCACAAAGCCAAAAAAACGTTAAATACACAATTCTGCCAAAAACGCACGAAATATGCACATTTAAGACGGTTACCAAATATGATACGGTATTTCAGGTCTGAGGTACTGTACAGACAGCTCAGAAGGAACATCATGATCACTTACTCTGTCCACGATATCAAGCGGTGCATTGTTGTTCACTAGAAGCTCCGCACTTGCCTGGTGACCTTTGGCAGCTAAGAAGACATTTAATACGAACAAAGAGAAGTTACTGAAGTGACAGCCAACAATGATTTGCTTTTATCCTATAATCCCTATATACATGTACATGTAGCTACGTACTATACCTGCATGGTGTAAAGCTGTCATTTTCTGGGCATCTTGTGAGCTGACATTGACATTGTGTTCTAGCAACTTCTGTACACATTCTGTATGCTCTGCTTTGGCCGCAGCATGAAGAATATCACAACCTGTCAGGTGACAAATCAGAGGATACATTGTATATCTGGGCACAGCACTAGGATGAATACATTCTAGCCTGGTGATACAGATAGATTGACAGATACAGATAACCTTTATTAGCATTATAATGCCACAATTACATGTAGTCAACACCCCCCCCCCCCCTCCCCAAAACACATATAATATATTTACAGTACCGCCCAGAAACATAGGTACATTTTTCGCGAAATTTTCGCGAGCAGATCGCGAACAGTGTTCGCAATCTGTTCGCGAATTGCTCGCACCATGTTCGCGAATTGTTCGCACTGTGTTCGCAAATTGCTCGCGAAAATTTCGCGCAATGTTCGCGATCAACTTCTGTGTTCGCAGTTGATCGCGGAACAACTCTTGATATTCATCTCGCTAGTCATATGACTTCGTGGATCATCACTTCTTCAAGCTACGAAATCAAGCCATCATGCTTGTGTTGGAGATATTTCCCATATTGTCAAACGAAAATTCGGACCAGGTTA